>JANCRC010000013.1:16944375-17686250 GCA_024362995.1 Heteromeles arbutifolia | reverse complement strand
TGAACGGCAAAGGGAAGTGGTCATTCCTTGTGGTGGCATTGAGCTTCCTATAATCGATGCACACTCTCCAACCTGTTTGGATACGTGTGGGCACAAGTTCATTCTCGGCATTCTTCACCACAGTGACTCCGGATTTCTTTGGAACACATTGCACCGGTGAAACCCAACGACTATCCGAGATTGGATAAATCACTCCACAATCAAGAAGCTTGATAATCTCCTTCTTCACAACTTCCATCATTGGAGGGTTGAGTCGGCGTTGAGCCTCTCGAGTTGGTTTAGCCCCTTTCTCTAGAAGTATGCGATGCATGCATGTAGTAGGGCTAATTCCCTTAATATCGACCAAAGTCCACCCAATGGCTGTTTTGTGTTCTTGCAATACCCGAACCAACTTTTCCTCCTCTATTGCCGTGAGTGATGAGGAGACAATGACGGGCAACGTCTCGTTATCTCCCAAAAAGACGTACTTTAAATGGTCCGGCAATGGTTTAAGCTCAATACGGGTGCCTGAATCACTGAGGGTAACAGCTTATTAGTAGAAATGGGAATTGAAATTGGTTTTGAAGGCTTACCATGGTGTTGAGGCAATGACTCAAGTGCAACAACCATCTCGGCCTCTTCTTCACTTCTAGGCATGGCAATATTGGTTTTTGCCCAATTCCTTGTGCAATTGTTGTTTCAAGGGGATCCCTCTCCAAGGAATCAAGATAATCATGCGCCAATTCATCGAATATAACAATAGAAAAACAAGAATGATCTTCATTAGGAAATTTGATAGTTTCAGAAAGATTGAAATCAATAACTTCCCGATCAAATTCCATTGTTAGAGTCCCTTTGAACACATCTATCTTGGTGCGGGCTGTTTTCATGAAAGGTCTCCCAAGGAGGATCGGCAATGGGGTAGAATGGGGTGAATCCTCCATGTCAAGCACATAAAAGTCCGCTGGGAAAATCAAATTACCAACCTGCACCAAAACATCTTCCAAAACACCTTTTGGATATGCATTAGAACGATCGGCTAATTGAATAATCACACCATCGTTTTTAAGCTCTCCTAAGTTTATAGATGCATAAACAGAATATGGCATGACATTAATTGATGCACCTAAGTCTAACATGGCATGTTCAAACTGAGTATTGCCAATAACACAAGGAATTGTAAAACTACCCGGATCTTTGCATTTAAGGGGTAATTTCCTTTGTAACACAGCAGAAACGTTCTCACTTACTTGAACCACCTCTTTGTTTGAAATCCTTCTCCTTGTTGTACAAAGCTCTTTCAAAAATTTAGCATACCTTGGAACTTGCTTTATGGCATCAAGGAGTGGGATATTGACTTGAACTTTCCGGAATGTCTCTAGAATATCCTTCTCGGATTCTTCTATCTTTGATTGCCTAAACCTGCCAGGAAAAGGTACATTTAGTGGAATGGAACTAGAAAAATTCGAATTTGGACTTACCTTGGTGGGTTGGGATGGCTTAGAGGCATTAGGTGGGTGCGGCATTGACTGGTCATCTTTGGCCGTGGGTTTTGCTCCATGATCCTCTTCTTGCAGCAGCTTTTCATCCTCTTCTTGACTTGATTTGGATGGGTTGGGGTCACTTCCGACCTGTTTACCACTCCTCAACATGATTGCCTTGGCGGTTTCAAAGCCTCCTTTAGGATTAACAACTGTTGAACTAGGCAATCTTCCTTGTTCTCTAATCTGCCCCATGAATTCCGCAATTTGCCCCATTTTCTTTTCCAAATTGTCCACCCTTTTGTCTTGCATTTGCCTTTCTTTGTTTTGAGTTTGTACTTCCTGCGTCAAAGTAGTAAGTAACTTAACAACTTGATCATTATCCAAAGACATACCTGAGTTTGTTGGGGCAGATTGCATTTGGGTTTGATTTGGTACGAATGGCTTTGTATAAAAGCCTGGTGGTTGCTGCCTAAATCCTCCTTGTTGTTGGGGTTGTTGAGGTTCCCTCCACTTGAAATTTGGGTGATCCCTCCAACCCGGATTGTATGTGTTTGAATATGGATCATTGCGTGGCTGATTTTGACTCCCAAAACCCATGGCATTGGCAGATTCCCAGCCTCCATTCTCAATCAATTGAGGGCATTGGTAAGTGAGATGTCCTTACATAGAGCACACGCCACAAACACTTTGTCCATGTATCTTCATTCCCTCGGCCATCTGAGAAACAATAGAAGTAAGGTTAGCTAATTGGGATTGAATGTCGGCCATAGAACTTACCTCATTCACTCCTTGCCGTGGGGTGTCTCTTTGCCCAAGTCCTTCGTATTGTTGTGCATTCAACGCTCGGTTGGCAATTAGGGTCTTTGCAGCAATGGGTGTTTTGTCAACCAATGCACCTCCCGCTGAGGCATCTAGCATTTGTCGCTCAATTGGAAGAAGTTCTTCATAGAAATATTGCAGTAGAAGCTCTTCTTTCATTTGATGTTGAGGGCAGGAAGCGACAAGAGCTTTGAAACGCTCATAGTATGTTGGAAAGGACTCCCCTTGTTGTTGTTGAATGCCACTAATTTTCTTCCTTAAGAGAATGACCCTTGAGGTGGGGAATAACTTCTCTAAAAATGCCATCTTCATGCTTTCTCAAGAAGTGACCGTTCCGGGTGCTAGTTCGTAAAGCCAATCTTTAGCCTTTTCCAAAAGAGAGAATGAAAAGGCTTTCATCATTAGAATGTTTCCATCGACATTGATGGGTGTCATGCTCGAACAAACCACTTCAAACTCCTTAAGATGCTTGTTTGGGTTTTCCATGGACATCCCATGGTATTTAGGAATGTGGTGCAACAAGCTTGACTTTTGATAGGGGCATATTTATGCACCTTAGTTAGCTTGTTCTTGTGCAGTTATGTTGTTTTTCCTTAGTTAAAATAGTCTTTTAAGCTAGTTTGATGTATTTTCAGGTTCTAAGGGCAAAGTATGTAAAAGGATGCATTTTGGAGCCTTTTGGAGCACATTTGAGCTTGGAATGGATATCATATGATTGGAGCAAGATGAATGGATGAATTTGAAGTTCAAGAGAGGCTAGGAATGTGCAAAAGAGTTGGAGAAATAAATTCAAGTCAAAGAAGATAAGGAATCAGCTACAAAGAAGGAGAATTATCCAAAACATTATCCAAAACTACCTTATCTTATCTTATCTTACCATGCCTTATCTTATCCTATCCTAATCCTTTCCTAACTTAATTCCTGCTGTAAAAGGGTTTTAATTTCACTTTAGGACACCTTATCCTTGTTCTATAAGCATGCCGCACCTTAGGCCTTTTCCCATTAGAAATCTGATTGTTTTAAACCTATTTCTGGATGGATTTGGCTTTCTAGAAGTCCTAATTTGATTGACCTAGGGTTTTTGGTGCCTATATATATATTTCTACACCCTTTGCTACAGGTACCACCCATCCATACGAATTCTACACCACCCCACCTTCAGAAATTCATACTTTGCTGCAGAGGAGAGAAGACAAGGCCTTGCCGTGGCTTCCATTGGAGAGGAAGGGTTGTGCCGCAGCCTACCTGCAACCATTGGAGTTCTTGGAGTTCTTTCTTCTCTTGTTTCTGTTTCCATGTTTAATTTAATTTGCTTTTCAATTATGTTGAACATGTGGAACTAATTTCGTTTTAGTTAGAGGTGGATTCAAAGCCATGGACATATGTTTAGTATGAATTGATTACCTCCAGTTATTGTTTCATAAATTGTGAATGTGGTTTACTTATCTGTTTTATTAAGAACTTATTCAAGTGTGTTGATTAAGGATGCATACTTAGTTTACATGCATGAATTTGATGCTAGGATATAAGGAAATTTCACCTAATCGTTATGAACTTATATTCACAAGTAGTAAAGGTTGCTAGTCACAATCATGTTAAGTAAATCCTAGGCAGAATTAACATGTGTTTTCCATAGTTATGAATGCCTTGTCAATGTTTATGATTTCCATGGAACTTAATGATCTTTCATATGTGTCTCTATCATGCGTATTCCATAGTTAGGGAACTTGATAAGAATAATTTGGTTGTGATGCGTTATCCATTCAATTCAATGAACTTAGGGAAATCTGAGAATTAATTAGTTCAATACAATTAATTTGGAGCATTGTCATTCATGGTTTATCGAAAGAATAACTAGAAATTAATTCGTATGCATATGTTCATGTGTGGAGAAGAACCCTCTAACTAGTTTTTCACTCCTGAATTCACCTTCACCTCTCTTTAATTTACTTTGTTTGCTGCAATTTACTTAGTTTTGTCAAATTCGTCCAAAAACCCCCTCAGTTCTTATTTGTGTTTTAGTTTTGTTAAATTCGTCCAAATATGTCTCCCTTTAGTGTTTTGAGTCTTACAAGTCTAAAATTAATCCAATTCACTTTCTAGTACCTGTTTTGAGTCTGTTTAAATTAGTTTTGCTGTTTTGAGTCAATTTGGTCAGTTTTGAGTTGTCTAGAGTCTAGTTGAGTGTTTTAGAGTTTAACTTGTGTAGATTAGCATCCCTTCTAATCCCCAGCCTAAAACGATCCCTACTTTCATATACTACGTCGATAGGGTTTTAATTTGAGTGTCAAGTAATTTTCACATCAAATTTTGGCGCCGTTGCCGGGGATTAGCAAAATTGCTAATCCCTTGTGTTTGCTGTGTGTTTTTGGTTTAGTTGTCTAGTCTTTTGATTTTGTTTTGTTTTCTTTGTTGTAGGTACTGGTGTATGACTCGAAATTCTCAACCCGTTCACGCACATATCTTGGATTTTAACGACGATTTTGAGCGAGATTTAAGAAGGAAGAGGAAGCACCCAGAACCTGATCTACTTAGTTCAAGTTCTAATTCTGAATCTGAAGTTGAAATTGAAGAGGATTTGGAAGAGGAGCAAGACATGGCTGTGGACAATCGTACAATCAAAGAGCTTTCAGCCTCAGGACTTGACAATGCCGTGCCCTTATGCATTCAATATCTTAGGGCGGCTCAAGGCAAGACTGATGAGTTTGAATTGAAGTCAAGCTTGTTGCACCACATTCCTAAGTACCATGGGCTGTCCATGGAAGATCCAAACAAGCATTTGAAGGAATTTGAGGTGGTGTGCTCAAGCATGACACCAATCAACGTAGATGGGAATATTCTAAAGATGAAAGCCTTTCCATTCTCTCTATTTGAAAAGGCAAAGGATTGGTTATTCGAATTGGCACCTGGAACGGTCACTTCTTGGGAAAACATGAAAAGAGCGTTTTTAGAGAAATTCTTCCCAACTTCGAGAGTTATTCTTTTGAGGAAGAGAATTTGTGGCATTGAACAAAGCCAAGGAGAATCTTTTCCAGCATATTATGAGTGTTTTAAGGCCCTAGTTGCATCCTGCCCACAACACCAAATGAAGGAAAAGCTTTTGATTCAATATTTCTATTAAGGACTTCTTCCAATTGAGAGACAAATGCTTGATGCTTCAGCGGGAGATGCCTTGGTTGACAAAACCTCGGTGGCTGCCAAAATCTTAATTGCAAACCGAGCCTTGAATGCACAACAATACGAAGGTGTTGGACAAAGGGACCCCCCACGGCAACAACATGTGAATGAGGTAAGTGCAATTTCAGAATTGCAATCTCAAATGGCTAATCTCACTTTTCTTTTGTCACAGGTTGTTGATGGAACCAAAGTGCAAAGTCCGGCCATATGTGGAGTGTGTTCTATGCAGGGACATCACAACGATCAATGCCCTCAATTGATTGAGAATGGAGGGTGGGAATCTGCCAATGCCGTGGGATTTGGGAGCCAAAATCAGCCACGCAATGATCCATATGCAAACACATACAATCCGGGTTGAAGGGATCACCCAAATTTCAAGTGGAGGGAGCCTCAACAACCCCAACAACAAGGAGGATTTAGGCAGCAACCACCAGGCTTTTATACAAAGCCATTCGTACCAAATCAAACCCAAATGCAATCTGCCCCAACAAACTCAGGTATGTCTTTGGATAATGATCAAGTTGTTAAGTTACTTACTACTTTGACGCAGGAAGTACAAACTCAAAACAAAGAGAGGCAAATCCAAGACAAAAGGGTGGACTATTTGGAAAAGCAAATGGGGCAAATAGCGGAATTCATGGGCCAATTCAGAGAACAAGGCAGATTGCCTAGTTCAACCGTTGTTAATCCTAAAGGAGGATTTGAAATCGCCAATGCAATCACGTTGAGAAGTGGCAAACAGGTTGGAGCCGACCCACAACCATCCAAATCAAGTCAAAAGGAGGATGAAAAGTTGTTGATTGAGGAGGAAGAGCAAGTGAAACCCACGGCAAGAAAAGAGACACCATTGCCGCAGCCTCCTAAGCACCCTATGCCATCCGCTTTAACTAAGGTAGGTCGAAATTGGATTCCTTCTAATGTTGTTCTATCAACTGTGCCTTTTCCTGGCAGATTCATGCAATCAAAGAAGGAAGAGGATGAAAAAGACATTCTGGAGACGTTTAGGAAGGTGCATGTCAATATCCCGCTCCTTGATGCAATAAAGCAAATTCCGAAGTATGCTAAGTTGTTGAAGAAGCTTTGCACAACCAAGAAACGACTTCAAGAGAAAGAAGTGGTGCATGTGAGTGAAAATGTCTCAGCCATCTTGCAACGTAAACTGCCCCCTAAGTGCAAAGATCCGGGTAGTTTTACAATTCCTTGTGTTATTGGCAATACTCGATTTGAACATGCCATGTGAGACTTAGGTGCATCAATTAATGTCATGCCATATTCTGTTTATGCATCTATGAATCTAGGTGAGCTTAAAAATGATGGTGTTATTATCCAATTAGCCGATCGATCTAATGCATACCCAAAAGGAGTTTTGGAAGATGTTTTGGTGCAGGTAGACCACTTGATTTTTCCTGCAGATTTTTATGTGCTTGACATGGAGGATTCAGCCCACTCTTCAACATTGCCAATCTTACTTGGACAACCTTTCATGAAAACAGCTCAAACCAAGATTGACATGGCCAAAGGAGCAGTAACTACGGAGTTTGGTGGTGATATGATTAATTTTAATATTTCTGAATCTGTTGAGAATACTAATCGTGTTCGCTCTTGTTTCGTCATTGATAAAATAAAAAATAAAGGGCAGGAACGTTCAGTATCATTCAAGAAAGATGCATTTCGAACCACCAACGAAGAGGGAATTGGATTGAAGCACAAAGATTGCACGGCCACAACCCTAAAACCCCCAAATCTGGGCGAGAACATCCTACATGCATTTGTTGATAGGGCTGCCACTTCATTGCAGTACATTGGTAAGCCACCTATTCCAATTTCGATTCCCATTTCAACTAATAGGTTGTTACCTTGTATGGTGCAGAATCCCAATCGAATCCAAGCTGGTGGGCATGATTACATGGACTTTAGAATGCTCAACACCCCAATCAGGAATGATTACTATCCCCTTCCATTCATAGATCCAATGCACGAGCTGTTTAAGGAGCATGTGGTGGAAGAACTACCTTTGCATGCCGTGGGTACCAACTTGGAATGAATGGGCGTTTCGTCTGGCTGTACGACGTTAAAGCAAGCGCTACTTGGGAGGCAACCCATGCATTCAACAAAGGAAGACCTAGGGAGCACTCCAATTCCAGATTTGCGTTCCTAAACCCTTCTCTTTGTTGTTGTTTTCGTTTCTGCCTTGTTTATTGTTTAGTTGCTGTTTTGTTTGTTTGTTGTTTATTTGTGTTAGTTTATGCTTGAAACATTGAGGACAATGTTTGATTTAAGTGTGGGGGGGTAACCAAAGTGTTTTTGATGCAAATTCGTAGGGTTTTATCACCCATAACTTCTAATGTTGTTCCTTGCTGTTTTTAAAGTTTTTAAGCTGTTTTGGTGTGTTTTAGTGTGTTTTGACTCAAAAATCCGAAAATCCCATATTGTTTTAGAAAACCCAAAAAAACAAAAAGAGTTGTTTTTGTGTGTTTGTTTGTGTCTTAAGGTACCTTCCAACACAATGATGAGGATTCGGTTTGTAATTGCATGACTGTTAAAGAGAGTTGTAAACATGGATGAAAGTTTGATTTACTCTTTGGTTTATGCTTGGTTGTGGTTATAACTTATGAATTCACATGCAATCATAATGGAAAAATCAGTTTTTGTAACATGCTTGAAGGAAGGAACTCAAACTAACGCTACAACCTTGTGAGACTTGAGCCTAAACGTTTATTTGGAGAGTTAATAATCTGTGCATTGTTGTTTTCTAAAGTCGTTGCATGATCTCATTATTCTTTGCTTGGTTGCTACTTAGAAGGCGTTTCATCATTTAGTTCCAAACACTAGAACTCATGCCCAATTCATTCTAAGCATGTTATTGATTTGCATAACACATATTCAAGATGAAGTTTTGTAGTGACCACCATAGCCAAATTGCCGTATCTCCCTATTTCATTATGTTTTGTAGGTTTTAACCCCGTTGAGCCTTGTTTAGCCTATGTTCTTTGTTAACCCACATTATCCTCACCTAGCCTAGATTAGGACCATCCATACCTTTGTTCTTGAAGCATAGTAACGCATGACTCAATATGAATTCCTTTTGATCATTGTTTGGAAGAAAACAAGTGTGGGGGAAGTGAGCTTTGTTGTGGGTGTGCCAAAGTCTTGAATGGGGCATGGCAAAGAAAAGAAAAAGAAAAAAAAAAAAAAAAGAAGAAGAAAAATTCTTAGAAAAAAAGAAAGAAAAAAAGAAAAAGTTGTGAAAAGAATGAAAAAGGAGTTCAAAAGATGTGAAGAAGAGTTCTCAAGTGTTGTTTGTTGAAGGAAGGGTCCAAAACATTGAATACGGCCCTAATTGTTGCTTGAATCTTCCCTTTGTGTTTAAAAGTTGATTTCTGCATGCTAAAGGGAGTTCTAAGTGTCATATTCATTACTTTGCTTGCTATTGCTTTAAGAACGTTTGTTTTTCCTATCCTTTCGTTGTTAGCCAACTCCCCAAGCCCCGTTACAACCCTTGACTTTAATCTTGAGTGTTGTGTGTTTCAATTTGTGGAGTTTGAATTTGGTTTGAGCATATGGTGTCACTGGTTCTCGCATCTAAGTAGTAGCGTTCCATTCATGAGATCATATCTAAACATGTTATTAACTCCGGAAATTGCTTTTCTTGTGATATATATATGTGAGCGTTTGTTTTCATATTTTCATCAATCTTCTCACATATAACTAGTGTATGGTGTGTAGTTAGAAAATCTGAGTGAAGATTGAGTGCATATCTTGTAAGGAATTGAGGGAATTCTCTAAGGCATGTTACTACATTCAAAACATCGTTTTAATTGGTTATTTGTGAACTAGTAAGTAGTGACTATGATTAAGTATGTGCTTAAGCGTAAAGATGGCCAAAATCCGTGGGAATGATGATTTTTAACATGTCATGTGCATTGGAAATCCCTGAGACAATTGTTGGAAGGTTTAGGTTGCGTTATACTTGTTTTGTTTCGTTTTGTTCTGCTCGAGGACTAGCAAAAGCTAAGTGTGGGGGAATTTGATAGAGGCATATTTATGCACCTTAGTTAGCTTGTTCTTGTGCAGTTATGTTGTTTTTCCTTAGTTAAAGTAGTCTTTTAAGCTAGTTTGAGCTTGGAATGGATATCATATGATTGGAGCAAGATGGATGGACGAATTTGAAGTTCAAGAGAGGCTAGGAATGTGCAAAAGAGTTGGAGAAATAAATTCAAGTCAAAGAAGATAAGGAATCAGCTACAAAGAAGGAGAATTATCCAAAACATTTTCCAAAACTACCTTATCTTATCCTTATCTTATCCAAACCTTATCTTATCTTATCTTACCATGCCTTATCTTATCCTATCCTAATCCTTTCCTAGCTTAATTCCTGCTGTAAAAGGGTTTTAATTTCACTTTAGGACACCTTATCCTTGTTCTATAAGCACGCCACACCTTAGGCCTTTTCCCATTAGAAATCTGATTGTTTTAAACCTATTTCTGGATGGATTTGGCTTTCTAGAAGTCCTAATCTGATTTACCTAGGGTTTTTGTGCCTATATATATATATTTCTACACCCTTTGCCTCAGGTACCACCCATCCATACGAATTCTCCACCACCTCACCTTCAGAAATTCATACTTTGCTGTAGAGGAGAGAAGACAAGGCCTTGCCGTGGCTTCCATTGGAGAGGAAGGGTTGTGCCGCAGCCTACCTGCAACCATTGGAGTTCTTGGAGTTCTTTCTTCTCTTGTTTCTGTTTCCATGTTTAATTTAATTTGCTTTTCAATTATGTTGAACATGTGGAACTAATTTCGTTTTAGTTAGAGGTGGATTCAAAGCCATGGACATATGTTTAGTATGAATTGATTACCTCCAGTTATTGTTTCATAAATTGTGAATGTGGTTTACTTATCTGTTTTATTAAGAACTTATTCAAGTGTGTTGATTAAGGATGCATACTTAGTTTACATGCATGAATTTGATGCTAGGATATAAGGAAATTTCACCTAATCGTTATGAACTTATATTCACAAGTAGTAAAGGTTGCTAGTCACAATCATGTTAAGTAAATCCTAGGCAGAATTAACATGCGTTTTCCATAGTTATGAATGCCTTGTTAATGTTTATGATTTCCATGGAACTTAATGATCTTTGATATGTGTCTCTATCATGCGTATTCCATAGTTAGGGAACTTGATAAGAATAATTTGGTTGTGATTCGTTATCCATTCAATTCAATGAACTTAGGGAAATCTGAGAATTGATTAGTTCAATACAATTAATTCGGAGCATTGTCATTCATGGTTTATCGAAAGAATAACTGGAAATCAATTCGTATGCATATGTTCATGGGTGGAGAAGAACCCTCTAACTAGTTTTTCACTCTTGAATTCACCTTCACCTCTCTTTAATTTACTTTGTTTGCTGCAATTTACTTAGTTTTGTCAAATTCGTCCAAAAACCCCCTCAGTTCTTATTTGTGTTTTAGTTTTGTTAAATTCGTCCAAATCTGTCTCCTTTTAGTGTTTTGAGTCTTACAAGTCTAAAATTCATCCAATTCACTTTCTAGTACCTGTTTTGAGTCTGTTTAAATTAGTTTTACTGTTTTGAGTCAATTTGGTCAGTTTTGAGTTATCTAGAGTCTAGTTTAGTGTTTTAGAGTTTAACTTGTGTAGGTTAGCATCCCTTCTAATCCCCGGCCTAAAACGATCCCTACTTTCATATACTACGTCGATAGGGTTTTAATTTGAGTGTCAAGTAATTTTCACATCAACTTTAACTCGAACTCATCGGTCTTGCCTTGCGCAGCCGCGGGGTATTGAATGCAAAGGGGTGCGGCATTGACCAACCCCGAGGCTGAAAGTTCCTTGATTGTACAATTATCCGCTGCCATGACTTCTTCTTCCTCTTCAAATTCAGATTCGGCCTCTGAACTTGAACTAGGTTCACTAGGTTTTGGATGCCTCCTCTTCCTTCTCAATGTTCGTTCAAAATCGTCGTCAAATTCCAAGATATGCTCACGAACTGGTTGAGAACTTCGAGTCATAAACTAGTACCTGAAACAAGAAAATAAAAACATAAATCAGAAATCAAAGTAAAAGAAATAAAAACACACGGCAACAAGGGATTAGCAAAAATTTGCTAATCCCTGGCAACGGCGCCAAAATTTGATGTGAAAATTAACTGGACACACAAATTAAACCCTCTTTTCGACATTTGTAGTATATGTCTAAGTAGGGATCGTTCTGGACCGGGGATTAGGAGGGATTGCTAAACACTTGAAACTGACTCAAAAACGTAAAAACAAAGTTTAAGACACTAAACTAGACTCAAAGAATGCAAAACTAACTTCTAAAACACTAAAACAACTCAAAAGACTCAAAACAGCACAAAAACACTCAAAACTGCCTAAAAACACAAATTGGGCAGTTTTGAGCTCTGAACACTACTTTGGACGAAAATAAGGTTTTAACTTGACTCAAAAGAGTAAAAGAAAACAGATTTAGACTCTAAAAACAAGACTTAAAAGCAAGGGGGATTGTTTTGACGAAATTGAAATTAAAACCGAAACTTGTAACCAAACTTTAAAGAAAAACGATTTTTGATGAAATTGAGAAAGGTGAAAGGCTAGTTAGAGGGATCCTCATCCACACATGAACATATGTATACAACTTGATTCCCAGTTACTCTTTCGATAAACCATGAATGACAATGTTCCGAATTAATTGTATTGAACTAATCAATTCCCAGATTTCCCTAGATTCATTGAATTGAATGGATAACATCACAACCAAATTATTCTTTCTCAAACTCCCTAACTATGGAATACGCATGATAGAGACATTCAACAAAGATCATTAAGTTCAATGGAAATCATAAACATTGACAAGGCATTCATAACTATGGAAAACGCATGTTAATCCAGCCTAGGGTTTACTTAACATGATTGTGACTAGCAACCTTTACTACTTGTGAATATAAGTTCATAACGATTAGGTGAAATTCCCTTATATCCTAGCATCAAATTCATGCATGTAAACTAAGTATGCATCCTTAATCAACACACAAGAACAAGTTCTTAATAAAACAGATAAGTAAACCACATTCACAATTTATGAAATCGTAACTGGAGTAAATCAAATCATAAGAAACATATATCCATGGCTTCAGATTCCCCCCCCCAACTAGTAGGGGTTTAGTTCCTCATGATAGCAATTAAACAAAGAAAACTGAATTGAAACATTAAAAACAAAGATAGACAACACCTAAGAACGCTCCAGCAATTCAATGCTTTGAATGACAGTCACGACTTAGAATGGCACCTTCTCCTTCCTTCCTTGAATAGTTGCGGCACAAGAGGGGTTTTCTGGGTTTGGGAATGGGTTTGGTGAAGGATGGATGATGATGAATGGCGTAGGGGTATTTATAGAGAGGGTTGCGGATGAATGGGTGTGTGAAGGCAGAGAATGAATGGAAGGCTTTTTTTTTAAATGGCACGGCAAATATGGCTATTTATAGGGGTTAAGGTGCGGCATAAAGGGTTTAGGAATCAGAGAAGAATTACACAACCTAAACCCTTCAGGAATAAGCCATCTAGAAGGTAGGAAACTCCAAAGGACAAGGAGTTCTTGCAGCAGATATTGGTGGTGACTCAGCAGGAAATTTGATCTTCTAGAAGGAACTAAAACCACCTAGGAAAAGGGATAAGGGTGCGGCAAGCCTAAATTAAGTGTCCCCCAATATGAAAATAAACCCTCATTGTACCAGGAATTGAATTAGAAAAGGATTAGGATAGGATAAGGTTAGTTAAGATAGGATAAGGATTGGATAAGATAAGATAAGATAAGGTTGTTTGGATAATGTTTTGGATAATTCTCCTTCTTTTGAGCTGATTCCTTATCTTCAATGATTTGAATTTATTTCTCCAACCTTGAAACATATTCCTAGCTCCATTTGAACTCTAAATTCGTCCATCTTCTTGCCCATTGCTTGTGCTATCCATTCCAAGCCCAGATTTGCTCTAAAATGCTCCAAAATGCATCTTTTTACCAACTTTGCTTCTTGGACCTAAAAACACACGAAAATGACTTTAAACACTATACTAAGCAACAAATAGCTAAGTAAATGCAAGAAAACACACTAACTAAGTAGCATAAATATGCTCCTATCAATGCCCCAAATTAATTGTGTAGAACTAATTAATTCTCAGATTTCCCTAGACTCATTGAATTGGATGAAAAGCATACGACAACCCAAATCATTCTTTATTAAGCTCCCTAACTATGAAAAGCATGATAGAGACACGAAACAAAGATCATTAAGCTTTGTGAAAATCATAAGCATTGACATGACATTTGTGACTATGAAAAGCATGACACTCCTGCCAGGAATTTACTTAACGCGATCGTGACTAGCAAACTCCACTACTTGTAAATATAAGTTTGTAACGATTAGGTGAAACTCCCTTATATTTTAGCATCAAATTCATGCATGCAAACTAAGTAGGTCTCCTTAATCAACACACAAGAACAAGTTCTTAATAAAACAGTTAAGCAAACCACATTCACGATTCATGAAATCATAACTGGAGGAAATCAATTCATATAAAACATATGTCCATGGCTTTGAATTCGCCTCTAATTATAAAGAAATTAGTTCCTCATGTTCGCAATCAAACAAATATAAATAAAATTAAACATTGAAAACAAAGGATAGAATACTCCTAGAAACGCTCCAGATTTCTTCCTTCCTTCCTTTGCAAAGCTGCGGCACAATGAGTGTGTGGTGGATGGATGTAGGTGACTTATGGTAAAGGGTGGTACCTGCGGCAAGGGTGTAGAAATATATATATAGGCACCAAAAACCCTAGGTAAATCAGATTAGGGCTTCTAGAAAGCCAAATCCATCCGGAAATAGGTTTAAAACAATCAGATTTTTAATGGGAAAAGGCCTAAGGTGCGGCAGGTTTGGATAAGGAGGGATAAGGCTTCTAGAAAGCCTTGCAAGGCAAGGAAATCAGATTTTCTAGAAGGCTATGTGCGGCATAGAGGAGATAAGGCTTCTAGAAACCCTCCAAAATAAGGGAAGGTGCACGGCATGCCTATAGAACAAGGATAAGGTGTCCTAAAGTGTGTAGGACTCCTCTTTGGAGCTGAAAACTTTGTGCATTAGGATTAGGAAATTTTGTCTTTGTCAATCCTTCTTCATCTTGGATTCCTTTTCCTTCTTGGACTTGGAAAACTTCTTTGTTGCTGAAACTTGAAACCATTTGGATATAACTTTCCTACTTCAAGTAGGAAACCTTGTTTGAGTAGGAATCTTCAATCTTCTAGGAATCCCACTTCAACTAGGAAACCTATTTCAACTAGGAATCTTAATTCACTAGGAATCCTAATTCAACTAGGATTCCAACTTCAATTAGGGACTTTCCTACTTCAACTAGGAAACCTTGTTCAAGTAGGAATCATCATCTTCAAATCTTCAATTTCGTCCATCCTCTTGGCTCCAAGCATATGATGTCCATTCCAAGCTCAAATGTGCTCCAAAAGGCTCCAAAATGCATCATTTTGCATACTTTGCCCTTAGAACCTGAAAATACATCAAACTAGCTTAAAAGACTACTTTAACTAAGGAAAAACAACATAAATGCACAAGAACAAGCTAACTAAGGTGCATAAATATGCCCCTATCACCTGCTAACCTTTCAAGCATTTGATCAATGAATGTCAAAGGGAAGTGATCCTTCCTTGTGGTGGCGTTGAGCTTCCTATAATCAATACAAACCCTCCAACCTGTTTGGATTCGAGTAGGCACAAGCTCATTCTCTTCATTCTTCACAACTATCACTCCGAACTTCTTAGGGACTACTTGGACTGGAGAGACCCAACGACTATCAGAAATTGGGTAGATCACTTCACAATCTAAGAGGTTGATGATTTCCTTCTTCACAATGTCCATCATGGGTGGATTGAGTCGGCATTGTGCTTCTCTAGATGGTTTGGCTCCTTCTTCCAAGAGTATTCGATGCATACAAGTGGTTGGGCTAATTCCCTTTATATCTGCCAATGTCCACCCAATGGCTGTTTTGTATTCCCGAAGCACTCTCACCAACTTGTCCTCCTCTTGTGCCGTGAGTGCAGAAGAGATGATGATGGGCAGCGTCTCTTGTTCTCCCAGAAACACATACTTCAAATGGCTAGGCAATGGTTTAAGCTCTAAGGAAGGTGGCTGGATTATGGAAGGAAGCAACTTGTTAGTCGAAATGGGAATTGAAATTGGGTTAGGAGACTTACCCATATGTTCTAGATTTGACTCGAGGGCAGCAACCATTTCCACCAATTCCTCCTGAATAGGCACGGCAAGGATGTCCTTGTTGTTGCCGTGGGTATGCCTAAGTGCTAATCCTTCGTTTTTGAGTCCTATGGCTTGTGTGAGGGTCGTTTCAAGTGCATCCTCACTCAAATTGTCAAAGAATTCCTGCGCACAAGAGTCAATTATATCAATAGAGAAACAAGAGTGATTATCATGAGGATATCTCATAGCATCATAGATATTGAAATCAATCACTTCCCCATCAAATTCCATGCTTAATGTTCCTTTGAATACGTCTATCTTTGTTCGGGCAGTCTTCATGAATGGTCGGCCAAGTAAGAGTGGTAATGGAGGGGAATGGTCCGAATCTTCCATTTCAAGCACATAGAAGTCCGCCGGAAAGACTAGATGATTCACCTGCACTAAAACATCCTCCAAAACACCTTTTGGATATGCGTTAGATCTATCGGCCAATTGAATGATCATTCCATCATTTTTCAATTCTCCCAAGTTCATAGATGCATAAATTGAATATGGCATGACATTTATGGATGCACCTAAGTCTAATATGGCAGATTCAAAACGAGTATTGCCAATAACACAAGGAATTGTAAAACTGCCCGGATCTTTGCATTTAGGTGGTAATTTTCGTTGCAAAACGGCCGAGACATTCTCACTTACTCTTACCACCTCTTTGTTCGCAGCCCTCTTCCTTGTAGTGCACAACTCCTTCAAAAACTTAGCATACTTGGGAACTTGTTTAATTGCATCTAGAAGTGGAATGTTGACTTGCACCTTTCTAAATGTGTCCAAAATGTCATTTTCGCTTTCCTCCTTCTTTGTTTGCATGAATCTACGAGGAAAGGGTGCATCGGATGGAATGAGGTTAGAATTAACACAATTTGAACCTAACTTACCAGTGGTGGCCGATTTAGGGCTGCTAGGAGTGCACGGCAAGGTTGTCTTCTTCCTTGCCGTGGGTATGTGTTGGGTTTCCTCTTCGTGTTGCAGCTTCTCGTCTTCCGTTTGGGCAGATTTTGACGCTTGGGGGTCCTTTTCAACTTCTTTTCCACTTCTCAATAGAATGGCCTTTGCGGATTCAAAACCTCCCTTTGGATTCACAACGGTTGAGCTAGGAAGTTTGCCTTGTTCTCGGAATTGCCCCATGACTTCTGCCATTTGGCCCATTTGTTTCTTCAACTCATCCACCTCCTTAGCTTGATTGGGCATCGTTTTGGTTTGATTTTGCTGTCCCTGCACCAAAGAGGTTAATAATTGAGTAATTTGATCCTTATCCATGGATGTACCTGAATTAGTTTGAGCAGATTGTTGTGGTGCTTGTGTTGGTGCGAATGGCTTAGTGTGGAAGCCCGGGGGTTGCTGCCTAAAGCCTCCTTGTTGTTGGGATTGTTGGGACTCCTTCCATTTGAAATTTGGGTGATCACACCATCCCGGATTGTAAGTATTGGCATTGAATGAAGCATATGCCACACACACTAGGGGACATTCCTTGCGTTTTGCATCCTTCCATAAACTGCGAGAATATAGAAGTAAGATTAGTTATTTGAGATTGCAAATCAGAAACGGCACTTACCTCATTGACTTGCTGCCGTGAGTTGCTTCTCTGTCCAACACCTTCATATTGTTGAGCGTTCAACGCTCGGTTAGCAATCAAGGTCTTGGCAGCCATGGGTGTCTTGTCCACCAAAGCTCCTCCCGTTGAGGCATCTAGCATTTGACGTTCAATGGGTAGAAGCCCTTCGTACAAATATTGAAGAAGAAGCTCCTCCTTCATTTGATGCTGTGGACAAGAAGCAACAAGAGTTTTAAAACGTTCATAATAAGTGGGAAACGATTCACCTTCATTTTGCTGAATGCCACTAATCCTTTTGCATAGAAGAATGACTCGAGAAGTTGGGAAAAACTTCTCCAAGAATGCCCGTTTCATGCTCTCCCAAGATGTGACAGTTCCAGGGGCTAGTTCATACAACCAATCTTTAGCCTTTTCCGAGAGAGAAAAAGGAAAAGCTTTCATCTTCAATATGCTTTCATCGACGTTGACAGGGGTCATGCTTGAACACACCACTTCGAACTCTTTCAAGTGCTTGTTTGGATCCTCCATGGACAGCCCATGGTACTTTGGAATGCAGTGCAGCAAACTTGACTTCAACTCGAACTCCTCGGTCTTGCCTTGAGCAGCCATAAGGTATTGGATACAAAGGGGTGCGGCATTGTCCAATCCCGAAGCAGAGAGCTCCTTGATTGTTCGATTGTCCGCTGCCATGACTTGTATCTCCTCTACAACCTGTGCCGTGGGGTCTTCTTGCTCTTCTAGCTCTGGTTCTTCAAGCTCAGGTTCAGGGCTTGATGGATTAGATGCTTGTTGAGTTCTTTGCCTTCTCAAAGTCCTCTCAAAATCATCGTCAAAGTTTACGAACAGTTTGAGAACTCCGACTCATAAACTAGTACCTGAAACAAAGAAAACAAACGAAATCAGAAACTAAACAAAAATAAACGAAAAAGAAACAAGGGATTAGCAAAGTTGCTAATCCCCGGCAACGGCGCCAAAAATTTGATGTGATAAAAGTTAAGCACACAAATTAAACCCTCTTTTGACAATTGTAGTATATGTATAAGTAGGGATCGTTCTGGACCGGGGATTAGGAGGGCTTGCTAAAACCTCTAAACTGACTCAAAAATGTAAAAACAAAGTTTAAAACACTAGACTAGACTCAAAAGACTCGAAACAGGTTCACAAGACTCAAAATGGGCTAAAAACGCTCAAAACTGCCTAAAAACACAAACTGGGCAGTTTTGGACTCTAAACACAACTTTGGACGAATTTAGGGTTATGGCTTGACTCAAAACCCTTAAAAACATAAACAAAACAGATTTTAAACACTTTGAAACAAGAAAGTAAAAGGGGGTTTTGATTTTGACGAATTTGAAAACAAAACAAACAGATTGTAAACTAAAACAGATTTTGGACGAATTTGGATAAAATATGGATGATGGGCTAGCTAGAGGTTCTCTCTCCACACATGACATGTATGCAAATGACTCGATTTCTAGTTACTCCTTCATTGAATCATGAACGACAATGCCCCAAATTAACCGTGACATCACTATTTAACCCTCAGATTTTCCTTGTGTTATTGGATTGGATGACATCATTCGACAACCCAAAACATTCTTCAAAAGTCCCCTACATGACGTCATAATAGAGATACAATCAAAGATCATTACGTTCAATGAAAATCATAAGCATTGACAAAGCACCTGTAACTATGACCTCATGATACTCGTCCTAGGAATTGAACTTAACGCGATCGTGACCAGCGACCTTCACTACACATGAATATAAGTTTGTAACGATTATGTGAAACTCCCTTATACTCTAGCATCAGATTTATGCATGCCAACTAAGTATCGATCCTTAATCAACACACACAAATAAGTTATCAATTCCACAGTTAAGCCAATTACATTGGATGCGAAATATATAAGCACACAAATTAAACCCTCTTGTTGACAATTGTAGTATAGATGCAAGTAGGGATCGTTCTGGACCGGGGATTATGAGGGATTGCTAAACACTTGAAACTGACTCAAAAATGTAAAACAAAGTTTAAAACACTAAACTAGACTCAAAGAATGGAAGACTAAACTCTAGGACACCAAAACAACTTTAAAACACTCAAAACTGCCTAAAAACACAAACTGGGCAGTTTTGGACTCTAAACACAATTTTGGACGAAAATAAGTTTTAACTTGACTCAAAACACTAAAAAACACAAACTAAAACAGTTTCTAACTAATACGATCAACAAGTAAAAGGGGGATTGGGTTTTGACGAATTTGAAAACAAAACAAGAAACTTAAGGTACTAATGAAATCTGCACGAAATTGGGTGAAAACTATGGATGATGGGATAGCTAGGAGGTTCTTCTCCGCACATGACACATTTGCATACAAAACGATTTCAAGTTGCTTTCCATAAACCACGAATCCTCAACGCCCCAGATTAACCGTGAATTGCACTATTAACCCTCAGATTTTCCTAATTTTATTGAATTGGATGATTGCATACGACAACCCAAAGCATTCCCCACAAGTTCCCTACATGAATTGCATAATAGAGATACTAGCAAGGATCATTAAGTTCTCTGAAAATCATAAGCATTGACAAGGCACTCGTAACTATGAATGCCATGATACTTATGCTAGGAATTTACTTAACACGATTGTGACTAGCAACCTTCACTACTTATGAATATAAGTTCGTAACAATTAGGTGAAACTCCCTTATATTCTAGCATCAAATTCATGCATGCAAATTAAGTTGGCCACCTTAATCAACACACACAAATCAGTTATAATATGAACAGATAAGTAAATTGAATTCACAATTTATGAATCACAACTGGATGTAATCAAATCATATTGCAAGTATAATCATGGTTTCGAATCCCCCCTAGCTAAGAGGGTTTAGTTCCTCATACGTACAAAACAAAGAGTATTGAATTTAAACATTGAAATCAAAGGAAAGGAAACACCTAAAACTTCCAGCAACTCGAACTTGAATGGCATGAATGTCCAAGGCTTCTTCTCCTCTTCTTTGCTGCGGCACAAGGACTCGGGACAGGTTTAGGGACTTAGGTGTATGGGTGGAAGGATATGGAGTGGTGTAGTAGCGTTTAGGGGGAATGGATGGTGCGGCAAGGTCAGGAAGTATGGTGGTGTGGTGATGAAGGCTGCGGCAAGGGATGTGTGTAGTGTAGATGGCGTGAATGATGTATATGGAGGGTGGTTGGGACTGGGAGGTCTTAGGGTGTAGAAATATATATATATATATAGGCACCAAAAACCCTAGGTAAATCAGATTAGGACTTCTAGAAAGCCAAATCCATCCAGAAATAGGTCTAAAACAATCAGATTTTTAATGGGAAAAGGCCTAAGGTGCGGCAGGTTTATAGAACAAGGATAAGGTGTCCTAAAGTGAAATTAAAACCCTTTTACAGCCGGAATTAAGTTAGGAAAGGATTAGGATAGGATAAGATAAGGCATGGTAAGATAAGATAAGATAAGGTTTGGATAAGATAAGGTAGTTTTGGATAATGTTTTGGATAATTCTCCTTCTTTGTAGCTGATTCCTTATCTTCTTTGACTTGAATTTATTTCTCCAACTCTTTTGCACATTCCTAGCCTCTCTTGAACTTCAAATTCGTCCATCCATCTTGCTCCAATCTTGTGATATCCATTCCAAGCTCAAATGTGCTCCAAAATGCATCCTTTTGCATACTTTGCCCTTAAAACCTGAAAACACATCAAACTAGCTTAAAAGACTACTTTAACTAAGGAAAAACAACATAAATGCACAAGAACAAGCTAACTAAGGTGCATAAATATGCCCCTATCAACATTCACAACTCAAGAATTCATAACTGGAATTTATCAACTCAATTTGCATACATAATCATGGCTTTGAAATCACCCCTAGCCAAGAGGGGTTTAGCCACTCATGTTCACAGCAAAACGAAAGGAAAAGAAATTAAACATTGTAAACATAGAACGAATTACACCTAGAATGCTCCAACAATCAAGCTTGAACATCCAAGAGTCATTCCTTCTTCCTCCTTGCTGCGGCATCATGTCCACAAGCAAACAAACATAAATAAACTTAAACATTGAACAAAGATAGAAAACACCTAGAAAGTACTCCAGAGTCCTTCCTTCCTTGCAAGCTGCGGCACAAGAGTGTATGGCTGATTTGTGGTGTTGAGAGATGGTGTTGTTGAATGGTGCAGAAAATATGTATATATAGGGAGAGGGTGCGGTACCAACAAGTTATGTAGGAAAAGGATTACAAAATGTAGTTTGTGTAGGAAAATAAAATCACAATTCTAAGGGGAAAAGGTTTATGTAATCCTAGCAAGAAATAGGACATCTAGAAGGCCAAAAACCAAAGGGAATTAGGAGAAAGGTGCGGCTGGATCATGCATCTAGAAGGCTTGGGGCGCCACCTTTTTAGGGACTTTTAGAAAGGGTGTTATTTGGCTGATTTTGGGGTTTCTAGAAGGGGATAGGTGCGGCACCTTTGTAGGAGGGGATAAGGTTCCTAGAAATCAGGTTTTTAGCCTAAACTGAAATTGAATCCCTTTTGCAATAGGAATTAAGTTAAGAAAGGATTAGGATAGGATAAGATAAGGTAAGATAAGATAAGGTTAGTTTGGATAAGATAAGGTTGGATAAGGTTTTGGATAATTCTCCTTCTTTGTTGTAGCTGATTCCTTATCTTCTTTGACTTGGATTTATTTCTTCAACTCTTTTGCACATTCCTAGCCTCTCTTGAACTTCAAATTCGTCCATCCATCTTGCTCCAATCTTGTGATATCCATTCCAAGCCCAAAACTGCTCTAAAATGCTCCAAATTGCATCTTTTTGCCAACTTTGCTTCTAGGACCTATAAACACACGAAAATGACTTTAAACACTATACTAAGCAACAAATAGCTAAGTAAATGCAAGAAAACACACTAACTAAGTAGCATAAATATGCTCCTATCACGGCACAAAGGTGGGTGAAGTGTATGGGATGTGTTTTGGGGTCAAGAATGTGTTTAGGGTGAAAGGGACTTGCGGCAAAGGTGTTGGGATGGTTTCTGGCGAGAATGAATGAATGGGTGAGTGAATGGATGTCTTTGGTGCGGCACAAGGAAGTTTTATTTAAAGATTTGGGGTAATAAAGCTAGGGAACTAATTAGGAAACAGAAATTAAATCAAAACCTTAAGGGAAATAGGAATTAAAGTCAGAATCCTAAGGGAATTGGGCAAGTAGGTGCGGCAAGGGTGGAAAGGGTAAGGGAATGCCTTGCAAGGCAAGGCAAAAGGGTTTCCTTTCTGATTTAGGTCCAGATTTTGGGTAAGTGATAGGAGCATATTTACATCACTTAGTTGGCTTGTTTCCTTGCATTTAGGTTGTTAGTTCTTAGTTATTTTAGTATTTTATGTCATTTTCGTGTGTTTTCAGGTTCTAAGGGCTAAAGGAGCAAGAAGGTGCATTTTGGAGCTTTTTGGAGCAAATTTGGGCTTGGAATGGTTAGCACATGCTTGGAGCTAAAGGAATGGACGAATTTGAAGAATTGAAGATGTAAGGATTCCTAATCGACGAAGGATTCCTAATTGAAGAAGGATGATGCGAAATATATAAGCACACAAATTAAACCTTTTTTTTTTCAATTGTAGCAAAGTATGTAAGTAGGGATCGTTCTAGGCCAGGGATTAGGAGGGATTGCTAAACCACTTGAAAACTGACTCAAAAACTTAAAACAAAGTTAAAACACTAAATTAGACTCAAAGAATGCAAAACTATACTCTAAAACACTAAAGCAAACCAAAAGACTCAAAACTGCAAACAAACACTCAAAACTGCTTTAAAACCACTTTCTGGGCAGTTTTGAACACTAAGGAAGAATTTGGACGAAAACAGTTTATAACTTGACTCAAGACACTTAAAAACACAAACTAAATTGATTTCTAACTAAATTGACACTTCAAAATAAAGGGGGAATTGGGTTTGACGAAATTGAAAACAAAACATAAACCTTGTAAAACAAAACAGATTGTAAAACGAAATTGGTTAAAGTGAATGGATGGAAGGCTAGCTAAGGGGTTCTTCTCCACACATGTCATACTTGCATACAAAACGATTTCTAATTGCAATTCAATCAACCACGAATTCTCAACACTCCAAGTTAATTAGGTCCGCTTAAATTAATTTTCAGATTTCCCTTATGTCAATGAATTGGACGGAAAATGCGCATCACAATCAAATTATTCTTCAAGAGTTCTCTATATGAAAGCGCATACTAGAGATACAATCAAAGATAATTACGTTCAATGGAAATCATAAGTATTGACGAGGCACTTGTAACTATGAAAGCGCATGATACTTATGCCAAGAATTTACTTAACACAATTGAGATCATCAACCCTTACTACTTGTGAATATAAAGTTGTAACAATTCGGTGAAACTTCCTTATATCCTAGCATTAGATTTATGCATGACAATTAAGCGTGCACTCTCAACCAACACACACAAATTAGTTTAATTCAAATAGATAAGTAAATTGAAATCACAATTTATGAAACGCAATTAGAGGTAATCAAGTCATATAGCAAGTATAAACATGGTTTCGAATCCCCCTCTAGCCAGAGGGGGTTTAGTTCCTCATACGTACAAAACAAAGAGTATTGAATTTAAACATTGAAATCAAAGGAAAGGAAACACCTAAAACTTCCAGCAATTCAAACTTGAATGGCATGCACGTCCAAGGCTCCTTCTCCTCCTCTTTGCTGCAGCACAAGGTCTAGGAACATATTTTGGGGGTTATGAATGGTGTAGAAGGCTGGGTTATTGGCTAGGATGGATGTATGGTACGGCAGGTAGTGAATTAGGTCACAAACTATGGAAAATGGTGAAGGAAGGGTGCGGCAGAGAGTGGTGGATGATTTCTGGCGTGAATGATGTATATGGAGGGTGGTGTAACCTGCGGCAACCCTTTAAACTTATATATATAGGCACCACAAACCCTAAGGTAATGAGATTAGGGCTTGGACTCAGCATTGCACAAGGAATTAGGGCCCTAGGTGCGGTAGAAATTGTAAATCCATTAGGAAAGAGGATTGTGGCCCAATTGATTTCTGAAAAGGATTTGTAGAACCCAAATCCACAAGGCCTCACAATCAGAATCTAAGAGGGAAAAAGGCCTAAGAGGTGCGGCATAATAGGATAAGGGCAGGGAATGCCATGCAAGGCATGGAAAAAGGATTCTAGAAGGGAAGGAGGCGCCAGATTTTCTGGGTTCTAGAAGGAATGTGTTTTGTGGCAGATTTTAGGGTTTCTAGAAGGATTTGGGGCGCCACTTTTATAGGACAAGGGATAGGACTTCTAGAAATCAGGTTTCAAGTCCCCTAAACTGAAGAAAACAGGTTAGGATAAGATTAGGATAAGATTAGGTAAGATAAGATAAGGATTGGATAAGATAAGATAAGATAAGGTTGTTTTAGATAATGTTTTGGATAATTCTCCTTCTTTTGAGCTGATTCCTTATCTTCTTTATCTTTGACTTCTTTCTTCCATCTTCTTAGCTGATTTCAAGCCTTTATATCTTCAATTTCGTCCATCAACTTGCCTCCATGCTTGCACTACCCAATCTTGGCCCAAAAATGCTCTAGAATGCTCCAAATTGCTTCTTTTTGCATACTTGCCCTTAGAACCTGAAAATACATCAAACTAGCTTAAAAGACTACTTTAACTAAGGAAAAACAACATAAATGCACAAGAACAAGCTAACTAAGGTGCATAAATATGCCCCTATCAAAGGATTCCTAATTGGAGATGGATTCCTACTCAAACAAGGATTCCTACTTGAAGTAGGAAAGTTAAGCCAAGGTTTCCTATTTTGGTTTGACCTTTCCTAATCCTAAATGTCCTTAAGTTCCAGCAACAATGAAAACCTCCTATGCATTTTAGGACACAAATTGAACCTTCCTTGCACCTTCCTACCCTTTGCCGCACCTCCCTTGACTTTTCCTCTTCCTTGCCGTGCAAGGGAGAGTGCCTTTCCTATTTTCTGTCATGAAAACACCTTCCCCTTTAGTACCTAGCCTTGCTGCACAAGGGGAGGCCTATCTTTCCTATTTTCTGACCTTTAAACACATTCCTTTTTTCTCCTATACAATTCTGCCGAATTTCACATTCCTATTTCTCTTTGATTTTCTGATTTTTTTCTTACCTATTATTGTGAGACAAAATAGCTAAGTATTGAACCTTTCCTATTATTTTCTGATTGCCTTTCAACCCTAGCCCTATAAATAAAGCCATCAGCACCATTTAGTCTCTCTCTCTCTCTTTGGACAGATTCTCTGCATCCATTCCATCCACCTATCTACCTATCCATCCTCTACCATCCATTCACTCACCCATTCATTCATTCTCGCCAGAAACCATCCCAACACCTTTGCCGCAAGTCCCTTTCACCCTAAACATATTCCTGACGCCAAAACACATCCCATACACTTCACCCACCTTTGTGCCGCAGCAAGGAGGAAGAAGGAAGGACTCTTGGATGTTCAAGCTTGATTGTTGGAGCATTCTAGGTGTAATTCGTTCTATGTTTACAATGTTTAATTTCTTTTCCTTTCGTTTTGCTGTGAACATGAGTGGCTAAACCCTTCTTGGCTAGGGGTGATTTCAAAGCCATGATTATGTGTGAAATCTGAGTTGATACATTCCAGTTACGAATTCTTGATTTGTGAATGCAATTGGCTTAACTGTTTAATTAAGAACTTATTTGTGTTTGTTGATTAAGGGTCGACACTTAATTGGCATGCATAAATATGATGCTAGAGTATAAGGGAGTTTCACATAATCGTTACAAACTTATATTCATATGTAGTGAAGGTTGCTAGTCACAATCGCGTTAAGTTCAATTCCTGGCATGAGTGACATGATGTCATAGTTACAAGTGCTTTGTCAATGCTTATGATTTTCATTGAACGTAATGATCTTTGATTGTATCTCTATTATGATGTCATGTAGGGGACTTTTGAAGAATGCTTTGGGTTGTCGAATGATGTCATCCAATCCAATAACACAAGGAAAATCTGAGGGTTAACTTGTGATGTCACGGTTAATTTGGGGCATTGTCGTTCATAATTCAATGAATGATTAACTAGAAATCGAGTCGTTTGCATACATGTCATGTGTGGAGAAAGAGCCTCTAGCTAGTCTATCATCCATCCAATTCACCAATTTCGTGCAAATCTGTTTAGTTTTAGTTTCTGTTTTGTTTTTAGCTTAATTTCGTCCAAAACCCAATCCCCTTTTACTTTCATGTTTCTAAGTGTTTAAAATCTGTTTTGTTTGTGTTTTAGAGTGTTTTGAGTCAAGCCAAAACCCTAAATTCGTCCAAAGTTGTGTTTTGAGTCAGAAACTGCCCAATTAGTGTTTTTAGGCAGTTTTGAGTGTTTTTAAGTTGTTTTGAGTCTTGTGAGCCTGTCTTGAGTCTTTTGAGTCTTTTCAAACGTTTTTAACTTTGTTTTAATGTTTTTGAGTCAGTTTTGAGGTTTTAGCAAGCCCTCCTAATCCCCGATCCAGAACAATCCCTACTTCCATCTATACTACAATTGTCAACAAGAGGGTTTAATTTGTGTGCTTATATATTTCGCATCAGTAAGTAAGGGGTTCCTTGCACAGCAAGGATGGGAAAGTCAAGGAATGGTGCGGCAAGGGATCTTTAGGTGCAAGGAAGGTTCAATTTGTGTCCTAAAATGCATAGGAGGCCTTCAATGTTGCTGGAACTTAGGGACATTTAGGATTAGGAAAGGTCAAACCAAAATAGGAAACCTTGGCTTAACTTTCCTACTTCAAGTAGGAATCCTTGTTTGAGTAGGAATCCTTGTTCAACTAGGAATCCTCTTTCTTCTAGTAATCCTTCGTTGATTAGGAATCCTAACTCCTTCAATTCTTCAATTTCGTCCATTCCTTTTGCTCCAAGCATGTGATATCCATTCCAAGCCCAATTTTGCTCCAAAATGCTCCAAAATGCATCTTCTTGCATACTTTGCCCTTAGAACCTGAAAACACACGAAAATGGCTTAAAAGACTAAAATAACTAAGAAATAACAACGTAAATGCACAAGAACAAGCCAACTAAGTCGCCTAAATATACTTCTATCAAAAGAAAATAGGCTAAATATGGCTCAACAAGGCTAAACCTACAATACATATGCAAAGGGTTAAGGCTTTTTGGCTCTGGTTTTAACTAAACAACTTCATCTTGTTATTTGTTATGCTAATCAATTTCATGCTTTGAATGAAACGGACATGAGTTCTAGTATTTGGATCTAAAGTGATGAAACGCATTCTAAGTAGTAACCAAGCAAAGAATGATGAGATCATGCAACGACTTTAGAAAACAAAGAATGTCAAGATTAATAACTCTCCAAAGAACGTATAGGCTCAAGTCTCTCAGGGTTGTAGCGTTAGTTTGAGTTACTTCCTTCAAGCATGTTACAAAAACTGATTTTATCCTTTTTATGATTACATGTGAATTCATGAATGTTAACTATAACCAAGCATAAACCAAAGAGCATATCAAACTTCAATCCATGTTTGTAACTTTCTTTAACAGTCATGCAATTAAAATCCAAATCCTCATCATTGTGTTGGAAGGTACCCTAAGACACAAACACAAAAATGACTCTAAAAACGACTCTTTTTGATATGTTTCAAAACTTTTTCAAATTTTTTGTAAATTTTCGTATTTTTCTTTCAAGACATATAAAAACACTTCAAAACACACTAAAAACACTCAAAAACAGTGAAAAACAACCTTAGAAGTGATAGGTGATAAAAACCCACGAATTTTTCAATGAAAACACTTGTTTACCCCCCCACACTTAAACCAAACATTGTCCTCAATGTTGCAAACATAGACTCACACATAAGCAAGCAAACAACATAACTAACAAACATAACAAATATGGCAAAGTAAAAGCAATAAAGAGTAGAGTTTAGAAATGCAAATCTGGTTATGGAGCCGGAGAGTTCCTAGGTCTTCTTTATTTGCATGGGTTGCCTCCCAAGAAGCGCTTGCTTTAACGTCTTCCAGCCGGACGAACCTTCCTTCTATTCTTCAATGGGGTACACGGCATGGAAGGGTATGTCTTCCACGGTATGCTCCTTAAAATTCCCGTACATTGGCTCTATGAATGGAAAGGGATAGTAATCCTTCCTGATTGGGGCGTTAAGCATCGTAAACTCAATGTAATCATTTCCACCAGCTTGGATTCGATTGGGAACTTGCACCATACGAGGTAACAACCTATTAGCTGAAATTGGAATCGAAATTGGACTAGGTGGCTCACCAATATACTGCAATGAAGTGGCAGCACTATCAACAAATGCATGTGGGGTGCTCTCGGCTAGATTTGGGGATTTGAGGGTTGTGGCCTGGTGCGAAATATATAAGCACACAAATTAAACCCTCTTTTTAACAGTTGTAGTATATGTATAAGTAGGGATCGTTCTAGGCCGGGGATTAGGAGGGATTGCTAAATCACTTGAAAACTGACTCAAAAACTTAAAACAAATTTAAAACACTAAATTAGACTCAAAGAATGCAAAACTAAACTCTAAAACACTGAAACAAACCAAAAGACTCAAAACAGCAAACAAACACTCGAAACTGCCTTAAAACCACTTTCTGGGCAGTTTTGAGCACTAAGGAAGAATTTGGACGAAAACAGTTTATAACTTGACTCAAGACACTTAAAAACACAAACTAAATTGATTTCTAACTAAATTGACACTTCAAAATAAAGGGGGAATTGGGTTTTGACGAATTTGAAAACAAAACATAAACTTTGTAAAACAAAACAGATTGTAAAACGAAATTGGTTAAAGTGAATGGATGGAAGTCTAGCTAAGGGGTTCTTCTCCACACATGTCATACTTGCATACAAAACGATTTCTAATTGCTTTTCAATAAACCATGAATTCTCTCAACGCCCCAGATTAACCGTGAATTGCACTAATTAACCTTCAGATTTTCCTAACGTTATTAAATTGAATGATTGCATACGACAACCCAAAGCATTCCCCACAAGTTCCCTACAAGAATTGCATAATAGAGATACAAGCAAGAATCATTAAGTTCTATGAAAACCATAAGCATTGACGAGGCATTCGTTACTATGAATTGCATGAAACTTATGCCAAGAATTTACTTAACACAATTGAGATCATCAACCTTTACTACTTGTGAATATAATTCTGTAACGATTAGGTGAAACTTCCTTATATCCTAGCATTAGATTTATGCATGCAACTAAGTTGGCCACCTCAATCAACACACACAAATCAGTTTTAATATGAACAGATAAGTAAATTGAATTCACAACTTATGAAACGCAATTAGAGGTAATCAAATCATATAGCAAGCATAAACATGGTTTCGAATCCCCCCCTAGCCAGAGGGGGTTTAGTTCCTCATACTCACATAACAAAGAGTATTGAATTTAAACATTGAAATCAAAGGAAAGTAAACACCTAAAACTTCCAGCTATTCAAACTTGAATGACATGCACGTCCAGGGCTCCTTCTCCTCCTCTTTGCTGCGGCACAAGGTCTAGGGACATATTTTGGGGGTTATGAATGGTGTAGAAGGCTGGGTTAATGGCTAGGATGGATGTATGGTGCGGCAGGTAGTGAATTAGGTCAGAAACTATGGAGAATGGTAAAGGATGGGTGCGGCAGAGAGTGGTGGATGATTTTTGGCGTGAATGATGTATATGGAGGTGGTGTAACCTGCGGCAACCCTTTAAACTTATATATATAGGCACCACAAACCCTAGGGTAATCAGATTAGGGCTTGGACTCAGCATTGCACAAGGAATTAGGGCCCTAGGTGCGGCAGAAATTGTGAATCCATTAGGAAAGAGGATTGTGGCCCAATTGATTTCTGAAAAGGATTTGTAGAACCCAAATCCACAAGGAAAAGGCCTAACAATTAGAATCCAAGAGGGAAAAAGGCCTGAGAGGTGCGGCACAATAGGATAAGGGCAGGGAATGCCTTGCAAGGCAAGGAAAAAGGATTCTAGAAGGGAAGGAGGCGCCAGATTTTCAGGGTTCTAGAAGGAATGTGTTTTGTGGCAGATTTTGGGGTTTCTAGAAGGATATGGGGTGCCACTTTTATAGGACAAGGGATAGGACTTCTAGAAATCAGGTTTTGAGTCCCCTAAACTGAAGAAAACAGGTTAGGATAAGATTAGGATAAGATTGGATAAGATAAGGTAAGATAAGATAAGATAAGATAAGGTTGTTTTAGATAATGTTTTGGATAATTCTCCTTCTTTTGAGCTGATTCCTTATCTTCTTTATCTTTGACTTCTTTCTTCCATCTTCTTAGCTGATTTCAAGCCTTTATATCTTCAATTTCATCCATCAACTTGCCTCCATGCTTGCACTACCCAATCTTGGCCCAAAAATGCTCTAGAATGCTCCAAATTGCTTCTTTTTGCATACTTGCCCTTAGAACCTGAAAATACATCAAACTAGCTTAAAAGACTACTTTAACTAAGGAAAAACAACATAAATGCACAAGAACAAGCTAACTAAGGTGCATAAATATCCCCCTATCATGGCCGTGCAATCCTTGTGCTTCACTCCAATTTCGTTGGTGGTTCGAAATGCATCCTTCTTGATTGGTGCTAAATGTTTCTGCCCTTTATTTTTTATTACATCAATGACAAAACAAGAACGAACGTCATTAGTATTCTCAATAGATTCAGAAACATTAAAATTAATCATATCACCACCAAACGCCATAGTTACTGCTCCCTGGGCCACATCAATCTTGGTTTAAGCTGTTTTCATGAAAGGTCGTCCAAGTAAGATTGGCAAAGTTAGAGAGTGGGCTAAATCCTCCATGTCAAGTGATATGAGCATATTTACATCACTTAGTTAGCTTGTTTCTTTGCATTTAGGTTGTTAGTTCTTAGTTATTTTAGTCTTTTAAGCCATTTTCGTGTGTTTTCAGGTTCTAAGGGCTAAAGGAGCAAGAAAGTGCATTTTGGTGCCTTTTGGAGCAGTTTCGGGCATTAAATGGATTGCACATGCTTGGAGCTACGTAGATGGACGAAATTGAAGATCAAATGAGCTTAGGATCAAATGAAGAATGAAGAGTTCAAAATTGGAAGTTTCTATTTGTGAAGGTTTCCATTTGTGCAAGTTTCCATTTGTGCAAGTTTCTATTTGTGGAGGTTTCCAATTTTGGGGTTTCCAAAACATGTAGGTTGCCTAATTACTCATTCTAGAAGCCCAAAACCGTACCTAACACATTCCCCTTTTGTTTCAATCCTTGCTGCACAAGGGAGAGGTTTTCTTGCCTATTTTCTGTCATAAAACACATTCCCCTTTTGTTTCAATCCTTGCTGCACAAGGGAGTGGTTTTCTTGCCTATTTTCTGCCCAAAAATACTTCCCCTTTCTCTTACAAATCAATGCCACACCTTCTTTCCATTTCTCTCTTAATTTCTGACCTTTAAAACACATTCCTTTTCTCTCCTACATATTCTGCCGAATTTCACATTCCTATTTCTCTTTAAATTCTGATTCTTTCTTACCTATTAAATTGTGGAACCATAATAGCTAAGTTATGAACCTTTCCTATTATTTTCTGATTGCCTTTCAACCCTAGCCCTATAAATAAAGCCATCCGCACCATTTAGTCTCTCTCTCTGAACAGATTCTCTGCATCCATTCCATCCACCTATCTACCTATCCATCCTCTACCACCCATTACCACCCATTCATGCCAGAATTCACCCTTACACCTTTGCCGCAACTCCCTTTCACCCTAAACACATTCCTGACCCCAAAACACATCCCATACACTTCACCCATCTTTGTGCCACAGCAAGGAGAAAGAAGGAAGGACTCTTGGATGTTCAAGCTTGATTGTTGGAGCATTCTAGGTGTAATTCATTCTGTGTTTACAATGTTTAATTTCTTTTCCTTTCGATTTGCTGTAAACATGAGTGGCTAAACCACTTTTGGCTAGGGGTGATTTCAAAGCCATGATTATGTGTGCAATTTGAGTTGATACATTCCAGTTACGAATTCTTGATTTGTGAATGCAATTGGCTTAACTGTTTGATTGAGAACTTATTTGTGTTTGTTGATTGAGGGTCGACACTTAATTGGCATGCATAAATCTGATGCTAGAGTATAAGGGAGTTTCACATCATCGTTACAAACTTATATTCATATGTAGTGAAGGTTGCTAGTCACAATCGCGTTAAGTTCAATTCCTAGCATGAGTGACATGATGTCATAGTTGCAAGTGCTTTGTCAATGCTTATGATTTTCATTGAACGTAATGATCTTTGATTGTATCTCTATTATGATGTCATGTAGGGGACTTTTGAAGAATGCTTTGGGTTGTCGAATGATGTCATCCAATCCAATAATACAAGGAAAATCTGAGGGTTAACTAGTGATGTCACGGTTAATTTGGGGCATTGTCGTTCATAATTCAATGAAGGAGTAACTGGAAATCGAGTCGTTTGCATACATGTCATGTGTGGAGAAAGAGCCTCTAGCTAGCCCATCATCCATCCAATTCACCAATTTCGTGCAAATCTGTTTAGTTTTAGTTTCTGTTTTGTTTTTAGCTTAATTTCGTCCAAAACCCAATCCCCCTTTACTTTCTTGTGTTAGATTAGTTAGAAGTGTGTTTAAATCTGTCCAATTTAGTGTTTTGAGTGTTACTAGTCTAGAATTCGTCCAAATCAGTCCATAGTGTCTGTTTTGAGTCTTTTTTATTGTTTTAAGCTGTTTTGACTCTTTTTAGTTTGTTTTGAGTCTTGTGAGTCTTGTTAAGTGTTTTTAACTTTGTTTTTATGTTTTTGAGTCAGTTTAGAGGTTTTAGCAAGCCCTCATAATCCCCAGTCTAGAACGATCCCTACTTGCATCTTTACTACAATTTGACAACAAGAGGGTTTAATTTGTGTGCTTGTTTTACATCGCATCATCAAGCACATAGAAATCTGCAGGAAAAATCAAGTGGTCTACTTGCACCAAAACATCTTCCAAAACTCCTTCCGGATATGCATTAGATCGATCGGCTAATTGGATAATAACACCATCATTTTTAAGCTCACCTAGATTCATAGATGCATAAACAGAATATGGCATGACATTTATTGATGCACCTAAATCTAGCATAGCATGTTCAAACCTTGTATTGCCAATAACACAAGGGATAGTGAAACTACCTGGATCTTTGCATTTAGGTGGTAGCTTTCTTTGCAACATAGCAGAGACATTTTCACTTACATGTACCACTTCTTTATCTCGAATCCGTTTCCTTGTTGTGCAAAGCTTCTTAAAAAACTTAGCATACTTGGGGATTTGCTTTATAGCATCAAGGAGCGGAATATTGACATGCACCTTCCTAAAGGTCTCTAGAATGTCTTTTTTCATTCTCTTCGTTCCTAGCTTGCATAAACCTGCTAGGAAAGGGTGCATTTAGTGGAATAGAACTTGAAGAATTCGATTTTGGACTAACCTTGGTGGTTGGGGACGGCATAGGTGCATTTGAAGGCTGCGGCATTGTTTCTTTCTTCCTTGCCGTGGCTTCCTCATTCCCTTCTTCTTCTTGCATCAGTTTGTTGTCCTCTTGGTGGCCTTGTGGAGATACTTTCGAATGGTCTCCAAGTTCCTTACCACTTCTCAATATGATGGCTTTGGCAGATTCAAATCCTCCTTTTGGATTCACAATGGTTGAGCTAGGAAGTTTGCCTTGTTCTCGGAATTGTCCTATGAACTCCGCCATCTGCCCCATTTGTTTCTTTAAATCGTTCACCTCTTTGTCTCTGATTTGCATGCTCTGCGACATAGAAGTTAGTAATTGAAAAATCTGATCATTATTAACGGACGTACCTGATTTGGTTTGGGCAGGTTGTTCTTAGGGTTGTGTGGGTGCGTATGGTTTTGAATAGAAACCCGGCGGTTGCTGCCTAAATCCACTTTGTTGTTGTGGTTGTTGAGGCTCCCTCCATTTGAAATTTGGATGATATCTCCAGCCCGGATTGTAACTGTTGAAGTACGGATCATTGCGTGGCTGATTTTGGCTCCCAAAACCCATGGCATTGGCAGATTCCCACCCTCCATTCTCAATCAACTGAGGGCATTGATCGTTGAGGTGCCCTTGCATAGAACACACGCCACATACACTTTGTGTAATCCCTAGCAATTTCTATCCATCGACAACCTGTGACAAAAGAACAGTGAGATTAGCCATTTGAGATTGAAGTTCAGAAAATGCACTTACCTCATTCACTTGTTGGTGCCGTGGGGGCCTCTTTGTCCAAGGCCTTCGTATTGTTGTGCATTCAAAGCTCGGTTGGCGATTAGGATCTTTGCAGCCATTGGTGTTTTATCAACCAATGCACCTCCTGCTGAAGCATCTAGTATTTGTCACTCAATTAGAAGAAGTCCTTCGTAGAATTATTGAAGTAAAAGTTCTTCTTTCATTTGATGTTGAGGACATGAGGCGACAAGGGCCTTAAAACGCTCATAGTATGCTGGGAATGTCTCTCATTGGCTTTGTTGAATTCCACTAATCTTCTTCCTTAAGAGAATGACTCTCGAAGTGGGGAAGAACTTCTCTAAAAACGCGCTCTTCATGCTTTCCCAAGAAGTGACCGTTCCGGGTGCTAATTCATAAAGCCAATCTTTAGCCTTTTCCAAAAGAGAGAATGGAAAAGCCTTCATCATCAAAATGTTCCCATCGACATTGATGGGTGTCATGCTCGAACAAACCACTTCGAACTCCTTAAGATGCTTGTTTAGATCTTCCATGGATAGCCCATGGTATTTGGGAATGTGATGCAACAAGCTTGACTTCAATTCGAACTCATCGGTCTTGCCTTGAGCAGCCGCGGGGTATTGAATGCAAAGGGGTGAGGCATTGGCCAACCCCGAGGCTGAAAGTTCCTTGATTGTACGATTATCCATAGCCATGGCTTGTTCTTCTTCTTCAAATTCAGATTTGGCCTTTGAGCTTGAACTAGGTTCACTAGGTTCTAGATGCCTCATCTTCCTTCTCAATGTTCGTTCAAAATCGTCGTCAAACTCCAAGATATGCTCACGACCTGTTTGAGAACTTCGAGTCATAAACTAGTACCTAAAACAAGAAAATAAAACAAAATCAGAAAACAAAGTAAAACAAAACACACGGCAAACAAGGGATTACCAAATTTGCTAATCCCCGGCAACGGCGCCAACATTTGATGTGAAAATTAACTTGACACACAAATTAAACCTTATTGATGACAATTGTAGTAAAGATGCAAGTATGGATCGTTCTAAACCGGGGATTCACTAAGGATGCTAATCAACACAAATAAGACTCAAAAACACTAAACTAGACTCTATAGACTCTAAACTAACTTAAAACACTAAAAACAGCAAGAAACAATTTCCAGTTATTATTCCTTTAGACATGAATGACAACACCCCAAGTTAACCGTGACAGCACAAATTAACCATCAGATTTTCCTTAGTTCATTGAATTGAATGGAAGACGCATTACAACCAAATTATCCTTATCAAGTCTCCTAACTATGACAGCATGATAGAAAACATATCAAAGGTCATTACGTTCTTTGAAAATCATAAGTGTTGACGAGGCATTCGTAACTATGACAGCATGATACTCTTGCCTAGGACTTACTTAACATGATTGTGACTAGCAACCTTTACTACTTGTGAATATAAGTTCATAACGATTAGGTGAAACTCCCTTATACTCTAGCATCAAATTCATGCATGCAAATTAAGTGTCGACCCCTAATTAACACACACAAACAAGTTTTAATAACTCAGTTAAGCAAATCACATTCTAGTCTCAAGAAACAATAACTGGACGTAATCAATTCATATATAACATATAATCATGGCTTCAAATTCACCTCTAACTATAAAGAAATTAGTTCCTCATGTCCACAAGCAAACAAGGAAAACTTAAATTAAACATTGAGACAAAGATAGAAAACACCTAGAAACGCTCCAGATTTCTTCCTTCCTTCCTTGCAAAGCTGCGGCACAAGAGGGATTTTCTGAGTTTAAAGCTCTTGTGTGTGGTGGATGGATGTAGGTGAGTTATGGTAGAGGGTGGTGGTCTGAATGGTGCAGCATAAGCTTGTATTTATAGGGCTAGGGATTACTTAGCCTAGGTTGTCAAGGAAAAGGATTTAGAACTCCAATCCAACAAGGAAAAGGCCTTCTAAAAATAGGTTGGGGCGCTAGATTTTTAGGGCTTCTAGAAAGGAGTGTTGTGGCATGTTTCTAGAACAAAAAGGCCTCCTAAAAACAGGTTTTAGGCATCCTAATATGAAAAGGAGTCCCCTTTGCAACTGGAATTAAGGTAGGATAAGATTAGGATAGGATAAGATAAGATAAGGTTTGGATAAGATAAGGATAAGATAAGGTAGTTTGGATAATGTTTTGGATAATTCTCCTTCTTTGTAGCTGATTCCTTATCTTCTTTGACTTGGATTTATTTCTTCAACTCTTTTTGCACATTCCTAGCCTCTCTTGAACTTCAAATTCGTCCATGCATCTTGCTCCATACTTGTGCTATCCATTCCAAGCCCAAAACTGCTCTAAAATGCTCCAAATTGCATCTTTTTGCCAATTTTGCCAATTGGACCTGAAAACACACGAAAATAGCTTAAATCACTATAATAAGTAGAAACTAACTAAGAAAATGCAAGGAAACAAGCTAACAAAGTCGCATAAATATGCTCCTATAAAAAAATACACCCTTTTGCTGCACCATTCAGACCACCACCCTCTACCATAACTCACCTACATCCATCCACCACACACTCATTGTGCCGCAGCCTTGCAAGGAAGGAAGGAATCTGGAGCGTTTTCTAGGTGTATTCTATCCTTTGTTTTCAATGTTTAATTTAAGTTTTCTTTGTTTGCTTATGGACATGAGGAACTAATTCTTTATAGTTAGAGGTGAATTTGAAGCCATGATTATATGTTATATATGAATTGATTACGTCCAGTTATTGTTTCTTAAGACTAGAATGTGATTTGCTTAACTGAGTTATTAAAACGTGTTTGTGTGTGTTAATTGGGGGTCGACACTTAACTTGCATGCATGAATTTGATGCTAGAGTATAAGGGAGTTTCACCTAATCGTTATGAACTTATATTCACAAGTAGTAAAGGTTGCTAGTCACAATCATGTTAAGTAAGTCCTAGGCAAGAGTATCATGCTGTCATAGTTACGAATGCCTCGTCAACACTTATGATTTTCAAAGAACGTAATGACCTTTGATATGTTTTCTATCATGCTGTCATAGTTAGGAGATTTGATAAGTATAATTTGGTTGTAATGCGTCTTCCATTCAATTCAATGAACTAAGGAAAATCTGATGGTTAATTTATGCAGTCGCGGTTAACTTGGGGTGTTGTCATTCATGTCTAAAGGAATAATAACTGGAAATTGGTTCATATGCATATGTCATGTGTGGAGAAGGACCCTCTAACTAGCCTTTCACCCATCCAAAGCACCCAATTTCGTATCTTTGTTACTTTGTTTCTTTAATTTGCTTAGTTTTAGTTAATTTCGTCAAAAACCCAATCCCCTTTACTTTCTTGTGTCAACTTAGTTAGAATCTGTTTAATTTTGTGTCTTTTAGCATTTTGAGTCAAGTTAAAGTTAGAATTCGTCCAAATAACTCCCTAGAGTCTGTTTTGAGTCTAGTTGTTAGTTTAATAGCATGCTTTGAATGAAATAGGCATGAGTTCTAGTATTTGGAACTAAATGATGAAACGCCTTCTAAGTAGCAACCAAGCAAAGAATAATGAGATCATGCAACGACTTTAGAAAACAAGAATGCACAGAATATTAACTCTCCAAAAGAACGTTTAGGCTCAAGTCTCTTAGGGATGTAGCGTTAATTTGAGTTCCATCCTTCAAGCATGTTACAAAAACTGATTTTTCCTTTATGATTGCATGTGAATTCATAAATTATAACCACAACCAAGCATAAACCAAAGAGTAAATCAAACATTCATCCATGTTTATAACTCTCTTTAACAGCCATGTAAGTAAAAACCAAATCCTCATCATTGTGTTGGAAGGTACCCTAAGACACAAACAAACACACAAAAACAACTATTTTTGGGTTTTTCAAAACAATTTTTCAAATTTTTATCAAATTTTCGGATTTTTATGGCAAAACACACTAAAACACTCCAAAACAGCTTAAAAACAGCTTGAAACAACTTTTGAAGTAATAGGTGGTAGAATCCCACGAATTTGCATCAAAAACACTTTGTTACCCCCCCCAACACTTAAATCAAACATTGTCCTCAATGTTTCAAGCATAAACTCACAGAAAGCAAACAAATAACACAACTAACAAACATGACAAGATAGAGGTAGTAAAGAGAAAGGTTTAGGAACGTCAATCGGGTTGTTGGGTGATTCCTAGAACTTCCTTCGTTAAATGCATGGGTTGCCTCCCAAGAAGCGCTTGCTTTAACGTCTTGCAGCCGGACGAAAAACTCAGTCACTCCCCATTGGAGCCCATGGATTCGAGATAGATCTCCTCCACAACCTGCCCCACGGCACTCTCATAGTATGGCTTCAATCGATGTCCGTTTACCTGGAATTCTTGTCCATTCCTTAAGCTTTGGACTTGAACTGCACCATATGGAAAAACATTAGTAACAACAAAAGGTCCAATCCACTTAGACCGTAACTTACCAGGGAATAAACGTAAACGGGAGTTGAAAAGCAAAACTTTCTGCCCAATGGAGAATGTTTTTCCTCGAATCTGATGCAGAATATATAAGCACACAAATTAAACCCTCTTTTTGACAGTTGTAGTATATGTATAAGTAGGGATCGTTCTAGGCCGGGGATTAGGAGGGATTGCTAAATCACTTGAAAACTGACTCACAAACTTAAAACAAAGTTAAAACACTAAATTAGACTCAGAGAATGCAAAACTATACTCTAAAACACTAAAACAAACCAAAAGACTCAAAACAGCAAACAAACACTCAAAACTGCCTTAAAACCACTTTCTGGGCAGTTTTGAGCACTAAGGAAGAATTTGGACGAAACTAGTTTATAACTTGACTCAAGACACTTAAAAACACAAACTAAATTGATTTCTAACCAAATTGACACTTCAAAATAAAGGGGGAATTGGTTTTGACGAAATTGAAAACAAAACATAAACTTTGTAAAGCAAAACAGATTGTAAAACGAAATTGGTTAAAGTGAATGGATGGAAGGCTAGCTAAGGGGTTCTTCTCCACACATGTCATACTTGCATACAAAACGATTTCTAATTGCTTTTCAATAAACCATGAATTCTCAACGCCCCAGATTAACCGTGAATTGCACTAATTAACCCTCAGATTTTCCTAACGTTATTGAATTGGATGATTGCATACGACAACCCAAAGCATTCCCCACAAGTTCCCTACATGAATTGCATAATAGAGATACAAGCAAGAATCATTAAGTTCTATGAAAACCATAAGCATTGACGAGGCCTTCATTACTATGAATTGCATGAAACTTATGCCAAGAATTTACTTAACACAATTGAGATCATCAACCTTTACTACTTGTGAATATAATTCTGTAACGATTAGGTGAAACTTCCTTACATCCTAGCATTAGATTTATGTATGACAATTAAGCGTGCACTCTCAACCAACACACACAAATCAGTTTAATTCAAATAGATAAGTAAATTGAAATCACAATTTATGAATCACAACTAGAGGTAATCAAGTCATATAGCAAGCATAAACATGTTTTCGAATCCCCCCCTAGCCAGAGGGGGTTTAGTTCCTCATACTCACAGAACAAAGAGTATTGAATTTAAAGATTGAAATCAAAGGAAAGGAAACACCTAAAACTTCCAGCAATTCAAATTTGAATGGCATGCACGTCCAAGGCTCCTTCTCCTCCTCTTTGCTGCGGTACAAGGTCTAGGGACAAATTTTGGGGGTTGTGAATGGTGTAGAAGGCTGGGTTAATGGCTAGGATGGATGTATGGTGCGGCAGGTAGTGAATTAGGTCAGAAACTATGGAGAATGGTGAAGGAAGGGTGCGGCAGAGAGTGGTGGATGATTTCTGGCGTGAATGATGTATATGGAGGGTGGTGTGCACGGCAAAGGGTGGAGAAATATATATATAGGCACCAAAAACCCTAGGTGAATCAGATTAGGACTTTTAGAAAGCCAAATCCATCCAGAAATAGGTTCAAAGCAATCAGATTTCTCATGGGAAAGGGCCTAAGGTGCGGCAGATTTGGATAAAGAGGGATAAGGCTTCTAGAAAGCCTTGCAAGGCAAGGAAATCAGGTTTTCTAGAAGGCTAGGTGCGGCAAGGACTTAGGGTTCTAGAATCCTAAATTAAATGTCCCCCAATCAGAAAATAAGCCCTCATTGTACCAGGAATTGAATTAGAAAAGGATTAGGATAGGATAAGGTTAGTTAAGATAGGATAAGGATTGGATAAGATAAGATAAGATAAGGTTGTTTTGGATAATTCTCCTTCTTTTGAGCTGATTCCTTATCTTCAATGATTTGAATTTATTTCTCCAACCTTGAAACATATTCCTAACTCCATTTGGACTCCAAATTCGTCCATCCTCTTGGCTCCAAGCATATGATATCCATTCCAAGCTCAAATGTGCTCCAAAAGGCTCCAAAATGCATCCTTTTGCATACTTTGCCCTTAAAACCTGAAAATACATCAAACTAGCTTAGAAGCCTACTTTAACTAAGGAAAAACAACATAAATGCACAAGAACAAGCTAACTAAGGTGCATAAATATGCTCCTATCAGAATCATCTTGTCATGAAACGCCTTTGTTTTCTCCTTGTAAATCCGGGCATTCTCATATGCTTCGTTCCTTAGCTCTTCAAGTTCATTCAATTGGAGCTTCTTATGCATGCCAGCAGCATCTAAGTCCAAATTGAATGTTTTCACAGCCCAATGGGCCTTGTGCTTGATGTGAGAATTACTTGACACTCAAATTAAAAGCCTATCGACGTAGTATATGAAAGTAGGGATCGTTTAAGGCCGAGGATTAGAAGGGATGCTAATCTATACAAATTAAACTCTAAAACACTAAAACTGGACTCTAGACAATGAAAACAGGTACTGTGGGTCAATCTGAACGAATTTTAACTTCAAACAACTTAAAACAACCTAACTTGACTCAAACAAACCAAAACAAACTTAAAACAACAAATAAAACTCAACTAGACATATTCTAGACACTAGAGACTCAAAACAGGCTAAATAGACTCAAAACAACCAAACTAACTTAAACAGACTCCAAACAGGTTCTAAGGGGTGAACTGGATGACTTTTGGACTAGTTGGACTCAAAACACTAAAAGGAGACAGCTTTGGACGAATTTAAACAAAGTAAGACTCAAACAAGAACTAGGGGGTTTTTTGGACGAATTAAGCAAAACTAAGCAGTTTTAAGCAAACAAAGTGAATTAAAGAGAGATAGAGGTGAATTCAGGGGTAGAAAGCTAGTTAGAGGGTTCCTCTCCACACAAGAACATATGCATACGAATCGATTTCCAGTTATTCTTCCGATAAACCATGTATGACAATGCTTTGAATTAATTGTATTGCACTAATCAATTCCCAGATTTCCGTAAGTTCATTGAATTGAATGGATAACACATCACAACCAAATTATTCTTATCAAGTTCCCTAACTATGGAATACGCATGATAGAGATACATATCAAAGATCATTAAGTTCCATGGAAATCATAAACATTGACAAGGCATTCATAACTATGGAATACGCATGTTACTCTTGCCTAGGATTTACTTAACACAATTGTGACTAGCAATCTTTACTACTTGTGAATATAAGTTCCTAACGATTAGGTGAAATTCCCTTATATCCTAGCATCAAATTCATGCATGCAAACTAAGTAGATCTCCTTAATCAACACACAAGAACAAGTTCTTCATAAAACAGATAAGTAAATCACATTCACAATTTATGAAACAATAACTGAAGGTAATCAATTCATATCAAACATATGTCCATGGCTTTGATTCTACCTCTAACTACAACGGAATTAGTTCCACATGTTCAACATAATTGAAAAGCAAGTTAAATTAAACATGAAGATCAAACAAGAGAAGAAAGAACTCCAAGAAACTCCAATGGTTGCACGGCAAGCCTTCTCTTCTCTTCTCTGCGGCAAAGTATGGTTTTCTGAAGGTGTAGTGGTGTAGGATGAGTTATGAGATGTGTATGGAGGTGGATGGATGGTGCGGCAATCCTCTAACTTGTTTATAAATATATCACAAACCCTAGAGTAATCAGATTAGGGCTTGGACTTAGCAGAAAATATGGATTTAGGACTCTAGGTGCGGCAATCACTTTAGAAAAGGAATTGTGGTCCAATTAATGTCTGAAAAGGATTGTAGAACTCAAATCCACAAGGAAAAGGCTTAATAAGTTAGAATCCAAGAGGGAATGGGAGTGAGAAGGCACGGCACAAAGGCATAAGGCAGGGAGCCTTGCAAGGCAAGGAAAAGACCTTCTAGAAAGGAGGGAGGCGCCAGATTTTTAGGCTTATAGAAAGAATGTGTTTCTGGGCAGATTTTGGGGTTTCTAGAAGAGTTTGGGGTGCCACTTTTGTAGGAGAATGGATAGGACTTCTAGAAATCAGGTTTTAAGTCCCCAAAACTGAAGAAAACAGGTTAGGATAAGATTAGGATAAGATAAGATAAGGATTGGATAAGATAAGATAAGATAAGGTTGTTTTGGATAATTCTCCTTCTTTTGAGCTGATTCCTTATCTTCTTTATCTTTGACTTCTTTCTTCCATCTTCTTAGCTGATTTCAAGCCTTTATATCTTCAATTTCGTCCATCAACTTGCCTCCATGCTTGCACTACCCAATCTTGGCCCAAAAATGCTCTAGAATGCTCCAAATTGCTTCTTTTTGCCATCTTGACACTTTGAACCTACAAACACACGAAAATAGCTTAAAATACAAAATTAACTAAGAACTAACAACGTAAATGCATGAAAACAAGCTAACTAAGTCGCATAAATATGCTCCTATCAAATTCCCCCACACTTAGCTTTTGCTAGTCCTCAAGCAAAACGAAACAAACACCGAACAAACTAGACCTTCCAACTTTCACCTCAGGGATTTCCAACATACTTGACATATTCAAGATCATCATAACCATAGCTTTTAGTCTTCCCCACCCTTTAGTACATACTTAACCACAATCACCATCCATTAGCTCTCATCTAACCAATTAAAATAATGTTTTGAATGTAGTAACATGCCTTAGAGAATTCACTCAATTCCTCACTAGGTACACTCTTATTTTCACTCAGATTTTCTAACTACACTCCCTATACTAAGTATATGTGAGAAGATTGATGTAAACATGAAAACAAACACTCACATATGTTTATGACAAAGAAAGCAATTTCTAGAGTTAATAAACATGTTTAGATATGATCTCATGAATGGAATGTTACTACTTAGATGCGAGAACCAGGGATACCATATGATAGGAGCATATTTATGCACCTTAGTTAGCTTGTTCTTGTGCATTTATGTTGTTTTTCCTAGTTAAAGTAGTCTTTTAAGCTAGTTTGATGTATTTTCAGGTTTTAAGGGCAAAGTATGCAAAAGGATGCATTTTGGAGCCTTTTGGAGCACATTTGAGCTTGGAATGGATATCATATGCTTGGAGCCAAGAGGATGGACGAATTTGGAGTCCAAATGGAGTTAGGAATATGTTTCAAGGTTGGAGAAATAAATTCAAATCATTGAAGATAAGGAATCAGCTCAAAAGAAGGAGAATTATCCAAAACATTATCCAAAACAACCTTATCTTATCTTATCTTATCCAATCCATATCCTATCTTAACTAACCTTATCCTACCCTAATCCTTTTCTAATTCAATTCCTGGTGCAATGAGGGTTTATTTTCTGATTGGGGGACATTTAATTTAGGATTCTAGAAGCCTTATCCATCTTTATCCAAATCTGCCGCACCTTAGGCCCTTTCCCATGAGAAATCTGATTGTTTTGAACCTATTTCTGGATGGATTTGACTTTCTAGAAGTCCTAATCTGATTCACCTAGGGTTTTTGGTGCTTATATATATATTTTTCCACCCTTTGCCGTGCACACCACCCTCCATATACATCATTCACGCCAGAAATCATCCACCACTCTCTGCCGCACCCTTCCTTCACCATTCTCCATAGTTTCTGACCTACTTCACTCCCTGCCGCACCATACATCCATCCTAGCCAATAACCCAGCCTTCTACACCATTCATAACCCCCAAAATCTGTCCCTAGACCTTGTGCCGCAGCAAAGAGAAGGAGAAGGAGCCTTGGACGTGCATGCCATTCAAGTTTGAATTGCTGGAAGTTTTAGGTGTTTCCTTTCCTTTGATTTCAATGTTTAAATTCAATACTCTTTGTTTTGTACGTATGAGGAACTAAACCCCCTCTGGCTAGGGGGGGATTCGAAACCATGTTTATACTTGCTATATGACTTGATTACCTCTAATTGCGTTTCATAAATTGTGATTTCAATTTACTTATCTATTTGAATTAAACTGATTTGTGTGTGTTGGTTGAGAGTGCACGCTTAATTGTCATGCATAAATCTAATGCTAGGATATAAGGAAGTTTCACCTAATTGTTACAACTTTATATTCACAAGTGGTAAAGGTTGATGATCTCAATTGTGTTAAGTCAATTCTTGGCATAAGTATCATGCGCTTTCATAGTTACAAGTGCCTCGTCAATACTTATGATTTCCATTGAACGTAATGATCTTTGATTTTATCTCTAGTATGCGCTTTCATATAGAGAACTCTTGAAGAATAATTTGATTGTGATGCGCATTTTCCGTCCAATTCATTGACATAAGGGAAATCTGAAAGTTAATTTAAGCGGACCTAATTAGCTTAGAGTGTTGAGAATTCGTGGTTGATTGAATTGCAATTAGAAATCGTTTTGTATGCAAGTATGACATGTGTGGAGAAGAACCCCTTAGCTAGCCTTCCATCCATTCACTTTAACCAATTTCGTTTTACAATCTGTTTTGTTTTACAAGGTTTATGTTTTGTTTTCAATTTCGTCAAACCCAATTCCCCCTTTATTTTGAAGTGTCAATTTAGTTAGAAATCAATTTAGTTTGTGTTTTTAAGTGTCTTGAGTCAAGTTATAAACTGTTTTCGTCCAAATTCTTCCTTAGTGTTCAAAACTGCCCAGAAAGTGGTTTTAAGGCAGTTTTGAGTGTTTGTTTGCAGTTTTGAGTCTTTTGGTTTGTTTTAGTGTTTTAGAGTATAGTTTTGCATTCTTTGAGTCTAATTTAGTGTTTTAACTTTGTTTTAAGTTTTTGAGTCAGTTTTCAAGTGGTTTAGCAATCCCTCCTAATCCCCGGCCTAGAACGATCCCTACTTACATACTTTGCTACAATTGATAAAAAGAGGGTTTAATTTGTGTGCTTATATATTTCGCTTCACCATACGCTCGTACCAATCCCAAAGTCCACATATTGAAACACACAACACTCAAGATTGAAGTCAAGGGTTGTAACGGGGCTTGGGAAGTTGGCTAACAACGAAAGGTTAAGGATAAACAAAAATTCTTAAAGCCATAGCTAAAATAATGACATTTAACTTAGAATTTCCTTTAGCATGCAGAAATCAACTTTTAAACACAAAGGGAAGATTCAAGCAACAATTAGGGTCGGATTCAAGGTTTTGGACCCTTTATTCAACAAACAACACTTGAAAACTCTTTTTCACATCTTTTCAACTTCTTTTTCACTCTTTTCACAACTTTTCTTTTGTTCTTTCTATTTTTCATGAATTTTTCTTCTTCTTGTTTCTTTCTTTTCTTTGCCGTGCCTCATTCAAGACTTTGGCACACCCACAACAAAACTCACTTCCCCCACACTTGTTTTCTGCCCAATAACGAACAAAGGGAATTCACTCTAAGTCATGCTTAGCTACGCCTTAAGAACAAGGGTAAGGATGGTCTTAATCTAGGCTAGGTAGGGATAATGTGGGTAAACAAAGAAAATAGGCTAAACAAGGCTCAAAAGGGTTAAACCTACAAGACAAATAACATAGGGAGGTTCGGCTTTTTGGCACTGGTTCACTACACAATTTCATCTTGTTTATGTGTTATGCTAATCAATTTCATGCTTTGAATGAAACGGGTATGAGTTCTAGTATTTGGAACTAAATAATGAAACGCCTTCTAAGTAGCAACCAAGCAAAGAATAATGAGATCATGCAACGACTTTAGAAAACAATAAATGCCCAGATTTTTAACTCTCCACAGAACGTTTTAAGCTCAAGTCTCTCAGGGTTGTAGCGTTAGTTTGAGATTCTTCCTTCAAGCATGTTACAAAAACTGATTTTTTCTCTTTTTGATTAAACATGAATTCATGAACTATAACCATAATCAAGCATAAACCAGAGAGCAATTCAAACCTCCATCCATGTTTATAACTTTCCTCAATAGTCATGCAATTAAAAACCGAATCCTCATCATTGTGTTAGAAGGTACCCTAAGACACAAACAAACACACAAAAACAACTCTTTTTGGGTTTTTCAAAACAAGTTTTCAAATTTTTATGGTATTTTCGGATTTTCTTTTCAAAACACACTAAAAGACTCCAAAACAGCTTAAAAACACTTAAAAACACTGAAAACAACATTCAAAGTGATAGGTGATAAAAACCCACGAATTTCATGCAAAAACACTTTGTTACCCCCCCACACTTAAATCAAACATTGTCCTCAATGTTTCAAACATAAACTCACACAAAAACAAGCAAATGACACAACTAACACACATAACAGATATGGCAAAACAGAAGCAATAAAGAGAGAGAGTTTAAGAACGCAAATCTGGTTTTGGAGCTAGAATTCCATCTTTCTCTCGTTTGAACACATTGGTTGCCTCCCAAGAAGCGCTTGCTTTAACGTCTTCCAGCCGGACGATTCTTCCATTTATGCTCCCATGAAACCCACGGCATGGAGGGGTACATCCTCCACAACATGCTCCTCAAAAGTCTCATAATATGGCTTCAACCAATGTCCATTCACTTTAAACTCTTGATCCGTCTTCAAACTTTGGATTTGAACTGCACCATGAGGGAAAACATTAGTAACAACAAAAGGACCAATCCACTTAGAACGTAACTTACTCGAAAACAACCGAAGGCGAGAATTGAAAAGTAACACTTTCTGCCCCACAAAGAGCACTTTGCTACGAATCATCTTGTCATGGGCAGCCTTTGTTTTCGCCTTGTAAATGTGAGCGTTCTCATAAGCTTCATTCTTTATCTCTTCAAGCTCATTCAATTGAAGCTTCCTATGAATCCCAGTGGCATCAATGTCCATGTTGAATGTCTTCACAGCCCAATGTGCCCGATGCTCTAACTCAACAGGTAAGTGACATGGTTTCCCATAAATCAGCCAAAATGGGGACATCCCAATTGGTGTTTTGTAGGCAGTACGATACGCCCACAATGCATCATTCAAACGCAAGCTCCAATCCTTCCGAGTTGGTCCAACTGTTTTCTCCAAAACCTGCTTGATTTCCCTATTAGAAAGGCTCAAAAGGGTTAAACCTACAAGACAAATAACATAGGGAGGTTCGGCTTTTTGGCACTGGTTCACTACACAATTTCATCTTGTTTATGTGTTATGCTAATCAATTTCATGCTTTGAATGAAACGGGTATGAGTTCTAGTATTTGGAACTAAATAATGAAACGCCTTCTAAGTAGCAACCAAGCAAAGAATAATGAGATCATGCAACGACTTTAGAAAACAATAAATGCCCAGATTTTTAACTCTCCACAGAACGTTTTAAGCTCAAGTCTCTCAGGGTTGTAGCGTTAGTTTGAGATTCTTCCTTCAAGCATGTTACAAAAACTGATTTTTTCTCTTTTTGATTAAACATGAATTCATGAACTATAACCATAATCAAGCATAAACCAGAGAGCAATTCAAACCTCCATCCATGTTTATAACTTTCCTCAATAGTCATGCAATTAAAAACCGAATCCTCATCATTGTGTTAGAAGGTACCCTAAGACACAAACAAACACACAAAAACAACTCTTTTTGGGTTTTTCAAAACAAGTTTTCAAATTTTTATGGTATTTTCGGATTTTCTTTTCAAAACACACTAAAAGACTCCAAAACAGCTTAAAAACACTTAAAAACACTGAAAACAACATTCAAAGTGATAGGTGATAAAAACCCACGAATTTCATGCAAAAACACTTTGTTACCCCCCCACACTTAAATCAAACATTGTCCTCAATGTTTCAAACATAAACTCACACAAAAACAAGCAAATGACACAACTAACACACATAACAGATATGGCAAAACAGAAGCAATAAAGAGAGAGAGTTTAAGAACGCAAATCTGGTTTTGGAGCTAGAATTCCATCTTTCTCTCGTTTGAACACATTGGTTGCCTCCCAAGAAGCGCTTGCTTTAACGTCTTCCAGCCGGACGATTCTTCCATTTATGCTCCCATGAAACCCACGGCATGGAGGGGTACATCCTCCACAACATGCTCCTCAAAAGTCTCATAATATGGCTTCAACCAATGTCCATTCACTTTAAACTCTTGATCCGTCTTCAAACTTTGGATTTGAACTGCACCATGAGGGAAAACATTAGTAACAACAAAAGGACCAATCCACTTAGAACGTAACTTACTCGAAAACAACCGAAGGCGAGAATTGAAAAGTAACACTTTCTGCCCCACAAAGAGCACTTTGCTACGAATCATCTTGTCATGGGCAGCCTTTGTTTTCGCCTTGTAAATGTGAGCGTTCTCATAAGCTTCATTCTTTATCTCTTCAAGCTCATTCAATTGAAGCTTCCTATGAATCCCAGTGGCATCAATGTCCATGTTGAATGTCTTCACAGCCCAATGTGCCCGATGCTCTAACTCAACAGGTAAGTGACATGGTTTCCCATAAATCAGCCAAAATGGGGACATCCCAATTGGTGTTTTGTAGGCAGTACGATACGCCCACAATGCATCATTCAAACGCAAGCTCCAATCCTTCCGAGTTGGTCCAACTGTTTTCTCCAAAACCTGCTTGATTTCCCTATTAGAAACCTCGGCTTGCCCACTTGTTTGAGGATGATAAGGTGTTGAAACCTTATGCGTGACATTATACTTCTTGAGCAGCGCCTCAATGGTTCGATTGCAAAAATGGGAGCCCCCATCACTGATTAGTACTCTTGGCATTCCAAACCTTGCAAATATGTTAGTTTTAATGAAATCTGCAACCACTTTAGAATCATTAGCACGGGTGGCTTTTGCTTCCACCCATTTCGACACATAATCCACAGCAAGCAAAATATAAAGGAAACCATGTGAAGAAGGGAAAGGCCCCATGAAATCAATACCCCAAACGTCAAAGATTTGAACAGAATATATAGGGTGCTGCGGCATTTGGGTTCTTGCACTAATATTACCAGTTCTTTGACAACGATCACATGTCATACAAAAAGTTCTAGCATCTCTAAAGATAGTAGGCCAATAAAATCCACATTCTAAAACTTTATGTCCTGTTCTTTGAGTGCCAAAGTGACCTCCACATGCATAAGTGTGACAGAAAGTTAAAATTGAATTAAACTCAGAATTATGCACACACCTACGAAGAATCTGATCAGGGCAATATTTCCACAAGTATGGGTCATCCCAAATATAAGAACGTGCATCCTTTTGAAATTTTTCACGTTGGTGCTTGTTTAGCTCTCTTGGAATGTGTTTAGACACCAAATAATTCACTAAATCAGCATACCATGGCTCACTTACCTTGATGGATAGCAGCTGCTCATCTGGGAATGTCTCTTGGATAGGCACGGCCTCCTCCTCATGCACCATACGGCTCAAGTGGTCAGCCACCACGTTTTCACTCCCTTTCTTGTCCCGGATTTCAATATCGAACTCTTGGAGAAGAAGCATCCAGCGAATGAGTCTTGGTTTGGCCTCTTTCTTGGTGAACAAATACTTCAAAGCTGCATGGTCAGTGTAAATAATAACTTTAGTACCAAGTAAATAAGAACGAAACTTATCTAAAGCAAACACAACAGCAAGAAGTTCTTTTTCAGTGGTAGAGTAATTCAATTGTGCATCATTCAAGGTCCGAGATGCATAATAGATGACATGGGGCTTCTTGTCCTTCCTTTGTCCCAAAACAGCTCCTAATGCATAATCAGAAGCATCACACATAAGCTCAAAAGGAAGGCTCCAATCTGGTGGGACTATGATAGAAGCTGAAGTTAGCATCTCTTTGAGGTGTTTGAATGCCTTCTCACATTCCTCATCAAACACAAAAGTCACATCTTTCTGGAGAAGACGGCAAAGGGGGGTGGAAATCTTCGAAAAATCCTTGATGAATCGCCTATAGAAACCTGCATGTCCAAGAAAAGAACGAACCTCTCTAACCAAAGTAGGAGAGGGTAAGTAACGCACAAGATCTATTTTTGATTTATCAACCTCAATTCCCCTTTCTGAAATGATATGACATAAAACTATGCCTTGTTTTACCATAAAGTGACATTTTTCCCAATTCAAAACAAGGTTAGTTTCAATGCAACGTTTTAGAATCAAAGTGAGATTATCTAAGCACCCATCAAACGAATCCCCAAAAACACTAAAATCATCCATGATACCTCAATAATCTTCTCCACAAAATCTGAAAAGTTACTTACCATGCATCTTTGAAAGGTGGCAGGTGCATTGCATAAACCGAATGGTATGCGACGATAGGCAAAGGTACCAAAGGGGCACGTGAAAGTGGTCTTTTCTTGGTCATCCGGAGCTATAACAATCTGATTATACCCAGAATAACCATCAAGAAAACAATAAAAAGAATGACCGGCTAACCTTTCAAGCATTTGATCAATGAACGGCAAAGGGAAGTGGTCCTTCCTCGTGGTGGCGTTTAGCTTCCTATAGTCGATGCACACTCTCCAACCTGTTTGGACACGTGTGGGCACAAGTTCATTCTCCGCATTCTTCACCACAGTGACCCCAGATTTCTTTGGAACACATTGCACCGGTGAAACCCAACGGCTATCCGAGATTGGATAAATCACTCCACAATCAAGAAACTTTATAATCTCATTCTTCACAACTTCCATCATTGGAGGGTTGAGTCGGCGTTGAGCCTCTCGAGTTGGTTTAGCCCCCTCCTCTAGAAGTATGCGATGCATGCATGTTGTAGGGCTAATCCCCCTAATATCGGCCAATGTCCACCCAATGGCTGTTTTGTGCTCTTTCAACACCCGAATTAACTTTCCTTCCTCTGTTGCCGTGAGTGTGGATGACACAATGACGGGCAACGTCTCGTTATCTCCCAAAATGACGTACTTCAAATGATCTGGCAATGGTTTAAGCTCAAGTACGGGTGCCTAAATCACTGAGGGTAACAACTTGTTAATAGAAATTGGAATTGAAATTGGTTTTGAAGGTTTACCACGGTGCTGAGGTAGTGACTCTAGGGCAGCCACCATCTCGGCCTCTTCTTCACTTCTAGGCACGGCAATATTGGGTTTTTGCCCAATTCCTTGTGCAATTGTTGATTCAAGGGGATCCCTCTCCGAGGAATCAAGGTAATCCTGCGCCAATTCATCAAATATATCAATAGCAAAACAATGGGGTAGAATGTCCCTGTCTGATTGAAATCATTAACTTCCCCATCAAATTCCATTGTCAATGTCCCTTTGAACACATCGATCTTGGTGCGGGCTGTTTTCATGAAAGGTCTCCCAAGGAGGATCGGCAATGGGGTAGAATGGGGTGTATCCTCCATGTCAAGCACTGATAGAAGCATATTTATGCGACTTAGTTAGCATGTTTTCTTGCATTTTCTTAGTTAGTTTCTACTTATTATAGTGTTTTAAGCTATTTTCGTGTGTTTGTAAGTTTTAAGTGTCAAGATGGCAAAAAGAAGCAATTTGGAGCATTCTAGAGCATTTTTGGGCCAAGATTGGGTAGTGCAAGCATGGAGGCAAGTTGATGGACGAAATTGAAGATATAAAGGCTTGAAATCAGCTAAGAAGATGGAAGAAAGAAGTCAAAGATAAAGAAGATAAGGAATCAGCTATAAAGAAGGGGAATTATCCAAAACATTATCCAAACTACCTTATCTTATCCAAACCTTATCTTATCTTATCCTAATCTTATCCTAACCTGTTTTCTTCAGTTTAGGGGACTTAAAACCTGATTTCTACAAGTCCTATCCCTTGTCCTATAAAAGTGGCGCCCCAAATACTTCTAGAAACCTCAAAATCTGCCACAAAACACATTCTTTCTAGAACCCTGAAAATCTGGCGTCTCCTTCCCTTCTAGAATCCTTTTTCCTTGCCTTGCAAGGCATTCCCTGCCCTTATCCTATTGTGCCGCACCTCTCAGGCCCTTTCCCTCTTGGATTCTGATTGTTAGGCCCTTTTCCTTGTGGATTTGGGTTCTACAAATCCTTTTCAGAGATTAATTGGACCACAACTCCTTTTGCAAATTAATTGCCGCACCCTAGGGCCCTAATCCTATTTTTCTGCTAAGTCCAAGTCCTAAACTGATTTCCCTAAGGTTTGCTATGCTATATATACATATTTTCAAGCCTTGCCGCACACCACCACCCATCCATACGAATTCTACACACCTCTACACATCTCAGCCATTCCAAACACCATTCATAAACCCTAAACCACTTGTACCGCAGCCCTGCAAGGAGAGGAGGAGCAGCTTTGGAGCGTTTTGCACCCAATCTGGAGTGCTGGGCGTTCTTAGGTGTTTTCTACCTTATGTTTTCGTTGATTAATTTAGTTTTCCTTTGTTTGGCTGTAATTTTTAGCTAGAGGCTACTTTGAAACCATGATTTTGTGTGTGATATGACTTGATAATTTCAGTTACAGATTCTTGAAGTATGAATGCAATTGGCTTAACTGTTTGAATTAGAACTTATTTCTGTTTGTTGATTGAGGGTCGACACTTAATTGGCATGCATAAATTTGATGCTAGGATGTAAGTGAGTTTCACATAATCGTTACAAACTTATGTTCACAAGTAGTAAAGGTTGCTGGAGCAATCGTGTTAAGTTCAATTCTTGGTGTGAGTAACATGATGTCATAGTTATGAATACCTCATCAATGCTTATGATTCTCATTGAGCGTAATGATCTCTGATTGTGTCTCTATTATGATGTCATGCAGGGAAATTGATGAGAATAATTTGGTTGTAGATGAGTTGTCCGTCCAATTCAATGAAATTAGGAGAATCTGAGGGTTAATTAGTGATTGACACGGTTAATCTGGGGCATTGTCACTCGTAATTCAATGAAAACGTAACTGGAAGTCAAGTTATATGTATATAAATCATGTGTGGAAAAGGAAACCTCTAGCTAGTTCAACATCCATCCTAAAAACCCAATTTCGTCTAAATCTGCCTAGTTTAAAGTCTGTGTTAGTTTTAACTTAGTTTCACTCTAAAACCAATCCCCCTTCACTTGTTTGAGTCTAATTAGTTAGAATCTGTCTCAGTTTGTGTCTTTGTGTGTTTTGAGTCAAGTTTAATTCAATTTTCGTCCAGAGTTGTGTCTAGTGTCTAGAATTTGTCCAATTAGTGTTTTTAAGCAGTTTTGAGTGTTTTGAACCTGTTCTGAGTCTTACTAGTTTATTTAGAGTCTTTTGAGTCTTGTTTTGCTTATTTGAGTCAGTTTGTGTTAGATTAGCAAGCCCTCCTAATCCCCGGTCCAGAACGATCCCTACTTGCGTTTATACTACAATTGATAATAAAAGGGTTTAATTTGTGTGCTTAACTTTAATCACATCAAGCACATAAAAGTCCGCTGGAAAAACCAGATTTCCAACCTGCACCCAAACATCTTCCAAAACTCTTTTTGGATATGCATTAGAACGATCGGCTAATTGAATTATAACACCATCGTTTTTAAGCTCACCTAAGTTCATAGATGCATAAATAGAGTATGGCATGACATTAATTGAAGCTCCTAAGTCTAACATAGCATGTTCAAACTTAGTATTACCAATAACGCAAGGAATTGTAAAACTACCCGGATCTTTGCATTTAGGGGGTAATTTCCTTTGTAGAACAGCAGAGACATTCTCACTTACTTGAACCACTTCTTTGTTAGAAATCCTTCTCCTTGTTGTACAAAGCTCTTTCAAAAACTTAGCATACCTTGGGACTTGCTTTATTGCATCAAGGAGTAGGATATTGACTTGAACTTTCCAGAATGTCTCTAGAATGTCTTTCTCAGCATCCTCTTTCTTTGATTGCCGCAACCTGCCAGGAAAGGGGAAATGGCACAATTAGTGGAGTAGAGCTAGAAGAATTCATATTGGAACTTACCTTGATGGTTGGGGACGGTTTAGAAGTGGGAATTGGCTGCGGCAAGGATTGTGCATTCCTTGCCATGGGTTTGGGTGATTCACCCTCCTCCAATTGCAGCTTCTTGTCATCTTCTTGACTTGATCTAGATGGTTGTGAATCAGTTCCAACCTGCTTACCACTTCTCAATGTGATTGCTTAGGCGGTTTCAAATCCTCCTTTAGGATTAACAACGGTTGAACTAGGCAATCTGCCTTGTTCTCGGAATTGGCCCATGAATTCAGCCATTTGCCCCATTTGTTTCTTCAATTCGTCCACCTCTTTAGCTTGATTTTTTATGCTCTGCACGTCCTGCGTCAAAGAGGTTAGTACTTGAAGAATTTTATCATTATTTAACGACGAACCTGAATTAGTTTGGGCCGAAGTTGGTTGAGGTTGTGGGGCTGCATACGGCCTTGGAAACATCCCAGGGGGCTGTCTAAATCCGCTTTATGGCAGTGCTTGTTGAGAGTTCCTCCACTTGAAGTTTGGATGATCTCTCCATCCCGGATTGTATGTGTTTGAGTATGGGTCGTGTCTTTGGTGGTTTTGGCCTTGAAAACCCACGGCTTGGGCAGTTTCCCACCCCCCATTCTCAATCAATTGAGGGCATTGATCGTTGAGATGTCCCTGCATAGAACACACTCCACATATGGCCGGCCCTTGTGCTTTGGTTCCATCCACAACCTGTGACAAAAGAAGAGTGAGATTAGCCATTTGAGATTGTAATTCTGAAATTGCATTTACCTCATTCACTTGTTGTTGCCGTGGCCCTTCTCTCTGTCCAACTCCTTCGTATTGTTGCGCATTCAAGGCTCGATTTGCAATTAGAGTCTTGGCAGCCACGGGTGTTTTGTCAACCAAAGCTCCTCCCGCTGAAGCATCAAGCATTTGTCTCTCAATGGGGAGAAGTCCTTCATAGAAATATTGGAGGAGAAGCTCTTCTTTCATTTGGTGTTGTGGACAAGAAGCAACAAGCGCCTTGAAACGCTCATAATAGGTTGGAAACGATTCCCCTTGGTTTTGTTGAATGCCACTTATCCTTTTCCTTAAGAGAATGACTCTTGAAGTTGGGAAAAATTTCTCTAAGAATGCGCGCTTCATGCTTTCCCACGAAGTAACGGTTCCAGGTGCTAGTTCGTAGAGCCAATCCTTAGCCTTTTCCAAAAGAGAGAATGGAAAGGCTTTCATCTTCAATATACTCCCATCAACATTGACAGGGGTCATGCTTGAACAAACCACTTCAAATTCCTTCAAGTGCTTCTTCGGATCTTCCATAGACAACCCGTGGAACTTGGGGATGTGATGCAACAAGCTAGACTTCAATTCGAATTCATCAGTCTTGCCCTTGGCTGCCATAGGATATTGAATGCATAAAGGGGTTGCATTGTCCAATCCCGAGGCTAAAAGTTCTTTGATTGTTCGGTTATCTGCAGCCATGTCGTGCTCCTCTTCCAAATCCTCTTCAATTTCAACTTCAGATTCGGAATTCGAACTTGAACTAAGTAGACCAGGTTCTGGGTGCTTCCTCTTCCTTCTCAAATATCGCTCAAAATCGTCGTTAAACTCCAAGATATGTGCGTGAACGGGTTGAGAACTTCGAGTCATACACTAGTACCTAAACAAAGAAAACAAAACAAATCAGAAAACTAAGCAAAACAAAAACAAAAACAAGTTAAAATACATGGCAGAAACTAGGGAGATTAGCAAGTTTGCTAATCCCCGGCAACGGCGCCAAAATTTGATGTGAGAATTATTTGACACACAAATTAAAACCCTATCGACGTAGTATATGAAAGTAGGGATCGTTTAAGGCCGGGGATTAGAAGGGATGCTAATCTATACAAATTAAACTCTAAAACACTAAAACTGGACTCTAGACAATGAAAACAGGTACTGTGGGTCAATCTGAACGAATTTTAACTTCAAACAACTTAAAACAACCTAACTTGACTCAAACAAACCAAAACAAACTTAAAACAACAAATAAAACTCAACTAGACAGATTCTAGACACTAGAGACTCAAAACAGGCTAAATAGACTCAAAACAACCAAACTAACTTAAACAGACTCAAAACAGGTTCTAAGGGGTGAACTGGATGACTTTTGGACTAGTTGGACTCAAAACACTAAAAGGAGACAGCTTTGGACGAATTTAAACAAAGTAAGACTCAAACAAGAACTAGGGGGTTTTTTGGACGAATTAAGCAAAACTAAGCAGTTTTCAGCAAACAAAGTGAATTAAAGAGAGATAGAGGTGAATTCAGGGGTAGAAAGCTAGTTAGAGGGTTCCTCTCCACACATGAACATATGCATACGAATCGATTTCCAGTTATTCTTCCGATAAACCATGAATGACAATGCTTTGAATTAATTGTATTGCACTAATCAATTCCCAGATTTCCCTAAGTTCATTGAATTGAATGGATAACGCATCACAACCAAATTATTCTTATCAAGTTCCTTAACTATGGAATGATAGAGATACATATCAAAGATCATTAAGTTCCATGGAAATCATAAACATTGACAAGGCATTCATAACTATGGAATATGCATGTTACTCTTGCCTAGGATTTACTTAACACAATTGTGACTAGCAATCTTTACTACTTGTGAATATAAGTTCCTAACGATTAGGTGAAATTCCCTTATATCCTAGCATCAAATTCATGCATGCAAACTAAGTAGATCTCCTTAATCAACACATAAGAACAAGTTCTTCATAAAATAGATAAGTAAATCATAGTCACAATTTATGAAACAATAACTGAAGGTAATCAATTCATATCAAACATATGTCCATGGCTTTGATTCCACCTCTAACTACAACGGTATTAGTTCCACATGTTCAACATAATTGAAAAGCAAGTTAAATTAAACATGAAGATCAAACAAGAGAAGAAAGAACTCCAAGAAACTCCAATGGTTGCACGACAAGCCTTCTCTTCTCTTCTCTGCAGCAAAGTATGGTTTTCTGAAGGTGTAGTGGTGTAGGATGAGTTATGAGATGTGTATGGAGGTGGATGTATGGTGCGGCAGTCCTCTAACTTGTTTATAAATATATCACAAACCCTAGAGTAATCAGATTAGGGCTTGGACTTAGCAGAAAACATGGATTTGGGACTCTAGTGCGGCAATCACTTTAGAAAAGGAATTGTGGTCCAATTAATGTCTGAAAAGGATTGTAGAACTCAAATCCACAAGGAAAAGGCTTAATAAGTCAGAATCCAAGAGGGAATGGGAGTGAGAAGGCACGGCACAAAGGCATAAGGCAGGGAGCCTTGCAAGGCAAGGAAAAGACCTTCTAGAGAGGAGGGAGGCGCCAGATTTTTAGGCTTCTAGAAAGAATGTGTTTCTGGGCAGATTTTGGGGTTTCTAAAAGAGTTTGCGGCGCCACTTTTGTAGGAGAATGGATACGACTTCTAGAAATCAGGTTTTAAGTCCCCTAAACTAAAGAAAACAGGTTAGGATAAGATTCGGATAAGATAAGATAAGGATTGGATAAGATGAGATAAGATAAGGTTGTTTTGGATAATTCTCCTTCTTTTCAGCTGATTCCTTATCTTCTTTATCTTTGACTTCTTTCTTCCATCTTCTTAGCTGATTTCAAGCCTTTATATCTTCAATTTCGTCCATCAACTTACCTCCATGCTTGCACTACCCAATCTTGGCCCAAAAATGCTCTAGAATGCTCCAAATTGCTTCTTTTTGCCATCTTGACACTTTGAACCTACAAACACACGAAAATAGCTTAAAATACAAAATTAACTAAGAACTAACAACGTAAATGCATGAAAACAAGCTAACTAAGTCGCATAAATATGCTCCTATCAGTGCTCTAGTTCCACAGGTAGATGACACGGCTTGCCATAGATTAACCGAAATGGAGACATCCCTAGAGGTGTTTTGTAGGCAGTTCGATACGCCCACAATGCATCGTCTAAATGCAAGCTCCAATCCTTCCGGGTTGGCCCAACAGTCTTCTCCAAGATTTGCTTGATTTCTCTATTCGAAACTTCGGCTTGGCCACTTGTTTGAGGATGATAAGGTGTCGAAACCTTATGCTTGACATTGTATTTCTTAAACAGGGCCTCAATGGTGTGATTGCAAAAATGTGACCCTCCATCATTGATGAAGACCCGTGGCATCCCAAATCTAGAGAAAATGTTAGTTTTGATGAAATCTGCAACCACTCTAGAATCGTTAGTACGGGTAGCCTTTGCTTCTACCCATTTGGAAACATAATCAACCGCAAGCAAGATATAAGTGAAACCATATGAAGAAGGAAAGGGACCCATGAAATCAATACCCCAAACATCAAAAATTTCAACATTGAAGATAGGGTTTTGCGGCATTTGATCTCTGGCACCTATGCTACCTGTTTTTTGACATCGATCACATGTTAAACAAAACATTCGAGCATCTTTAAACAATGTAGGCCAATAAAAACCACACTCTAACACCTTGAGGGCTGTTCTTTGGGTGCCAAAATGACCCCCACATGCATAAGAGTGGCAAAAGGCCAGAATGGAATTAAACTCAGAATTGTGCACACATCGTCGAACAATCTGATCTGGGCAATACTTCCACAAATATGGATCATCCCACACATAAAATCGTGCATCACTCTTAAGTTTGTCACGTTGGGGTTTAGTGAAAATGGTTGGAAAACGTTTAGTTACCAAGTAGTTCACTAAATCTACATACCATGGTTCACTTACCTCGATGGACAACAATTGCTCATCCGGGAACGTCCTTGAAATAGGGAGAGAGTCATCTTCATGCACCATACGGCTCAGGTGGTCAGCCACCACGTTTTCACTCCCTTTCTTGTCCCGAATTTCAATGTCGAACTCTTGTAGCAGGAGCATCCAACGAATCAGCCTTGGTTTGGCCTCCTTCTTGGTGAGAAGATACTTCAAGGCTGCATGGTCAGAATATACAATCACTTTAGTGCCAATTAAGTATGAACAAAATTTATCTAAAGCAAAAACAACAGCAAGAAGTTCTTTTTTCCGTTGTGGAATAGTTCAATTGAGCATCATTCAATGTCAGTGAGACATAGTAGATGACATGCGGCCTCTTGTCCTTCCTTTGTCCTAAAACAGCCCCTACAGCATAATCGGATGCATCACACATGAGCTCGAAAGGAAGACTCCAATCAGGTGGAACAATAATTGGGGCTGAGGTTAGTAACTCCTTGAGTTGTGTAAAGGATGTCGTGCACTCCTCATTGAAATCAAACGCCACATCTTTTTGAAGGAGTCGGCAAAGAGGTTGGGAAACCTTTGAGAAATCTTTGATGAATCGTTGATAGAAACCTGCATGTCCCAGAAAAGAACGAACCTCTCTAACAGAAGTAGGAGAGGGTAAGTGACGTACAAGATCTATCTTTGACTTATCAACCTCAATACCGTTTTCAGAGATGATATGACCTAGAACTATGCCTTGTTTAACCATAAAATGACACTTTTCCCAATTGAGAACAAGGTTAGTTTCAATGCATCGTTTTAAGATCAAACTGAGATTATGCAAACATCCATCAAATGAATCACCAAAAACGCTGAAATCATCCATAAAAACTTCAATAATTTTCTCAACATAATCTGAAAATATGCTCATCATGCATCTTTGAAATGTGGCAGGTGCATTGCATAAACCAAATGGCATGCGACGATAAGCAAATGTACCAAATGGAAATGTGAAAGTGGTTTTTTCTTGGTCCTCAGGTGCTATGACAATTTGATTGTAACCATAATAACCATCAAGAAAACAATAGAATGCATAACCTGCTAACCTTTCAAGCATTTGATCAATGAATGGCAAAGGGAAGTGATCTTTCCTTGTGGTGGCGTTGAGCTTCCTATAATCGATACAAACCCTCCAACCTGTTTGGATTCGAGTAGGCACAAGCTCATTCTCTTCATTCTTCACAACTGTCACTCCGGACTTCTTAGGGACCACTTGGATTGGAGAGACCCAACGGCTATCAGAAATTGGGTAGATCACTCCACAATCTAAGAGCTTGATGATTTCCTTCTTCACAACGTCCATCATGGGTGGATTGAGTCAGCGTTGTGCTTTTCTAGATGGTTTGGCTCCTTCTTCCAAGAGTATTCGATGCATGCAAGTGGTTGGGCTAATTCCCTTTATATCTGCCAATGTCCACCCAATGGCAGTTTTGTATTCCCGAAGCACTCTCACCAACTTGTCCTCCTCTTGGGCCGTGAGTGAAGAAGAGATGATGATGGGCAGCGTCTCTTGTTCTCCCAAAAACACATACTTCAAATGGCTAGGCAATGGTTTAAGCTCTAGGGAAGGTGGCTGGATTATAGAAGGTGATGCGAAATATATAAGCACACAAATTAAATCAGTTTCTAACTAATATGACTCAACAAAGTGAAGGGGGATTGGATTTTGACGAATTTGAAAACAAAACAAGAAACTTAAAGTACTAGTGAAATCTGCACGAATTTGAGTGAAACTATGGATGATGGGCTAGCTAGGAGGTTCTTCTCCACACATGACACACTTGCAAACAAAACGATTTCCAGTTGCTTTTCAATAAACCACGAATTCTCAACACCCTTGATTAATTAGGTACGCTTAAATTAACCCTCACATTTTCCTCATGTCATTGAATTGGATGGAAAAAGTGCATCACAATCAAATTATTCTTCAAAAGTTCCCTACATGAAAGCGCATGATAGAGATACAATCAAAGATCATTAAGTTCAATGAAAATCATAAGTATTGACGAGGCACTCGTAACTATGAAAGCGCATGATACTTATGCCAAGAATTTACTTAACACGATTGTGACCAGCAACCTTCACTACTTGTGAATATAAGTTCATAACGATTAGGTGAAACTCCCTTATATCCTAGCATCAGATTTATGCATGAAAATTAAGCGTGCACTGATAGGAGCATATTTATGCGACTTAGTTAGTGTGTTTTCTTGCATTTATTTAGTTATTTGTTGCTTATTATAGTGTCTTAAGTCATTTTCGTGTGTTTTTTGGTCCAAGAAGCAAAGTAGGCAAAAAGATGCAATTTGGAGCATTTTAGAGCAGTTTTGGGCTTGGAATGGATATCACAAGTATGGAGCAAGATGGATGGACGAATTTGAAGTTCAAGAGAGGCTAGGAATGTGCAAAAGAGTTGGAGAAATAAGTTCAAGTCATTGAAGATAAGGAATCAGCTATAAAGAAGGAGAATTATCCAAAACCTTATCCAACCTTATCTTATCCAAACTAACCTTATCTTATCTTATCTTACCTTGCCTTATCTTATCCTAACCTAATCCTTTCCTAACTTAATTCCTGCTGTAAAAGGGTTTTAATTTCAGTTTAGGAGGCATAAAAGCCTGATTTCTAGGAACCTTATCCTCTCCTACAAAGGTGCCGCACCCTTGTCCTTGATCCCCTGGGTTTTTGGTCTTCTAGATGTCCTATTTCCTGCTAGGATTACATAAACCTTTTCCCCTTAGGATTGTGTTTTATTTTCCTACACAAACTACATTTTGTAATCCTTTTCCTACACTACATCATTGTGCTGCACCTCCCTCTTTAAATAGACCCTTTTGCTGCACCATTCACCACCACCATCTCTCATTCACACATCTCTACACTACCATTCAGCCATACCCTCATTGTGCCGCAACTTGCAAGCAAAGAAGGAAGGAATCTGGAGCGTTTTCTAGGTGTTTTCTATCTTTGTTCAATGTTTAATTTTATTTATATTTGTTTGATTGCGAACATGAGGAACTAATTTCTTTATAGTTAGAGGCGAATTCAAAGCCATGGACATATGTTTTATATGAATTGATTTCCTCCAGTTATGATTTCATGAATCGTGAATGTGGTTTGCTTAACTGTTTTATTAAGAACTTGTTCTTGTGTGTTGATTAAGGATGCATACTTAGTTTGCATGCATGAATTTGATGCTAAAATATAAGGGAATTTCACCTAATCGTTATGAACTTATATTTACAAGTAGTGGAGGTTGCTAGTCACGATCGCGTTAAGTAAATTCCTGGTAGGAGTGTCATGCTTTTCATAATCACGAATGCCTTGTCAATGCTTATGATTTTCACAAAGCTTAATGATCTTTGTTTCTTGTCTCTATCATGCTTTTCATAGTTAGGGAGCTTAATAAAGAATGATTTGGGTTGTCGTATGCTTTTCATCCAATTCAATGAGTCTAGGGAAATCTGATGATTAATTAGTTCTATACAATTAATTTGGGGCATTGTCATTCATGGTTTGTTGAAAGAATAACTGGAAATCAATTTATATGTATATGTTCATGTGTGGAGAAGGGCCCTCTAACTAGCCTTTCACCCGTTTTAAATCACCAAACTCGTTTTTCTAAAGTTTTTATGCAAAATTTCTGTTTTAAGTCTTAATTTCGTCAAAAACAAACCCCCTTTCATTTAAACTTGTTTTTAGAGTCAAAACCTGTTTTGTTTTAGTCTTTTGAGTCTTTTAAGTTTTATTTTCGTCAAAACCACTTGTTAGGTTTAGAATTGAGTCTTTCTGATTGTTTCTTGCTGTTTTGAGTGTTTTAAGTTAGTTTAGAGTCTATAGAGTCTAGTTTAGTGTTTTTGAGTCTTATTTGTGTTGATTAGCATCCCTAGTTAATCCCCGGTCTAGAACGATCCCAACTTACATCATTGCTACAATTGTCATCAATAGGGTTTAATTTGTGTGTCAAGTTAATTTTCACATCATGCACTCTCAACCAACACACACAAATCAGTTTTAATTCAACAGATAAGTAAATTGAATTCACAGCTTATGAATCACAACTGGATGTAATCAAATCATATTGCAAGTATAACCATGGTTTCGAATTCCCCCCTAGCTAAGAGGGGTTTAGTTCCTCATACTCACAGAACAAAGAATAACAAGTTTATACATTGAAAACAAAAGAAAGATTACACCTAAAACGTTCCAGCAATCCTAACTCGAATGGCAGGCATGTCCAAGGGCTCTCCTCCTTCCTCTTTGCTGCGGCACAAGGTTTGGTGGTGAGTTTTTGGGGTTATGAATGGTGTAGAAGGCTGGGTTTATGGCTAGGATGGATGTATGGTGCGGCAAGGAGTGGATTAGGTCAGAAACTATGGAGAATGGTGAAGAATAGGTGCGGCTGAGAGTGGTTAGGGATTTCTGGCGTGAATGGGTGTGTATATGATGATTTTGTGGCTGCAACAAGGAAGTTTATTTAAAAGTTTCAGGAATTAAAACCCTAGGTTATATAGGTAAACAGAAATTAAGATAAAAGCTCTAGAAAGAGGAAACAAAATCAGAAAACTAAGGGAAAGTGCAAGGGATTTGCGGCAAGGATCTAAATTAAAAAGGGAATGTGCTTTAAATGCAAGAAATAGGAAAGAAAGAACTCCCCCTTGCACGGCAAGGAAAAGGAAAGGTCCAAAGGGTGCGGCAAGGGTTCTTAGGTGGTCTAAGTCCTTCAATTTGTGTCCTAGAATGCATAGGAAGCCTTCAAAGTTGCTGACATTTAGGAACATTTAGGATTAGGAAAGGTCAAACCAAAATAGGAAACCTTGGCTAAACTTTCCTACTTCACGTAGGAATCCTTGTTTGAGTAGGAATCCTCATGTGAGTAGGAATCCTCATTCTTCTAGGAATCCTTCTTCAATTAGGAATCCTAACTTCTTCAAGTCTTCAATTTCGTCCATTCCTTTTGCTCCAAACATGTGATATCCATTCCAAGCCCAATTTTGCTCCAAAAAGCTCCAAAATGCACTTTCTTGCATACTTTGCCCTTAGAACCTGAAAACACACGAAAATGGCTTAAAAGACTAAAATAACTAAGAAATAACAACGTAAATGCAAGGAAACAAGCTAACTAAGTCGCATAAATATGCTCCTATCATCTCACTTATTTTGAACACTTTTCATACTTTTTTTCCCAAACTTTTCTTCTTTCTCTTTTGCACGAATTTGTCTTCCCTTTTTTTTTTTTTTTTTTTTTTTTCACCCGTGCCTCTTTTGTGACTTTGGCACATATAAACGCACAACTTTCTTTCCCCCACACTTGTTTGCTGCCCAATAACGAACAAAGGGAATTCACTCTAAGTCATGCTTAGCTACGCCTTAAGAACAAGGGTAAGGATGGTCTTAATCTAGGCTAGGTAGGGATAATGTGGGTAAACAAAGAACATAGGCTAAACAAGGCTCAAAAGGGTTAAACCTACAAAACAAATAACATAGGGAGGTTCGGCTATTTGGCACTGGTTCACTACACAACTTCATCTTGTTTATGTGTTATGCTAATCAATTTCATGCTTTGAATGAAACGGGTATGAGTTCTAGTATTTGGAACTAAATAATGAAACGCCTTCTAAGTAGCAACCAAGCAAAGAATAATGAGATCATGCAACGACTTTAGAAAACAATAAATGCTCAGATTTTTAACTCTCCATAGAATGTTTTAAGCTCAAGTCTCTCAGGGTTGTAGCGTTAGTTTAAGATTCTTCCTTCAAGCATGTTACAAAAACTGATTTTTTCTCTTTTTGATTAAACATGAATTCATGAACTATAACCATAATCAAGCATAAACCAGAGAGCAATTCAAACCTCCATCCATGTTTATAACTTTCCTCAATAGTCATGCAATTCAAAACCGAATCCTCATCATTGTGTTGGAAGGTACCCTAAGACACAAACAAACACACTAAAACAACTCTTTTTGGGTTTTTCAAAACAATTTTTCAAATTTTTATGGTATTTTCGGATTTTCTTTTCAAAACACACTAAAAGACTCCAAAACAGCTTAAAAACACTTAAAAACACTGAAAACAACATTCAAAGTGATAGGTGATAAAAACCCACGAATTTCATGCAAAAACACTTTGTTACCCCCCCACGCTTAAATCAAACATTGTCCTCAATGTTTCAAACATAAACTCACACAAAAACAAGCAAATAACACAACTAACACACATAACAGATATGGCAAAACAGAAGCAATAAAGAGAGAGAGTTTAAGAACGTAAATCTGGTTTTGGAGCTAGAATTCCATCTTTCTCTCGTTTGAACACATGGGTTGCCTCCCAAGAAGCGCTTGCTTTAACGTCTTGCAGCCGGACGATTCCTCTGTTTAAGCATCATTGGAGCCCACGGCATGGAAGGGAACTTCTTCCACAACCTGCCCCACAATGTTCTCGTAGTACGGCTTCAAACGGTGCCCGTTCACCTTGAATTCTTGTCCGTTCCTTAAGCTTTGGACTTGGACTGCACCATGTGGAAAAACATTAGTAACAACAAAAGGTCCAATCCACTTAGAACGTAACTTACCAGGGAATAAACGTAAACGGGAGTTGAAAAGCAACACTTTCTGCCCAATTGAAAATGTTTTGCCCCGAATCATCTTGTCATGAAACGCCTTTGTTTTCTCCTTGTAAATTCGGGCATTCTCATGTGCTTCATTCCTTATTTCCTCAAGTTCATTTAATTGGAGCTTTCTATGCACTCCAGCCGCATCTATGTCCAAATTGAATGTTTTCACAGCCCAATGCGCCTTGTGCTCTAGTTCCACAGGTAGGTGACATGGCTTGCCATAGATGAGCCGAAATGGAGACATCCCTAGGGGTGTTTTGTAGGCCGTACGATATGCCCACAGTGCATCGTCTAAACGCAAACTCCAATCCTTCCGGGTTGGCCCAATAGTCTTCTCCAAAATCTGCTTGATTTCCCTATTCGAAACCTCGGCTTGGCCACTTGTTTGAGGGTGATAAGGCGTTGCAACCTTATGCTTGACGTTATACTTCTTAAAAAGCGCCTCAATGGTCCGGTTGCAAAAATGGGAGCCTCCATCACTTGTAAACACTCTAGGCATCCCGAATCTGGAGAATATGTTAGATTTCATTAAATATGCAACTACTCGAGAATCATTAGTACGGGTGGCTTTTGCTTCCACCCATTTCGATACATAATCAACCGCAAGCAAGATATAAATGAAACCATATGAAGAAGGAAAAGGACCCATGAAATCAATACCCCAAACATCAAAAATTTCGACATTGAAGATAGGGGTCTGCGGCATTTGATCCCTTGCACCTATGTTACCTGTTCTTTGACATCTATCACATGTTATGCAGAAAGTTCGAGCATCTTTAAACAATGTAGGCCAATAAAAACCACATTCTAACACCTTGGGTGCTGTTCTTTGGGTGCCAAAATGACCCCCACATGCATAAGTATGACAGAAAGCAAGAATGGAATTAAACTCAGAGTTATGCACACATCTTCGAATAATCTGATCCGGGCAATATTTCCACAAGTATGGATCGTCCCAAACATAAAATCTAGCATCCTTTTGGAGTTTATCACGTTTATATTTGTCTAGGGTGCTAGGGACACGTTGTGTGACCAAATAATTGACCAAATCAGCATACTAAGGCTCAGAACGATCCCTAGTTAATCCCCAGTTTAGAACGATCCCTACTTATACATATACTACAATTGTCATCAATAGGGTTTAATTTGTGTGTCAAGTTAATTTTCACATCAGTTATGCACACATCTTCGAATAATCTGATCCGGGCAATATTTCCACAAGTATGGATCGTCCCAAACATAAAATCTAGCATCCTTTTGGAGTTTATCACGTTTATATTTGTCTAGGGTGCTAGGGACACGTTTTGTGACCAAATAATTGACCAAATCAGCATACCAAGGCTCACTTACCTCTATGGACAGCAATTGCTCATCTGGGAACGTTTCTGGAATGGGGAGGGGCTCTTCATTGTGGACCAATCGGCTTAGGTGGTCAGCCACCACGTTTTCACTCCCTTTCTTGTCCCTAATCTCAATGTCGAACTCTTGGAGTAAGAGCATCCAACGAATCAACCTTGGTTTGGCCTTCTTCTTGGTGAGAAGGTACTTCAAAGATGCATGGTCAGAATATACAATTACTTTAGTGCCAAGTAAATATGAACGAAATTTATCTAAAGCAAAAACAATGGCAAGAAGTTCTTTTTCCGTGGTAGAATAGTTCAATTGAGCATCGTTTAAGGTCCGAGAGGCGTAATAGATGACATGGGGCTGTTTGTTCTTCCTCTGGCTTAAAACAGCTCCAATTGCATAATCGGATGCATCAGACATTAGCTCAAAAGGGAGGCTCCAATCTGGTGGAGTGATGATGGGGGCCGAAGTGAGCACTTCCTTAAGATGTGTAAAGGCCGTCTCACACTCCGCATTAAACTCAAAAGACACTTCTTTTTTAAGGAGACGGCATAGGGGCTGTGCAATTTTGGAGAAGTCCTTGATAAATCGCCTATAGAATCCTGCGTGGCCAAGAAAAGAACGAACCACTCTCACCGAAGTGGGAGAGCGTAAGTAGCGTACACGATCTATTTTAGACTTATCAACCTCAATTCCTTTTTCAGATATGATATGACCCAAAACTATACCTTGTTTGACCTTAAAATGACACTTTTCCCAATTCAACACAAGGTTAGTTTCGATGCATCGTTTTAAAATCAAAGTAAGATTATCCAAACATCCATCAAATGAATCTCCAAAGACACTTAAATCATCGATAAATACCTTAATGATCTTTTCCACAAAATCAGAGAAAATACTTACCATACACCTTTGGAATGTGGCTGGTGCATTGCACAAACCAAATGGCATTCGTCTATAAGCAAAGGTACCAAAGGGGCACGTGAAGGTGGTCTTCTCTTGGTCATCCGGGGCTATAACAATCTGATTGTAACCTGAATAGCCATCAAGAAAACAATAAAAAGCATGACCGGCTAACCTTTCAAGCATTTGATCAATAAAGGGCAACGGAAAGTGATACTTTCTAGTTGTGGCGTTGAGCTTCCTATAGTCAATGCAAACTCTCCATCTGGTTTGGATTCGGGTAGGCACAACTTGGACCGGAGAGACCCATCGGCTATCAGAAATAGGGTAAATCACTCCACAATCTAGTAGCTTGATTATTTCCTTCTTCACAACTTCCATCATGGGTGGATTGAGTCGGCGTTGTGCTTCTCGAGATGGTTTGGCTCCTTCTTCCAAAAGAATACAATGCATGCAAGTGGTGGGGCTAATTCCCTTGATATCGGCCAAGGTCCATCCAATGGCTGTTTTATACTCTCTCAAAACACGCACCAATCTGTCCTCTTCTTGTGCCGTGAGTGAGGATGAGATGATGACCGGCAATGTCTCATGTTCTCCCAAGAAAACATACTTCAAGTGACTTGGTAACGGTTTAAGTTCAAGGGAGGGTGGCTGTATTACTGAAGGAAGCAACTTATTAGTCAAAATCGAATCTGAAATTGGGATTGGGGGCTTACCATATTGTTTTGGCAATGATTCTAGGGCAGCCACCATCTCAGCTACATCATCACTAGGGGCCACGGCATGGTGTTCTTCAATGGTGCCGTGGGTTGTACTTGGTTCTGCCCCATGGTTCTTGCATCCAATTCCATTTGTAAGAACCTTTTCAAGCGCATCGTCATGCAATTGTTCCAAGTGCTCCTGCGCCATTGAATCAATTATATCAATTGCAAAGCAAGAATGATCATCATTAGGATATTTCATAGCTTCATAAATTTTAAAATCAATAACATCCCCATCAAACTCCTTTGTCAGGATCCCTGTGAACACATCAATCTTTGTGCGAGCTGTTTTCATGAACGGTTTGATAGGGGCATATTTATGCACCTTAGTTAGCTTGTTCTTGTGCATTTATGTTGTTTTTCCTTAGTTAAAGTAGTCTTTTAAGCTAGTTTGATGTATTTTCAGGTTCTAAGGGTAAGCATGCAAAAAGAAGCAATTTGGAGCATTCTAGAGCATTTTTGGGCCAAGATTGGGTAGTGCAAGCATGGAGGCAAGTTGATGGACGAAATTGAAGATATAAAGGCTTGAAATCAGCTAAGAAGATGGAAGGAAAAAGTCAAAGATAAAGAAGATAAGGAATCAGCTCAAAAGAAGGAGAATTATCCAAAACATTATCTAAAACAACCTTATCTTATCTTATGTTATCCAATCCTTATCGTATCTTACCTTATCTTATCCAATCTTATCCTAATCTTATCCTTACCTATTTTCTTCAGTTTAGGGGACTTAAAACCTGATTTCTAGAAGTCCTATCCCTTGTCCTATAAAGTGGCGCCCCAAATCCTTCTAGAAACCCCAAAATCTGCCACAAAACACATTCCTTCTAGAACCCTGAAAATTTGGCGCCTCCTTCCCTTCTAGAATCCTTTTTCCTTGCCTTGCAAGGCATTCCCTGCCCTTATCCTATTGTACCGCATCTCTCAGGCCTTTTTCCCTCTTGGATTCTGATTGTTAGGCCTTTTCCTTGTGCATTTGGGTTCTACAAATCCTTTTCAGAAATCAATTGGGCCACAATCCTCTTTCCTAATGGATTCACAATTTCTGCCGCACCTAGGGCCCTAATTCCTTGTGCAATGCTGAGTCCAAGCCCTAATCTGATTACCTTAGGGTTTGTGGTGCCTATATATATAAGTTTAAAGGGTTGCCGCAGGTTACACCACCTCCATACACAACCATTCTCGCCAGAAACTCTTCCCCACTCTCTGCCGCACCCATCCTTCACAATTCTCCATAGTTTCTGACCTATACATCCATCCTAACCATTAACCCAGCCTTCTACACCATTCATAACCCCCAAAATCTGTCCCAAGTCCTTGTGCCGCAGCAAAGAGGAGTAGAATGAGCCCTGGACGTGCATGCCATTCAAGTTCGAATTGCTGGAAGTTTTAGATGTTTCCTTTCCTTTGATTTCAATGTTTAATTTCAATACTCTTTGTTCTGTACGTATGAGGAACTAAACTCCCCTTGGCTAGGGGGGGATTCGAAACCATGTTTATGCTTGCTATATGACTTGATTACCTCTAATTGCGTTTCATAAATTGTGAATTCAATTTACTTATCTGTTCATATTAAAACTGATTTGTGTGTGTTGATTGAGGTGGCCAACTTAGTTGCATGCATAAATCTAATGCTAGGATATAAGGAAGTCTCACCTAATCGTTACAGAATTATATTCACAAGTAGTAAAGGTTGATGATCTCAATTGTGTTAAGTAAATTCTTGGCATAAGTTTCATGCAATTCATAGTAACGAATGCCTCGTCAATGCTTATGGTTTTCATAGAACTTAATGATTCTTGCTTGTATCTCTATTATGCAATTCATGTAGGGAACTTGTGGGGAATGCTTTGGGTTGTCGTATGCAATCATCCAATTCAATAACGTTAGGAAAATCTGAGGGTTAATTAGTGCAATTCACGGTTAATCTGGGGCGTTGAGAATTCATGGTTTATTGAAAAGCAATTAGAAATCGTTTTGTATGCAAGTATGACATGTGTGGAGAAGAACCCCTTAGCTAGCCTTCCATCCATTCACTTTAACCAATTTCGTTTTACAATCTGTTTTGTTTTACAAAGTTTTTGTTTGTTTTCAAATTCGTTAAAACCAATTCCCCCTTTATTTTGAAGTGTCAAATTAGTTAGAAATCAATTTAGTTTGTGTTTTTAAGTGTCTTGAGTCAAGTTATAAACTGTTTTCGTCCAAATTCTTCCTTAGTGTTCAAAACTGCCCAGAAAGTGGTTTTTAAGGCAGTTTTGAGCGTTTGTTTGCTGTTTTGAGTCTTTTGGTTTGTTTTAGTGTTTCAGAGTATAGTTTTGCATTCTTTGAGTCTAGATTTAGTGTTTTAACTTTGTTTTAAGTTTGTGAGTCAGTTTTCAAGTGGTTTAGCAATCCCTCCTAATCCCCGGCCTAGAACGATCCCTACTTACATACTTTGCTACAATTGATAAAAAAAGGGTTTAATTTGTGTGCTTATATATTCTGCATCACGGTCTTCCAAGTAGAATCGGCAATGGGGTGGAATGGGCCGAATCTTCCATCTCTAGCACGTAGAAATCAGTGGGGAAGATGAGATGATTAACCTGCACTAAGACATCCTCCAAAACTCCCTTTGGATAAGCGTTAGATCTATCGGCTAATTGAACAATCACTCCATCATTTTTCAATTCGCCCAAGTTCATAGATGCATAAATAGAATAAGGCATGACATTTATTGTTGCACCTAGATCTAACATGGCATGTTCGAACCTAGTATTACCAATAACACATGGAATTGTAAAGCTACCTGGGTCCTTGCATTTGGGAGGCAATTTGCGTTGCAACACCGCTGAAACATTTTCACTTACCCGTACCACTTCCTTGGTCGAAAATCTCCTCTTTGTTGTGCACAGCTCCTTCAAGAATTTGGCATATTTGGGAACTTGCTTGATTGCATCAAGGAGTGGAATGTTGACTTGCACCTTTCGAAACGTTTCTAGAATGTCCTTTTCGGTTTCCTCCTTCCTTGATTGCATAAATCTGCGAGGAAATGGTGCATTGGGTGGAACAAGGTTAGAATCAATCGAGTTTGAACCCAACTTACCATTGTTGGACGATTTGGGAAGTTTAGGTGCATTGGAAGGCTGCGGCAAGGTTGGAACAACCCTTGCCGTGGGTGTCTCTTGTTCTGCCTTCTCTTGTAACAACGTCTCGTCCTCCTTTTGGGCAGATTCAGATGTCTTTGGATCAGTCCCAACCTCTTTGCCACTTCTTAGGGTCATGGCCTTGACAGATTCGAATCCTCCATTCGGATTCACAGTGGTAGAACTAGGAAGTTTGCCATGCTCTCGAAACTGCCCCATAAACTCAGCCATTTGTCCCATCTGTTTCTTCAATTCAGTCACCTCCCTGGCTTGATTTTGCACCTCCTTGGCATAGTTTTGCATCTCTTTGGTTTGATTTTGCTGCCCCTGTGCCAAAGTGGTTAGTAATTGAATAACTTGATCATTCTCAAGAGACGAACCTGAGTTATTTTGGGCAGATTGTGTTTGGGATTGCATGGTTGCATATGGCTTTGGAAACATCCCAGGGGTTGGTGGCCGAAATCCACCTTGCTGTTGAGGTTGTTGGGGTTTCCTCCAACGCAGATTTGGATCATCTTTCCAACCCGAATTGTAGGTATTTGCATATGGATCATATCGGGGCTGATTTTGGCCTTGGAACCCAACAGCGTTGGCACTCTCCCATCCTCCATTCTCAATCAATTGAGGGTAACTTTCAGATTGGTGCCCTTGCATGGTGCACACGCCACAGATTGGTGGTGGTTGTGATTTTGGTCCTTCGACAACCTGAGACACAAGGAGAGTAAGATTAGCCAATTGTGATTGAATTTCAGAAATTGCACTTACCTCATTGACATGTTGCTGCCGTGGGCTCTCTCTTTGTCCAACACCTTCATATTGTTGTGCATTGAGGGCTCGGTTCGTAATTAAGGTCTTGGCAGCCACCGGCGTCTTGTCAACTAACGCACCACCCGCTGATGCATCTAGCATTTGGCATTCAATGGGGAGGAGTCCTTCATAGAAGTATTGAATGAGCAGCTCCTTCTTCATTTGGTGTTAAGGGCATGATGCAACTAGGCCCTTAAAACGCTCATAATATGCAGGGAAAGACTCTCCTTGATTTTGCTGAATACCACTAATCCGTTTCCTCAAGAGAATGACTCTTGAAGTTGGGAAAAACTTCTCCAAGAATGCTCGTTTCATACTTTCCCAAGATGTGACAGTTCCGGGCGCCAATTCGTACAACCAATCTTTAGCCTTTTCCAACAATGAGAATGGAAAGGCTTTCATCTTCAAAATATTCCCATCAACATTAACGGGTGTCATACTTGAGCAAACCACTTCAAATTCCTTCAAATGCTTGTTTGGATCCTCCATGGACAGCCCATGGTATTTGGGAATGTGATGCAACAAGCTAGACTTCAATTCGAACTCGTCGGTCTTATCTAGAGCTGCCCTAGGATATTGGATACATAGGGGTACTGCATTATCCAATCCCGAGGCCGAGAGTTCCTTAATGGTTCAATTATCTGCAGCCATAACTTCTTCAACCTCGGCCTCCTCTATCTCCTCAGATTCGGCCTCTTCTTGTTCGTCAACCTAGGTTTCAAAACTTGAACTAGGTGGGTGAGGTTCTGGGTTCTTTCTTTTCCTTCTCAAAGTTCGTTCAAAATTGTCGTCAAAATCCAAGATATGCTCATGAACCACTTGAGAACTACGAGTCATAAACTAGTACCTGAAAACAAAGAAAACAAACTAGAATCAGAATCTAGACTAACACACACATCAAGATAGACAACAAAAAAAAAAAAAAAACAAAAAAACAAAATAACGGGGGATTAGCACAATTGCTAATCCCTGGCAACGGCGCCAAAAATTTGATGTGAAGGATGAGGAAATAATGGCAGGTAAGGTCTCTTTTTCCCCCAAGAAAACATAATTCAAATGATTTGGTAACTGTTTAAGTTCAAGGGTAGGTGCCTGAATCACTGAAGGAAGCAACGTATTAGTCGAAACGGGAATTGAATCAAAGTTAGGAGACTTACACTCATGCATGGGTAGTGACTCAAGGGCAGCAACCATCTCAATGAATTCCTCACAAGAGGGCACGGCATGGATTGGTTCATGTGTGCCATGGGTTAGCATGGGTTCTGCCCACTTGTTGTTGAGCTCCATCCCTCTTGTAATGACCTTTTCAAGTGCATCGTCATTCAAATCTTCCAAATACACCTGCGCCAAAGAATCAATAACAATAGAAAAACAAGAGTGATCATCATTAGGATATCTCATGGTTTCAGAAATATTGAAATTAATCACTTCCCCATCAAATTCCATTGACAACGTTCCTTTGAACACATCAATCTTGGTGCAGGCTGTCTTCATGAATGGCCTACCAAGGAGAATCGGCAAAGAGGTGGAATGGGCTGAATCTTCCATGTCCAAAACATAAAAATCAGCCGGGAAGACTAAATGATTCACCTGCACTAAAACATCCTCTAATACTCCTTTTGGATAATCGTTAGAACGATCAGCCAATTGTATGATCACACCATCCTTTTTCAATTCACCCAAGTTCATAGATGCATAAATAGAATAAGGCATGACATTTATAGATGCACCTAAGTCAAGCATGGCAGATTCAAAACGAGTATGGCCAATTACACAAGGAATCGTAAAACTGCCGGGATCTTTGCATTTAGGGGGCAGTTTACGTTGCAATACGGCTGAAACATTTTCACTTACCTTCACAACCTCCTTGTTCAAAACTCTCTTCCTAGTTGTGCACAACTCCTTCAGAAACTTGGCATACCTCGGAACTTGCTTAATTGCATCCAAAAGTGGTATATTGACTTGAACTTTCCTAAATGTCTCTAGAATGTCCTTTTCAGCTTCCTCTTTCTTTGTTTGCATGAATCTGCTAGGAAAAGGAACATTCGAAAAAAAAACATTAGTAGGAATTGAATTTGACACATTCTAACCCTTGTTGGACAGATTTGATGGTTTAGGAGCACTTAGGGTTTGCGGCAAAGGTGTATCCTATCTTGCCGTGGGTTGGCTTTGTTCCTCCTCTTCAACTTGAAGTCTTTCATCTTCTTTGTGACCTGATGTTGATGGTTGTGTACCTGCCCCAACCTCTTTTCCACTTCTCCATAGAATGGCGTTTGCAGATTCGAAACCTCTTTTTGGATTCACAACAATTGAGCTAGGAAGTTTGCCTTGTTCTCGGAATTGCCCCATGAATTCTGCCATTTGGCCCATTTGTTTCTTCAACTCATCCACCTCTTTAGCTTGATTGAGCATTGTTTTGGTTTGATTTTGCTATCCCTGCACCAAAGAGGTTAGTAATTGAGTAATGTGATCATTGTCCATGGATGTACCTGAATTAGTTTGAGCAGATTGCTGTGGTGCTTGTGTGGGTACGAATGGCTTAGTGTAGAAGCCCGGGGGTTGCTGCCTAAAGCCTCATTGTTGTTGGGATTGTTGGGGCTCCCTCCACTTGAAATTTGGGTGGTCTCTCCAACCTGGATTGTAGGTATTAGAGTATGGATCGTTCCTTGGCTGGTTTTGGCCTCCAAAACCTACGGCATTGGCAGATTCCCATCCACCATTCTCAATTAATTGAGGACACTTCTTAGATTGGTGGCCTTGAATGGAGCACACGCCACATACATTGGAGGACATTCCTTGCGTTTTACATCCTTCCATAAACTGCGAAAACATAGAAGTAAGGTTAGTGATTTGAGATTGTAAATCAGAAACGGCACTTACCTCATTTACTTGCTGCCGTGAGTTGCTTCTTTGTCCAACACCTTCATATTGTTGAGCGTTCAACGCTCGGTTAGCTATCAAGGTCTTGGCAACCATGGGTGTCTTGTCCACCAAAGTTCCGCCCGCTGAGGCATCTAGCATTTGACGTTCAATGGGTAGAAGCCCTTCGCCGAAATATTGAAGAATAAGCTCCTCCTTCATTTGATGCTGTGGACATGAAGCAACAAGAGTTTTAAAACGTTCATAATAAGTAGGAAACGATTCACCTTCATTTTGCTGAATGCCACTAATCCTTTTACGTAAGAGAATGACTCGAGAAGTTGGGAAAAACTTCTCCAAGAACGCCCGTTTCATGCTCTCCCAAGATGTGACAGTTCCGGGGCCTAGTTCATACAACCAATCTTTAGCCTTTTCCAAGAGAGAAAAAGGGAAAGCCTTCATCTTCAGTATGCTTTCGTCGACGTTGACAGGGGTCATGCTTGAACACACCACTTCGAACTCTTTCAAGTGCTTGTTTGGATCCTCCATGGACAGCCCATGGTACTTTGGAATGTGGTGCAACAAACTTGACTTCAACTCGAACTCCTCGGTTTTGCCTTGAGCAGCCATGGGGTATTGGATGCATAGGGGTGTGGCATTGTCCAATCCCGAAGCAGAGAGCTCATTGATTGTTCAATTGTCCGCTGCCATGACTTGTACCTCTTCCACAACCTGTGCCGTGGGGTCTTCTTCCTCTTCTAGCACTGGTTCTTCAAACTCAGGTTCAGGGCTAGATGGATTAGATGCTTGTTGATTCCTCTGCCTTCTCAAAGTCCTCTCAAAATTGTCGTCAAAGTCCAAAATATTCTTATGAACAGGTTGAGAGCTTCGAGTAATAAACTAGTACCTAAAAATAAGAAACAAAACAAAGTCAGAAACTTAAACAAATTAAAAGTAAACAGAAAGAAAAGATCCAAGGGATTAGCAAAGTTGCTAATCCCCGGCAACGGCGCCAAAAATTTGATGCGATGTAAAACAGCACACAAATTAAACCCTTTTGTTGACAATTGTAGTATATGTATAAGTAGGGATCGTTCTAGACCGGGGATTAGGAGGGATTGCTAAAACACTTGAAACTGACTCAAAAACGTAAAAACAAAGTTTAAACACTAAACTAGACTCAAAGAATGCAAAACTAGACTCTAAAACACTAAAACAACTCAAAAGACTCAAAAAGCACAAAAACACTCAAAACTGCCTACACAAACTGGGCAGTTTTGGACTCTAAACACTACTTTGGACGAAAATAGATTTTAACTTGACTCAAAACACTCAAAAACACAAACTAAAACAGTTTCTAACTAATATGACTCAACAAGTAAAGGGGGGATTGGGTTTTGACTAATTTGAAAACAAAACAAGAAACTTAAAGAACTAGTGAAATCTGCACGAAATTGGGTGAAAACTATGGATGATGGGATAACTAGGAGGTTCTTCTCCACACATAACACACTTGCATACAAAACGATTTCCAGTTGCTTTTCAATAAACCATGAATTCTCAACGCCCCAGATTAACCGTGAATTGCACTAATTAACCCTCAGATTTTCCTAATTTTATTGAATTGGATGATTGCATACGACAACTCAAAGCATTCCCCACAAGTTCCCTACATGAATTGCATAATAGAGATACAAGCAAGGATCATTAAGTTCTATGAAAATCATAAGCATTGACAATGCACTCGTAACTATGAATTGCATGATACTTATGCCAAGAATTTACTTAACGCGATCGCGACTAGCAACCTTCACTACTTGTGAATATAAGTTCATAACGATTAGGTGAAACTCCCTTATATTCTAGCATCAAATTCATGCATGCAAATTAAGTTGGCCACCTTAATTAAGACACACAAATCAGTTATAATATGAACAGATAAGTAAATTGAATTCACAACTGGATGTAATCAATTCACATTGCAAGTATGATCATGGTTTCGAATCCCCCCCTAGCTAAGAGGGGTTTAGTTCCTCATACTCACAGAACAAAGATTATTGAATTGAAACATTGAAAACAAAAGAAAGATTACACCTAAACGTTCCAGCAATCCTAACTTGAATGGCAGGCACGTCCAAGGGCTTTCCTCCTTCCTCTTTGCTGCGGCACAAGGGTTGTTGGTGAGTTTTGGGAGTTATGAGTGGTGTAGATGGCTGGGTTATTGGCTTGGATGGATGTATGGTGCGACAGGGAGTGTTTTTGGTCAGAAACTATGGAGAATGGTGAAGGATAGGTGCGGCTAGGGTTGGGGAAGGAATTCTGGCAAGACAGGTTGTGCGGATGGATGAAAGGATCCTCTGTGGCTGCAACAAGGAAGTTTATTTAAAGGTTTTAGGGAAATTAAAACCCTAACTTATTTAGGTAATCAGAAATTAAGTCAAAAGCATCTAGAAAGAGGAAACAATATCAGAAAACTAAGGGAACGTGCCAGGGATATGCGGCAAGGCTTTAAAACAGAATAGGAATGTGTTTTAATGCAAGGAAACAAGAAATAACCATCTCCCTTGCACGGCAAGGAAAAGGAAAGGGGTAAGGAGGTGTGGCAAGGGTCCTTAGGTGGTCTAAGTCCTTCAATTTGTGTCCTAGAATGCATAGGAAGCCTTCAAAGTTGCTGGAATTTGGAAACATTTAGGATTAGGAAAGGCAAACCAAAATAGGAAACCTTGGCTTAACTTTCCTACTTCAAGTAGGAATCCTTGTTTGAGTAGGAATCCTTATGTGAGTAGGAATCCATCTTCAATTAGGAATCCTTCTTTGATTAGGAAACCTTCTTTGATTAGGAATCCTAACATCTTCAAGTCTTCAATTTCGTCCATTCCTTTTGCTCCAAACATGTGATATCCATTCCAAGCCCAATTTTGCTCCAAAATGCTCCAAAATGCATCTTCTTGCATACTTTGTCTTTAGGACCTAGAAACACACGAAAATGGCTTTAAACACTAAAATAACTAAGAAAACACAACATAAATGCACAAGAACAAGCCAACTAAGTCGCATAAATATGCTCCTATCAGGTAACAAAGTGTTTTTGCATGAAACTCGTGGGTTTTTATCACCTATCACTTTGAATGTTGTTTTCAGTGTTTTTAAGTGTTTTTAAGCTGTTTTGGAGTCTTTTAGTGTGTTTTGAAAAGAAAATCCGAAAATACCATAAAAATTTGAAAAAATGTTTTGAAAAACCCAAAAAGAGTTGTTTTTGTGTGTTTGTTTGTGTCTTAGGGTACCTTCCAACACAATGATGAGGATTCGGTTTTTAATTGCATGACTATTGAGGAAAGTTATAAACATGGATGGAGGTTTGAATTGCTCTCTGGTTTATGCTTGATTATGGTTATAATTCATGAATTCATGTTTAATCACAAAGGACAAAATCAGTTTTTGTAACATGCTTGAAGGAAGAATCTCAAACTAACGCTACAACCCTGAGAGACTTGAGCTTAAAACGTTCTGTGGAGAGTTAAAAATCTGTGCATTTGTTGTTTTCTAAAGTCGTTGCATGATCTCATTATTCTTTGCTTGGTTGCTACTTAGAAGGCGTTTCATTATTTAGTTCCAAATACTAGAACTCATGCCCGTTCCATTCAAAGCATGAAATTGATTAGCATAACACATAAACAAGATGAAGTTGTGTAGTGAACCAGTGCCAAATAGCCGAACCTCCCTATGTTATTTGTTTTGTAGGTTTAACCCTTTTGAGCCTTGTTTAGCCTATGTTTTTTGTTTACCCACAATATCCCTACCTAGCCTAGATTAGGACCATCCTTACCCTTGTTCTTAAGGCGTAGCTAAGCATCACTTAGAGTGAATTCCCTTTGTTCGTTATTGGGCAGCAAACAAGTGTGGGGGAACGGAAGTTGTACATTTATGTGTGCCAAAGTATCAAAAGAGGCACGGGTGAAGAAGCAGAAAAAAAAGAAAAAAAGAAAAAAAGAGAAGACAAATTCGTGCAAAAGAAAAGGAAGAAAATTTTGTGAAAAAAAAAGTATGAAAAGTGTTCAAAATAAGTGAGAATAAGCTCGCAAGTGTTGATTGTTGAAGAAAGGGTCCAAAAAGTTGAATTCGGCCCTAAAATATGTGTAATCTTCCCCTTATGTATCAAAGTGTGTGGCTGCATTTAGAAAGGGAGTTCTAAGTGCCATATTCATTACTTTGCTTGCTTTTGCTTTAAGAACGTTTGTTTTCCTTACCTTTCTTTGTTAGCCAATACCCTTAACCCCGGTACAACCCTATACTTCAATCTTGAGTGTTGTGTGTTTCAATATGTGGAGTTTGGGATTGGTACGAGCATATGGTATCCCTGGTTCTCGCATCTAAGTAGTGGCATTCCATTCATGAGATCATATATAAACATGTTTATTAACTCCAGAAATTGCTTTCTTTGTCATAAACATATGTGAGTGTTCGTTTTCATGTTTACATCAATCTTCTCACATATACTTAGTATAGGGAGTGTAGTTAGAAAATCTGAGTGAAAATAAGAGTGTACCTAGTGAGGAATTGAGTGAATTCTCTAAGGCATGTTACTACGTTCAAAACATTGTTTTAATTGGTTAAATGAGAGCTAATGGATGGTGACTGTGGTTAAGTATATACTAAAGGGTGGGGAAGACTAAAAGCTATGGTTATGATGATCTTAAATATGTCATGTATGTTAGAAATCCCTGAGGTGAAAGTTGGAAGGTCTAGTTTGTTTGGTGTTTGTTTCGTTTGTTTGGTTTCGTTTTGCTTGAGGACTAGCAAAAGCTAAGTGTGGGGGAATTTGATAGGAGCATATTTATGCGACTTAGTTAGCTTGTTTTCATGCATTTACGTTGTTAGTTCTTAGTTAATTTTGTATTTTAAGCTATTTTCGTGTGTTTGTAGGTTCTAAGTGTCAAAATGGCAAAAAGAAGCAATTTGGAGCATTCTAGAGCATTTTTGGGCCAAGATTGGGTAGTGCAAGCATGGAGGCAAGTTGATGGACGAAATTGAAGATATAAAGGCTTGAAATCAGCTCAGAAGATGGAAGAAAGAAGTCAAAGATAAAGAAGATAAGGAATCAGCTCAAAAGAAGGAAAATTATCCAAAACATTATCCAAAACAACCTTATCTTATCTTATCTTACCCAATCCTTATCTTATCTTATCCTAATCTTATCCTAACCTGTTTTCTTCAGTTTAGGGGACTTAAAACCTGATTTCTAGAAGTCCTATCCATTCCCCTACAAAAGTGGCGCCCCAAACTCTTCTAGAAACCCCAAAATCTGCCCAGAAAGACATTCTTTCTAGAAGCCTAAAAATCTGGCGCCTCTCTCCTTTCTAGAAGGTCTTTTCCTTGCCTTGCAAGGCTCCCTGCCTTATCCCTTTGTGCCATGCCTTCTCACTCCCATTCCCTCTTGGATTATGACTTATTAAGCCTTTTCCTTGTGGATTTGGGTTCTACAAATCCTTTTCAGAAATCAATTGGGCCACAATCCTTTTTCCTAATGGATTCACAATTTCTGCCGCACCTAGGGCCCTAATTCCTTGTTTATGCTGAGTCCTAGCCCTAATCTGATTACCCTAGGGTTTGTGGTGCCTATATATACAAGTTTAGAGGGTTGCCGCAGGTTTCACCACCCTCCATATACATCATTCATGCCAGAAATCACCCATCACTCTCTGCTGCACCCTTCCCTCACCATTCTCCATAGTTTCTGACCTAATTCACTCTCTGCCGCACCATACCATCCAACCACCCCCATATACATTCAGAAAACCATACTTTGCCACAGAGAAGAAAAGAGAAGGCTTGTCGTGTAACCATTGGAGTTTCTTAGAGTTCTTTCTTCTCTTGTTTGATCTTCATGTTTAATTTAACTTGCTTTTCAATTATGTTGAACATGTGGAACTAATTCCGTTGTAGTTAGAGGTGGAATCAAAGCCATGGACATATGTTTGATATGAATTGATTACCTTCAGTTATTGTTTCATAAATTGTGAATGTGGTTTGCTTAATTGTTTTATTAAGAACTTGTTCTTGTGTGTTGATTAAGGATGCATACTTAGTTTGCATGCATGAATTTGATGCTAGGATATACGGGAATTTCACCTAATCGTTAGGAACTTATATTTACAAGTAGTAAAGATTGCTAGTCACAATTGTGTTAAGTAAATCCTAGGCAAGAGTAACATGCGTATTCCATAGTTATGAATGCCTTGTCAATGTTTATGATTTCCATGGAACTTAATGATCTTTGATATGTATCTCTATCATGCGTATTCCATAGTTAGGGAACTTGATAAGAATAATTTGGTTGTGATGCGTTGTCCATTCAATTCAATGAACTTAGGGAAATCTGGGAATTGATTAGTGCAATACAATTAATTCAAAGCATTGTCATTCATGGTTTATCGAAAGAATAACTGGAAATCGATTCATATGCATATGTTCATGTGTGGAGAGGAACCCTCTAACTAGTTTTCACCCCTGAATTCACCTTTATCTCTTTCAATTTACTTTGTTTGCTTAAATCTGCTTAGTTTTGCTTAATTCATCCAAAAACCCCCTAGTTCTTAATTGAGTCTTAGTTTGTTTAAATTCGTCCAAATCTGTCCCCTTTTAGTGTTTTGAGTCTAACTAGTCCAAAAGTCATCCAATTCACCCCTTAGAACCTGTTTTGAGTCTGTTTAAGTTAGTTTTGTTGTTTTGAGTCTATTTAGCCTGTTTTGAGTCTCTAGTGTCTAGAATTTGCCTAGTTGAGTTTTATTTGTTGTTTTAAGTTTGTTTTGTGTTATTTGAGTCAAGTTAGGTTGTTTTAAGTTGTTTGAAGTTAAAATTCGTTCAGATTGACCCCTAGTACCTGTTTTCATTGTCTAGAGTCCAGTTTTAGTGTTTTAGAGTTTAATTTGTATAGATTAGCATCCCTTCTAATCCCCGGCCTTTAACGATCTCTACTTTCATATACTACGTCGATAGGGTTTTAATTTGAGTGTCAAGTAATTCTCACATCAGAGGACCAAATTCCCATCCCAGAGACGTTCCCAGATGAGCAGCTGCTGTCCATTCAGGTAAGTACACCTTGGTTTGCTGATTTAGTCAATTATTTAGTGTCTAAAGTGATTCCAAATGAGCTAAACAAGAACCAACGTGATAAACTCAAGCATGATGCACAAAATTATGTGTGGGATGATCCTTATTTGTGGAAATATTGCTCTGATCAAATCATTCGTAGATGTGTGCATGATTCTGAAATTCATTCAATTCTAAATTTTTGTCACACTTATGCATGTGGAGGTCACTTTGGCACTCAAAGGATTGCACGTAAAGTACTTGAATGTGGTTTTTATTGGCCTACTATCTTTGAGGATGCTAGAAATTTTTGCATAACATGTGATCGTTGTCAAAGAACCGGAAACATAGGACCAAAAGACCAAATGCCGCAGGTCTCTATCTTTGGTGTCGAAATTTTTGATGTTTGGGGCATTGATTTCATGGGTCCTTTTCCTTCATCTCATGGTTTTGTTTACATTCTACTTGCGGTTGATTATGTTTCGAAATGGGTGGAAGCAAAAGCCACCTGTACTAATGATTCTAAAGTGGTTACAGATTTTGTTAGAACTAACATATTTGCTAGATTTGGAATGCCAAGAGTTCTTATTAGTGATGGGGGTTCACACTTTTGCAATCGAACCATTGAGGCGCTACTCAAGAAATATAACGTCACGCATAAGGTGGCAACACCTTATCACCCTCAAACAAGTGGGCAAGCCGAGGTCTCAAATAGAGAAATTAAGCAGATTTTGGAGAAAACTGTAGGGCCAAACCGCAAAGATTGGAGTTTACGTTTAAATGATGCATTGTGGGCGTATCGTACGGCCTACAAAACACCCCTTGGCATGTCCCCATTTCGGCTCATCTTTGGGAAACCATGCCATCTTCCCGTTGAATTGGAGCATAAGGCGTATTGGGCAGTCAAGACCTGTAATATGGACATAGATGCCGCAGGAATCCATAGGAAGCTTCAATTGAACGAGCTTGAGGAGATTAGGAATGAAGCTTATGAGAATGCGAGCATTTACAAAGAGAAGACGAAGGCTTTTCATGACAAGATGATTCGAACCAAAACGTTCTCAAATGGGCATAAAGTTCTACTTTTCAATTCCCATCTTCGATTATTTCCAGGTAAGTTACGTTCTAAGTGGATTGGTCCGTTTATTGTTACTAATGTATTTCCTCATGGTGCAGTCCAAATTCAAAGTTTAAAGACGGGACAAGAGTTCAAAGTGAATGGACAACGTTTGAAGCCTTACTATGAGCATTTTGAAGAGCACATCACGGAGGACATAACCCTTAATGCCGTGGGCCCCATTGAAGAATAGACGGAAGGTTCGTCCGGCTGGAAGACGTTAAAGCAAGCGCTTATTGGGAGGCAACCCATGCACATAAAGAGGACCTAGGAATCTCCGGCTCCATAACCAGATTTGCGTTTCTAAACCCTACTCTTTATTGCTTTTACTTTGCATATTTTTCATATTTGTTTGTTGTGTTGTTTGCTTGCTTGTGTGTGAGTCTATGCTTGAAATATTGAGGACAATGTTTGGTTTAAGTGTGGGGAGGTAAACAAGTGTTTTCATTGAACAATTCGTAGGTTTTTATCACCTATCACTTCTAAGGTTGTTTTTCACTGTTTTTGAATGTTTTTAGTGTGTTTTGAAGTGTTTTTATGCGTCTTGAAAGCGAAAATTTTGAAAAAAATCGAAAAAGTTTTGAAAAATCACAAAAAGAGTTGTTTTTAGAGTCGTTTTTGTGTGTTTGTGTCTTAGCTACCTTCCAACACAATGATGAGGATTTGGTTTTTAATTGCATGACTGTTAAAGAAAGTTACAAACATGGATTGAAGTTTGATATGCTCTTTGGTTTATGCTTGGTTATAGTTGACATTCATGAATTCACATGTAATCACAAAAAGGATAAAATCAGTTTTTGTAACATGCTTAAAGGAAGTAACTCAAACTAACGCTACACCCCTGAGAGACTTGAGCCTATACGTTCTTTGGAGAGTTAAAAATCTGTGCATTTGTTGTTTTCTAAAGTCGTTGCATGATCTCATCATTCTTTGCTTGGTTGCTATTTAGAATGCATTTCATCATATAGTTCCAAATACTAGAACTCATGCCCATCTCATTCAAAACTAAAATTGATTAGCATAATATATAACAAGATGAAGTTGTTTAGTTAAAACCAGAGCCAAAAAGCCTAACCCTTTGCATATGTATTGTAGGTGTAGCCCCTTTGAGCCATATTTAGCCTATTTTCTTTGTTAACCACATTATCCTTACCTAGCCCAGATTAGGACCATTCTTACCCTTGTTCTTAAGGCGTAGTGTAGCATGACCTAGAGTGAATTCCCTTTGTTCGTTATTGGGCAGCAAACAAGTGTGGGGGAAGGTTTTTGGTGATTTTGTGTGCCAAAATATCAAAAAGGGCAGGGGTAGAAGAAGAAGAAAAAAAAAAGTGAAAAAGTGTGAAAAGTGTTCAAAACAAGTGAGATTAAAGCTCACAAGTGTTGGTTGTTGAAGAAAGGGTCCAAAACGTTGAATTTGGCCCCAAGTATGTGTGATCTTCCCCTTTGTGTTCAAAGTCTGTTTTTGTGTTTAAAAAGGGAGTTCTAAGTGTCATATTTCTTACTTTGCTTGCTATTGCTTTAAGAACATTTGTTTTCTTTACCTTTCTTTGTTAGCCAATACCCTTAGCCCCGTTACAACCCTTAGACTTCTATCTTGATTGTTATGTGTTTCAATGTGTGGAGTTTGGGATTGGTTTGAGCATATGGTGTCCCTGGTTCTCGCGTCTAAGTAGTGGCATTCCATTCATGAGATCATATATATATACATGCATTCCAGAAATTGCTTTCTTTGTTATATACATATGTGAGTATTAGTTTTCATGTTTACATCAATCTTCTCACATATACCTAGTGTAGGGAGTGTAGTCAGAAAATCTGTGAGAAAATAGAGTGTATATCTAGTGAGAAATTGAGGGATTCTCTAAGGCATGTTACTACATTCAAAAAGTTGTTTTAATTGATTGGATGCGAGCTAGTGTGTGGTAACTTTGATTAAGTATGTGCTCGAGAGTAAGGATAACTAAAATCTATGTAAGTAATGATTTTTAACATGTTATGTACCATTGGAAATCCCTGAGGCGAACGTTGGAAGGTTTAGGTTATGTTTTGTTTGTTTTGTTTTGCTCGAGGACTAGCAAAAGCTAAGTGTGGGGGAATTTGATAGGAGCATATTTATGCGACTTAGTTAGTGTGTTTTCTTGCATTTACTTAGTTATTTGTTGTTTATTATAGTGTCTTAAGTCATTTTCGTGTGTTTGTAGGTCCTGGAAGCAAAGTATGCAAAAGGATGCAATTTGGAGCATTTTAGAGCAATTTTGGGCCAAGAATGGATATCATAAGATTGGAGCAAGATGGATGGACGAATTTGAAGTTCAAATGGAGCTAGGAATATGTTTCAAGGTTGGAGAAATAAATTCAAATCAAAGAAGATAAGGAATCAGCTCAAAAGAAGGAGAATTATCCAAAACATTATCCAAACAACCTTATCTTATCTTATCTTATCCAATCCTTATCCTATCTTAACTAACCTTATCCTATCCTAATCCTTTGCTAATTCAATTCCTGGTACAATGAGGGTTTATTTTCTGATTGGGGGACATTTAAATTAAGTTTCTAGAAACCCTTAGCCTTGCCGCACCCTTATCCCTTCTCCTAGGTGGTTTTATTTCCTTCTAGAAGACTAGATGTCCTGTTAGGAAACCACACATATCTGCCGCATGGAATCCTTGTCCTTTGGGATTTCCTACCTTCAAGATGGCCTATTCCTGATGGGTTTAGGTTGTGTAATCCTTTTCTGAATCCTAAAGCCTTTATGCCGCACCTTAACCCCTATAAATACCCATCTTTGCCGTGCCATTTAATCATCAAGCCTTCCATTCATTCTCTGCCTTCACACACTCATTCATCCGCAGCCCTCTCTACCAAACCCCCCACGCCATTCAACACCATCTCTCATTCACATATCTCTACACCACAAATCAGCCATACCCTCTTGTGCCGCAGCTTGCAAGGAAGAAATGACTCTGGAGCATTTTCTAGGTGTTTTCTATCTTTGTTCAATGTTTAAGTTTATTTATGTTTGTTTGTTTGTGGACATGAGGAACTAATTTCTTTATAGTTAGAGGTGAATTTAAAGCCATGATTATATGTTTTATATGAATTGATTACATCTAGTTATTGTTTCTTAAGACGAGAATGTGATTTGCTTAACTGAGTTATTAAGACTTGTTTGTGTGTGTTAATTGGGGGTCGACACTTAATTTGCATGCATGAATTTGATGCTAGAGTATAAGGGAGTTTCACCTAATCGTCATGAACTTATATTCACAAGTAGTAAAGGTTGCTAGTCACAATCATGTTAAGTAAGTCCTAGGCAAGAGTATCATGCTGTCATAGTTACGAATGCCTCGTCAACACTTATGATTTTCAAAGAACGTAATGACCTTTGATATGTTTTCTATCATGCTGTCATAGTTAGGAGACTTGATAAGGATAATTGGTTGTACTGCGTCTCCCATTCAATTCAATGAACTAAGGAAAATCTGAGGGTTAATTTGTGCTGTCACGGTTAACTTGGTGTTGTCATTCAAGTCTAAAGGAATAATAACTGGAAATTGGTTCATATGCATATATCATGTGTGGAGAAGGACCCTCTAACTAGCCTTTCACCCTTCTTAATTCATCAAAATCGTTTTTTCTAAAGTTTTTATGCAAAGTTTCTGTTTTTAGTTTTAAATTCGTCAAAAAACCAAAACCCCCTTTTACTTTCTTGTTTCAAAGTGTCTAAAATCTGTTTTGTTTGTGTTTTAGAGTCTTTTGAGTCAAGTCAAAACCTTAAATTCGTCCAAAGAAGTGTTTAGAGTCCAAAACTGCCCAGATTGTGTTTTTAGGCAGTTTTGAGTGTTTTTAGCTTGTTTTGAGTCCCTTGAGTCTTTCCATACGTTTTTAACTTTGTTTTTGTGTTTTAGAGTCAGTTTAGAGGTTTTAGCAATCCCTCCTAATCCCCGGTCCAGAACGATCCCTACTTATACATATACTACAACTGTCAAAAAGAGGGTTTAATTTGAGTGCTTAACTTTTATCACATCAGAACTCAAATTAACGCTACAACCCTGTGAGACTTGAGCTTAAAACGTTGTTTGGAGAGTTGATAATCTATGCATTCATGTTTTCTAAAGTCGTTGCATGATCTCATTATTCTTTGCTTGGTTGCTACTTAGAAGGCGTTTCATCATTTAGTTCCAAATACTAGAACTCAAACCTATTTCATTCAAAGCATGCTATTGATTTGCATAACACATATTCAAGATGAAGTTGTGTAGTGACCACCATAGCCAAACAGCCGTGCCCCCTATTTCATTATGTTTTGTAGGTTTAACCCCTTTGAACCTTGTTTAGCCTATCTTCTTTGTTAACCCCATTATCCTTACCTAGCCTAGTGTAGGACTATCCATACCCTTGTTCTTGAAGCATAGTGAAGCATGACTTAAAAAGAATTCCTTTTGATTGTCTTCGTGCAGAAAAACAAGTATAGGGGAAGGGATTTGTGTGTGTGTGTGTGCGCCAAGAAAAAGACATAAGGCACGGGTTTAGAAAAAGAAAATGAAAAAGTTATAAAAAAAAAAGAGTTGAAAATTATGAGAACAAGAGTTCTAAAGTGTGATTGATGAAGGAATGGCCCAAAACATCAAATCTGGCCCTAGAATGTGTATTTCTTCCCTTTTGTGTTTAAAGGTGATTTCTGCATTCAAAAGTGAATTCGAAGTGTCAATTTCATTACTTTGCTTGCTATTGCTTTAAGAACCATTGTTTTCCATATCCTTTCTTTCTTAACCATTTCCCTTAGCCCCGTTTCAACCCTTAAACTTCAATCTTGAGTGTTATGTGATTCAATATGTGGAGTTTGGAATTGGTATGAGCATATGGTGTCACTGGTTCTCGCATCTAAGTAGTAGCATTCCATTCATGAGATCATATCTAAACAAGCTTATTAACTCCAGAAATTGCTTTCTTTGTTATAACATATGTGAGTGTTCGTTTTCATGTTTACATCAATCTTCTCACATATAACTAGTGTAGGGTGTGTAGTCAGAAAATGTGTGTGAAAATTGAGTGCATATCTTGTAAGGAATTGAGTGAATTCTCTAAGGCATGTTACTACATTCAAAACATCATTTTAATTGGTTAAATGTGAACTAGTAAGTGGTGACTGTGATTAAGTATGTGCTCAAGTGCTAAGTTGACTAAAATCTGTGGGAATGATGATTTTTAGCATGTCATGTGCATTGGAAATCCCTAAGGCAAATGTTGGAGGGTTTAGGTTGTGTTTTGTTTTGTTTTGTTTTGCTTGAGGACTAGCAAAAGCTAAGTGTGGGGGAATTTGATAGGAGCATATTTATGCGACTTAATTGGCTTGTTCTTGTACATTTATGTTGTGTTTCCTTAGTTATTTTAGTGTTTAAAGTCGTTTTCGTGTGTTTTCAGATTCTAAGGACAAAGTATGCAAGAAGATGCATTTTGGAGCCTTTTGGAGCAAAATTGGGCTTGGAATGGATATCACATGTTTGGAGCAAAAGGAATGGACGAAATTGAAGACTTTAAGATGTTAGGATTCCTGATCAACGAAGGATTCCTAATCAACGAAGGATTCCTAATCAACGAAGGATTCCTAATTGAAGAAGGATTCCTAATTGAAGATGGATTCCTAAAAGAATGAGGATTCCTACTCACATGAGGATTCCTACTCAAACAAGGATTCCTACTTGAAGTAGGAAAGTTAAGCCAAGGTTTCCTATTTTGGTTTGACCTTTCCTAATCCTAAATGTTCCTAAATGTCAGCAACTTTGAAGGCTTCCTATGCATTCTAGGACACAAATTGAAGGACTTAGACCACCTAAGGACCCTTGCCGCACCCTTTAGACCTTCCCTCTTCCTTGCCGTGGAAGGGGGAGTTCTTTCTTTCCTATTTCTTGCATTTAAAGCACATTCCTTTTTTAATTTAGATCCTTGCCGCAAATCCCTTGCACTTTCCCTTAGTTTTCTGATTTTGTTTCCTCTTTCTAGAGCTTTTGACTTAATTTCTGTTTACCTAAATAACCTAGGGTTTTAATTCCTGAAACCTTTAAATAAACTTCCTTGTTGCAGCCACAAAATCATCATACACACCCATTCACGCCAGAAATCCCTACTCACTCTCAGCCGCACCTATCCTTAACCATTCTCCATAGTTTCTGACCTAATCCACTCATTGCCGCACCATACATCCATCCTAGCCATAAACCCAGCCTTCTACACCATTCATAACCCCAAAAACTCACCACCAAACCTTGTGCCGCAGCAAAGAGGAAGGAGGAGAGCCCTTGGACGTGCCTGCCATTTAAGTTAGGATTGCTGGAACGTTTAGGTGTAATCTTTCTTTTGTTTTCAATGTTTCAATTCAATAATCTTTGTTATGTGAGTATGAGGAACTAAACCCCTCTTAGCTAGGGGGGAATTCGAAACCATGGTATACTTGCAATATGATTTGATTACATCCAGTTGTGATTCATAAGCTGTGAATCCAATTTACTTATCCGTTGAATTAAAACTGATTTGTGTGTGTTGGTTGAGAGTGCACGCTTAATTTTCATGCATAAATCTGATGCTAGGATATAAGGGAGTTTCACTTAATCGTTATGAACTTATATTCACAAGTAGTGAAGGTTGCTGGTCACAATCGTGTTAAGTAAATTCTTGGCATAAGTATCATGCGCTTTCATAGTTACGAGTGCCTCGTCAATACTTATGATTTTCATTGAACTTAATGATCTTTGATTGTATCTCTATCATGCGCTTTCATGTAGGGAACTTTTGAAGAATAATTTGATTGTGATGCGCTTTTTCCATCCAATTCAATGACATTAGGAAAATCTGAGGGTTAATTTAAGCGTACCTAATTAATCTGGGGTGTTGAGAATTCATGGGTTATTGAAAAGCAACTGGAAATTGTTTTGTTTGCAAGTGTGTCATGTGTGGAGAGGAACCTCCTAGCTAGCCCATCATCCATAGTTTCACTTAAATTCGTGCAGATTTCACTAGTACTTTAAGTTTCTTGTTTTGTTTTCAAATTCGTCAAAATCCAATCCCCCTTCACTTTGTTGAGTCATATTAGTTAGAAACTGATTTAGTTTGTGTTTTTGAGTGTTTTGAGTCTAGTCAAAACCTATTTTCGTCCAAAGTTGTGTTTAGAGTTCAAAACTGCCCAGTTTATGTTTTTAGGCAGTTTTGAGTGTTTTAAAGTTGTTTTAGTGTTTTAGAGTTTAGTTTTGCATTCTTTGAGTCTAGTTTAGTGTTTTAAACTTTGTTTTTACGTTTTTGAGTCAGTTTCAGGTATTTTAGCAATCCCTCCTAATCCCCGGTCTAGAACGATCCCTACTTATACATATACTACAATTGTCAAAAAGAGGGTTTAATTTGTGTGCTGTTTTACATCGCATCAATTATGTGTGCAATTTGAGTTGATACATTCCAGTTACGAATTCTTGATTTGTGAATGCAATTGGCTTAACTGTTTGATTAAGAACTTATTTGTGTTTGTTGATTGAGGGTCGACACTTAATTGGCATGCATAAATCTGATGCTAGAGTATAAGGGAGTTTCACATAATCGTTACAAACTTATATTCATATGTAGTGAAGGTTGCTAGTCACAATTGCGTTAAGTTCAATTCCTAGCATGAGTGACATGATGTCATAGTTGCAAGTGTTTTGTCAATGCTTATGATTTTCATTGAACGTAATGATCTTTGATTGTATCTCTATTATGATGTCATGTACGGGACTTTTGAAGAATGCTTTGGGTTGTCGAATGATGTCATCCAATCCAATAATACAAGGAAAATCTAAGGGTTAACTAGTGATGTCACGGTTAATTTTGGGGCATTGTCATTCATAATTCAATGAAGGAGTAACTGGAAATCGAGTCGTTTGCATACATGTCATGGGTGGAGAAAGAGCCTCTAGCTAGCCCATCATCCATCTAAGTTCCAAAATTCGTTTTCAAAGCTGTCTAGCTTTACAATCTGTTTTGTTAGTTTAAATTCGTCCAAAACAAAACCCCCTTCTACTTTCTTGTTTCAAAGTGTTGAAAATCTGTTTCGTTTCTGCTTTTAAGTGTTTTGAGTCAAGCCAGCACCTTATTTTCGTCCAAAGTAGTGTTTAGAGTCCAAAACTGCCCGGTTTGTGTTTTTAGGCTGTTTTGAGTGTTTTTGTGCTGTTTTGAGTCTTTTGAGTTGTTTTAGCATCTTAGAGTCTAGTTTTGCATTCTTTGAGTCTAGTTTAGTGTTTTAAACTTTGTTTTACGTTTTTGAGTCAGTTTCAAGTGTTAGCAATCCTTCCTAATCCCCGGTCTAGAACGATCCCTACTTGCATCTTTACTACAATTTGACAACAAGAGGGTTTAATTTGTGTGCTTAACTTTTATCACATCAAATTTTTGGCGCCATTGCCGGGGATTAGCAACTTTGCTAATCCCTTGGATTTTTCTTTCTGTTTGTTTTTTTTTAGTTTGTTTAAGTTTCTGACTTTGTTTTGTTCTCTTGTTTTTAGGTACTAGTTTATGACTCGAAGCTCTCAACCTGTTCGTATGAATATTTTGGACTTTGACGACGATTTTGAGAGGACTTTGAGAAAGAATAAGAATCAACAAGAGCCCCAATCATCTCAACCTGGACCAAATCTTGAAGAAGACAAAGTACAAGTGGAGGAGGAGGCCACGGCTCAGATTTTAGAGGAAGCACTAGCCATGGCAGCGGACGATCGAACAATCAAGGAGCTTTCTACCTCGGGATTGGACAATGCTGCACCCCTATGCATCCAATACCCCACGGCTGCTCAAGGCAAGACTGAGGAGTTTGAGTTGAAGTCCAGCTTGCTGCACCACATTCCAAAGTACCATGGGCTGTCCATGGAGGATCCAAACAAGCACTTGAAAGAGTTCGAAGTGGTGTGTTCAAGCATGACCCCTGTCAATGTCGATGGAAGCATATTGAAGATGAAGGCTTTTCCTTTTTCTCTCTTAGAAGAGGCTAAAGATTGGTTGTATGAATTAGCCCCTGGAACTGTCACGTCTTGGGAGAGCATGAAACGGGCATTCTTAGAGAAGTTTTTCCCAACTTCTCGAGTCATTCTTCTACGCAAGAGGATTAGTGGCATTCAACAAAATGAAGGTGAATCGTTTCCCACTTATTATGAACGTTTTAAAACTCTTGTTGCTTCATGTCCACAACATCAAATGAAGGAGGAGCTTCTTCTTCAATATTTCTATGAAGGGCTTCTACCCATTGTGATAGGAGCATATTTAGGCGACTTAGTTGGCTTGTTCTTGTGTATTTATGTTGTTATCTCTTAGTTATTTTAGTCTTTTAAGCCATTTTCGTGTGTTTTCAGGTTCTAAGGAGAAAGTATGCAAGAAGGTGCATTTTGGAGCCTTTTAGAGCAGTTTTGGGCACTAAATGGATTGCACATGCTTGGAGCTAAGTGGATGGACGAAATTGAAGATCAAATGAGCTTAGGATTGATTGAAGAATGAGGAGTTCAAAATTGGAAGCCAAAGTTTCTAAAGTTGGAAGTTTCTATTCTTGGAGGTTTCCATTTTTGAAAGTTTCTATTTTTGGCTTAGAAGTTTCCTAATCCTTCTTCACCTATGTTCCAGCCACAAAAGGATTCCAAAATATGTTAGGACAATTAATCACTTGTTCTAGAAGTCCTAAACTTGCCCTAAAGTCCATGCCGCACCACCCTTGCACATTCCTCTTCCTTGCCGCATAAAACACCACCTGTCTTTCCTATTTTCTGACCCAAAATCACATTCCCCTTTTGTTTCAATCCTTGCTGGACAAGGGAGAGGTTTTCTTGCCTATTTTCTGCCCAAAAATACTTCCCCTTTCTCTTACAAATCAATGCCCACCTTCTTTCCCTTTCTCTCTTAATTTCTGACCTTTAAACACATTCCTTTTCTCTCCTACGCAATTCTGCCGAATTTCACATTCCTATTTCTCTTTAAATTCTGATCCTTACTTACCTTTTCAATTTGGAACAAAATAGCTAAGTTTTATTCACCTTTCTTTCTTTCCCTTTCTCTTTATTTTCTGCTGCACCCTACTTACCCTTTTCCTCTTGGGATTCTGATTTGTTACCCTTTTTCTTGAGGATTTGGAGTCCTAAATGCATTCCCAATTCATTAAAGTCGTGGCCCTCCCTTGTTCTATAAATAAACATCCTTGCCGCAGCTTTTGGGGGACGTCTCTCTCTCTGAACAGATTCTCTGCGTCCATTCCATCCACCTATCTACCTATCCACCCATCACCACCCATTCTACACACCTTAACCCCTTGTGCCGCAGCACTACAAAGGAAGAAGGAGAGGATTAACTTGAAGCCGTGCCTAGCCATTCAAGACGTTGGATTGCTGGAACGTTTTTAGGTGTAATCTATCTTTGTTTTCAATGTTTAATTTAATTTCTCTTTGTTTTGCTGTGAACATGAGGAGCTAAACCCCTCTTAGCTAGGGGTAATTTCAAAGCCATGATTATGTATGCAAATTGAGTTGATAAGTTCCAGTTATGAATTCTTGAGTTGTGAATGTAATTGGCTTAACTGTGGAATTGATAACTTATTTGTGTGTGCTGATTGAGGATCGATACTTAGTTGGCATGCATAAATCTGATGCTAGAGTATAAGGGAGTTTCACATAATCGTTACAAACTTATATTCATGTGTAGTGAAGGTCGCTGGTCACGATCGCGTTAAGTTCAATTCCTAGCACGAGTATCATGATGTCATAGTTACAAGTGCTTTGTCAATGCTTATGATTTTCATTGAACGTAATGATCTTTGATTGTATCTCTATTATGATGTCATGTAGGGGACTTTTGAAGAATGCTTTGGGTTGTCGAATAATGTCATCCAATTAAATAATACAAGGAAAATCTAAGGGTTAACTAGTGATGTCACGGTTAATTTGGGGCATTGTCGTTCATAATTCAATGAAGGAGTAACTGGAAATTGAGTCATTTGCATACATGTCATGTGTGGAGAAAGAGCCTCTAGCTAGCCCATCATCCATCCAATTCACCAATTTCGTGCAAATCTGTTTAGTTTTAGTATCTGTTTTGTTAGTTTAATTTCGTCCAAATCAAAACCCCCCTTTACTTTCTTGTTTTAAATAGCTTTAAACTTGTTTTGTTTGTATGTTTAAGTGTTTTAAGTCAAACCCAATCCCAAATTCGTCCAGAATTGTGTTTAGAGTCCAAAACTGCCCAGTTTGTGTTTTTAGGCAGTTTTGAGCGTTTTTAGCCCATTTTGAGTCTTGTGAACTTGTTTTGAGTCTTTTGAGTCTAGTCTAGTGTTTTAAACTTTGTTTTTACATTTTTGAGTCATTTTAGAGGTTTTAGCAAGCCCTCCTAATCCCCGGTCCAGAACGATCCCTACTTATACATATACTACAATTGTCAAAAGAGGGTTTAATTTGTGTGCTGTTTTACATCGCATCACATTGAACATCAAATGCTAGATGCCTCAGCGGGAGGAGCTTTGGTGGACAAAACACCCATGGCTGCCAAGACCTTGATTGCTAACCGAGCTTTGAACGCTCAACAATATGAAGGTGTTGGACAGAGAAGCACCTCACGGCAACAACAACAAGTGAATGAGGTAAGTGCTATTTCCGAACTTCAAAATCAAATGGCTAACCTTACCAATCTTCTTTCTCAGGTTGTGGAAGGACCAAAAGTACACAGTGTGGCTGTTTGTGGCGTGTGTTCCATGCAAGGACATCCCTCTGATAAATGCCCGCAACTGATTGAGAAAGGAGGGTGGGAATCTGCCAATGCCGTGGGTTTTGGGAATCAACAACCAAGAAGTGATCCTTTCTCTAACACATACAATCCAGGTTGGAGAGATCATCCAAATTTCAAATGGCAAGAACCCCAACAGAATCAACAACAAAGTGCATTTAGGCAGCAGCCCCCGGGTTTCTATTCAAAACCATATGCATCCATGATGTGAGAATTACTTGACACTCAAATTAAAACCCTATCGACGTAGTATATGAAAGTAGGGATCGTTTAAGGCCGGGGATTAGAAGGGATGCTAATCTACACAAATTACACTCTAAAACACTAAACTGGACTCTAGACAATGAAAACAAGTACTAGTGATCAATCTGAACGAATTTTAACTCTAGACAACCTAACTTGACTCAAATAACACAAAACAAACTTAAAACAACAAATAAAACTCAACTAGACAGATTCTAGACACTAGAGACTAAAAACAGGCTAAATAGACTCAAAACAACCAAACTAACTTAAACAGACTCAAAACAGGTTCTATGAAGTGAATTGGATGACTTTTGGCCTAGTTAGACTCAAAACACTAAAAGGGGACAGATTTGGACGAATTTAAACAAACTAAGACTCAATTAAGAACTAGGGGGGTTTTTGGACGAATTAAGCAAAACTAAGCAGATTTAGGCAAACAAAGTAAATTGAAAGAGATAAAGGTGAATTCAGGGGTGAAAACTAGTTAGAGGGTTCTTCTCCACACATGAACATATGCATACGAATTGATTTCCAGTTATTCTTTCGATAAACCATGAATGACAATGCTTCGAATTAATTGTATTGCACTAATTAATTCCCAGATTTCCCTAAGTTCATTGAATGGAATGGATAACGCATCACAACCAAATTATTCTTATCAAGTTCCCTAACTATGGAAGACGCATGATAGAGATACATACTAAAGATCATTAAGCTCCATGGAAATCATAAACATTGACAAGGCATTCATAACTATGGAATACGCATGTTACTCTTGCCTAGGATTTACTTAACACAATTGTGACTAGCAATCTTTACTACTTGTGAATATAAGTTCCTAACGATTAGGTGAAATTCCCTTACATCCTAGCATCAAATTCATGCATGTAAACTAAGTAGGCCTCCTTAATCAACACACAAGAACAAGTTTTTCATAAAACAGATAAGTAAATCACATTCACAATTTATGAAACAATAACTGAAGGTAATCAATTCATATCAAACATATGTCCATGGCTTTGAATCCACCTCTAACTAAAACGAAATTAGTTCCACATGTTCAACATAATTGAAAAACAAATTAAATTAAACATAGAAACGAAACAAGAGAAGAAAGAACTCCTCCTTCTCCAATGGAAGCCACGGCAAGGCCTTGTCTTCCCTTCTCTGCAGCAAAATATGGATTTCTGAATGTATATGGGGGTGTAGAATGCGTATGGATGGGTGGTGGTCTGCGGCAAGGCTTGGAAATATGTATATATAGCATGGCAAACCCTAGGGGAATCAGTTTAGGACTTGGACTCAGCATAAGCAAGGGATTAGGACCCTAGGTGCGGCAGAATATGTAGGAAAAAGGATTATGGCCCAATTGATTTCTGAGAAGGATTTGTAGAACCCAAATCAACAAGAAAATAGGCTAACAAATCAGAATCTGAGAGGGAAAGGGATAGGGATGCACGGCATGGTTGGATAAGGCAGGGAATTGAGTGCAAGGCAAGGCAAAGGCCTTCTAGAAAGGAGGGATACGCCAGATTTATAGGGTTCTAGAAAGAATGTGTTTTGTGGCAGATTTTGGGGTTTCTAGAAGAGTTTGGGGCGCCACTTTTGTAGGGGAATGGATAGGACTTCTAGAAATCAGGTTTTAAGTCCCCTAAACTGAAGAAAACAGGTTAGGATAAGATTAGGATAAGATAAGGTAAGATAAGATAAGGATTAGGTAAGATAAGATAAGATAAGGTTGTTTTGGATAATGTTTTGGATAATTCTCCCTCTTTTGAGCTGATTCCTTATCTTCTTATCTTTGACTTCTTTCTTCCATCTTCTTATCTTTGACTTCTTTCTTCCATCTTCTTAGCTGATTTCAAGCCTTTATATCTTCAATTTCGTCCATCAACTTGCCTCCATGCTTGCACTACCCAATCTTGGCCCAAAAATGCTCTAGAATGCTCCAAATTGCTCATTTTTGCCATCTTGATACTTTGAACCTACAAACACACGAAAATAGCTTAAAATACAAAATTAACTAAGAACTAACAACGTAAATGCATGAAAACAAGCTAACTAAGTCGCATAAATATGCTCCTATGAAATTCCCCCACACTTAGCTTTTGCTAGTCCTCAAGCAAAACGAAACCAAACAAACGAAACAAACACCAAACAAACTAGACCTTCCAACTTTCACCTCAGGGATTTCTAACATACATGACATATTTAAGATCATCATAACCATAGCTTTTAGTCTTCCCCACCCTTTAGTACATACTTAACCGCAGTCACCATCCATTAGCTCTCATCTAACCAATTAAAACAATGTTTTGGACATAGTAACATGCCTTAGAGAATTCACTCAATTCTTCACTAGGTACACTCTTATTTTCACTCAGATTTTCTAACTACACTCGCTATACTATGTATATGTGAGAAGATTGATGTAAACATGAAAACGAACACTCACATATGTTTATGACAAAGAAAGCAATTTCTGGAGTTAATAAACATGTATATATATGATCTCATGAATGGAATGCTACTGCTTAGATGCGAGAACCAGGGATACCATACGCTCGTACCAATCCCAAACTCCACATATTGAAACACACAACACTCAAGATTGAAGTCAAGGGTTGTAACGGGGCTTAGGGTATTTGCTAACAAAGAAACGTAAGGAAAACAAACGTTCTTAAAGCAAAAGCAAGCAAAGTAATGAATATGACACTTAGAACTCCCTTTATTGAATGCAGCCGCACACTTTGATACATAAGGGGAAGATTACACATATTTTAGGGCCGAATTCAACTTTTTGGACCCTTTCTTCAACAATCAACACTTGCGAGCTTATTCTCACTTATTTTGAACACTTTTCACACTCTTTCACATACTTTTCTTTTTCTTTTCTTTTTCTCACGAATTTTCTTCTCTTTTTTTTTCCTTTTTTTTTTTCACCCGTGCCTCTTTTGTGACTTCGGCACATATAAACGCACAACTTTCTTTCCCCCACACTTGTTTGCTGCCCAATAATGAACAAAGGGAATTCACTCTAAGTCATGCTTAGCTACGCCTTAAGAACAAGGGTAAGGATGGTCTTAATCTAGGCTAGGTAGGGATAATGTGGGTAAACAAAGAACATAGGCTAAACAAGGCTCAAAAGGGTTAAACCTACAAAACAAATAACATAGGGAGGTTCGGCTATTTGGCACTGGTTCACTACACAACTTCATCTTGTTTATGTGTTATGCTAATCAATTTCATGCTTTGAATGAAACGGGTATGAGTTCTAGTATTTGGAACTAAATAATGAAACGCCTTCTAAGTAGCAACCAAGCAAAGAATAATGAGATCATACAACGACTTTAGAAAACAATAAATGCACAGATTTTTAACTCTCCACAGAACGTTTTAAGCTCAAGTCTCTCAGGGTTGTAGCGTTAGTTTGAGATTCTTCCTTCAAGCATGTTACAAAAACTGATTTTTTCTCTTTCTGATTAAACATGAATTAGGCAATCTGCCTTGTTCTCTGAATTGGCCCATGAATTCAGCCATTTGTCCCATTTGTTTCTTCAATTCGTCCACCTCTTTAGCTTGATTCTTTATGCTCTGTATGTCCTGCGTCAAAGAGGTTAGTACTTGAAGAATTTTATCATTATCTAACAACGAACCTAAATTGGTTTGGGCCGAAATTGGTTGAGGTTGTGTGGCTGCATATGGCCTTGGAAACATCCCAAGGGGCTGTCTAAATTCGCTTTGTGGCTGTGCTTGTTGAGAGTCCCTCCACTTGAAGTTTGGATGATCTCTCCATCCCGGATTGTATGTATTGGAAAAGGGGTCACCACGGTTTTGGTATTGATTCCCAAAACCCACGGCATTGAGTGTCTCCCACCCTCCATTCTCTGTCAATTGTGGGCACTTATCCATGGGATGTCCTTGCATGGAGCACACGCCACAAGAAGCCACGGTTTGCACTTTTGGTCCTTCAACAACCTGAGAAAGAAGAGTGGTAAGGTTAGCCATTTGATTCTGAAGTTCGGTTATAGCACTTACCTCATTCACTAGGTGTTGCCGTGGAATGCTCCTTTGTCCAACACCTTCGCATTGTTGAGCGTTCAACGCTCGATTAGCAATCAAGGTCTTTGCAGCCGTGGGGGTCTTGTCCACCAAGGCTCCTCCCACTGAGGCATCTAACATTTGACGTTCGATTGGTAGAAGTCCCTCGTAGAAGTATTGTAGGAGAAGTTCCTCCTTCATCTGATGCTGTGGACATGAAGCAACAAGAGATTTAAAACGTTCATAATACGTAGGAAAATACTCACCTTCTTCTTGCTGAGTTCCACTTATCCTTTTTCGTATGGTAATGACTCGAGAAGTTGGGAAAAACTTCTCCAAGACAGCCCGTTTCATGCTCTCCCACGATGTGACAGTTCCGGGAGCCAATTCATACAACCAATCCTTCGCCTTTTCCAAAAGAGAAAAGGGAAAGGCCTTCATCTTCAAAATACTCCTATCGACATTGACGGGGGTCATGCTTGAACACACCACTTCGAATTCTTTCAAGTGTTTGTTCGGATCTTCCATGGACAACCCGTGGAATTTGGGGATGTGGTGCAACAAGCTAGACTTCAATTCGAATTCGTCAGTCTTGCCCTCGGCTGCCCTAGGATATTGAATGCATAAAGGGGTTGCATTGTCCAATCCCGAGGCTGAAAGTTCCTTGATCGTTCGGTTATCTGCAGCCATGTCGTGCTCCTCTTCCAAATCCTCTTAATTTCAACTTCAGATTTGGAATTAGAACTTGAACTAAGTAGATCAGGTTCTGGGTGCTTCCTTTTCCTTCTCAAATCTCGTTCAAAATCGTCGTTAAAATCCAAGACATGTGCGTCGGGTTGAGAACTTCGAGTCAGACACTAGTACCTAAAACAAATAAAGCAAAACAAATCAGAAAACTAAGCAAAACAAAAACAAAAACAAGTTAAAATACACGGCAGAAACTAGAGAGATTAGCAAGTTTGCTAATCCCTGGCAACGGCGCCAAAATTTGATGTGAGAATTACTTGACACTCAAATTAAAACCCTATCGACGTAGTATATGAAAGTAGGGATCGTTTAAGGCCGGGGATTAGAAGGGATGCTAATCTACACAAATTACACTCTAAAACACTAAACTGGACTCTAGACAATGAAAACAAGTACTAGTGATCAATCTGAACGAATTTTAACTCTAGACAACCTAACTTGACTCAAATAATACAAAACAAACTTAAAACAACAAATAAAACTCAACTAGACAGATTCTAGACACTAGAGACTCAAAACAGGCTAAATAGACTCAAAACAACAAAACTAACTTAAACAGACTCAAAACAGGTTCTATGAAGTGAATTGGATGACTTTTGGACTAGTTAGACTCAAAACACTAAAAGGGGACAGATTTGGACGAATTTAAACAAACTAAGACTCAATTAAGAACTAGGGGGGTTTTTGGACGAATTAAGCAAAACCAAGCAGATTTAGGCAAACAAAGTAAATTGAAAGAGATAAAGGTGAATTCAGGGGTGAAAACTAGTTAGAGGGTTCTTCTCCACACATGAACATATGCATACGAATTGATTTCCAGTTATTCTTTTGATAAACCATGAATGACAATGCTTCGAATTAATTGTATTGCACTAATTAATTCCCAGATTTCCCTAAGTTCATTGAATGGAATGGATAACGCATCACAACCAAATTATTCTTATCAAGTTCCCTAACTATGGAAGACGCATGATAGAGATACATACTAAAGATCATTAAGCTCCATGGAAATCATAAACATTGACAAGGCATTCATAACTATGGAATACGCATGTTACTCTTGCCTAGGATTTACTTAACACAATTGTGACTAGCAATCTTTACTACTTGTGAATATAAGTTCCTAACGATTAGGTGAAATTCCCTTACATCCTAGCATCAAATTCATGCATGTAAACTAAGTAGGCCTCCTTAATCAACACACAAGAACAAGTTTTTCATAAAACAGATAAGTAAATCACATTCACAATTTATGAAACAATAACTGAAGGTAATCAATTCATATCAAACATATGTCCATGGCTTTGAATCCACCTCTAACTAAAACGAAATTAGTTCCACATGTTCAACATAATTGAAAAACAAATTAAATTAAACATAGAAACGAAACAAGAGAAGAAAGAACTCCTCCTTCTCCAATGGAAGCCACGGCAAGGCCTTGTCTTCCCTTCTCTGCAGCAAAATATGGATTTCTGAATGTATATGGGGGTGTAGAATGCGTATGGATGGGTGGTGGTCTGCGGCAAGGCTTGGAAATATGTATATATAGCATGGCAAACCCTAGGGGAATCAGTTTAGGACTTGGACTCAGCATAAGCAAGGGATTAGGACCCTAGGTGCGGCAGAATATGTAGGAAAAAGGATTATGGCCCAATTGATTTCTGAGAAGGATTTGTAAAACTCAAATCAACAAGAAAATAGGCTAACAAATCAGAATCTGAGAGGGAAAGGGATAGGGATGCATGACATGGCTTGGATAAGGCAGGGAATTGAGTGCAAGGCAAGGCAAAGGCCTTCTAGAAAGGAGGGATACGCCAGATTTATAGGGTTCTAGAAAGAATGTGTTTTGTGGCAGATTTTGGGGTTTCTAGAAGAGTTTGGGGCGCCACTTTTGTAGGGGAATGGATAGGACTTCTAGAAATCAGGTTTTAAGTCCCCTAAACTGAAGAAAACAGGTTAGGATAAGATTAGGATAAGATAAGGTTGTTTTGGATAATGTTTTGGATAATTCTCCTTCTTTTGAGCTGATTCCTTATCTTCTTATCTTTGACTTCTTTCTTCCATCTTCTTATCTTTGACTTCTTTCTTCCATCTTCTTAGCTGATTTCAAGCCTTTATATCTTCAATTTCGTCCATCAACTTGCCTCCATGCTTGCACTACCCAATCTTGGCCCAAAAATGCTCTAGAATGCTCCAAATTGCTCCTTTTTGCCATCTTGACACTTAGAACCTACAAACACACGAAAATAGCTTAAAATACAAAATTAATTAAGAACTAACATCATAAACGCATGAAAACAAGGTAACTAAGTCGCACAAATATGCTCCTATCGAATTCCCCCACACTTAGCTTTTGCTAGTCCTCAAGCAAAACGAAACAACCAAAACAAAACAAAGTAAACAAACTAAACCTTCCAACGTTCACCTCAGGGATTTCCAACATACATGACATATTCAAGATCATCATAACCATAGATTTTAGTCATCCCCACCCTTTAGTACAGACTTAATCATAGTCACCATCCATTAGCTCGCATTTGACCAATTAAAACAATGTTTTGAATGTAGTAACATGCCTTAGAGAATTCACTCAATTCCTCACAAGGTATACACTCTATTTTCACACAGATTTTCTAACTACACTCCCTACACTAGGTATATGTGAGAAGATTGATGTAAACATGAAAAACTAAACACTCACATATGTTTATAGCAAAGAAAGCAATTTCTAAAGCAAGTTTAGATATGATCTCATGAACGGAATGCTACTACTTAGATGCGAGAACCAGGGACACCATATGCTCATACCAATCCCAAACTCCACATATTGAAACACACAACACTCAAGATTGAAGTATAGGGTTGTAACAGGGCTAGGGGTATTGGCTAATAAAGAAAGGATAGGCAAAACAAACGTTCTTAAAGCAATAGTAAGCAAAGTAATGAATATGACACTTAGAACTCACTTATGAAATGCAGCCACGAACTTTGATACATAAAGGGAAGATCACACATACTTAGGGCCGAAGTCAACTCTTTGGACCCTTTCTTCAACAACCAACACTTGTGAGCTTATTCTCACTTATTTTTCAACTCTTTTCACACTTTTTCACAACTTTTTCTTCTTCTTCTTCTTTTTCTACGAATTTTGTTCTCTTTTGTATTGTTTCTTTCTTTTCTTTCTCACCAGTGCCTCATTGATACCTTGGCACACATGAACGAACAACTTCCCCCACACTTGTTTGCTGCCAAATAACAAACAAAGGGAATTCATTCTAGGTCATGCTTCACTACGCCTTAAGAACAAGGGTAAGGATGGTCCTAATCTAGGCTAGGTAAGGAACATGTGGCTAAACAAAGAAAATGGCTAAACAAGGCTCAAAAGAGTTAAACCTACAAAACAAATGACATAGGGTTAAGGCTTTTTGGCACTGGTTCACTACACAACTTCATCTTGATTATGTGTTATGCTAATCAATTTCATGCTTTGAATGAAACAGGTATGAGTTCTAGTATTTGGAACTAAATGATGTGATATGAGCATATTTATGCGACTTAGTTAGTATGTTTTCTTGCATTTACTTAGTTATTTGTTACTTATTATAGTGTCTTAAGTCATTTTCGTGTGTTTTCAGGTTCAAATGACAAAGTAGGCAAAAAGATGCAATTTGGAGCATTTTAGAGCAGTTTTGGGCCAAGAATGGCTGTCACATATTTGGAGCAAGATGGATGGACGAATTTGAAGTTCAAGAGAGGCTAGGAATGTGCAAAAGAGTTGAAGAAATAAATTCAAGTCATTGAAGATAAGGAATCAGCTACAAAGAAGGAGAATTATCCAAAACCTTATCCAACCTTATCTTATCCAAACTAACCTTATCTTACCTTATCTTATCTTATCCTATCCTAATCTTATCCTATCTTAATTCCAGTTGCAAGGGGGACTCCTTTTCATATTAGGGTGCCTAAAACCTGTTTTTAGGAGGCCTTTTTGTTCTAGAAACATGCCACAACACTCCTTTTTAGAAGCCCTAAAAATATGATGCCCCAACCTTTCTAGATGGCCTTTTCCTTGTTGGTTTGGAGTCTTAAATCCTTTTCCCTGACAACCTAGGCCAAGTAATCCCTAGGCCTATAAATACAAGTTTATGCTGCACCATTCAGATCACCACCCTCTACCATAACTCACCTACATCCATCCACTACACAACCTCATTGTGCCGCAGCTGTGCAAAGGAAGGAATGAAGAAATCTGGAGCGTTTCTAGGTGTATTCTATCTTTACTCTTGATGTTTAAATTTAATTGTCTTTGTTTATTTGCAATCATGAGGAACTAAACCCCTTCTTAGCTAGGGGGGAATTCGAAACTATGAGCATATATGTGGTATGAATTGATTTCCTCTAGTTATGATTTCATGAATCGTGGATGTGATTTGCTTAACTGTTTGATTAAAACTTATTCTTGTATGTTGATTAAGGGTGCACACTTAGTTTGCATGCTAGGATTTGATGCTAAAATATAAGGGAGTTTCACCTAATAGTTACAAACTTATATTTACAAGTAGTGGACGTTGCTAGTCACGATCTCGTTAAGTAAATTCTTGGCAGAAGTGTCATGCAGTCATAGTCACAAATGTCATGTCAATGCTTATGATTTTCACAAAGTTTAATGATCTTCGATATGTATCTCTAGTATGCAGTCATATAGGGAACTTGACAAGAATAATTTGGTTTGTGGCGCTACGTCCAAATTTAATGAACTTAGGAAAATCTGAAGGTTAATGCGTGCAGTCACGATTAATTTGGGGCATTGTCTTTCATGGTTTATAGAAAAAACAACTGGAAATCGATTTGTGTCGCATATATGTCATGTGTGGAGAAGGATCCTCTAGCTAGCCATTCACCCTTTAATTCACCCAAATTCGTACCAACCTTTGTTTAGTGTCTTAATCAGTTTGTTTTTACTTTAAATTCGTCAAAAACCCAATCCCCTTTACTTTCTTGTGTCAACTTAGTTAGAATCTGTTTAATTTTGTGTCTTTTAGCATTTTGAGTCAAGTTAAACTTAGAATTCGTCCAAATAACTCCCTAGTGTCTATTTTGAGTCTATTTGGTTGTTTTAAGCGGTTTTGAGTCTTTTAAGTTTGTTTTGAGTCTTGTAAGTCTAGTTTAGTGTTTTAGAGTTTAATTAGTGTAGATTAGCATCCTTTCTAATCCCCGGGTAGAACGATCCCTACTTACACATACTACATTGATAGGGTTTAAATTTGAGTGCAATTTAATTTCACACCAAATTTTTGGCGCCGTTGCCGGGGATTAGCAAATTTGCTAATCCCCCGTGTTTCTGTTTGTGTTTTTGTTTTTGTTTTTGATTTTGTTTTGTTCTGTTTTCTTTGTTTCAGGTACTAGACATGGCAATTGCAAACATTCAAGCTCAATTGGCGAATCTTACATCTCAATTGTCATAGATTGCTGAAAGAACTTCAATGCACACTGCCCCTACATTTGGGGTGCCGTATGGGCAAGGATGTCAAACTCATCAACGTCATCAATTCACTGCGCATGGAGATGCTTGGGGTTATCAAGGCCGTAACCAATCAAGGGACAACCTGTTAATCAACGCTTACAATTCCAATTGGAGAGATTATTCAGATTATATGTGGGAGGAACCTCAACAAATTCAACAAGGTGGATATTGGCAGCAAGATGAGGAGTTCTATACAACGCCTATGCAGCCACCACAACCTCCCCCAAAACAATTCCAATCGAATTCAAGTATGCCTATGAGTTATGATGAAATTCGTGACGTACTAACCTCTTTGAAGCAGGGCTCACAACAAGAAGGGTATTGGCAGCCATCTGAGGAGATCTATCAAAAGCCATATGAACCACCACAGCCTCAACCATATTCGGCCCAACCAAGTTCAGATTCGTCCATGGAAAAAGACCAAATTGCTCAATTATTAACTACTATAGTGCAGGATATGCAAGACCATACCAAGACAATGGGTGAATTGAACAATCAACTTGGAGAGATGGTAGAGTTCACGGCACAAATGCAAGAACAAAGCAAACTCTTCAACTCAACTATTGTCAATTCGATGGGAGATGTTGCAATCACTGAAGCTATCACTTTAGAAAGTGGTATGAAGGTTGATGCTGAACCAGAAACGTCCAAACATACCCTAGAAGTGAACAAAGAGCTGCTGTTCAAAAAGGAGGAAGATTCAGCCAAGACAAGCTTAGAAGAAGCCTTGTCGCAACACCCAATCATCTCTCATCCTTTGCCGCAGACCCCTAGTGCTTCTAAGCCATCCAGTCAAGGTAAGTTGGGTTCAAATTCAGCTCAATCTAATGTTATTCCTCCAAATGTACCCTTCCCTCGCAGGTTCATCATTTTCAAGAACGAAGAAAGTGAAAAAGACATTGTGGAAGCCTTCCCAAAGGTGCAAAGTGATATCCCAATTCTTGATACACCAACTCAAATTCTAGAATGTGTTGAATTTCTTAAAGAACCTGGTACATGAAGAAGAATGATTCAAGAAAAAGAAGTGGCTGGAGAATATCAAGAATGGATCAAAGAGGATGTTCATGAGACAACAAAGCCCAAAGAAGTTGAATTTTATGACACGGGACAAGCCACAGCTCTCAAAACACCAAATATGGCTGAATTTTCTAGACCTACAACTTTCAAAGGGGTGTTTATTCTTGAGTTCATGTCGGAGCACACAGGTAAGCCACCTCCCCGAATTTCAATTTTGCTTTATACTAATATGTTGTTAATGATTCAGGCACCCACTCTAGAATTTAAACCATTGCCAGATCATTTCAAGTATCACTGATAGAAGCATATTTATGCGACTTAGTTAGCATGTTTTCTTGCATTTTCTTAGTTAGTTTCTACTTATTATAGTGTTTTAAGCTATTTTCATGTGTTTGTAGGTTTTAAGTGTCAAGATGGCAAAAAGAAGCAATTTGGAGCATTCTAGAGCATTTTTGGGCCAAGATTGGGTAGTGCAAGCATGGAGGCAAGTTGATGGACGAAATTGAAGATATAAACGCTTGAAATCAGCTAAGAAGATGGAAGAAAGAAGTCAAAGGATAAAGAAGATAAGGAATCAACTATAAAGAAGGGGAATTATCCAAAACATTATCCAAACTACCTTATCTTATCCAAACCTTATCTTATCTTATCCTAATCTTATCCTAACCTGTTTTCTTCAGTTTAGGGGACTTAAAACCTGATTTCTAGAAGTCCTATCCATTCTCCTACAAAAGTGGCGCCCCAAATACTTCTAGAAACCTCAAAATCTGCCACAAAACACATTCTTTCTAGAACCCTGAAAATCTGGCGTCTCCTTCCCTTCTAGAATCCTTTTTCCTTGCCTTGCAAGGCATTCCCTGCCCTTATCCTATTGTGCCGCACCTCTCAGGCCCTTTCCCTCTTGGATTCTGATTGTTAGGGCCCTAATCCTATTTTTCTGCTAAGTCCAAGTCCTAAACTGATTTCCCTAGGGTTTGCTATGCTATATATACATATTTTCAAGCCTTGCCGCACACCACCACCCATCCATACGAATTCTACACACCTTTACACATCTCAGCCATTCCAAACACCATTCAAAAACCCTAAACCACTTGTGCCGCAGCCCTGCAAGGAGAGGAGGAGCAGCTTTGGAGCCTGTTGCACCCAATTTGGAGTGCTGGGCGTTCTTAGGTGTTTTCTACCTTATGTTTTCGTTGATTAGTTTAATTTTCCCTTGTTTTGCTGTAATCATGAGAGGCTAAACTTGTTTTTAGCTAGAGGCTACTTTGAAACCATGATTTTGTGTGTGATATGACTTGATAAATTTCAGTTACAGATTCTTGAAGTATGAATGCAATTGGCTTAACTGTTTGAATTAGAACTTATTTCTGTTTGTTGATTGAGGGTCGACACTTAATTGGCATGCATAAATTTGATGCTAGGATATAAGTAAGTTTCACATAATTGTTACAAACTTATGTTCACAAGTAGTAAAGGTTGCTGGAACAATCGTGTTAAGTTCAATTCTTGGTGTGAGTAACATGATGTCATAGTTATGAATGCCTCGTCAATGCTTATGATTCTCATTGAGCATAATGATCTCTGATTGTATCTCTATTATGATGTCATGTAGGGAAATTGATGAGAATAATTTGGTTGTAGATGAGTTGTCTGTCCAATTCAATGAAATTAGGAGAATCTGAGGGTTAATTAGTGATTGACACAGTTAATCTGGGGCATTGTCATTCGTAATTCAATGAAAACGTAACTAGAAATCAAGTTATATGCATATAAATCATGTGTGGATAAGGAAACCTCTAGCTAGTTCACCATCCATCCGAAAAACCCAATTTCGTCTAAATCTGCCTAGTTTAAAGTCTGTGTTAGTTTTAACTTAGTTTCAATCTAAAACCAATCCCCCTTCACTTGTTTGAGTCTAATTAGTTAGAATCTGTCTCAGTTTGTGTCTTTGTGTGTGTTTGAGTCAAGTTTAATTCAATTTTCGTCCAAAGTTGTGTCTAGTGCCTAGAATCTGTCCAATTAGTGTTTTTAAGCAGTTTTGAGTGTTTTGAACCTGCTTTGAGTCTTACTAGTTTATTTAGAGTCTTTTGAGTCTTGTTTTGCTTATTTGAGTCAGTTTGTGTTAGATTAGCAAGCCCTCCTAATCCCCGGTCCAGAACGATCCCTACTTGCATTTATACTACAATTGATAACAAGAGGGTTTAATTTGTGTGCTTAACTTTAATCACATCAAATTTTTGGCGCCGTTGCCAGGGATTAGCAACTGTGCTAATCCCCCGTTATTTTGTTTTTTTTTTTTTTTTTTTTTTTGTTGTCTATCTTCATGTGTGTGTTAGTCTAGATTCTGATTCTAGTTTGTTTTCTTTGTTTTCAGGTACTAGTTTATGACTCGTAGTTCTCAAGTGGTTCGTGAGCATATCTTGGATTTTGACGACGATTTTGAACGAACTTTGAGAAGGAAAAGAAAGAACCCAGAACCTCACCCACCTAGTTCAAGTTTTGAAACCTAGGTTGAGGAACAAGAAGAGGCCGAATCTGAGGAGATAGAGGAGGCCGAGGTTGAAGAAGTTATGGCTGCAGATAATCGAACCATTAAGGAGCTCTCGGCCTCGGGATTGGATAATGCAGTACCCCTATGTATCCAATATCCTAGGGCAGCTCCAGATAAGACCGACGAGTTCGAATTGAAGTCTAGCTTGTTGCATCACATTCCCAAATACCATGGGCTGTCCATGGAGGATCCAAATAAGCATTTGAAGGAATTTGAAGTGGTTTGCTCAAGTATGACACCCGTTAATGTTGATGGGAATATTTTGAATATGAAAGCCTTTCCATTCTCATTGTTGGAAAAGGCTAAAGATTGGTTGTACGAATTGGCGCCCGGAACTGTCACATCTTGGGAAAGTATGAAACGAGCATTCTTGGAGAAGTTTTTCCCAACTTCAAGAGTCATTCTCTTGAGGAAACGGATTAGTGGTATTCAGCAAAATCAAGGAGAGTCTTTCCCTGCATATTATGAGCGTTTTAAGGGCCTAGTTGCATCATGCCCTCAACACCAAATGAAGGAGGAGCTGCTCATTCAATACTTCTATGAAGGACTCCTCCCCATTGAACGCCAAATGCTAGATGCATCAGCGGGTGGTGCGTTAGTTGACAAGACGCCGGTGGCTGCCAAGACCTTAATTTCGAACCGAGCCCTCAATGCACAACAATATGAAGGTGTTGGACAAAGAGAGAGCCCACGGCAGCAACATGTCAATGAGGTAAGTGCAATTTCTGAAATTCAATCACAATTGGCTAATCTTACTCTCCTTGTGTCTCAGGTGTCGAAGGACCAAAATCACAACCACCACCAATCTGTGGCGTGTGCACCATGCAAGGGCACCAATCTGAAAGTTGCCTTCAATTGATTGAGAATGGAGGATGGGAGAGTGCCAACGCTGTTGGGTTCCAAGGCCAAAATCAGCCCCGATATGATCCATATGCAAATACCTACAATTCGGGTTGGAAATATCATCCAAATCTGCGTTGGAGGGAACCCCAACAACCTCAACAACAAGGTGGATTTCGGCCACCAACCCCTGGGATGTTTCCAAAGCCATATGCAACCATGTAATCCCAAACACAATCTGCCCAAAATAACTCAGGTTCGTCTCTTGAGAATGATCAAGTTATTCAATTACTAACCACTTTGGCACAGGGGCAGCAAAATCAAACCAAAGAGATGCAAAACTATGCCAAGGAGGTGCAAAATCAAGCCAGGGAGGTGACTGAATTGAAGAAACAGATGGGACAAAATGGCTGAGTTTATGGGGCAGTTTCGAGAGCATGGCAAACTTCCTAGTTCTACCACTGTGAATCCGAAGGGAGGATTCGAATCTGTCAAGGCCATGACCCTAAGAAGTGGCAAAGAGGTTGGGACCGATCCAAAGACATCTGAATCTGCCCAAAAAGAGGACGAGACGTTGTTACAAGAGAAGGCAGAACAAGAGACATCCACGGCAAGGGTTGTTCCAACCTTGCCGTAGCCTTCCAATGCACCTAAACTTCCCAAATCGTCCAACAATGGTAAGTTGGGTTCAAATTCGATTGATTCTAACCTTGTTCCACCCAATGCACCATTTCCTCGCAGATTTATGCAATCAAGGAAGGAGGAAACCGAAAAGGACATTCTAGAAACGTTTCGAAAGGTGCAAGTCAACATTCCACTCCTTGATGCAATCAAGCAAGTTCCCAAATATGCCAAATTCTTGAAGGAGCTGTGCACAACAAATAGGAGATTTTCGACCAAGGAAGTGGTACGGGTAAGTGAAAATGTTTCAGCAGTGTTGCACCGCAAATTGCCTCCCAAATGCAAGGACCCAGGTAGCTTTACAATTCCATGTGTTATTGGTAATACTAGGTTCGAACATGCCATGTTAGATCTAGGTGCATCAATAAATGTCATGCCTTATTCTATTTATGCATCTATGAACTTGGGCGAATTGAAAAATGATGGAGTGATTATTCAATTAGCCGATAGATCTAACGCTTATCCAAAGGGAGTTTTGGAGGATGTCTTAGTGCAGGTTAATCATCTCATCTTCCCCGCAGATTTCTACGTGCTAGAGATGGAAGATTCGGCCCATTCCACCCCATTGCTGATTCTACTTGGAAGACCGTGATGCAGAATATATAAGCACACAAATTAAACCCTTTTTTTATCAATTGTAGCAAAGTATGTAAGTAGGGATCGTTCTAGGCCGGGGATTAGGAGGGATTGCTAAACCACTTGAAAACTGACTCACAAACTTAAAACAAAGTTAAAACACTAAATCTAGACTCAAAGAATGCAAAACTATACTCTAAAACACTAAAACAAGCCAAAAGACTCAAAACAGCAAACAAACGCTCAAAACTGCCTTAAAACCACTTTCTGGGCAGTTTTGAACACTAAGGAAGAATTTGGACGAAAACAGTTTATAACTTGACTCAAGACACTTAAAAACACAAACTAAATTGATTTCTAACTAATTTGACACTTCAAAATAAAGGGGGAATTGGTTTTAACGAATTTGAAAACAAACAAAAACTTTGTAAAACAAAACAGATTGTAAAACGAAATTGGTTAAAGTGAATGGATGGAAGGCTAGCTAAGGGGTTCTTCTCCACACATGTCATACTTGCATACAAAGCGATTTCTAATTGCTTTTCAATAAACCATGAATTCTCAACGCCCCAGATTAACCGTGAATTGCACTAATTAACCCTCAGATTTTCCTAACGTTATTGAATTGGATGATTGCATACGACAACCCAAAGCATTCCCCACAAGTTCCCTACATGAATTGCATAATAGAGATACAAGCAAGAATCATTAAGTTCTATGAAAACCATAAGCATTGACGAGGCATTCGTTACTATGAATTGCATGAAACTTATGCCAAGAATTTACTTAACACAATTGAGATCATCAACCTTTACTACTTGTGAATATAATTCTGTAACGACTAGGTGAAACTTCCTTATATCCTAGCATTAGATTTATGCATGCAACTAAGTTGGCCACCTCAATCAACACACACAAATCAGTTTTAATATGAACAGATAAGTAAATTGAATTCACAATTTATGAAACGCAATTAGAGGTAATCAAGTCATATAGCAAGCATAAACATGGTTTTGAATCCCCCCCTAGCAAAGGGGAGTTTAGTTCCTCATACGTACAGAACAAAGAGTATTGAAATTAAACATTGAAATCAAAGGAAAGGAAACATCTAAAACTTCCAGCAATTCGAACTTGAATAGCACGCACGTCCAGGGCTCCTTCTCCTCCTCTTTGCTGCGGCACAAGGACTTGGGACAGATTTTGGGGGTTATGAATGGTGTAGAAGGCTGGGTTAATGGCTAGGATGGATGTATGGTGCGGCAGATAGTGAATTAGGTCAGAAACTATGGAGAATGGTGAAGGATGGGTGCGGCAGAGAGTGGGGAAGAGTTTCTGGCGAGAATGGTTGTGTATGGAGGTGGTGTAACCTGCGGCAACCCTTTAAACTTATATATATAGGCACCACAAACCCTAAGGTAATCAGATTAGGGCTTGGACTCAGCATTTCACAAGGAATTAGGGCCCTAGGTGCGGCAGAAATTGTGAATCCATTAGGAAAGAGGATTGTGGCCCAATTGATTTCTGAAAAGGATTTGTAGAACCCAAATCCACAAGGAAAAGGCCTAACAATCAGAATGCAAGAGGGAAAAAGGCCTGAGAGATGCGGCACAATAGGATAAGGGCAGGGAATGCCTTGCAAGGCAAGGAAAAAGGATTCTAGAAGGGAAGGAGGCGCCAGATTTTCAGGGTTCTAGAAGGAATGTGTTTTGTGGCAGATTTTGGGGTTTCTAGAAGGATTTGGGGCGCCACTTTTATAGGACAAGGGATAGGACTTCTAGAAATCAGGTTAGGATAAGATTAGGATAAGATTGGATAAGATAAGGTAAGATAAGATAAGGATTGGATAAGATAAGATAAGATAAGGTTGTTTTAGATAATGTTTTGGATAATTCTCCTTCTTTTGAGCTGATTCCTTATCTTCTTTATCTTTGACTTTTTCCTTCCATCTTTTTAGCTGATTTCAAGCCTTTATATCTTCAATTTCGTCCATCAACTTGCCTCTATGCTTGCACTACCCAATCTTGGCCCAAAAATGCTCTAGAATGCTCCAAATTGCTTCTTTTTGCATGCTTACCCTTAGAACCTGAAAATACATCAAACTAGCTTAAAAGACTACTTTAACTAAGGAAAAACAACATAAATGCACAAGAACAAGCTAACTAAGGTGCATAAATATGCCCCTATCAGACCGTTCATGAAAACAGCTCGCACAAATATTGATGTGTTCACAGGGATCCTAACAATGGAGTTTGATGGGGATGTTATTGATTTTAAAATTTATGAAGCTATGAAATATCCTAATGATGATCATTCTTGCTTTGCAATTGATATAATTGATTCAATGGCGCAGGAGCACTTGGAACAATTGCATGACGATGCGCTTGAAACGGTTCTTACAAATGGAATTGGATGCAAGAACCATGGGGCAGAACCCAGCACAACCCACGGCACCATTGAAGAACACCATGCCGTGCCCCCTAGTGATGATGTAGCTGAGATGGTGGCTGCCCTAGAATCATTGCCAAAACAATATGGTAAGCCCCCAATCCCAATTTCAGATTCGATTTTGACTAATAAGTTGCTTCCTTCAGTAATACAGCCACCCTCCCTTGAACTTAAACCGTTACCAAGTCACTTGAAGTATGTTTTCTTGGGAGATCATGAGACATTGCCGGTCATCATCTCATCCTCACTCACGGCACAAGAAGAGGACAGATTGGTGTGTGTTTTGAGAGAGTATAAAACAACCATTGGATGGACCTTGGCCGATATCAAGGGAATTAGCCCCACCACTTGCATGCATCGTATTCTTTTGGAAGAAGGAGCCAAACCATCTCGAGAAGCACAACGCCGACTTAATCCACCCATGATGGAAGTTGTGAAGAAGGAAATAATCAAGCTACTAGATTGTGGAGTGATTTACCTCATTTCTGATAGCCGATGGGTCTCTCCGGTCCAAGTTGTTCCTAAGAAGTCCGGAGTCACTGTGGTCAAAAATGAAGAGAATGAGCTTGTGCCTACCCGAATCCAAACCGGATGGAGAGTTTGCATTGACTATAGGAAGCTCAATGCCACAACTAGAAAGGATCACTTTCCGTTGCCCTTTACTGATCAAATGCTTGAAAGGTTAGCCGGTCATGCTTTTTATTGTTTTCTTGATGGCTATTCAGGTTACAATCAGATTGTTATAGCCCCGGATGACCAAGAGAAGACCACCTTCACGTGCCCCTTTGGTACCTTTGCTTATAGACGAATGCCATTTGGTTTGTGCAATGCACCAGCCACATTCCAAAGGTGTATGGTAAGTATTTTCTCTGATTTTGTGGAAAAGATCATTGAGGTATTTATGGATGATTTCAGTGTCTTTGGAGATTCATCTGATGGATGTTTGGATAACCTTACTTTGATTTTAAAACGATGCATCGAAATTAACCTTGTGTTGAATTTGGAAAAGTGTCATTTTAAGGTCAAACAAGGTATAGTTTTGGGTCATATCATATCTGAAAAAGGAATTGAGGTTGATAAATCTAAAATAGATCTTGTACGCTACTTACCCTCTCCCACTTCGGTGAGAGTGGTTCGTTCTTTTCTTGGCCACGCATGATTCTATAGGCGATTTATCAAGGACTTCTCCAAAATTGCACAGCCCCTATGCCGTCTCCTTAAAAAAGAAGTGTCTTTTGAGTTTAATGCGGAGTGTGAGACGGCCTTTACACATCTCAAGGAAGTGCTCACTTCGGCCCCCATCAGCACTCCACCAGATTGGAGCCTCCCTTTTGAGCTAATGTGTGATGCATCCGATTATGCAATTGGAGCTGTTTTAGGCCAGAGGAAGAACAAACAGCCCCATGTCATCTATTACGCCTCTCGGACCTTAAACGATGCTCAATTGAACTATTCTACCACGGAAAAAGAACTTCTTGCCGTTGTCTTTGGTTTAGATAAATTTCGTTAATATTTAATTGGCACTAAAGTAATTGTATATTCTGACCATGCAGCTTTGAAGTACCTTCTCACCAAGAAGGAGGCCAAACCAAGGCTGATTCGTTGGATGCTCTTACTCCAAGAGTTCGACATTGAGATTAGGGACAAGAAAGGGAGTGAAAACATGGTGGCTAACCACCTAAGCCGATTGGTGCACAATGAAGAGCCTCTCCCCATTCCAGAAACGTTCCCAGATGAGCAATTGCTGTCCATAGAGGTAAGTGAGCCTTGGTATGCTGATTTGGTCAATTATGTGGTCACAAAACGTGTCCCTAGCACCCTAGACAAATATAAACGTGATAAACTCCACAAGGATGCTAGATTTTATGTTTGGGACGATCCATACTCGTGGAAATATTGCCCGGATCAGATTATTCGAAGATGTGTGCATAACTGATGTGAAAATTAACTTGACACACAAATTAAACCCTATTGATGACAATTGTAGTATATGTATAAGTAGGGATCGTTCTAAACCGGGGATTAACTAGGGATGCTAATCAACACAAATTAGACTCAAAAACACTAAACTAGACTCTATTGACTCAAAACTAACTTAAAACACTCAAAACAGCAAGAAACAATCAAAAGTACTCAATTCTAGGCCTAACAAGTAATTTTGACGAAAATAGAACTTTAAAAGACTCAAAAAACTAAAACAAAACAGATTTTGACTCTGAAAACAAGTTGAAACGAAAGGGGGATTGTTTTTGATGAATTGAAAACTAAAACAGAAACTTTGCATAAAAACTTTAGAAAAAACAATTTTGATGAATTAAGAAGGGTGAAGGGCTAGTTAGAGGGATCCTTATCCACACATGAACATATGCATACAACTTGATTCCCAGTTACTCTTTCGACTGATAGGAGCATATTTATGCGACTTAGTTAGCTTGTTTTCATGCATTTACGTTGTTAGTTCTTAGTTAATTTTGTATTTTAAGCTATTTTCGTGTGTTTGTAGGTTCAAAGTGTCAAGATGGCAAAAAGAAGCAATTTGGAGCATTCTAGAGCATTTTTGGGCCAAGATTGGGTAGTGCAAGCATGGAGGCAAGTTGATGGACGAAATTGAAGATATAAAGGCTTGAAATCAGCTAAGAAGATGGAAGAAAGAAGTCAAAGATAAAGAAGATAAGGAATCAGCTCAAAAGAAGGAGAATTATCCAAAACATTATCCAAAACAACCTTATCTTATCTTATCTTACCCAATCCTTATCTTATCTTACCTTATCTTATCCTAATCTTATCCTAACCTGTTTTCTTCAGTTTAGGGGACTTAAAACCTGATTTCTAGAAGTCCTATCCATTCCCCTACGAAAGTGGCGCCCCAAACTCTTCTAGAAACCCCAAAATCTGCCCAGAACCACATTCTTTCTAGAAGCCTATAAATCTGGCGCCTCCCTCCTTTCTAGAAGGTCTTTTCCTTGCCTTGCAAGGTTCCCTGCCTTATCCCTTTGTGCCGTGGGTTTTCACTCCCATTCTCTCTTGGATTATGATTTATTAAGCCTTTTCCTTGTGGATTTGGGTTCTACAAATCCTTTTCAGAAACCAATTGGGCCATAATCCTTTTTCCTACATATTCTGCCGCACCTAGGGTCCTAATCCCTTGCTTATGCTGAGTCCAAGTCCTAAACTGATTCCCCTAGGGTTTGCCATGCTATATATACATATTTCCAAGCCTTGCCGCAGACCACCACCCATCCATACGAATTCTACACCCCCATATACATTCAGAAATCCATATTTTGCTGCAGAGAAGAGAAGACAAGGCCTTGCCGTGGCTTCCATTGGAGAAGGAGGAGTTCTTTCTTTTCTTGTTTCGTTTCTATGTTTAATTTAATTTGTTTTTCAATTATGTTGAACATGTGGAACTAATTTCGTTTTAGTTAGAGGTGGATTCAAAGCCATGGACATATGTTTGATATGAATTGATTACCTTCAGTTATTGTTTCATAAATTGTGAATGTGATTTACTTATCTGTTTTATGAAGAACTTGTTCTTGTGTGTTGATTAAGGAGGCCTACTTACTTTACATGCATGAATTTGATGCTAGGATATAAGGGAATTTCACCTAATCGTTAGGAACTTATATTCACAAGTAGTAAAGATTGCTAGTCACAATTGTGTTAAGTAAATCCTAGGCAAGAGTAACATGCGTATTCCATAGTTATGAATGCCTTGTCAATGTTTGTGATTTCCATGGAACTTAATGATCTTTGATATGTATCTCTATCATGCGTATTCCATAGTTAGGGAACTTGATAAGAATAATTTGGTTGTGATGCGTTATCCATTCAATTCAATGAACTTAGGGAAATCTGGGAATTGATTAGTGCAATACAATTAATTCAAAGCATTGTCATTCATGGTTTATCGGAAGAATAACTGGAAATCGATTCGTATGCATATGTTCATGTGTGGAGAAGAACCCTCTAACTAGTTTCACCCCTGAATTCACCTTTATCTCTTTCAATTTACTTTGTTTGCTTAAATCTGCTTAGTTTTGCTTAATTCGTCCAAAAACCCCCCTAGTTCTTAATTGAGTCTTAGTTTGTTTAAATTCGTCCAAATCTGTCCCCTTTTAGTGTTTTGAGTCTAACTAGTCCAAAAGTCATCCAATTCACTTCATAGAACCTGTTTTGAGTCTGCTTAAGTTAGTTTTGTTGTTTTGAGTCTCTAGTGTCTAGAATCTGCCTAGTTGAGTTTTATTTGTTGTTTTAAGTTTGTTTTGTGTTATTTGAGTCAAGTTAGGTTGTTTTAAGTTGTTTGAAGTTAAAATTCGTTCAGATTGACCCCTAGTACCTGTTTTCATTGTCTAGAGTCCAGTTTTAGTGTTTTAGAGTTTAATTTGTATAGATTAGCATCCCTTCTAATCCCCGGCCTTAAACGATCCCTACTTTCATATACTACGTCGATAGGGTTTTAATTTGAGTGTCAAGTAATTCTCACATCAAATTTTGGCGCCGTTGCCGGGGATTAGCAAACTTGCTAATCTCCCTAGTTTCTGCCGTGTATTTTAACTTGTTTTTGTTTTTGTTTTGCTTAGTTTTCTGATTTGTTTTGCTTTCTTTGTTTTAGGTACTAGTGTATGACTCAAAGTTCTCAACCCGTTCACGCACATACCTTGGAGTTTAACGACGATTTTGAGCGAGATTTGAGAAGGAATAGGAAGCACCCAGAACCTGGTCTACTTTGTTCAAGTTCTAATTCCGAATCTGAAGTTGAAATTGAAGAGGATTTGGAAGAGGAGCACGACATGGCTGCAGATAACCGAACGATCAAGGAACTTTCAGCCTCGGGATTGGACAATGCAACCCCTTTATGCATTCAATATCCTAGGGCAGCCGAGGGCAAGACTGACGAATTCGAATTGAAGTCTAGCTTGTTGCACCACATCCCCAAATTCCACGGGTTGTCTATGGAAGATCCGAACAAGCACTTGAAGGAATTTGAAGTGGTTTGTTCAAGCATGACCCCTGTCAATGTTGATGAGAGTATAATGAAGATAAAAGCCTTTCCATTCTCTCTTTTGGAAAAGGCTAAGGATTGGCTCTACGAACTAGCACCTGGAACCGTTACTTCGTGGGAAAGCATGAAGCGCGCATTCTTAGAGAAATTTTTCCCAACTTCAAGAGTCATTCTCTTGAGGAAAAGGATAAGTGGCATTCAACAAAACCAAGGGGAATCGTTTCCAGCCTATTATGAACATTTCAAGGCGCTTGTTGCTTCTTGTCCACAACACCAAATGAAAGAAGAGCTTCTCCTCCAATATTTCTATGAAGGACTTCTCCCCATTGAGAGACAAATGCTTGATGCTTCAGCGGGAGGAGCTTTGGTTGACAAAACACCCGTGGCTGCCAAGACTCTAATTGCAAATCGAGCCTTGAATGGGCAACAATACGAAGGAGTTGGACAGAGAGAAGGGCCACGGCAACAACAAGTGAATGAGGTAAATGCAATTTCAGAATTACAATCTCAAATGGCTAATCTCACTCTTCTTTTGTCACAGGTTGTGGATGGAACCAAAGCACAAGGGTCGGCCATATGTGGAGTGTGTTCTATGCAGGGACATCTCAATGGTGTGAGAATTACTTGACACTCAAATTAAAACCCTATCGACGTAGTATATGAAAGTAGGGATCGTTTAAGGCCGGGGATTAGAAGGGATGCTAATCTATACAAATTAAACTCTAAAACACTAAAACTGGACTCTAGACAATGAAAACAGGTACTATGGGTCAATCTGAACGAATTTTAACTTCAAACAACTTAAAACAACCTAACTTGACTCAAATAACACAAAACAAACTTAAAACAACAAATAAAACTCAACTGGGCAGATTCTAGACACTAGAGACTCAAAACAGGCTAAATAGACTCAAAACAACCAAACTAACTTAAACAGACTCAAAACAGATTCTAAGGGGTGAATTGGATGACTTTTGGACTAGTTAGACTCAAAACACTAAAAGGAGACAGATTTGGACGAATTTAAACAAACTAAGACTCAATTAAGAACTATGGGGTTTTTTGGACGAATTAAGTAAAACTAAGCAGATTTAAGCAAACAAAGTAAATTGAAAGAGATAAAGGTGAATTCAGGGGTGAAAACTAGTTAGAAGGATCCTTATCCACACATAAACATATGCATACAACTTGATTCCCAGTTACTCTTTCGATAAACCATGAATGACAATGTTCCAAATTAATTGTATAGAACTAATTAATTCTCAGATTTCCCTAAGTTCATTGAATTGAATGGATAACGCATCACAACCAAATTATTCTTATCAAGTTCCCTAACTATGGAAGACGCATGATAGAGATACATATCAAAGATCATTAAGCTCCATGGAAATCATAAACATTGACAAGGCATTCATAACTATGGAATACGCATGTTACTCTTGCCTAGGATTTACTTAACACAATTGTGACTAGCAATCTTTACTACTTGTGAATATAAGTTCCTAACGATTAGGTGAAATTCCCTTATATCCTAGCATCAAATTCATGCATGTAAACTAAGTAGGCCTCCTTAATCAACTCACAAGAACAAGTTCTTCATAAAACAGATAAGTAAATCACATTCACAATTTGTGAAACAATAACTGAAGGTAATCAATTCATATCAAACATATGTCCATGGCTTTGAATCCACCTCTAACTAAAACGAAATTAGTTCCACATGTTCAACATAATTGAAAAGCAAGTTAAATTAAACATGAAACGAAACAAGAGAAGAAAGAACTCCTCCCTCTCTAATGGAAGCCACGGCACAGCCTTGTCTTCCCTTCTCTGCAGCAAAATATGGATTTCTGAATGTATATGGGGGTGTAGAATTCGTATGGATGGGTGGTGTCTGCGGCAGGGCTTGGGAATATGTATATATAGCATGGCAAACCCTAGGGAAATCAGCTTAGGACTTGGACTTAGCAGAAAAATAGGATTAGGGTGCGGCAATTAATTTGGAAAAGGAATTGTGGTCCAATTAATTTCTGAAAAGGATTTGTAGAACCCAAATCCACAAGGAAAAGTCCTAACAATCAGAATCCAAGAGGGAAAGGGAGTGAAAACCCACGGCACAAAGGGATAAGGCAGGGAATGCCTTGCAAGGCAAGGAAAAAGGATTCTAGAAGGGAAGGAGACGCCAGATTTTTAGGCTTCTAGAAAGAATGTGTTTCTGGGCAGATTTTGGGGTTTCTAGAAGAGTTTGGGGCGCCACTTTTGTAGGGGAATGGATAGGACTTCTAGAAATCAGGTTTTAAGTCCCCTAAACTGAAGAAAACAGGTTAGGATAAGATAAGGTAAGGATTGGATAAGATAAGATAAGATAAGGTTGTTTTGGATAATGTTTTGGATAATTCTCCTTCTTTTGAGCTGATTCCTTATCTTCTTTATCTTCAATTTCTTTCTTCCATCTTCTTAGCTGATTTCAAGCCTTTATATCTTCAATTTCGTCCATCAACTTGCCTCCATGCTTGCACTACCCAATCTTGGCCCAAAAATGCTCTAGAATGCTCCAAATTGCTTCTTTTTGCCATCTTGATACTTTGAACCTACAAACACACGAAAATAGGTTAAAATACAAAATTAACTAAGAACTAACAACGTAAATGCATGAAAACAAGCTAACTAAGTCGCATAAATATGCTCCTATCAAATTCCCCCACACTTAGCTTTTGCTAGTCCTCAAGCAAAACGAAACAAAACAAACGAAACAAACACTAAACAAACTAGACCTTCCAACTTTCACCTCAGGGATTTCCAACATACATGACACATTTAAGATCATCATAACCATAGCTTTTAGTCTTCCCCACCCTTTAGTATATACTTAACCACAGTCACCATTCATTAGCTCTCATTTAACCAATTAAAACAATGTTTTGAACGTAGTAACATGCCTTAGAGAATTCACTCAATTCCTCACTAGGTACACTCTCATTTTCACTCAGATTTTCTAACTACACTCCCTATACTAAGTATATGTGAGAAGATTGATGTAAACATGAAAACAAACACTCACATATGTTTATAACAAAGAAAGCAATTTCTGGAGCTATTAAGCATGTATATATATGATCTCATGAATGGAATGCTACTACTTAGATGCGAGAACCAGGGATACCATATGCTCGTACCAATCCCAAACTCCACATATTGAAACACACAACACTCAAGATTGAAGTATAGGGTTGTAACGGGGCTAAGGGTATTGGCTAACAAAGAAACGTAAGGAAAACAAACGTTCTCAAAGCAAAAGCAAGCAAAGTAATGAATATGACACTTAGAACTCCCTTTCTTGAATGCAGCCGCACACTTTGATACATAAGGGGAAGATCACACATATTTAGGGCCAACTTCAACTTGTTGGACCCTTTCTTCAACATCCAACATTTGTGAGCTTATTCTCACTTATTTTGAACACTTTTCATACTTTTTCACAACTTTTCTTTTTCTTTTCTTTTTTTCACGAATTTTTCTCTTTTTTTTTTTTTTCTTTTTCTCGTGCCCTCTTTGTTTACTTTGGCACACATAAACGTACAACTTCCCTTCCCCCACACTTGTTTGCTGCCTAATAATGAACAAAGGGAATTCACTCTAGGTCGTGCTTCACTACGCCCTAAGAACAAGGGTAAGGATGGTCGTAATCTAGGCTAGGTAAGGATATTGTGGGTAAACAAAGAACATAGGCTAAACAAGGCTCAAAAGGGTTAAACCTACAATACATATGCAAAGGGTTAGGCTTTTTAGCTCTGGTTTTAAACTAAACAACTTCATCTTGATTATGTGTTATGCTAATCAATTTCATGCTTTGAATGAAACGGGTATGAGTTCTAGTATTTGGGACTAAATAATGAAACGCCTTCTAAGTAGCAACCAAGCAAAGAATAATGAGATCATGCAACGACTTTAGAAAACAAAGAATGCACAGATTTTTAACTCTCCAAAGAACGTTAAAGGCTCAAGTCTCTCAGGGTTGTAGCGTTAGTTTGAGTTACTTCCTTCAAGCATGTTACAAAAACTGATTTTTTCTCTTTTTGATTAAACATGAATTCATGAACTATAACCATAATCAAGCATAAACCAGAGAGCAATTCAAACCTCCATCCATGTTTATAACTTTCCTCAATAGTCATGCAATTAAAAACCGAATCCTCATCATTGTGTTGGAAGGTACCCTAAGACACAAACAAACACACAAAAACAACTCTTTTTGGGTTTTTGAAAACAATTTTTCAAAATTTTTATGGTATTTTCGGATTTTCTTTTCAAAACACACTAAAAGACTCCAAAACAGCTTAAAAACACTTAAAAACACTGAAAACAACATTCAAAGTGATAGGTGATAAAAACCCACGAATTTCATGCAAAAACACTTGGTTACCCCCCCCACACTTAAATCAAACATTGTCCTCAATGTTTCAAACATAAACTCACACAAAAGCAAGCAAATAACACAACTAACACACATAACAGATATGGCAAAACAAAAGCAATAAAGAGAGAGAGTTTAAGAACGCAAATCTGGTTTTGGAGCTAGAATTCCATCGTTCTCTCGTTTGAACACATGGGTTGCCTCCCAAGAAGCGCTTGCTTTAACGTCTTCCAGCCGGACGATTCTTCCTTCTATTATGCTTCATTGGAGGCCACGGCATGGACATGATCTTTGAATGGAAGGTGATACTTGAAATGATCCGGCAATGGTTTAAATTCTAGTGTGGGTGCCTGAATCATTAACAACATATTAGTATAAAACAGAATTGAAATTCGGGGAGGTGGCTTACTTGTTTGCTCCGACGAAAACTCAAGGACAAACACCACATCGTTGAAAGTTTCAGGAATTTTGCACTTGGCCAGATTGAATGTGATGGTTGTAACTTGTCCCGTGTCATAAAATTCAACTTCTTTTGGTTTTATTGTCTTATGAACATCCTCTTTGATCCATTCTTGATATTCTCCAGCCACTTCTTTCTCTTGAATCATTCTTCTTGATGTACCAGGTTCTTTCAGAAATTCAACACATTTTGGAATTGGATTTGGTGTATCAAGAATCGGGATATCATTTTGCACCTTGGGAAGGGCTTCCACGATGTCTGTTTCACTTTCATCTTTCTTGGGAATTAAAAATCTGCGAGGAAAAGGTGCATTTGGAGGAATAACATTAGATTGAACTGAATTTGAACCCAACTTACCTTGACTGGATGGCTTAGAAGCACTAGGGGTCTGCGGCAAAGGATGAGAGATGATTGGGTGTTGCAACAAGGCTTCTTCTAAGCTTGTCTTGGCTGAATCTTCCTCCTTCTCTTTGAACAGCAGCTCTTTGTTCACTTCTAGGGTATGTTTGGACGTTTTTGGTTCAGCATCAACCTCCATACCACTTTCTAAAGTGATAACTTCAGCGATTGCAACATCTCCCATCGAATTGACAATAGTTGAGTTGAAGAGTTTGCTTTGTTCTTGCATTTGTCCTATGAACTCCGCCATCTGCCCCATTTGTTTCTTTAAATCGTCCACCTCTTTAGCTTGATTCTTTATGCTCTGTATGTCCTGCGTCAAAGAGGTTAGTACTTGAATAATTCTATCATTATCAACGGACGAACCTGATTTGGTTTGGGCAGGTTGAGGCTGTGGTGGTTCATATGGCTTTTGATAGATCTCCTCAGATGGCTGCCAATACCCTTCTTGTTGTGAGCCCTGCTTCAAAGAGGTTAGTACGTCACGAATTTCATCATAACTCATAGGCATACTTGAATTCGATTGGAATTGTTGTGGGGGAGGTTGTGGTGGCTGCACAGATCTTGAATAGAACTCCTCCTCTTGCTGCCAATATCCACCTTGTTGAATTTGTTGAGGTTCCTCCCACATATAATCTGAATAATCTCTCCAATCCGAATTGTAAGCGTTGGAAAACATGTTGTCCCTTGATTGGTTATGGCTTTGATAACCCCAAGCACCTCCGTTTGCAGTGAATTGACGAGTTTGATGTCCTTGCCCATAGGGTACATTAAATGTAGGGGCAGTGTGCAATGTGGTTCTTTTGGCAATCTGGGACAATTGAGAAGTAAGATTGGCCAATTGAGCTTGAATGTTGGCAATTGCCATGTCTAGTACCTGAAACAAAGAAAACAAAATGAAACAAAATCAAAAACTCAAACGTAAAAATAAAAACACAAACAGAAACACGGGGGATTAGCAAATTTGCTAATCCCCGGCAACGGCGCCAAAATTTGGTGTGAGAATTACTTGACACTCAAATTAAAACCCTATCGACGTAGTATATGAAAGTAGGGATCGTTTAAGGCCGGGGATTAGAAGGGATGCTAATCTATACAAATTAAACTCTAAAACACTAAAACTGGACTCTAGACAATGAAAACAGGTACTATGGGTCAATCTGAACGAATTTTAACTTCAAACAACTTAAAACAACCTAACTTGACTCAAATAACACAAAACAAACTTAAAACAACAAATAAAACTCAACTGGGCAGATTCTAGACACTAGAGACTCAAAACAGGCTAAATAGACTCAAAACAACCAAACTAACTTAAACAGACTCAAAACAGATTCTAAGGGGTGAATTGGATGACTTTTGGACTAGTTAGACTCAAAACACTAAAAGGAGACAGATTTGGACGAATTTAAACAAACTAAGACTCAATTAAGAACTAGGGGGTTTTTTGGACGAATTAAGTAAAACTAAGCAGATTTAAGCAAACAAAGTAAATTGAAAGAGATAAAGGTGAATTCGGGGGTGAAAACTAGTTAGAAGGATCCTTATCCACACATAAACATATGCATACAACTTGATTCCCAGTTACTCTTTCGATAAACCATGAATGACAATGTTCCAAATTAATTGTATAGAACTAATTAATTCTCAGATTTCCCTAAGTTCATTGAATTGAATGGATAACGCATCACAACCAAATTATTCTTATCAAGTTCCCTAACTATGGAAGACGCATGATAGAGATACATATCAAAGATCATTAAGCTCCATGGAAATCATAAACATTGACAAGGCATTCATAACTATGGAATACGCATGTTACTCTTGCCTAGGATTTACTTAACACAATTGTGACTAGCAATCTTTACTACTTGTGAATATAAGTTCCTAACGATTAGGTGAAATTCCCTTATATCCTAGCATCAAATTCATGCATGTAAACTAAGTAGGCCTCCTTAATCAACTCACAAGAACAAGTTCTTCATAAAACAGATAAGTAAATCACATTCACAATTTGTGAAACAATAACTGAAGGTAATCAATTCATATCAAACATATGTCCATGGCTTTGAATCCACCTCTAACTAAAACGAAATTAGTTCCACATGTTCAACATAATTGAAAAGCAAGTTAAATTAAACATGAAACGAAACAAGAGAAGAAAGAACTCCTCCCTCTCTAATGGAAGCCACGGCACAGCCTTGTCTTCCCTTCTCTGCAGCAAAATATGGATTTCTGAATGTATATGGGGGTGTAGAATTCGTATGGATGGGTGGTGTCTGCGGCAGGGCTTGGGAATATGTATATATAGCATGGCAAACCCTAGGGAAATCAGCTTAGGACTTGGACTTAGCAGAAAAATAGGATTAGGGTGCGGCAATTAATTTGGAAAAGGAATTGTGGCCCAATTAATTTCTGAAAAGGATTTGTAGAACCCAAATCCACAAGGAAAAGTCCTAACAATCAGAATCCAAGAGGGAAAGGGAGTGAAAACCCACGGCACAAAGGGATAAGGCAGGGAATGCCTTGCAAGGCAAGGAAAAAGGATTCTAGAAGGGAAGGAGACGCCAGATTTTTAGGCTTCTAGAAAGAATGTGTTTCTGGGCAGATTTTGGGGTTTCTAGAAGAGTTTGGGGCGCCACTTTTGTAGGGGAATGGATAGGACTTCTAGAAATCAGGTTTTAAGTCCCCTAAACTGAAGAAAACAGGTTAGGATAAGATAAGGTAAGGATTGGATAAGATAAGATAAGATAAGGTTGTTTTGGATAATGTTTTGGATAATTCTCCTTCTTTTGAGCTGATTCCTTATCTTCTTTATCTTCAATTTCTTTCTTCCATCTTCTTAGCTGATTTCAAGCCTTTATATCTTCAATTTCGTCCATCAACTTGCCTCCATGCTTGCACTACCCAATCTTGGCCCAAAAATGCTCTAGAATGCTCCAAATTGCTTCTTTTTGCCATCTTGATACTTTGAACCTACAAACACACGAAAATAGGTTAAAATACAAAATTAACTAAGAACTAACAACGTAAATGCATGAAAACAAGCTAACTAAGTCGCATAAATATGCTCCTATCACTCAACGATCAATGCCCTCAATTGATTGAGAATGGGGGGTGGGAAACTGCCCAAGCCGTGGGTTTTCAAGGCCAAAACCAACAAAGACACGACCCATACTCAAACATATACAATCCGGGATGGAGAGATCATCCAAACTTCAAGTGGAGGGACTCTCAACAAGCACAGCCACAAAGCGGATTTAGACAGCCCCCTGGGATGTTTCCAAGGCCGTATGCAGCCCCACAACCTCAACCAACTTCGGCCCAAACTAATTCAGGTTCGTTGTTAGATAATGATAAAATTCTTCAAGTACTAACCTCTTTGACGCAGGACATACAGAGCATAAAGAATCAAGCTAAAGAGGTGGACGAATTGAAGAAACAAATGGGGCAAATGGCTGAATTCATGGGTTAATTCAGAGAACAAGGCAGATTGCCTAGTTCAACCGTTGTTAATCCCAAAGGAGGATTTGAAACCGCCCAAGTAATCACGTTGAGAAGTGGTAAGCAGGTTGGAACTGATTCACAACCATCTAGATCAAGTCAAGAAGAGGACACGAAGCTGCAATTGGAGGAGGATGAATCACTCAAACCCACGGCAAGGAATGCACAATCCTTGCCGCAGCCAATTCTCACTTCTAAACTGTCCCCAACCATCAAGGTAAGTTCCAATATGAATTCTTCTAGCTCTACTCCACTAATTGTGCCCTTTCCTGGCAGGTTGCGGCAATCAAAGAAAGCGGATGCTGAAAAGGACATTCTAGAGACATTCCGGAAAGTTCAAGTCAATATCCCACTCCTTGATGCAATAAAGCAGGTCCCAAGGTATACTAAGTTTTTGAAAGAGCTTTGTACAACAAGGAGAAGGATTTCTAACAAAGAGGTGGTAAGAGTAAGTGAGAATGTCTCAGCCGTTTTACAAAGGAAATTACCCCCTAAATGCAAAGATCCGGGTAGTTTTACAATTCCTTGTGTTATTGGAAATACTCGTTTTGAATCTGCCATGTTAGACTTAGGTGCATCTATAAATGTCATGCCATATTCTGTTTATGCATCTATGAATCTAGGAGAGCTTAAAAATGATGGTGTTATTATCCAATTAGCTGATCGATCTAATGCATACCCAAAAGGAGTTTTGGAAGATGTTTTGGTGCAGGTAGACCACTTGATTTTTCCTGCAGATTTCTATGTGCTTGACATGGAGGATTCAGACCATTCCCATCCATTACCACTCTTACTTGGCCGACCTATCATGAAAACAGCCCAAACCAAGATTGATGTGGCCAAGGGAACGTTAACTATGAAGTTTGGTAGTGATAAAATTAAATTTAATGTTTCTAAGTCTGTTGAGAATCCTAACGTTGTTCGTTCTTGTTTTGCCATGGATAAAATAAAAAAGATAGGGCCGGACCGTTCAAGCATAAAGGATACATCAAGAACCATACAAAACGAGGGAATTGGAGTGGAGCACAAGGACCATACAGCCACTGCCCTCAAAATGCCCCAATTGGTCGAAAATATCATGGGGAAGAATGTTCATAGTGCTGCCACTTCATTGCAGTACATTGGTAAGCCATCTATTCCAGATTCGATTCCCATTTCAACTAATAGGTTATTACCTTGTATGGTGCAGATTCCCAATCAAATCCAAGCTGGTGGGCATGATTACATTGATTTTAGGATGTTCAATGCCACAATCCGGAAGGATCACTATCCCTTACCATTCAAAGATCCAATGCACGAGCTGTTTGAGGAGCATGTGGTGGAAGAACTACCTCTGCATGCCGTGGGTACCATGGGAACTTAAATGGAAGTATCGTCCGACTGGAAGACGTTAAAGCAAGCGCTTCTTGGGAGGCAACCCATGTGTTCAAACGAGAGAAAGATGGAATTCTAGCTCCAAAACCAGATTTGCGTTCTTAAACTCTCTCTCTCTTTATTGCTTCTGTTTTGTCATATCTGTTATGTGTGTTAGTTGTGTTATTTGCTTGCTTTTGTGTGAGTTTATGTTTGAAACATTGAGGACAATGTTTGATTTAAGTGTGGGGGGGTAACCAAGTGTTTTTGCATGAAATTCGTGGGTTTTTATCACCTATCACTTTGAATGTTGTTTTAAGTGTTTTTAAGTGTTTTTAAGCTGTTTTGGAGTCTTTTAGTGTGTTTTGAAAAGGAAATCCGAAAATACCATAAAAATTTGAAAAATTGTTTTGAAAAACCCAAAAAGAGTTGTTTTTGTGTGTTTGTTTGTGTCTTAGGCTACCTTCCAACACAATGATGAGGATTCGGTTTTTAATTGCATGACTATTGAGGAAAGTTATAAACATGGACGGAGGTTTGAATTGCTCTCTGGTTTATGCTTGATTATGGTTATAGTTCATGAATTCATGTTTAATCAAAAAGAGAAAAAATCAGTTTTTGTAACATGCCTGAAGGAAGAATCTCATACTAACGCTACAACCCTGAGAGACTTGAGCTTAAAACGTTCTTTGGAGAGTTAAAAATCTATGCATTTGTTGTTTTCTAAAGTCGTTGCATGATCTCATTATTCTTTGCTTGGTTGGTACTTAGAAGGCGTTTCATCATTTAGTTCCAAATACTAGAACTCATACCCGTTTCATTCAAAGCATGAAATTGATTAGCATAACACATAAACAAGATGAAGTTGTGTAGTGAACCAGTGCCAAATAGCCGAACCTCCCTATGTTATTTGTCTTGTAGGTTTAACCCTTTTGAGCCTTGTTTAGCCTATGTTCTTTGTTTACCCACATTATCCCTACCTAGCCTAGATTAGGACCATCCTTACCCTTGTTCTTAAGGCGTAGCTAAGCATGACTTAGAGTGAATTCCCTTTGTTCATTATTGGGCAGCAAACAAGTGTGGGGGAAAGAAAGATGTGCGTTTATTTGTGCCAAAGTCACAAAAGAGGCACGGGTGAAAAGAAAAAAAAAGAGAAGACAAATTCGTGCAAAAGAAAAAGAAAAAGAAGAAAAGTTTGTGAAAAAAAAAAAAGTATGAAAAGTGTTCAAAATAAGTGAGAATAAGCTCACAAGTGTTGATTGTTGAAGAAAGGGTCCAAAAAGTTGAAGTTGGCCCTAAATATGTGTGATCTTCCCCTTATGTATCAAAGTGTGCGGCTGCATTCAAGAAAGGGAGTTCTAAGTGTCATATTCATTACTTTGCTTGCTTTTGCTTTAAGAACGTTTGTTTTCCTTACGTTTCTTTGTTAGCTAATACCCTTAGCCCCGTTACAACCCTATACTTCAATCTTGAGTGTTGTGTGTTTCAATATGTGGAGTTTGGGTTTGGTACGAGCGTATGGTATCCCTGGTTCTCGCATCTAAGTAGTAGCATTCCATTCATGAGATCATATATATACATGCTTAATAGCTCCAGAAATTGCTTTCTTTGTTATAAACATATGTGAGTGTTCGTTTGCAGGTTTACATCAATCTTCTCACATATACTTAGTATAGGGAGTGTAGTTAGAAAATCTGAGTGAAAATAAGAGTGTACCTAGTGAGGAATTGAGTGAATTCTCTAAGGCATGTTACTACGTTCAAAACATTGTTTTAATTGGTTAGATGAGAGCTAATGGATGGTGACTGTGGTTAAGTATGTACTAAAGGGTGGGGAAGACTAAAAGCTATGGTTATGATGATCTTAAATATGTCATGTATGTTGGAAATCCCTGAGGTGAAAGTTGGAAGGTCTAGTTTGTTTGGTGTTTGTTTCGTTTGTTTGGTTTCGTTTTGCTTGAGGACTAGCAAAAGCTATGTGTGGGGGAATTTGATAGGAGCATATTTATGCGACTTAGTTAGCTTGTTTTCATGCATTTACGTTGTTAGTTCTTAGTTAATTTTGTATTTTAAGCTATTTTCGTGTGTTTGTAGGTTCAAAGTGTCAAGATGGCAAAAAGAAGCAATTTGGAGCATTCTAGAGCATTTTTGGGCCGAGATTGGGTAGTGCAAGCATGGAGGCAAGTTGATGGACGAAATTGAAGATATAAAGGCTTGAAATCAGCTAAGAAGATGGAAGAAAGAAGTCAAAGATAAAGAAGATAAGGAATCAGCTCAAAAGAAGGAGAATTATCCAAAACATTATCCAAAACAACCTTATCTTATCTTATCTTACCCAATCCTTATCTTATCTTACCTTATCTTATCCTAATCTTATCCTAACCTGTTTTCTTCAGTTTAGGGGACTTAAAACCTGATTTCTAGAAGTCCTATCCATTCCCCTACGAAAGTGGCGCCCCAAACTCTTCTAGAAACCCCAAAATCTGCCCAGAACCACATTCTTTCTAGAAGCCTATAAATCTGGCGCCTCCCTCCTTTCTAGAAGGTCTTTTCCTTGCCTTGCAAGGTCCCCTGCCTTATCCCTTTGTGCCGTGGGTTTTCACTCCCATTCTCTCTTGGATTCTGATTTATTAAGCCTTTTCCTTGTGGATTTGGGTTCTACAAATCCTTTTCAGAAATCAATTGGGCCATAATCCTTTTTCCTACATATTCTGCCGCACCTAGGGTCCTAATCCCTTGCTTATGCTGAGTCCAAGTCCTAAACTGATTCCCCTAGGGTTTGCCATGCTATATATACATATTTCCAAGCCTTGCCGCAGACCACTACCCATCCATACGAATTCTACACCCCCATATACATTCAGAAATCCATATTTTGCTGCAGAGAAGGGAAGACAAGGCCTTGCCGTGGCTTCCATTGGAGAAAGAGGAGTTCTTTCTTCTCTTGTTTCGTTTCTATGTTTAATTTAATTTGTTTTTCAATTATGTTGAACATATGGAACTAATTTCGTTTTAGTTAGAGGTGGATTCAAAGCCATGGACATTGATGTGAGAATTACTTGACACTCAAATTAAAACCCTATCGACGTAGTATATGAAAGTAGGGATCGTTTTAGGCCGGGGATTAGAAGGGATGCTAATCTACACTATATAAACTTTAAAACTTTAAACTAGACTCAATTAACTCAAAACAGCAAATAGAACTCAAACTAGACAGTTTCTGGATTCTAGACACTCAAAACAAGCTAAATTAGACCTAAAACACACAGAACAGATTCTTTAGACTCAGAACTAACACCTAAGATTGATTTGAACGAAATTAAGACTCAAATTGACTCAAAAGACTAAGAGACTCAAGATTTGACGAATTTAGACTCTACTAACACAAACTAAAAGCAGGGGATTGGTTTTGAACGAATTTAAACTTAAACAAACAAAATTGTAAAGACAACTTAAAAAGACACGAAATTGGTGATTTAAATGGGTGAATGGCTAGTTAGAGGGATCCTCATCCACACATGAACATATGCATACAACTTGATTCCCAGTTACTCTTTCGATAAACCATGAATGACAATGTTCCGAATTAATTGTATTGAACTAATCAATTCCCAGATTTCCCTAGATTCATTGAATTGAATGGATAACGCATCACAACCAAATTATTCTTTCTCAAACTCCCTAACTATGGAATACGCATGATAGAGACATTCAACAAAGATCATTAAGTTCAATGGAAATCATGAACATTGACAAGGCATTCATAACTATGGAAGACGCATGTTAATCCAACCTAGGGTTTACTTCACATAATCGTGACTAGCGATCTTTACTACTCATGAATATAAGTTCATAACGATTAAGTGCAATTCCCTTATATCATAGCATCAAATTTATGCATGCAAATCAAGTGTCAACCCCCAACCCACATACATAAACAAGTTCTTAATAAGCACAGAAAAGTAAACCACATTCATAATTCATGAAATCGTAACTGGAGTGAATCAAATCATAAGAAACATATATTCATGGCTTCAAATTCCCCCTCTAACTAATAGGGGTTTAGTTCCTCATGATAGCAATCTATACAAATTAAACTCTAAAACACTAAAACTGGACTCTAGACAATGAAAACAGGTACTGTGGGTCAATCTGAACGAATTTTAACTTCAAACAACTTAAAACAACCTAACTTGACTCAAACAAACCAAAACAAACTTAAAACAACAAATAAAACTCAACTAGACATATTCTAGACACTAGAGACTCAAAACAGGCTAAATAGACTCAAAACAACCAAACTAACTTAAACAGACTCCAAACAGGTTCTAAGGGGTGAACTGGATGACTTTTGGACTAGTTGGACTCAAAACACTAAAAGGAGACAGCTTTGGACGAATTTAAACAAAGTAAGACTCAAACAAGAACTAGGGGGTTTTTTGGACGAATTAAGCAAAACTAAGCAGTTTTAAGCAAACAAAGTGAATTAAAGAGAGATAGAGGTGAATTCAGGGGTAGAAAGCTAGTTAGAGGGTTCCTCTCCACACAAGAACATATGCATACGAATCGATTTCCAGTTATTCTTCCGATAAACCATGTATGACAATGCTTTGAATTAATTGTATTGCACTAATCAATTCCCAGATTTCCGTAAGTTCATTGAATTGAATGGATAACACATCACAACCAAATTATTCTTATCAAGTTCCCTAACTATGGAATACGCATGATAGAGATACATATCAAAGATCATTAAGTTCCATGGAAATCATAAACATTGACAAGGCATTCATAACTATGGAATACGCATGTTACTCTTGCCTAGGATTTACTTAACACAATTGTGACTAGCAATCTTTACTACTTGTGAATATAAGTTCCTAACGATTAGGTGAAATTCCCTTATATCCTAGCATCAAATTCATGCATGCAAACTAAGTAGATCTCCTTAATCAACACACAAGAACAAGTTCTTCATAAAACAGATAAGTAAATCACATTCACAATTTATGAAACAATAACTGAAGGTAATCAATTCATATCAAACATATGTCCATGGCTTTGATTCTACCTCTAACTACAACGGAATTAGTTCCACATGTTCAACATAATTGAAAAGCAAGTTAAATTAAACATGAAGATCAAACAAGAGAAGAAAGAACTCCAAGAAACTCCAATGGTTGCACGGCAAGCCTTCTCTTCTCTTCTCTGCGGCAAAGTATGGTTTTCTGAAGGTGTAGTGGTGTAGGATGAGTTATGAGATGTGTATGGAGGTGGATGGATGGTGCGGCAATCCTCTAACTTGTTTATAAATATATCACAAACCCTAGAGTAATCAGATTAGGGCTTGGACTTAGCAGAAAATATGGATTTAGGACTCTAGGTGCGGCAATCACTTTAGAAAAGGAATTGTGGTCCAATTAATGTCTGAAAAGGATTGTAGAACTCAAATCCACAAGGAAAAGGCTTAATAAGTTAGAATCCAAGAGGGAATGGGAGTGAGAAGGCACGGCACAAAGGCATAAGGCAGGGAGCCTTGCAAGGCAAGGAAAAGACCTTCTAGAAAGGAGGGAGGCGCCAGATTTTTAGGCTTATAGAAAGAATGTGTTTCTGGGCAGATTTTGGGGTTTCTAGAAGAGTTTGGGGTGCCACTTTTGTAGGAGAATGGATAGGACTTCTAGAAATCAGGTTTTAAGTCCCCTAAACTGAAGAAAACAGGTTAGGATAAGATTAGGATAAGATAAGATAAGGATTGGATAAGATAAGATAAGATAAGGTTGTTTTGGATAATTCTCCTTCTTTTGAGCTGATTCCTTATCTTCTTTATCTTTGACTTCTTTCTTCCATCTTCTTAGCTGATTTCAAGCCTTTATATCTTCAATTTCGTCCATCAACTTGCCTCCATGCTTGCACTACCCAATCTTGGCCCAAAAATGCTCTAGAATGCTCCAAATTGCTTCTTTTTGCCATCTTGACACTTTGAACCTACAAACACACGAAAATAGCTTAAAATACAAAATTAACTAAGAACTAACAACGTAAATGCATGAAAACAAGCTAACTAAGTCGCATAAATATGCTCCTATCAAATTCCCCCACACTTAGCTTTTGCTAGTCCTCAAGCAAAACGAAACAAACACCGAACAAACTAGACCTTCCAACTTTCACCTCAGGGATTTCCAACATACTTGACATATTCAAGATCATCATAACCATAGCTTTTAGTCTTCCCCACCCTTTAGTACATACTTAACCACAATCACCATCCATTAGCTCTCATCTAACCAATTAAAATAATGTTTTGAATGTAGTAACATGCCTTAGAGAATTCACTCAATTCCTCACTAGGTACACTCTTATTTTCACTCAGATTTTCTAACTACACTCCCTATACTAAGTATATGTGAGAAGATTGATGTAAACATGAAAACAAACACTCACATATGTTTATGACAAAGAAAGCAATTTCTAGAGTTAATAAACATGTTTAGATATGATCTCATGAATGGAATGTTACTACTTAGATGCGAGAACCAGGGATACCATATGATAGGAGCATATTTATGCACCTTAGTTAGCTTGTTCTTGTGCATTTATGTTGTTTTTCCTAGTTAAAGTAGTCTTTTAAGCTAGTTTGATGTATTTTCAGGTTTTAAGGGCAAAGTATGCAAAAGGATGCATTTTGGAGCCTTTTGGAGCACATTTGAGCTTGGAATGGATATCATATGCTTGGAGCCAAGAGGATGGACGAATTTGGAGTCCAAATGGAGTTAGGAATATGTTTCAAGGTTGGAGAAATAAATTCAAATCATTGAAGATAAGGAATCAGCTCAAAAGAAGGAGAATTATCCAAAACATTATCCAAAACAACCTTATCTTATCTTATCTTATCCAATCCATATCCTATCTTAACTAACCTTATCCTACCCTAATCCTTTTCTAATTCAATTCCTGGTGCAATGAGGGTTTATTTTCTGATTGGGGGACATTTAATTTAGGATTCTAGAAGCCTTATCCATCTTTATCCAAATCTGCCGCACCTTAGGCCCTTTCCCATGAGAAATCTGATTGTTTTGAACCTATTTCTGGATGGATTTGACTTTCTAGAAGTCCTAATCTGATTCACCTAGGGTTTTTGGTGCCTATATATATATTTTTCCACCCTTTGCCGTGCACACCACCCTCCATATACATCATTCACGCCAGAAATCATCCACCACTCTCTGCCGCACCCTTCCTTCACCATTCTCCATAGTTTCTGACCTAATTCACTCCCTGCCGCACCATACATCCATCCTAGCCAATAACCCAGCCTTCTACACCATTCATAACCCCCAAAATCTGTCCCTAGACCTTGTGCCGCAGCAAAGAGAAGGAGAAGGAGCCTTGGACGTGCATGCCATTCAAGTTTGAATTGCTGGAAGTTTTAGGTGTTTCCTTTCCTTTGATTTCAATGTTTAAATTCAATACTCTTTGTTTTGTACGTATGAGGAACTAAACCCCCTCTGGCTAGGGGGGGATTCGAAACCATGTTTATACTTGCTATATGACTTGATTACCTCTAATTGCGTTTCATAAATTGTGATTTCAATTTACTTATCTATTTGAATTAAACTGATTTGTGTGTGTTGGTTGAGAGTGCACGCTTAATTGTCATGCATAAATCTAATGCTAGGATATAAGGAAGTTTCACCTAATTGTTACAACTTTATATTCACAAGTGGTAAAGGTTGATGATCTCAATTGTGTTAAGTCAATTCTTGGCATAAGTATCATGCGCTTTCATAGTTACAAGTGCCTCGTCAATACTTATGATTTCCATTGAACGTAATGATCTTTGATTTTATCTCTAGTATGCGCTTTCATATAGAGAACTCTTGAAGAATAATTTGATTGTGATGCGCATTTTCCGTCCAATTCATTGACATAAGGGAAATCTGAAAGTTAATTTAAGCGGACCTAATTAGCTTAGAGTGTTGAGAATTCGTGGTTGATTGAATTGCAATTAGAAATCGTTTTGTATGCAAGTATGACATGTGTGGAGAAGAACCCCTTAGCTAGCCTTCCATCCATTCACTTTAACCAATTTCGTTTTACAATCTGTTTTGTTTTACAAGGTTTATGTTTTGTTTTCAATTTCGTCAAACCCAATTCCCCCTTTATTTTGAAGTGTCAATTTAGTTAGAAATCAATTTAGTTTGTGTTTTTAAGTGTCTTGAGTCAAGTTATAAACTGTTTTCGTCCAAATTCTTCCTTAGTGTTCAAAACTGCCCAGAAAGTGGTTTTAAGGCAGTTTTGAGTGTTTGTTTGCAGTTTTGAGTCTTTTGGTTTGTTTTAGTGTTTTAGAGTATAGTTTTGCATTCTTTGAGTCTAATTTAGTGTTTTAACTTTGTTTTAAGTTTTTGAGTCAGTTTTCAAGTGGTTTAGCAATCCCTCCTAATCCCCGGCCTAGAACGATCCCTACTTACATACTTTGCTACAATTGATAAAAAGAGGGTTTAATTTGTGTGCTTATATATTTCGCTTCACCATACGCTCGTACCAATCCCAAAGTCCACATATTGAAACACACAACACTCAAGATTGAAGTCAAGGGTTGTAACGGGGCTTGGGAAGTTGGCTAACAACGAAAGGTTAAGGATAAACAAAAATTCTTAAAGCCATAGCTAAAATAATGACATTTAACTTAGAATTTCCTTTAGCATGCAGAAATCAACTTTTAAACACAAAGGGAAGATTCAAGCAACAATTAGGGTCGGATTCAAGGTTTTGGACCCTTCATTCAACAAACAACACTTGAAAACTCTTTTTCACATCTTTTCAACTTCTTTTTCACTCTTTTCACAACTTTTCTTTTGTTCTTTCTATTTTTCATGAATTTTTCTTCTTCTTGTTTCTTTCTTTTCTTTGCCGTGCCTCATTCAAGACTTTGGCACACCCACAACAAAACTCACTTCCCCCACACTTGTTTTCTGCCCAATAACGAACAAAGGGAATTCACTCTAAGTCATGCGTAGCTACGCCTTAAGAACAAGGGTAAGGATGGTCTTAATCTAGGCTAGGTAGGGATAATGTGGGTAAACAAAGAAAATAGGCTAAACAAGGCTCAAAAGGGTTAAACCTACAAGACAAATAACATAGGGAGGTTCGGCTTTTTGGCACTGGTTCACTACACAATTTCATCTTGTTTATGTGTTATGCTAATCAATTTCATGCTTTGAATGAAACGGGTATGAGTTCTAGTATTTGGAACTAAATAATGAAACGCCTTCTAAGTAGCAACCAAGCAAAGAATAATGAGATCATGCAACGACTTTAGAAAACAATAAATGCCCAGATTTTTAACTCTCCACAGAACGTTTTAAGCTCAAGTCTCTCAGGGTTGTAGCGTTAGTTTGAGATTCTTCCTTCAAGCATGTTACAAAAACTGATTTTTTCTCTTTTTGATTAAACATGAATTCATGAACTATAACCATAATCAAGCATAAACCAGAGAGCAATTCAAACCTCCATCCATGTTTATAACTTTCCTCAATAGTCATGCAATTAAAAACCGAATCCTCATCATTGTGTTAGAAGGTACCCTAAGACACAAACAAACACACAAAAACAACTCTTTTTGGGTTTTTCAAAACAAGTTTTCAAATTTTTATGGTATTTTCGGATTTTCTTTTCAAAACACACTAAAAGACTCCAAAACAGCTTAAAAACACTTAAAAACACTGAAAACAACATTCAAAGTGATAGGTGATAAAAACCCACGAATTTCATGCAAAAACACTTTGTTACCCCCCCACACTTAAATCAAACATTGTCCTCAATGTTTCAAACATAAACTCACACAAAAACAAGCAAATGACACAACTAACACACATAACAGATATGGCAAAACAGAAGCAATAAAGAGAGAGAGTTTAAGAACGCAAATCTGGTTTTGGAGCTAGAATTCCATCTTTCTCTCGTTTGAACACATTGGTTGCCTCCCAAGAAGCGCTTGCTTTAACGTCTTCCAGCCGGACGATTCTTCCATTTATGCTCCCATGAAACCCACGGCATGGAGGGGTACATCCTCCACAACATGCTCCTCAAAAGTCTCATAATATGGCTTCAACCAATGTCCATTCACTTTAAACTCTTGATCCGTCTTCAAACTTTGGATTTGAACTGCACCATGAGGGAAAACATTAGTAACAACAAAAGGACCAATCCACTTAGAACGTAACTTACTCGAAAACAACCGAAGGCGAGAATTGAAAAGTAACACTTTCTGCCCCACAAAGAGCACTTTGCTACGAATCATCTTGTCATGGGCAGCCTTTGTTTTCGCCTTGTAAATGTGAGCGTTCTCATAAGCTTCATTCTTTATCTCTTCAAGCTCATTCAATTGAAGCTTCCTATGAATCCCAGTGGCATCAATGTCCATGTTGAATGTCTTCACAGCCCAATGTGCCCGATGCTCTAACTCAACAGGTAAGTGACATGGTTTCCCATAAATCAGCCAAAATGGGGACATCCCAATTGGTGTTTTGTAGGCAGTACGATACGCCCACAATGCATCATTCAAACGCAAGCTCCAATCCTTCCGAGTTGGTCCAACTGTTTTCTCCAAAACCTGCTTGATTTCCCTATTAGAAACCTCGGCTTGCCCACTTGTTTGAGGATGATAAGGTGTTGAAACCTTATGCGTGACATTATACTTCTTGAGCAGCGCCTCAATGGTTCGATTGCAAAAATGGGAGCCCCCATCACTGATTAGTACTCTTGGCATTCCAAACCTTGCAAATATGTTAGTTTTAATGAAATCTGCAACCACTTTAGAATCATTAGCACGGGTGGCTTTTGCTTCCACCCATTTCGACACATAATCCACAGCAAGCAAAATATAAAGGAAACCATGTGAAGAAGGGAAAGGCCCCATGAAATCAATACCCCAAACGTCAAAGATTTGAACAGAATATATAGGGTGCTGCGGCATTTGGGTTCTTGCACTAATATTACCAGTTCTTTGACAACGATCACATGTCATACAAAAAGTTCTAGCATCTCTAAAGATAGTAGGCCAATAAAATCCACATTCTAAAACTTTATGTCCTGTTCTTTGAGTGCCAAAGTGACCTCCACATGCATAAGTGTGACAGAAAGTTAAAATTGAATTAAACTCAGAATTATGCACACACCTACGAAGAATCTGATCAGGGCAATATTTCCACAAGTATGGGTCATCCCAAATATAAGAACGTGCATCCTTTTGAAATTTTTCACGTTGGTGCTTGTTTAGCTCTCTTGGAATGTGTTTAGACACCAAATAATTCACTAAATCAGCATACCATGGCTCACTTACCTTGATGGATAGCAGCTGCTCATCTGGGAATGTCTCTTGGATAGGCACGGCCTCCTCCTCATGCACCATACGGCTCAAGTGGTCAGCCACCACGTTTTCACTCCCTTTCTTGTCCCGGATTTCAATATCGAACTCTTGGAGAAGAAGCATCCAGCGAATGAGTCTTGGTTTGGCCTCTTTCTTGGTGAACAAATACTTCAAAGCTGCATGGTCAGTGTAAATAATAACTTTAGTACCAAGTAAATAAGAACGAAACTTATCTAAAGCAAACACAACAGCAAGAAGTTCTTTTTCAGTGGTAGAGTAATTCAATTGTGCATCATTCAAGGTCCGAGATGCATAATAGATGACATGGGGCTTCTTGTCCTTCCTTTGTCCCAAAACAGCTCCTAATGCATAATCAGAAGCATCACACATAAGCTCAAAAGGAAGGCTCCAATCTGGTGGGACTATGATAGAAGCTGAAGTTAGCATCTCTTTGAGGTGTTTGAATGCCTTCTCACATTCCTCATCAAACACAAAAGTCACATCTTTCTGGAGAAGACGGCAAAGGGGGGTGGAAATCTTCGAAAAATCCTTGATGAATCGCCTATAGAAACCTGCATGTCCAAGAAAAGAACGAACCTCTCTAACCAAAGTAGGAGAGGGTAAGTAACGCACAAGATCTATTTTTGATTTATCAACCTCAATTCCCCTTTCTGAAATGATATGACATAAAACTATGCCTTGTTTTACCATAAAGTGACATTTTTCCCAATTCAAAACAAGGTTAGTTTCAATGCAACGTTTTAGAATCAAAGTGAGATTATCTAAGCACCCATCAAACGAATCCCCAAAAACACTAAAATCATCCATGATACCTCAATAATCTTCTCCACAAAATCTGAAAAGTTACTTACCATGCATCTTTGAAAGGTGGCAGGTGCATTGCATAAACCGAATGGCATGCGACGATAGGCAAAGGTACCAAAGGGGCACGTGAAAGTGGTCTTTTCTTGGTCATCCGGAGCTATAACAATCTGATTATACCCAGAATAACCATCAAGAAAACAATAAAAAGAATGACCGGCTAACCTTTCAAGCATTTGATCAATGAACGGCAAAGGGAAGTGGTCCTTCCTCGTGGTGGCGTTTAGCTTCCTATAGTCGATGCACACTCTCCAACCTGTTTGGACACGTGTGGGCACAAGTTCATTCTCCGCATTCTTCACCACAGTGACCCCAGATTTCTTTGGAACACATTGCACCGGTGAAACCCAACGGCTATCCGAGATTGGATAAATCACTCCACAATCAAGAAACTTTATAATCTCATTCTTCACAACTTCCATCATTGGAGGGTTGAGTCGGCGTTGAGCCTCTCGAGTTGGTTTAGCCCCCTCCTCTAGAAGTATGCGATGCATGCATGTTGTAGGGCTAATCCCCCTAATATCGGCCAATGTCCACCCAATGGCTGTTTTGTGCTCTTTCAACACCCGAATTAACTTTCCTTCCTCTGTTGCCGTGAGTGTGGATGACACAATGACGGGCAACGTCTCGTTATCTCCCAAAATGACGTACTTCAAATGATCTGGCAATGGTTTAAGCTCAAGTACGGGTGCCTAAATCACTGAGGGTAACAACTTGTTAATAGAAATTGGAATTGAAATTGGTTTTGAAGGTTTACCACGGTGCTGAGGTAGTGACTCTAGGGCAGCCACCATCTCGGCCTCTTCTTCACTTCTAGGCACGGCAATATTGGGTTTTTGCCCAATTCCTTGTGCAATTGTTGATTCAAGGGGATCCCTCTCCGAGGAATCAAGGTAATCCTGCGCCAATTCATCAAATATATCAATAGCAAAACAATGGGGTAGAATGTCCCTGTCTGATTGAAATCATTAACTTCCCCATCAAATTCCATTGTCAATGTCCCTTTGAACACATCGATCTTGGTGCGGGCTGTTTTCATGAAAGGTCTCCCAAGGAGGATCGGCAATGGGGTAGAATGGGGTGTATCCTCCATGTCAAGCACTGATAGAAGCATATTTATGCGACTTAGTTAGCATGTTTTCTTGCATTTTCTTAGTTAGTTTCTACTTATTATAGTGTTTTAAGCTATTTTCGTGTGTTTGTAAGTTTTAAGTGTCAAGATGGCAAAAAGAAGCAATTTGGAGCATTCTAGAGCATTTTTGGGCCAAGATTGGGTAGTGCAAGCATGGAGGCAAGTTGATGGACGAAATTGAAGATATAAAGGCTTGAAATCAGCTAAGAAGATGGAAGAAAGAAGTCAAAGATAAAGAAGATAAGGAATCAGCTATAAAGAAGGGGAATTATCCAAAACATTATCCAAACTACCTTATCTTATCCAAACCTTATCTTATCTTATCCTAATCTTATCCTAACCTGTTTTCTTCAGTTTAGGGGACTTAAAACCTGATTTCTACAAGTCCTATCCCTTGTCCTATAAAAGTGGCGCCCCAAATACTTCTAGAAACCTCAAAATCTGCCACAAAACACATTCTTTCTAGAACCCTGAAAATCTGGCGTCTCCTTCCCTTCTAGAATCCTTTTTCCTTGCCTTGCAAGGCATTCCCTGCCCTTATCCTATTGTGCCGCACCTCTCAGGCCCTTTCCCTCTTGGATTCTGATTGTTAGGCCCTTTTCCTTGTGGATTTGGGTTCTACAAATCCTTTTCAGAGATTAATTGGACCACAACTCCTTTTGCAAATTAATTGCCGCACCCTAGGGCCCTAATCCTATTTTTCTGCTAAGTCCAAGTCCTAAACTGATTTCCCTAAGGTTTGCTATGCTATATATACATATTTTCAAGCCTTGCCGCACACCACCACCCATCCATACGAATTCTACACACCTCTACACATCTCAGCCATTCCAAACACCATTCATAAACCCTAAACCACTTGTACCGCAGCCCTGCAAGGAGAGGAGGAGCAGCTTTGGAGCGTTTTGCACCCAATCTGGAGTGCTGGGCGTTCTTAGGTGTTTTCTACCTTATGTTTTCGTTGATTAATTTAGTTTTCCTTTGTTTGGCTGTAATTTTTAGCTAGAGGCTACTTTGAAACCATGATTTTGTGTGTGATATGACTTGATAATTTCAGTTACAGATTCTTGAAGTATGAATGCAATTGGCTTAACTGTTTGAATTAGAACTTATTTCTGTTTGTTGATTGAGGGTCGACACTTAATTGGCATGCATAAATTTGATGCTAGGATGTAAGTGAGTTTCACATAATCGTTACAAACTTATGTTCACAAGTAGTAAAGGTTGCTGGAGCAATCGTGTTAAGTTCAATTCTTGGTGTGAGTAACATGATGTCATAGTTATGAATACCTCATCAATGCTTATGATTCTCATTGAGCGTAATGATCTCTGATTGTGTCTCTATTATGATGTCATGCAGGGAAATTGATGAGAATAATTTGGTTGTAGATGAGTTGTCCGTCCAATTCAATGAAATTAGGAGAATCTGAGGGTTAATTAGTGATTGACACGGTTAATCTGGGGCATTGTCACTCGTAATTCAATGAAAACGTAACTGGAAGTCAAGTTATATGTATATAAATCATGTGTGGAAAAGGAAACCTCTAGCTAGTTCAACATCCATCCTAAAAACCCAATTTCGTCTAAATCTGCCTAGTTTAAAGTCTGTGTTAGTTTTAACTTAGTTTCACTCTAAAACCAATCCCCCTTCACTTGTTTGAGTCTAATTAGTTAGAATCTGTCTCAGTTTGTGTCTTTGTGTGTTTTGAGTCAAGTTTAATTCAATTTTCGTCCAGAGTTGTGTCTAGTGTCTAGAATTTGTCCAATTAGTGTTTTTAAGCAGTTTTGAGTGTTTTGAACCTGTTCTGAGTCTTACTAGTTTATTTAGAGTCTTTTGAGTCTTGTTTTGCTTATTTGAGTCAGTTTGTGTTAGATTAGCAAGCCCTCCTAATCCCCGGTCCAGAACGATCCCTACTTGCGTTTATACTACAATTGATAATAAAAGGGTTTAATTTGTGTGCTTAACTTTAATCACATCAAGCACATAAAAGTCCGCTGGAAAAACCAGATTTCCAACCTGCACCCAAACATCTTCCAAAACTCTTTTTGGATATGCATTAGAACGATCGGCTAATTGAATTATAACACCATCGTTTTTAAGCTCACCTAAGTTCATAGATGCATAAATAGAGTATGGCATGACATTAATTGAAGCTCCTAAGTCTAACATAGCATGTTCAAACTTAGTATTACCAATAACGCAAGGAATTGTAAAACTACCCGGATCTTTGCATTTAGGGGGTAATTTCCTTTGTAGAACAGCAGAGACATTCTCACTTACTTGAACCACTTCTTTGTTAGAAATCCTTCTCCTTGTTGTACAAAGCTCTTTCAAAAACTTAGCATACCTTGGGACTTGCTTTATTGCATCAAGGAGTAGGATATTGACTTGAACTTTCCAGAATGTCTCTAGAATGTCTTTCTCAGCATCCTCTTTCTTTGATTGCCGCAACCTGCCAGGAAAGGGGAAATGGCACAATTAGTGGAGTAGAGCTAGAAGAATTCATATTGGAACTTACCTTGATGGTTGGGGACGGTTTAGAAGTGGGAATTGGCTGCGGCAAGGATTGTGCATTCCTTGCCATGGGTTTGGGTGATTCACCCTCCTCCAATTGCAGCTTCTTGTCATCTTCTTGACTTGATCTAGATGGTTGTGAATCAGTTCCAACCTGCTTACCACTTCTCAATGTGATTGCTTAGGCGGTTTCAAATCCTCCTTTAGGATTAACAACGGTTGAACTAGGCAATCTGCCTTGTTCTCGGAATTGGCCCATGAATTCAGCCATTTGCCCCATTTGTTTCTTCAATTCGTCCACCTCTTTAGCTTGATTTTTTATGCTCTGCACGTCCTGCGTCAAAGAGGTTAGTACTTGAAGAATTTTATCATTATTTAACGACGAACCTGAATTAGTTTGGGCCGAAGTTGGTTGAGGTTGTGGGGCTGCATACGGCCTTGGAAACATCCCAGGGGGCTGTCTAAATCCGCTTTATGGCAGTGCTTGTTGAGAGTTCCTCCACTTGAAGTTTGGATGATCTCTCCATCCCGGATTGTATGTGTTTGAGTATGGGTCGTGTCTTTGGTGGTTTTGGCCTTGAAAACCCACGGCTTGGGCAGTTTCCCACCCCCCATTCTCAATCAATTGAGGGCATTGATCGTTGAGATGTCCCTGCATAGAACACACTCCACATATGGCCGGCCCTTGTGCTTTGGTTCCATCCACAACCTGTGACAAAAGAAGAGTGAGATTAGCCATTTGAGATTGTAATTCTGAAATTGCATTTACCTCATTCACTTGTTGTTGCCGTGGCCCTTCTCTCTGTCCAACTCCTTCGTATTGTTGCGCATTCAAGGCTCGATTTGCAATTAGAGTCTTGGCAGCCACGGGTGTTTTGTCAACCAAAGCTCCTCCCGCTGAAGCATCAAGCATTTGTCTCTCAATGGGGAGAAGTCCTTCATAGAAATATTGGAGGAAAAGCTCTTCTTTCATTTGGTGTTGTGGACAAGAAGCAACAAGCGCCTTGAAACGCTCATAATAGGTTGGAAACGATTCCCCTTGGTTTTGTTGAATGCCACTTATCCTTTTCCTTAAGAGAATGACTCTTGAAGTTGGGAAAAATTTCTCTAAGAATGCGCGCTTCATGCTTTCCCACGAAGTAACGGTTCCAGGTGCTAGTTCGTAGAGCCAATCCTTAGCCTTTTCCAAAAGAGAGAATGGAAAGGCTTTCATCTTCAATATACTCCCATCAACATTGACAGGGGTCATGCTTGAACAAACCACTTCAAATTCCTTCAAGTGCTTCTTCGGATCTTCCATAGACAACCCGTGGAACTTGGGGATGTGATGCAACAAGCTAGACTTCAATTCGAATTCATCAGTCTTGCCCTTGGCTGCCATAGGATATTGAATGCATAAAGGGGTTGCATTGTCCAATCCCGAGGCTAAAAGTTCTTTGATTGTTCGGTTATCTGCAGCCATGTCGTGCTCCTCTTCCAAATCCTCTTCAATTTCAACTTCAGATTCGGAATTCGAACTTGAACTAAGTAGACCAGGTTCTGGGTGCTTCCTCTTCCTTCTCAAATATCGCTCAAAATCGTCGTTAAACTCCAAGATATGTGCGTGAACGGGTTGAGAACTTCGAGTCATACACTAGTACCTAAACAAAGAAAACAAAACAAATCAGAAAACTAAGCAAAAAAAAAGCAAAAACAAGTTAAAATACATGGCAGAAACTAGGGAGATTAGCAAGTTTGCTAATCCCCGGCAACGGCGCCAAAATTTGATGTGAGAATTATTTGACACACAAATTAAAACCCTATCGACGTAGTATATGAAAGTAGGGATCGTTTAAGGCTGGGGATTAGAAGGGATGCTAATCTATACAAATTAAACTCTAAAACACTAAAACTGGACTCTAGACAATGAAAACAGGTACTGTGGGTCAATCTGAACGAATTTTAACTTCAAACAACTTAAAACAACCTAACTTGACTCAAACAAACCAAAACAAACTTAAAACAACAAATAAAACTCAACTAGACAGATTCTAGACACTAGAGACTCAAAACAGGCTAAATAGACTCAAAACAACCAAACTAACTTAAACAGACTCAAAACAGGTTCTAAGGGGTGAACTGGATGACTTTTGGACTAGTTGGACTCAAAACACTAAAAGGAGACAGCTTTGGACGAATTTAAACAAAGTAAGACTCAAACAAGAACTAGGGGGTTTTTTGGACGAATTAAGCAAAACTAAGCAGTTTTAAGCAAACAAAGTGAATTAAAGAGAGATAGAGGTGAATTCAGGGGTAGAAAGCTAGTTAGAGGGTTCCTCTCCACACATGAACATATGCATACGAATCGATTTCCAGTTATTCTTCCGATAAACCATGAATGACAATGCTTTGAATTAATTGTATTGCACTAATCAATTCCCAGATTTCCCTAAGTTCATTGAATTGAATGGATAACGCATCACAACCAAATTATTCTTATCAAGTTCCTTAACTATGGAATACACATGATAGAGATACATATCAAAGATCATTAAGTTCCATGGAAATCATAAACATTGACAAGGCATTCATAACTATGGAATATGCATGTTACTCTTGCCTAGGATTTACTTAACACAATTGTGACTAGCAATCTTTACTACTTGTGAATATAAGTTCCTAACGATTAGGTGAAATTCCCTTATATCCTAGCATCAAATTCATGCATGCAAACTAAGTAGATCTCCTTAATCAACACATAAGAACAAGTTCTTCATAAAATAGATAAGTAAATCATAGTCACAATTTATGAAACAATAACTGAAGGTAATCAATTCATATCAAACATATGTCCATGGCTTTGATTCCACCTCTAACTACAACGGTATTAGTTCCACATGTTCAACATAATTGAAAAGCAAGTTAAATTAAACATGAAGATCAAACAAGAGAAGAAAGAACTCCAAGAAACTCCAATGGTTGCACGACAAGCCTTCTCTTCTCTTCTCTGCGGCAAAGTATGGTTTTCTGAAGGTGTAGTGGTGTAGGATGAGTTATGAGATGTGTATGGAGGTGGATGTATGGTGCGGCAGTCCTCTAACTTGTTTATAAATATATCACAAACCCTAGAGTAATCAGATTAGGGCTTGGACTTAGCAGAAAACATGGATTTGGGACTCTAGTGCGGCAATCACTTTAGAAAAGGAATTGTGGTCCAATTAATGTCTGAAAAGGATTGTAGAACTCAAATCCACAAGGAAAAGGCTTAATAAGTCAGAATCCAAGAGGGAATGGGAGTGAGAAGGCACGGCACAAAGGCATAAGGCAGGGAGCCTTGCAAGGCAAGGAAAAGACCTTCTAGAGAGGAGGGAGGCGCCAGATTTTTAGGCTTCTAGAAAGAATGTGTTTCTGGGCAGATTTTGGGGTTTCTAAAAGAGTTTGCGGCGCCACTTTTGTAGGAGAATGGATACGACTTCTAGAAATCAGGTTTTAAGTCCCCTAAACTGAAGAAAACAGGTTAGGATAAGATTCGGATAAGATAAGATAAGGATTGGATAAGATGAGATAAGATAAGGTTGTTTTGGATAATTCTCCTTCTTTTCAGCTGATTCCTTATCTTCTTTATCTTTGACTTCTTTCTTCCATCTTCTTAGCTGATTTCAAGCCTTTATATCTTCAATTTCGTCCATCAACTTGCCTCCATGCTTGCACTACCCAATCTTGGCCCAAAAATGCTCTAGAATGCTCCAAATTGCTTCTTTTTGCCATCTTGACACTTTGAACCTACAAACACACGAAAATAGCTTAAAATACAAAATTAACTAAGAACTAACAACGTAAATGCATGAAAACAAGCTAACTAAGTCGCATAAATATGCTCCTATCAGTGCTCTAGTTCCACAGGTAGATGACACGGCTTGCCATAGATTAACCGAAATGGAGACATCCCTAGAGGTGTTTTGTAGGCAGTTCGATATGCCCACAATGCATCGTCTAAACGCAAGCTCCAATCCTTCCGGGTTGGCCCAACAGTCTTCTCCAAGATTTGCTTGATTTCTCTATTCGAAACTTCGGCTTGGCCACTTGTTTGAGGATGATAAGGTGTCGAAACCTTATGCTTGACATTGTATTTCTTAAACAGGGCCTCAATGGTGCGATTGCAAAAATGTGACCCTCCATCATTGATGAAGACCCGTGGCATCCCAAATCTAGAGAAAATGTTAGTTTTGATGAAATCTGCAACCACTCTAGAATCGTTAGTACGGGTAGCCTTTGCTTCTACCCATTTGGAAACATAATCAACCGCAAGCAAGATATAAGTGAAACCATATGAAGAAGGAAAGGGACCCATGAAATCAATACCCCAAACATCAAAAATTTCAACATTGAAGATAGGGTTTTGCGGCATTTGATCTCTGGCACCTATGCTACCTGTTTTTTGACATCGATCACATGTTAAACAAAACATTCGAGCATCTTTAAACAATGTAGGCCAATAAAAACCACACTCTAACACCTTGAGGGCTGTTCTTTGGGTGCCAAAATGACCCCCACATGCATAAGAGTGGCAAAAGGCCAGAATGGAATTAAACTCAGAATTGTGCACACATCGTCGAACAATCTGATCTGGGCAATACTTCCACAAATATGGATCATCCCACACATAAAATCGTGCATCACTCTTAAGTTTGTCACGTTGGGGTTTAGTGAAAATGGTTGGAAAACGTTTAGTTACCAAGTAGTTCACTAAATCTGCATACCATGGTTCACTTACCTCGATGGACAACAATTGCTCATCCGGGAACGTCCTTGAAATAGGGAGAGAGTCATCTTCATGCACCATACGGCTCAGGTGGTCAGCCACCACGTTTTCACTCCCTTTCTTGTCCCGAATTTCAATGTCGAACTCTTGTAGCAGGAGCATCCAACGAATCAGCCTTGGTTTGGCCTCCTTCTTGGTGAGAAGATACTTCAAGGCTGCATGGTCAGAATATACAATCACTTTAGTGCCAATTAAGTATGAACAAAATTTATCTAAAGCAAAAACAACAGCAAGAAGTTCTTTTTTCCGTTGTGGAATAGTTCAATTGAGCATCATTCAATGTCAGTGAGACATAGTAGATGACATGCGGCCTCTTGTCCTTCCTTTGTCCTAAAACAGCCCCTACAGCATAATCGGATGCATCACACATGAGCTCGAAAGGAAGACTCCAATCAGGTGGAACAATAATTGGGGCTGAGGTTAGTAACTCCTTGAGTTGTGTAAAGGATGTCGTGCACTCCTCATTGAAATCAAACGCCACATCTTTTTGAAGGAGTCGGCAAAGAGGTTGGGAAACCTTTGAGAAATCTTTGATGAATCGTTGATAGAAACCTGCATGTCCCAGAAAAGAACGAACCTCTCTAACAGAAGTAGGAGAGGGTAAGTGACGTACAAGATCTATCTTTGACTTATCAACCTCAATACCGTTTTCAGAGATGATATGACCTAGAACTATGCCTTGTTTAACCATAAAATGACACTTTTCCCAATTGAGAACAAGGTTAGTTTCAATGCATCGTTTTAAGATCAAACTGAGATTATGCAAACATCCATCAAATGAATCACCAAAAACGCTGAAATCATCCATAAAAACTTCAATAATTTTCTCAACATAATCTGAAAATATGCTCATCATGCATCTTTGAAATGTGGCAGGTGCATTGCATAAACCAAATGGCATGCGACGATAAGCAAATGTACCAAATGGAAATGTGAAAGTGATTTTTTCTTGGTCCTCAGGTGCTATGACAATTTGATTGTAACCAGAATAACCATCAAGAAAACAATAGAATGCATAACCTGCTAACCTTTCAAGCATTTGATCAATGAATGGCAAAGGGAAGTGATCCTTCCTTGTGGTGGCGTTGAGCTTCCTATAATCGATACAAACCCTCCAACCTGTTTGGATTCGAGTAGGCACAAGCTCATTCTCTTCATTCTTCACAACTGTCACTCCGGACTTCTTAGGGACCACTTGGATTGGAGAGACCCAACGGCTATCAGAAATTGGGTAGATCACTCCACAATCTAAGAGCTTGATGATTTCCTTCTTCACAACGTCCATCATGGGTGGATTGAGTCAGCGTTGTGCTTTTCTCGATGGTTTGGCTCCTTCTTCCAAGAGTATTCGATGCATGCAAGTGGTTGGGCTAATTCCCTTTATATCTGCCAATGTCCACCCAATGGCAGTTTTGTATTCCCGAAGCACTCTCACCAACTTGTCCTCCTCTTGGGCCGTGAGTGAAGAAGAGATGATGATGGGCAGCGTCTCTTGTTCTCCCAAAAACACATACTTCAAATGGCTAGGCAATGGTTTAAGCTCTAGGGAAGGTGGCTGGATTATAGAAGGTGATGCGAAATATATAAGCACACAAATTAAATCAGTTTCTAACTAATATGACTCAACAAAGTGAAGGGGGATTGGATTTTGACGAATTTGAAAACAAAACAAGAAACTTAAAGTACTAGTGAAATCTGCACGAATTTGAGTGAAACTATGGATGATGGGCTAGCTAGGAGGTTCTTCTCCACACATGACACACTTGCAAACAAAACGATTTCCAGTTGCTTTTCAATAAACCACGAATTCTCAACACCCTTGATTAATTAGGTACGCTTAAATTAACCCTCACATTTTCCTCATGTCATTGAATTGGATGGAAAAAGTGCATCACAATCAAATTATTCTTCAAAAGTTCCCTACATGAAAGCGCATGATAGAGATACAATCAAAGATCATTAAGTTCAATGAAAATCATAAGTATTGACGAGGCACTCGTAACTATGAAAGCGCATGATACTTATGCCAAGAATTTACTTAACACGATTGTGACCAGCAACCTTCACTACTTGTGAATATAAGTTCATAACGATTAGGTGAAACTCCCTTATATCCTAGCATCAGATTTATGCATGAAAATTAAGCGTGCACTGATAGGAGCATATTTATGCGACTTAGTTAGTGTGTTTTCTTGCATTTATTTAGTTATTTGTTGCTTATTATAGTGTCTTAAGTCATTTTCGTGTGTTTTTTGGTCCAAGAAGCAAAGTAGGCAAAAAGATGCAATTTGGAGCATTTTAGAGCAGTTTTGGGCTTGGAATGGATATCACAAGTATGGAGCAAGATGGATGGACGAATTTGAAGTTCAAGAGAGGCTAGGAATGTGCAAAAGAGTTGGAGAAATAAGTTCAAGTCATTGAAGATAAGGAATCAGCTATAAAGAAGGAGAATTATCCAAAACCTTATCCAACCTTATCTTATCCAAACTAACCTTATCTTATCTTATCTTACCTTGCCTTATCTTATCCTAACCTAATCCTTTCCTAACTTAATTCCTGCTGTAAAAGGGTTTTAATTTCAGTTTAGGAGGCATAAAAGCCTGATTTCTAGGAACCTTATCCTCTCCTACAAAGGTGCCGCACCCTTGTCCTTGATCCCCTGGGTTTTTGGTCTTCTAGATGTCCTATTTCCTGCTAGGATTACATAAACCTTTTCCCCTTAGGATTGTGTTTTATTTTCCTACACAAACTACATTTTGTAATCCTTTTCCTACACTACATCATTGTGCTGCACCTCCCTCTTTAAATAGACCCTTTTGCTGCACCATTCACCACCACCATCTCTCATTCACACATCTCTACACTACCATTCAGCCATACCCTCATTGTGCCGCAACTTGCAAGCAAAGAAGGAAGGAATCTGGAGCGTTTTCTAGGTGTTTTCTATCTTTGTTCAATGTTTAATTTTATTTATATTTGTTTGATTGCGAACATGAGGAACTAATTTCTTTATAGTTAGAGGCGAATTCAAAGCCATGGACATATGTTTTATATGAATTGATTTCCTCCAGTTATGATTTCATGAATCGTGAATGTGGTTTGCTTAACTGTTTTATTAAGAACTTGTTCTTGTGTGTTGATTAAGGATGCATACTTAGTTTGCATGCATGAATTTGATGCTAAAATATAAGGGAATTTCACCTAATCGTTATGAACTTATATTTACAAGTAGTGGAGGTTGCTAGTCACGATCGCGTTAAGTAAATTCCTGGTAGGAGTGTCATGCTTTTCATAATCACGAATGCCTTGTCAATGCTTATGATTTTCACAAAGCTTAATGATCTTTGTTTCTTGTCTCTATCATGCTTTTCATAGTTAGGGAGCTTAATAAAGAATGATTTGGGTTGTCGTATGCTTTTCATCCAATTCAATGAGTCTAGGGAAATCTGATGATTAATTAGTTCTATACAATTAATTTGGGGCATTGTCATTCATGGTTTGTTGAAAGAATAACTGGAAATCAATTTATATGTATATGTTCATGTGTGGAGAAGGGCCCTCTAACTAGCCTTTCACCCGTTTTAAATCACCAAACTCGTTTTTCTAAAGTTTTTATGCAAAATTTCTGTTTTAAGTCTTAATTTCGTCAAAAACAAACCCCCTTTCATTTAAACTTGTTTTTAGAGTCAAAACCTGTTTTGTTTTAGTCTTTTGAGTCTTTTAAGTTTTATTTTCGTCAAAACCACTTGTTAGGTTTAGAATTGAGTCTTTCTGATTGTTTCTTGCTGTTTTGAGTGTTTTAAGTTAGTTTAGAGTCTATAGAGTCTAGTTTAGTGTTTTTGAGTCTTATTTGTGTTGATTAGCATCCCTAGTTAATCCCCGGTCTAGAACGATCCCAACTTACATCATTGCTACAATTGTCATCAATAGGGTTTAATTTGTGTGTCAAGTTAATTTTCACATCATGCACTCTCAACCAACACACACAAATCAGTTTTAATTCAACAGATAAGTAAATTGAATTCACAGCTTATGAATCACAACTGGATGTAATCAAATCATATTGCAAGTATAACCATGGTTTCGAATTCCCCCCTAGCTAAGAGGGGTTTAGTTCCTCATACTCACAGAACAAAGAATAACAAGTTTATACATTGAAAACAAAAGAAAGATTACACCTAAAACGTTCCAGCAATCCTAACTCGAATGGCAGGCATGTCCAAGGGCTCTCCTCCTTCCTCTTTGCTGCGGCACAAGGTTTGGTGGTGAGTTTTTGGGGTTATGAATGGTGTAGAAGGCTGGGTTTATGGCTAGGATGGATGTATGGTGCGGCAAGGAGTGGATTAGGTCAGAAACTATGGAGAATGGTGAAGAATAGGTGCGGCTGAGAGTGGTTAGGGATTTCTGGCGTGAATGGGTGTGTATATGATGATTTTGTGGCTGCAACAAGGAAGTTTATTTAAAAGTTTCAGGAATTAAAACCCTAGGTTATATAGGTAAACAGAAATTAAGATAAAAGCTCTAGAAAGAGGAAACAAAATCAGAAAACTAAGGGAAAGTGCAAGGGATTTGCGGCAAGGATCTAAATTAAAAAGGGAATGTGCTTTAAATGCAAGAAATAGGAAAGAAAGAACTCCCCCTTGCACGGCAAGGAAAAGGAAAGGTCCAAAGGGTGCGGCAAGGGTTCTTAGGTGGTCTAAGTCCTTCAATTTGTGTCCTAGAATGCATAGGAAGCCTTCAAAGTTGCTGACATTTAGGAACATTTAGGATTAGGAAAGGTCAAACCAAAATAGGAAACCTTGGCTAAACTTTCCTACTTCACGTAGGAATCCTTGTTTGAGTAGGAATCCTCATGTGAGTAGGAATCCTCATTCTTCTAGGAATCCTTCTTCAATTAGGAATCCTAACTTCTTCAAGTCTTCAATTTCGTCCATTCCTTTTGCTCCAAACATGTGATATCCATTCCAAGCCCAATTTTGCTCCAAAAAGCTCCAAAATGCACTTTCTTGCATACTTTGCCCTTAGAACCTGAAAACACACGAAAATGGCTTAAAAGACTAAAATAACTAAGAAATAACAACGTAAATGCAAGGAAACAAGCTAACTAAGTCGCATAAATATGCTCCTATCATCTCACTTATTTTGAACACTTTTCATACTTTTTTTCCCAAACTTTTCTTCTTTCTCTTTTGCACGAATTTGTCTTCCCTTTTTTTTTTTTTTTTTTTTTTTCACCCGTGCCTCTTTTGTGACTTTGGCACATATAAACGCACAACTTTCTTTCCCCCACACTTGTTTGCTGCCCAATAACGAACAAAGGGAATTCACTCTAAGTCATGCTTAGCTACGCCTTAAGAACAAGGGTAAGGATGGTCTTAATCTAGGCTAGGTAGGGATAATGTGGGTAAACAAAGAACATAGGCTAAACAAGGCTCAAAAGGGTTAAACCTACAAAACAAATAACATAGGGAGGTTCGGCTATTTGGCACTGGTTCACTACACAACTTCATCTTGTTTATGTGTTATGCTAATCAATTTCATGCTTTGAATGAAACGGGTATGAGTTCTAGTATTTGGAACTAAATAATGAAACGCCTTCTAAGTAGCAACCAAGCAAAGAATAATGAGATCATGCAACGACTTTAGAAAACAATAAATGCTCAGATTTTTAACTCTCCATAGAATGTTTTAAGCTCAAGTCTCTCAGGGTTGTAGCGTTAGTTTAAGATTCTTCCTTCAAGCATGTTACAAAAACTGATTTTTTCTCTTTTTGATTAAACATGAATTCATGAACTATAACCATAATCAAGCATAAACCAGAGAGCAATTCAAACCTCCATCCATGTTTATAACTTTCCTCAATAGTCATGCAATTCAAAACCGAATCCTCATCATTGTGTTGGAAGGTACCCTAAGACACAAACAAACACACTAAAACAACTCTTTTTGGGTTTTTCAAAACAATTTTTCAAATTTTTATGGTATTTTCGGATTTTCTTTTCAAAACACACTAAAAGACTCCAAAACAGCTTAAAAACACTTAAAAACACTGAAAACAACATTCAAAGTGATAGGTGATAAAAACCCACGAATTTCATGCAAAAACACTTTGTTACCCCCCCACGCTTAAATCAAACATTGTCCTCAATGTTTCAAACATAAACTCACACAAAAACAAGCAAATAACACAACTAACACACATAACAGATATGGCAAAATAGAAGCAATAAAGAGAGAGAGTTTAAGAACGTAAATCTGGTTTTGGAGCTAGAATTCCATCTTTCTCTCGTTTGAACACATGGGTTGCCTCCCAAGAAGCGCTTGCTTTAACGTCTTGCAGCCGGACGATTCCTCTGTTTAAGCATCATTGGAGCCCACGGCATGGAAGGGAACTTCTTCCACAACCTGCCCCACAATGTTCTCGTAGTACGGCTTCAAACGGTGCCCGTTCACCTTGAATTCTTGTCCGTTCCTTAAGCTTTGGACTTGGACTGCACCATGTGGAAAAACATTAGTAACAACAAAAGGTCCAATCCACTTAGAACGTAACTTACCAGGGAATAAACGTAAACGGGAGTTGAAAAGCAACACTTTCTGCCCAATTGAAAATGTTTTGCCCCGAATCATCTTGTCATGAAACGCCTTTGTTTTCTCCTTGTAAATTCGGGCATTCTCATGTGCTTCATTCCTTATTTCCTCAAGTTCATTTAATTGGAGCTTTCTATGCACTCCAGCCGCATCTATGTCCAAATTGAATGTTTTCACAGCCCAATGCGCCTTGTGCTCTAGTTCCACAGGTAGGTGACATGGCTTGCCATAGATGAGCCGAAATGGAGACATCCCTAGGGGTGTTTTGTAGGCCGTACGATATGCCCACAGTGCATCGTCTAAACGCAAACTCCAATCCTTCCGGGTTGGCCCAATAGTCTTCTCCAAAATCTGCTTGATTTCCCTATTCGAAACCTCGGCTTGGCCACTTGTTTGAGGGTGATAAGGCGTTGCAACCTTATGCTTGACGTTATACTTCTTAAAAAGCGCCTCAATGGTCCGGTTGCAAAAATGGGAGCCTCCATCACTTGTAAACACTCTAGGCATCCCGAATCTGGAGAATATGTTAGATTTGATGAAATATGCAACTACTCGAGAATCATTAGTACGGGTGGCTTTTGCTTCCACCCATTTCGATACATAATCAACCGCAAGCAAGATATAAATGAAACCATATGAAGAAGGAAAAGGACCCATGAAATCAATACCCCAAACATCAAAAATTTCGACATTGAAGATAGGGGTCTGCGACATTTGATCCCTTGCACCTATGTTACCTGTTCTTTGACATCTATCACATGTTATGCAGAAAGTTCGAGCATCTTTAAACAATGTAGGCCAATAAAAACCACATTCTAACACCTTGGGTGCTGTTCTTTGGGTGCCAAAATGACCCCCACATGCATAAGTATGACAGAAAGCAAGAATGGAATTAAACTCAGAGTTATGCACACATCTTCGAATAATCTGATCCGGGCAATATTTCCACAAGTATGGATCGTCCCAAACATAAAATCTAGCATCCTTTTGGAGTTTATCACGTTTATATTTGTCTAGGGTGCTAGGGACACGTTGTGTGACCAAATAATTGACCAAATCAGCATACTAAGGCTCAGAACGATCCCTAGTTAATCCCCAGTTTAGAACGATCCCTACTTATACATATACTACAATTGTCATCAATAGGGTTTAATTTGTGTGTCAAGTTAATTTTCACATCAGTTATGCACACATCTTCGAATAATCTGATCCGGGCAATATTTCCACAAGTATGGATCGTCCCAAACATAAAATCTAGCATCCTTTTGGAGTTTATCACGTTTATATTTGTCTAGGGTGCTAGGGACACGTTTTGTGACCAAATAATTGACCAAATCAGCATACCAAGGCTCACTTACCTCTATGGACAGCAATTGCTCATCTGGGAACGTTTCTGGAATGGGGAGGGGCTCTTCATTGTGGACCAATCGGCTTAGGTGGTCAGCCACCACGTTTTCACTCCCTTTCTTGTCCCTAATCTCAATGTCGAACTCTTGGAGTAAGAGCATCCAACGAATCAACCTTGGTTTGGCCTTCTTCTTGGTGAGAAGGTACTTCAAAGATGCATGGTCAGAATATACAATTACTTTAGTGCCAAGTAAATATGAACGAAATTTATCTAAAGCAAAAACAATGGCAAGAAGTTCTTTTTCCATGGTAGAATAGTTCAATTGAGCATCGTTTAAGGTCCGAGAGGCGTAATAGATGACATGGGGCTGTTTGTTCTTCCTCTGGCTTAAAACAGCTCCAATTGCATAATCGGATGCATCAGACATTAGCTCAAAAGGGAGGCTCCAATCTGGTGGAGTGATGATGGGGGCCGAAGTGAGCACTTCCTTAAGATGTGTAAAGGCCGTCTCACACTCCGCATTAAACTCAAAAGACACTTCTTTTTTAAGGAGACGGCATAGGGGCTGTGCAATTTTGGAGAAGTCCTTGATAAATCGCCTATAGAATCCTGCGTGGCCAAGAAAAGAACGAACCACTCTCACCGAAGTGGGAGAGCGTAAGTAGCGTACACGATCTATTTTAGACTTATCAACCTCAATTCCTTTTTCAGATATGATATGACCCAAAACTATACCTTGTTTGACCTTAAAATGACACTTTTCCCAATTCAACACAAGGTTAGTTTCGATGCATCGTTTTAAAATCAAAGTAAGATTATCCAAACATCCATCAAATGAATCTCCAAAGACACTTAAATCATCGATAAATACCTTAATGATCTTTTCCACAAAATCAGAGAAAATACTTACCATACACCTTTGGAATGTGGCTGGTGCATTGCACAAACCAAATGGCATTCGTCTATAAGCAAAGGTACCAAAGGGGCACGTGAAGGTGGTCTTCTCTTGGTCATCCGGGGCTATAACAATCTGATTGTAACCTGAATAGCCATCAAGAAAACAATAAAAAGCATGACCGGCTAACCTTTCAAGCATTTGATCAATAAAGGGCAACGGAAAGTGATACTTTCTAGTTGTGGCGTTGAGCTTCCTATAGTCAATGCAAACTCTCCATCTGGTTTGGATTCGGGTAGGCACAACTTGGACCGGAGAGACCCATCGGCTATCAGAAATAGGGTAAATCACTCCACAATCTAGTAGCTTGATTATTTCCTTCTTCACAACTTCCATCATGGGTGGATTGAGTCGGCGTTGTGCTTCTCGAGATGGTTTGGCTCCTTCTTCCAAAAGAATACAATGCATGCAAGTGGTGGGGCTAATTCCCTTGATATCGGCCAAGGTCCATCCAATGGCTGTTTTATACTCTCTCAAAACACGCACCAATCTGTCCTCTTCTTGTGCCGTGAGTGAGGATGAGATGATGACCGGCAATGTCTCATGTTCTCCCAAGAAAACATACTTCAAGTGACTTGGTAACGGTTTAAGTTCAAGGGAGGGTGGCTGTATTACTGAAGGAAGCAACTTATTAGTCAAAATCGAATCTGAAATTGGGATTGGGGGCTTACCATATTGTTTTGGCAATGATTCTAGGGCAGCCACCATCTCAGCTACATCATCACTAGGGGCCACGGCATGGTGTTCTTCAATGGTGCCGTGGGTTGTACTTGGTTCTGCCCCATGGTTCTTGCATCCAATTCCATTTGTAAGAACCTTTTCAAGCGCATCGTCATGCAATTGTTCCAAGTGCTCCTGCGCCATTGAATCAATTATATCAATTGCAAAGCAAGAATGATCATCATTAGGATATTTCATAGCTTCATAAATTTTAAAATCAATAACATCCCCATCAAACTCCTTTGTCAGGATCCCTGTGAACACATCAATCTTTGTGCGAGCTGTTTTCATGAACGGTTTGATAGGGGCATATTTATGCACCTTAGTTAGCTTGTTCTTGTGCATTTATGTTGTTTTTCCTTAGTTAAAGTAGTCTTTTAAGCTAGTTTGATGTATTTTCAGGTTCTAAGGGTAAGCATGCAAAAAGAAGCAATTTGGAGCATTCTAGAGCATTTTTGGGCCAAGATTGGGTAGTGCAAGCATGGAGGCAAGTTGATGGACGAAATTGAAGATATAAAGGCTTGAAATCAGCTAAGAAGATGGAAGGAAAAAGTCAAAGATAAAGAAGATAAGGAATCAGCTCAAAAGAAGGAGAATTATCCAAAACATTATCTAAAACAACCTTATCTTATCTTATGTTATCCAATCCTTATCGTATCTTACCTTATCTTATCCAATCTTATCCTAATCTTATCCTTACCTATTTTCTTCAGTTTAGGGGACTTAAAACCTGATTTCTAGAAGTCCTATCCCTTGTCCTATAAAGTGGCGCCCCAAATCCTTCTAGAAACCCCAAAATCTGCCACAAAACACATTCCTTCTAGAACCCTGAAAATTTGGCGCCTCCTTCCCTTCTAGAATCCTTTTTCCTTGCCTTGCAAGGCATTCCCTGCCCTTATCCTATTGTACCGCATCTCTCAGGCCTTTTTCCCTCTTGGATTCTGATTGTTAGGCCTTTTCCTTGTGCATTTGGGTTCTACAAATCCTTTTCAGAAATCAATTGGGCCACAATCCTCTTTCCTAATGGATTCACAATTTCTGCCGCACCTAGGGCCCTAATTCCTTGTGCAATGCTGAGTCCAAGCCCTAATCTGATTACCTTAGGGTTTGTGGTGCCTATATATATAAGTTTAAAGGGTTGCCGCAGGTTACACCACCTCCATACACAACCATTCTCGCCAGAAACTCTTCCCCACTCTCTGCCGCACCCATCATTCACAATTCTCCATAGTTTCTGACCTATACATCCATCCTAACCATTAACCCAGCCTTCTACACCATTCATAACCCCCAAAATCTGTCCCAAGTCCTTGTGCCGCAGCAAAGAGGAGGAGAATGAGCCCTGGACGTGCATGCCATTCAAGTTCGAATTGCTGGAAGTTTTAGATGTTTCCTTTCCTTTGATTTCAATGTTTAATTTCAATACTCTTTGTTCTGTACGTATGAGGAACTAAACTCCCCTTGGCTAGGGGGGGATTCGAAACCATGTTTATGCTTGCTATATGACTTGATTACCTCTAATTGCGTTTCATAAATTGTGAATTCAATTTACTTATCTGTTCATATTAAAACTGATTTGTGTGTGTTGATTGAGGTGGCCAACTTAGTTGCATGCATAAATCTAATGCTAGGATATAAGGAAGTCTCACCTAATCGTTACAGAATTATATTCACAAGTAGTAAAGGTTGATGATCTCAATTGTGTTAAGTAAATTCTTGGCATAAGTTTCATGCAATTCATAGTAACGAATGCCTCGTCAATGCTTATGGTTTTCATAGAACTTAATGATTCTTGCTTGTATCTCTATTATGCAATTCATGTAGGGAACTTGTGGGGAATGCTTTGGGTTGTCGTATGCAATCATCCAATTCAATAACGTTAGGAAAATCTGAGGGTTAATTAGTGCAATTCACGGTTAATCTGGGGCGTTGAGAATTCATGGTTTATTGAAAAGCAATTAGAAATCGTTTTGTATGCAAGTATGACATGTGTGGAGAAGAACCCCTTAGCTAGCCTTCCATCCATTCACTTTAACCAATTTCGTTTTACAATCTGTTTTGTTTTACAAAGTTTTTGTTTGTTTTCAAATTCGTTAAAACCAATTCCCCCTTTATTTTGAAGTGTCAAATTAGTTAGAAATCAATTTAGTTTGTGTTTTTAAGTGTCTTGAGTCAAGTTATAAACTGTTTTCGTCCAAATTCTTCCTTAGTGTTCAAAACTGCCCAGAAAGTGGTTTTTAAGGCAGTTTTGAGCGTTTGTTTGCTGTTTTGAGTCTTTTGGTTTGTTTTAGTGTTTCAGAGTATAGTTTTGCATTCTTTGAGTCTAGATTTAGTGTTTTAACTTTGTTTTAAGTTTGTGAGTCAGTTTTCAAGTGGTTTAGCAATCCCTCCTAATCCCCGGCCTAGAACGATCCCTACTTACATACTTTGCTACAATTGATAAAAAAAGGGTTTAATTTGTGTGCTTATATATTCTGCATCACGGTCTTCCAAGTAGAATCGGCAATGGGGTGGAATGGGCCGAATCTTCCATCTCTAGCACGTAGAAATCAGTGGGGAAGATGAGATGATTAACCTGCACTAAGACATCCTCCAAAACTCCCTTTGGATAAGCGTTAGATCTATCGGCTAATTGAACAATCACTCCATCATTTTTCAATTCGCCCAAGTTCATAGATGCATAAATAGAATAAGGCATGACATTTATTGTTGCACCTAGATCTAACATGGCATGTTCGAACCTAGTATTACCAATAACACATGGAATTGTAAAGCTACCTGGGTCCTTGCATTTGGGAGGCAATTTGCGTTGCAACACCGCTGAAACATTTTCACTTACCCGTACCACTTCCTTGGTCGAAAATCTCCTCTTTGTTGTGCACAGCTCCTTCAAGAATTTGGCATATTTGGGAACTTGCTTGATTGCATCAAGGAGTGGAATGTTGACTTGCACCTTTCGAAACGTTTCTAGAATGTCCTTTTCGGTTTCCTCCTTCCTTGATTGCATAAATCTGCGAGGAAATGGTGCATTGGGTGGAACAAGGTTAGAATCAATCGAGTTTGAACCCAACTTACCATTGTTGGACGATTTGGGAAGTTTAGGTGCATTGGAAGGCTGCGGCAAGGTTGGAACAACCCTTGCCGTGGGTGTCTCTTGTTCTGCCTTCTCTTGTAACAACGTCTCGTCCTCCTTTTGGGCAGATTCAGATGTCTTTGGATCAGTCCCAACCTCTTTGCCACTTCTTAGGGTCATGGCCTTGACAGATTCGAATCCTCCATTCGGATTCACAGTGGTAGAACTAGGAAGTTTGCCATGCTCTCGAAACTGCCCCATAAACTCAGCCATTTGTCCCATCTGTTTCTTCAATTCAGTCACCTCCCTGGCTTGATTTTGCACCTCCTTGGCATAGTTTTGCATCTCTTTGGTTTGATTTTGCTGCCCCTGTGCCAAAGTGGTTAGTAATTGAATAACTTGATCATTCTCAAGAGACGAACCTGAGTTATTTTGGGCAGATTGTGTTTGGGATTGCATGGTTGCATATGGCTTTGGAAACATCCCAGGGGTTGGTGGCCGAAATCCACCTTGCTGTTGAGGTTGTTGGGGTTTCCTCCAACGCAGATTTGGATCATCTTTCCAACCCGAATTGTAGGTATTTGCATATGGATCATATCGGGGCTGATTTTGGCCTTGGAACCCAACAGCGTTGGCACTCTCCCATCCTCCATTCTCAATCAATTGAGGGTAACTTTCAGATTGGTGCCCTTGCATGGTGCACACGCCACAGATTGGTGGTGGTTGTGATTTTGGTCCTTCGACAACCTGAGACACAAGGAGAGTAAGATTAGCCAATTGTGATTGAATTTCAGAAATTGCACTTACCTCATTGACATGTTGCTGCCGTGGGCTCTCTCTTTGTCCAACACCTTCATATTGTTGTGCATTGAGGGCTCGGTTCGTAATTAAGGTCTTGGCAGCCACCGGCGTCTTGTCAACTAACGCACCACCCGCTGATGCATCTAGCATTTGGCATTCAATGGGGAGGAGTCCTTCATAGAAGTATTGAATGAGCAGCTCCTTCTTCATTTGGTGTTAAGGGCATGATGCAACTAGGCCCTTAAAACGCTCATAATATGCAGGGAAAGACTCTCCTTGATTTTGCTGAATACCACTAATCCGTTTCCTCAAGAGAATGACTCTTGAAGTTGGGAAAAACTTCTCCAAGAATGCTCGTTTCATACTTTCCCAAGATGTGACAGTTCCGGGCGCCAATTCGTACAACCAATCTTTAGCCTTTTCCAACAATGAGAATGGAAAGGCTTTCATCTTCAAAATATTCCCATCAACATTAACGGGTGTCATACTTGAGCAAACCACTTCAAATTCCTTCAAATGCTTGTTTGGATCCTCCATGGACAGCCCATGGTATTTGGGAATGTGATGCAACAAGCTAGACTTCAATTCGAACTCGTCGGTCTTATCTAGAGCTGCCCTAGGATATTGGATACATAGGGGTACTGCATTATCCAATCCCGAGGCCGAGAGTTCCTTAATGGTTCAATTATCTGCAGCCATAACTTCTTCAACCTCGGCCTCCTCTATCTCCTCAGATTCGGCCTCTTCTTGTTCGTCAACCTAGGTTTCAAAACTTGAACTAGGTGGGTGAGGTTCTGGGTTCTTTCTTTTCCTTCTCAAAGTTCGTTCAAAATTGTCGTCAAAATCCAAGATATGCTCATGAACCACTTGAGAACTACGAGTCATAAACTAGTACCTGAAAACAAAGAAAACAAACTAGAATCAGAATCTAGACTAACACACACATCAAGATAGACAACAAAAAAACAAAAAAAACAAAAAAACAAAATAACGGGGGATTAGCACAATTGCTAATCCCTGGCAACGGCGCCAAAAATTTGATGTGAAGGATGAGGAAATAATGGCAGGTAAGGTCTCTTTTTCCCCCAAGAAAACATAATTCAAATGATTTGGTAACTGTTTAAGTTCAAGGGTAGGTGCCTGAATCACTGAAGGAAGCAACGTATTAGTCGAAACGGGAATTGAATCAAAGTTAGGAGACTTACACTCATGCATGGGTAGTGACTCAAGGGCAGCAACCATCTCAATGAATTCCTCACAAGAGGGCACGGCATGGATTGGTTCATGTGTGCCATGGGTTAGCATGGGTTCTGCCCACTTGTTGTTGAGCTCCATCCCTCTTGTAATGACCTTTTCAAGTGCATCGTCATTCAAATCTTCCAAATACACCTGCGCCAAAGAATCAATAACAATAGAAAAACAAGAGTGATCATCATTAGGATATCTCATGGTTTCAGAAATATTGAAATTAATCACTTCCCCATCAAATTCCATTGACAACGTTCCTTTGAACACATCAATCTTGGTGCAGGCTGTCTTCATGAATGGCCTACCAAGGAGAATCGGCAAAGAGGTGGAATGGGCTGAATCTTCCATGTCCAAAACATAAAAATCAGCCGGGAAGACTAAATGATTCACCTGCACTAAAACATCCTCTAATACTCCTTTTGGATAATCGTTAGAACGATCAGCCAATTGTATGATCACACCATCCTTTTTCAATTCACCCAAGTTCATAGATGCATAAATAGAATAAGGCATGACATTTATAGATGCACCTAAGTCAAGCATGGCAGATTCAAAACGAGTATGGCCAATTACACAAGGAATCGTAAAACTGCCGGGATCTTTGCATTTAGGGGGCAGTTTACGTTGCAATACGGCTGAAACATTTTCACTTACCTTCACAACCTCCTTGTTCAAAACTCTCTTCCTAGTTGTGCACAACTCCTTCAGAAACTTGGCATACCTCGGAACTTGCTTAATTGCATCCAAAAGTGGTATATTGACTTGAACTTTCCTAAATGTCTCTAGAATGTCCTTTTCAGCTTCCTCTTTCTTTGTTTGCATGAATCTGCTAGGAAAAGGAACATTCGAAAAAAAAACATTAGTAGGAATTGAATTTGACACATTCTTACCCTTGTTGGACAGATTTGATGGTTTAGGAGCACTTAGGGTTTGCGGCAAAGGTGTATCCTATCTTGCCGTGGGTTGGCTTTGTTCCTCCTCTTCAACTTGAAGTCTTTCATCTTCTTTGTGACCTGATGTTGATGGTTGTGTACCTGCCCCAACCTCTTTTCCACTTCTCCATAGAATGGCGTTTGCAGATTCGAAACCTCCTTTTGGATTCACAACAATTGAGCTAGGAAGTTTGCCTTGTTCTCGGAATTGCCCCATGAATTCTGCCATTTGGCCCATTTGTTTCTTCAACTCATCCACCTCTTTAGCTTGATTGAGCATTGTTTTGGTTTGATTTTGCTATCCCTGCACCAAAGAGGTTAGTAATTGAGTAATGTGATCATTGTCCATGGATGTACCTGAATTAGTTTGAGCAGATTGCTGTGGTGCTTGTGTGGGTACGAATGGCTTAGTGTAGAAGCCCGGGGGTTGCTGCCTAAAGCCTCATTGTTGTTGGGATTGTTGGGGCTCCCTCCACTTGAAATTTGGGTGGTCTCTCCAACCTGGATTGTAGGTATTAGAGTATGGATCGTTCCTTGGCTGGTTTTGGCCTCCAAAACCTACGGCATTGGCAGATTCCCATCCACCATTCTCAATTAATTGAGGACACTTCTTAGATTGGTGGCCTTGAATGGAGCACACGCCACATACATTGGAGGACATTCCTTGCGTTTTACATCCTTCCATAAACTGCGAAAACATAGAAGTAAGGTTAGTGATTTGAGATTGTAAATCAGAAACGGCACTTACCTCATTTACTTGCTGCCGTGAGTTGCTTCTTTGTCCAACACCTTCATATTGTTGAGCGTTCAACGCTCGGTTAGCTATCAAGGTCTTGGCAACCATGGGTGTCTTGTCCACCAAAGTTCCGCCCGCTGAGGCATCTAGCATTTGACGTTCAATGGGTAGAAGCCCTTCGCCGAAATATTGAAGAATAAGCTCCTCCTTCATTTGATGCTGTGGACATGAAGCAACAAGAGTTTTAAAACGTTCATAATAAGTAGGAAACGATTCACCTTCATTTTGCTGAATGCCACTAATCCTTTTACGTAAGAGAATGACTCGAGAAGTTGGGAAAAACTTCTCCAAGAACGCCCGTTTCATGCTCTCCCAAGATGTGACAGTTCCGGGGCCTAGTTCATACAACCAATCTTTAGCCTTTTCCAAGAGAGAAAAAGGGAAAGCCTTCATCTTCAGTATGCTTTCGTCGACGTTGACAGGGGTCATGCTTGAACACACCACTTCGAACTCTTTCAAGTGCTTGTTTGGATCCTCCATGGACAGCCCATGGTACTTTGGAATGTGGTGCAACAAACTTGACTTCAACTCGAACTCCTCGGTTTTGCCTTGAGCAGCCATGGGGTATTGGATGCATAGGGGTGTGGCATTGTCCAATCCCGAAGCAGAGAGCTCATTGATTGTTCAATTGTCCGCTGCCATGACTTGTACCTCTTCCACAACCTGTGCCGTGGGGTCTTCTTCCTCTTCTAGCACTGGTTCTTCAAACTCAGGTTCAGGGCTAGATGGATTAGATGCTTGTTGATTCCTCTGCCTTCTCAAAGTCCTCTCAAAATTGTCGTCAAAGTCCAAAATATTCTTATGAACAGGTTGAGAGCTTCGAGTAATAAACTAGTACCTAAAAATAAGAAACAAAACAAAGTCAGAAACTTAAACAAATTAAAAGTAAACAGAAAGAAAAGATCCAAGGGATTAGCAAAGTTGCTAATCCCCGGCAACGGCGCCAAAAATTTGATGCGATGTAAAACAGCACACAAATTAAACCCTTTTGTTGACAATTGTAGTATATGTATAAGTAGGGATCGTTCTAGACCGGGGATTAGGAGGGATTGCTAAAACACTTGAAACTGACTCAAAAACGTAAAAACAAAGTTTAAACACTAAACTAGACTCAAAGAATGCAAAACTAGACTCTAAAACACTAAAACAACTCAAAAGACTCAAAAAGCACAAAAACACTCAAAACTGCCTACACAAACTGGGCAGTTTTGGACTCTAAACACTACTTTGGACGAAAATAGATTTTAACTTGACTCAAAACACTCAAAAACACAAACTAAAACAGTTTCTAACTAATATGACTCAACAAGTAAAGGGGGGATTGGGTTTTGACTAATTTGAAAACAAAACAAGAAACTTAAAGAACTAGTGAAATCTGCACGAAATTGGGTGAAAACTATGGATGATGGGATAACTAGGAGGTTCTTCTCCACACATAACACACTTGCATACAAAACGATTTCCAGTTGCTTTTCAATAAACCATGAATTCTCAACGCCCCAGATTAACCGTGAATTGCACTAATTAACCCTCAGATTTTCCTAATTTTATTGAATTGGATGATTGCATACGACAACTCAAAGCATTCCCCACAAGTTCCCTACATGAATTGCATAATAGAGATACAAGCAAGGATCATTAAGTTCTATGAAAATCATAAGCATTGACAAGGCACTCGTAACTATGAATTGCATGATACTTATGCCAAGAATTTACTTAACGCGATCGCGACTAGCAACCTTCACTACTTGTGAATATAAGTTCATAACGATTAGGTGAAACTCCCTTATATTCTAGCATCAAATTCATGCATGCAAATTAAGTTGGCCACCTTAATTAAGACACACAAATCAGTTATAATATGAACAGATAAGTAAATTGAATTCACAACTGGATGTAATCAATTCACATTGCAAGTATGATCATGGTTTCGAATCCCCCCCTAGCTAAGAGGGGTTTAGTTCCTCATACTCACAGAACAAAGATTATTGAATTGAAACATTGAAAACAAAAGAAAGATTACACCTAAACGTTCCAGCAATCCTAACTTGAATGGCAGGCACGTCCAAGGGCTTTCCTCCTTCCTCTTTGCTGCGGCACAAGGGTTGTTGGTGAGTTTTGGGAGTTATGAGTGGTGTAGATGGCTGGGTTATTGGCTTGGATGGATGTATGGTGCGACAGGGAGTGTTTTTGGTCAGAAACTATGGAGAATGGTGAAGGATAGGTGCGGCTAGGGTTGGGGAAGGAATTCTGGCAAGACAGGTTGTGCGGATGGATGAAAGGATCCTCTGTGGCTGCAACAAGGAAGTTTATTTAAAGGTTTTAGGGAAATTAAAACCCTAACTTATTTAGGTAATCAGAAATTAAGTCAAAAGCATCTAGAAAGAGGAAACAATATCAGAAAACTAAGGGAACGTGCCAGGGATATGCGGCAAGGCTTTAAAACAGAATAGGAATGTGTTTTAATGCAAGGAAACAAGAAATAACCATCTCCCTTGCACGGCAAGGAAAAGGAAAGGGGTAAGGAGGTGTGGCAAGGGTCCTTAGGTGGTCTAAGTCCTTCAATTTGTGTCCTAGAATGCATAGGAAGCCTTCAAAGTTGCTGGAATTTGGAAACATTTAGGATTAGGAAAGGCAAACCAAAATAGGAAACCTTGGCTTAACTTTCCTACTTCAAGTAGGAATCCTTGTTTGAGTAGGAATCCTTATGTGAGTAGGAATCCATCTTCAATTAGGAATCCTTCTTTGATTAGGAAACCTTCTTTGATTAGGAATCCTAACATCTTCAAGTCTTCAATTTCGTCCATTCCTTTTGCTCCAAATATGTGATATCCATTCCAAGCCCAATTTTGCTCCAAAATGCTCCAAAATGCATCTTCTTGCATACTTTGTCTTTAGGACCTAGAAACACACGAAAATGGCTTTAAACACTAAAATAACTAAGAAAACACAACATAAATGCACAAGAACAAGCCAACTAAGTCGCATAAATATGCTCCTATCAGGTAACAAAGTGTTTTTGCATGAAACTCGTGGGTTTTTATCACCTATCACTTTGAATGTTGTTTTCAGTGTTTTTAAGTGTTTTTAAGCTGTTTTGGAGTCTTTTAGTGTGTTTTGAAAAGAAAATCCGAAAATACCATAAAAATTTGAAAAAATGTTTTGAAAAACCCAAAAAGAGTTGTTTTTGTGTGTTTGTTTGTGTCTTAGGGTACCTTCCAACACAATGATGAGGATTCGGTTTTTAATTGCATGACTATTGAGGAAAGTTATAAACATGGATGGAGGTTTGAATTGCTCTCTGGTTTATGCTTGATTATGGTTATAATTCATGAATTCATGTTTAATCACAAAGGACAAAATCAGTTTTTGTAACATGCTTGAAGGAAGAATCTCAAACTAACGCTACAACCCTGAGAGACTTGAGCTTAAAACGTTCTGTGGAGAGTTAAAAATCTGTGCATTTGTTGTTTTCTAAAGTCGTTGCATGATCTCATTATTCTTTGCTTGGTTGCTACTTAGAAGGCGTTTCATTATTTAGTTCCAAATACTAGAACTCATGCCCGTTCCATTCAAAGCATGAAATTGATTAGCATAACACATAAACAAGATGAAGTTGTGTAGTGAACCAGTGCCAAATAGCCGAACCTCCCTATGTTATTTGTTTTGTAGGTTTAACCCTTTTGAGCCTTGTTTAGCCTATGTTTTTTGTTTACCCACAATATCCCTACCTAGCCTAGATTAGGACCATCCTTACCCTTGTTCTTAAGGCGTAGCTAAGCATCACTTAGAGTGAATTCCCTTTGTTCGTTATTGGGCAGCAAACAAGTGTGGGGGAACGGAAGTTGTACATTTATGTGTGCCAAAGTATCAAAAGAGGCACGGGTGAAGAAGCAGAAAAAAAAGAAAAAAAGAAAAAAAGAGAAGACAAATTCGTGCAAAAGAAAAGGAAGAAAATTTTGTGAAAAAAAAAGTATGAAAAGTGTTCAAAATAAGTGAGAATAAGCTCGCAAGTGTTGATTGTTGAAGAAAGGGTCCAAAAAGTTGAATTCGGCCCTAAAATATGTGTAATCTTCCCCTTATGTATCAAAGTGTGTGGCTGCATTTAGAAAGGGAGTTCTAAGTGCCATATTCATTACTTTGCTTGCTTTTGCTTTAAGAACGTTTGTTTTCCTTACCTTTCTTTGTTAGCCAATACCCTTAACCCCGGTACAACCCTATACTTCAATCTTGAGTGTTGTGTGTTTCAATATGTGGAGTTTGGGATTGGTACGAGCATATGGTATCCCTGGTTCTCGCATCTAAGTAGTGGCATTCCATTCATGAGATCATATATAAACATGTTTATTAACTCCAGAAATTGCTTTCTTTGTCATAAACATATGTGAGTGTTCGTTTTCATGTTTACATCAATCTTCTCACATATACTTAGTATAGGGAGTGTAGTTAGAAAATCTGAGTGAAAATAAGAGTGTACCTAGTGAGGAATTGAGTGAATTCTCTAAGGCATGTTACTACGTTCAAAACATTGTTTTAATTGGTTAAATGAGAGCTAATGGATGGTGACTGTGGTTAAGTATATACTAAAGGGTGGGGAAGACTAAAAGCTATGGTTATGATGATCTTAAATATGTCATGTATGTTAGAAATCCCTGAGGTGAAAGTTGGAAGGTCTAGTTTGTTTGGTGTTTGTTTCGTTTGTTTGGTTTCGTTTTGCTTGAGGACTAGCAAAAGCTAAGTGTGGGGGAATTTGATAGGAGCATATTTATGCGACTTAGTTAGCTTGTTTTCATGCATTTACGTTGTTAGTTCTTAGTTAATTTTGTATTTTAAGCTATTTTCGTGTGTTTGTAGGTTCTAAGTGTCAAAATGGCAAAAAGAAGCAATTTGGAGCATTCTAGAGCATTTTTGGGCCAAGATTGGGTAGTGCAAGCATGGAGGCAAGTTGATGGACGAAATTGAAGATATAAAGGCTTGAAATCAGCTCAGAAGATGGAAGAAAGAAGTCAAAGATAAAGAAGATAAGGAATCAGCTCAAAAGAAGGAAAATTATCCAAAACATTATCCAAAACAACCTTATCTTATCTTATCTTACCCAATCCTTATCTTATCTTATCCTAATCTTATCCTAACCTGTTTTCTTCAGTTTAGGGGACTTAAAACCTGATTTCTAGAAGTCCTATCCATTCCCCTACAAAAGTGGCGCCCCAAACTCTTCTAGAAACCCCAAAATCTGCCCAGAAAGACATTCTTTCTAGAAGCCTAAAAATCTGGCGCCTCTCTCCTTTCTAGAAGGTCTTTTCCTTGCCTTGCAAGGCTCCCTGCCTTATCCCTTTGTGCCATGCCTTCTCACTCCCATTCCCTCTTGGATTATGACTTATTAAGCCTTTTCCTTGTGGATTTGGGTTCTACAAATCCTTTTCAGAAATCAATTGGGCCACAATCCTTTTTCCTAATGGATTCACAATTTCTGCCGCACCTAGGGCCCTAATTCCTTGTTTATGCTGAGTCCTAGCCCTAATCTGATTACCCTAGGGTTTGTGGTGCCTATATATACAAGTTTAGAGGGTTGCCGCAGGTTTCACCACCCTCCATATACATCATTCATGCCAGAAATCACCCATCACTCTCTGCTGCACCCTTCCCTCACCATTCTCCATAGTTTCTGACCTAATTCACTCTCTGCCGCACCATACCATCCAACCACCCCCATATACATTCAGAAAACCATACTTTGCCACAGAGAAGAAAAGAGAAGGCTTGTCGTGTAACCATTGGAGTTTCTTAGAGTTCTTTCTTCTCTTGTTTGATCTTCATGTTTAATTTAACTTGCTTTTCAATTATGTTGAACATGTGGAACTAATTCCGTTGTAGTTAGAGGTGGAATCAAAGCCATGGACATATGTTTGATATGAATTGATTACCTTCAGTTATTGTTTCATAAATTGTGAATGTGGTTTGCTTAATTGTTTTATTAAGAACTTGTTCTTGTGTGTTGATTAAGGATGCATACTTAGTTTGCATGCATGAATTTGATGCTAGGATATACGGGAATTTCACCTAATCGTTAGGAACTTATATTTACAAGTAGTAAAGATTGCTAGTCACAATTGTGTTAAGTAAATCCTAGGCAAGAGTAACATGCGTATTCCATAGTTATGAATGCCTTGTCAATGTTTATGATTTCCATGGAACTTAATGATCTTTGATATGTATCTCTATCATGCGTATTCCATAGTTAGGGAACTTGATAAGAATAATTTGGTTGTGATGCGTTGTCCATTCAATTCAATGAACTTAGGGAAATCTGGGAATTGATTAGTGCAATACAATTAATTCAAAGCATTGTCATTCATGGTTTATCGAAAGAATAACTGGAAATCGATTCATATGCATATGTTCATGTGTGGAGAGGAACCCTCTAACTAGTTTTCACCCCTGAATTCACCTTTATCTCTTTCAATTTACTTTGTTTGCTTAAATCTGCTTAGTTTTGCTTAATTCATCCAAAAACCCCCTAGTTCTTAATTGAGTCTTAGTTTGTTTAAATTCGTCCAAATCTGTCCCCTTTTAGTGTTTTGAGTCTAACTAGTCCAAAAGTCATCCAATTCACCCCTTAGAACCTGTTTTGAGTCTGTTTAAGTTAGTTTTGTTGTTTTGAGTCTATTTAGCCTGTTTTGAGTCTCTAGTGTCTAGAATTTGCCTAGTTGAGTTTTATTTGTTGTTTTAAGTTTGTTTTGTGTTATTTGAGTCAAGTTAGGTTGTTTTAAGTTGTTTGAAGTTAAAATTCGTTCAGATTGACCCCTAGTACCTGTTTTCATTGTCTAGAGTCCAGTTTTAGTGTTTTAGAGTTTAATTTGTATAGATTAGCATCCCTTCTAATCCCCGGCCTTTAACGATCTCTACTTTCATATACTACGTCGATAGGGTTTTAATTTGAGTGTCAAGTAATTCTCACATCAGAGGACCAAATTCCCATCCCAGAGACGTTCCCAGATGAGCAGCTGCTGTCCATTCAGGTAAGTACACCTTGGTTTGCTGATTTAGTCAATTATTTAGTGTCTAAAGTGATTCCAAATGAGCTAAACAAGAACCAACGTGATAAACTCAAGCATGATGCACAAAATTATGTGTGGGATGATCCTTATTTGTGGAAATATTGCTCTGATCAAATCATTCGTAGATGTGTGCATGATTCTGAAATTCATTCAATTCTAAATTTTTGTCACACTTATGCATGTGGAGGTCACTTTGGCACTCAAAGGATTGCACGTAAAGTACTTGAATGTGGTTTTTATTGGCCTACTATCTTTGAGGATGCTAGAAATTTTTGCATAACATGTGATCGTTGTCAAAGAACCGGAAACATAGGACCAAAAGACCAAATGCCGCAGGTCTCTATCTTTGGTGTCGAAATTTTTGATGTTTGGGGCATTGATTTCATGGGTCCTTTTCCTTCATCTCATGGTTTTGTTTACATTCTACTTGCGGTTGATTATGTTTCGAAATGGGTGGAAGCAAAAGCCACCTGTACTAATGATTCTAAAGTGGTTACAGATTTTGTTAGAACTAACATATTTGCTAGATTTGGAATGCCAAGAGTTCTTATCAGTGATGGGGGTTCACACTTTTGCAATCGAACCATTGAGGCGCTACTCAAGAAATATAACGTCACGCATAAGGTGGCAACACCTTATCACCCTCAAACAAGTGGGCAAGCCGAGGTCTCAAATAGAGAAATTAAGCAGATTTTGGAGAAAACTGTAGGGCCAAACCGCAAAGATTGGAGTTTACGTTTAAATGATGCATTGTGGGCGTATCGTACGGCCTACAAAACACCCCTTGGCATGTCCCCATTTCGGCTCATCTTTGGGAAACCATGCCATCTTCCCGTTGAATTGGAGCATAAGGCGTATTGGGCAGTCAAGACCTGTAATATGGACATAGATGCCGCAGGAATCCATAGGAAGCTTCAATTGAACGAGCTTGAGGAGATTAGGAATGAAGCTTATGAGAATGCGAGCATTTACAAAGAGAAGACGAAGGCTTTTCATGACAAGATGATTCGAACCAAAACGTTCTCAAATGGGCATAAAGTTCTACTTTTCAATTCCCGTCTTCGATTATTTCCAGGTAAGTTACGTTCTAAGTGGATTGGTCCGTTTATTGTTACTAATGTATTTCCTCATGGTGCAGTCCAAATTCAAAGTTTAAAGACGGGACAAGAGTTCAAAGTGAATGGACAACGTTTGAAGCCTTACTATGAGCATTTTGAAGAGCACATCACGGAGGACATAACCCTTAATGCCGTGGGCCCCATTGAAGAATAGACGGAAGGTTCGTCCGGCTGGAAGACGTTAAAGCAAGCGCTTATTGGGAGGCAACCCATGCACATAAAGAGGACCTAGGAATCTCCGGCTCCATAACCAGATTTGCGTTTCTAAACCCTACTCTTTATTGCTTTTACTTTGCATATTTTTCATATTTGTTTGTTGTGTTGTTTGCTTGCTTGTGTGTGAGTCTATGCTTGAAATATTGAGGACAATGTTTGGTTTAAGTGTGGGGAGGTAAACAAGTGTTTTCATTGAACAATTCGTAGGTTTTTATCACCTATCACTTCTAAGGTTGTTTTTCACTGTTTTTGAATGTTTTTAGTGTGTTTTGAAGTGTTTTTATGCGTCTTGAAAGCGAAAATTTTGAAAAAAATCGAAAAAGTTTTGAAAAATCACAAAAAGAGTTGTTTTTAGAGTCGTTTTTGTGTGTTTGTGTCTTAGCTACCTTCCAACACAATGATGAGGATTTGGTTTTTAATTGCATGACTGTTAAAGAAAGTTACAAACATGGATTGAAGTTTGATATGCTCTTTGGTTTATGCTTGGTTATAGTTGACATTCATGAATTCACATGTAATCACAAAAAGGATAAAATCAGTTTTTGTAACATGCTTAAAGGAAGTAACTCAAACTAACGCTACACCCCTGAGAGACTTGAGCCTATACGTTCTTTGGAGAGTTAAAAATCTGTGCATTTGTTGTTTTCTAAAGTCGTTGCATGATCTCATCATTCTTTGCTTGGTTGCTATTTAGAATGCATTTCATCATATAGTTCCAAATACTAGAACTCATGCCCATCTCATTCAAAACTAAAATTGATTAGCATAATATATAACAAGATGAAGTTGTTTAGTTAAAACCAGAGCCAAAAAGCCTAACCCTTTGCATATGTATTGTAGGTGTAGCCCCTTTGAGCCATATTTAGCCTATTTTCTTTGTTAACCACATTATCCTTACCTAGCCCAGATTAGGACCATTCTTACCCTTGTTCTTAAGGCGTAGTGTAGCATGACCTAGAGTGAATTCCCTTTGTTCGTTATTGGGCAGCAAACAAGTGTGGGGGAAGGTTTTTGGTGATTTTGTGTGCCAAAATATCAAAAAGGGCAGGGGTAGAAGAAGAAGAAAAAAAAAAGTGAAAAAGTGTGAAAAGTGTTCAAAACAAGTGAGATTAAAGCTCACAAGTGTTGGTTGTTGAAGAAAGGGTCCAAAACGTTGAATTTGGCCCCAAGTATGTGTGATCTTCCCCTTTGTGTTCAAAGTCTGTTTTTGTGTTTAAAAAGGGAGTTCTAAGTGTCATATTTCTTACTTTGCTTGCTATTGCTTTAAGAACATTTGTTTTCTTTACCTTTCTTTGTTAGCCAATACCCTTAGCCCCGTTACAACCCTTAGACTTCTATCTTGATTGTTATGTGTTTCAATGTGTGGAGTTTGGGATTGGTTTGAGCATATGGTGTCCCTGGTTCTCGCGTCTAAGTAGTGGCATTCCATTCATGAGATCATATATATATACATGCATTCCAGAAATTGCTTTCTTTGTTATATACATATGTGAGTATTAGTTTTCATGTTTACATCAATCTTCTCACATATACCTAGTGTAGGGAGTGTAGTCAGAAAATCTGTGAGAAAATAGAGTGTATATCTAGTGAGAAATTGAGGGATTCTCTAAGGCATGTTACTACATTCAAAAAGTTGTTTTAATTGATTGGATGCGAGCTAGTGTGTGGTAACTTTGATTAAGTATGTGCTCGAGAGTAAGGATAACTAAAATCTATGTAAGTAATGATTTTTAACATGTTATGTACCATTGGAAATCCCTGAGGCGAACGTTGGAAGGTTTAGGTTATGTTTTGTTTGTTTTGTTTTGCTCGAGGACTAGCAAAAGCTAAGTGTGGGGGAATTTGATAGGAGCATATTTATGCGACTTAGTTAGTGTGTTTTCTTGCATTTACTTAGTTATTTGTTGTTTATTATAGTGTCTTAAGTCATTTTCGTGTGTTTGTAGGTCCTGGAAGCAAAGTATGCAAAAGGATGCAATTTGGAGCATTTTAGAGCAATTTTGGGCCAAGAATGGATATCATAAGATTGGAGCAAGATGGATGGACGAATTTGAAGTTCAAATGGAGCTAGGAATATGTTTCAAGGTTGGAGAAATAAATTCAAATCAAAGAAGATAAGGAATCAGCTCAAAAGAAGGAGAATTATCCAAAACATTATCCAAACAACCTTATCTTATCTTATCTTATCCAATCCTTATCCTATCTTAACTAACCTTATCCTATCCTAATCCTTTGCTAATTCAATTCCTGGTACAATGAGGGTTTATTTTCTGATTGGGGGACATTTAAATTAAGTTTCTAGAAACCCTTAGCCTTGCCGCACCCTTATCCCTTCTCCTAGGTGGTTTTATTTCCTTCTAGAAGACTAGATGTCCTGTTAGGAAACCACACATATCTGCCGCATGGAATCCTTGTCCTTTGGGATTTCCTACCTTCAAGATGGCCTATTCCTGATGGGTTTAGGTTGTGTAATCCTTTTCTGAATCCTAAAGCCTTTATGCCGCACCTTAACCCCTATAAATACCCATCTTTGCCGTGCCATTTAATCATCAAGCCTTCCATTCATTCTCTGCCTTCACACACTCATTCATCCGCAGCCCTCTCTACCAAACCCCCCACGCCATTCAACACCATCTCTCATTCACATATCTCTACACCACAAATCAGCCATACCCTCTTGTGCCGCAGCTTGCAAGGAAGAAATGACTCTGGAGCATTTTCTAGGTGTTTTCTATCTTTGTTCAATGTTTAAGTTTATTTATGTTTGTTTGTTTGTGGACATGAGGAACTAATTTCTTTATAGTTAGAGGTGAATTTAAAGCCATGATTATATGTTTTATATGAATTGATTACATCTAGTTATTGTTTCTTAAGACGAGAATGTGATTTGCTTAACTGAGTTATTAAGACTTGTTTGTGTGTGTTAATTGGGGGTCGACACTTAATTTGCATGCATGAATTTGATGCTAGAGTATAAGGGAGTTTCACCTAATCGTCATGAACTTATATTCACAAGTAGTAAAGGTTGCTAGTCACAATCATGTTAAGTAAGTCCTAGGCAAGAGTATCATGCTGTCATAGTTACGAATGCCTCGTCAACACTTATGATTTTCAAAGAACGTAATGACCTTTGATATGTTTTCTATCATGCTGTCATAGTTAGGAGACTTGATAAGGATAATTGGTTGTACTGCGTCTCCCATTCAATTCAATGAACTAAGGAAAATCTGAGGGTTAATTTGTGCTGTCACGGTTAACTTGGTGTTGTCATTCAAGTCTAAAGGAATAATAACTGGAAATTGGTTCATATGCATATATCATGTGTGGAGAAGGACCCTCTAACTAGCCTTTCACCCTTCTTAATTCATCAAAATCGTTTTTTCTAAAGTTTTTATGCAAAGTTTCTGTTTTTAGTTTTAAATTCGTCAAAAAACCAAAACCCCCTTTTACTTTCTTGTTTCAAAGTGTCTAAAATCTGTTTTGTTTGTGTTTTAGAGTCTTTTGAGTCAAGTCAAAACCTTAAATTCGTCCAAAGAAGTGTTTAGAGTCCAAAACTGCCCAGATTGTGTTTTTAGGCAGTTTTGAGTGTTTTTAGCTTGTTTTGAGTCCCTTGAGTCTTTCCATACGTTTTTAACTTTGTTTTTGTGTTTTAGAGTCAGTTTAGAGGTTTTAGCAATCCCTCCTAATCCCCGGTCCAGAACGATCCCTACTTATACATATACTACAACTGTCAAAAAGAGGGTTTAATTTGAGTGCTTAACTTTTATCACATCAGAACTCAAATTAACGCTACAACCCTGTGAGACTTGAGCTTAAAACGTTGTTTGGAGAGTTGATAATCTATGCATTCATGTTTTCTAAAGTCGTTGCATGATCTCATTATTCTTTGCTTGGTTGCTACTTAGAAGGCGTTTCATCATTTAGTTCCAAATACTAGAACTCAAACCTATTTCATTCAAAGCATGCTATTGATTTGCATAACACATATTCAAGATGAAGTTGTGTAGTGACCACCATAGCCAAACAGCCGTGCCCCCTATTTCATTATGTTTTGTAGGTTTAACCCCTTTGAACCTTGTTTAGCCTATCTTCTTTGTTAACCCCATTATCCTTACCTAGCCTAGTGTAGGACTATCCATACCCTTGTTCTTGAAGCATAGTGAAGCATGACTTAAAAAGAATTCCTTTTGATTGTCTTCGTGCAGAAAAACAAGTATAGGGGAAGGGATTTGTGTGTGTGTGTGTGCGCCAAGAAAAAGACATAAGGCACGGGTTTAGAAAAAGAAAATGAAAAAGTTATAAAAAAAAAAGAGTTGAAAATTATGAGAACAAGAGTTCTAAAGTGTGATTGATGAAGGAATGGCCCAAAACATCAAATCTGGCCCTAGAATGTGTATTTCTTCCCTTTTGTGTTTAAAGGTGATTTCTGCATTCAAAAGTGAATTCGAAGTGTCAATTTCATTACTTTGCTTGCTATTGCTTTAAGAACCATTGTTTTCCATATCCTTTCTTTCTTAACCATTTCCCTTAGCCCCGTTTCAACCCTTAAACTTCAATCTTGAGTGTTATGTGATTCAATATGTGGAGTTTGGAATTGGTATGAGCATATGGTGTCACTGGTTCTCGCATCTAAGTAGTAGCATTCCATTCATGAGATCATATCTAAACAAGCTTATTAACTCCAGAAATTGCTTTCTTTGTTATAACATATGTGAGTGTTCGTTTTCATGTTTACATCAATCTTCTCACATATAACTAGTGTAGGGTGTGTAGTCAGAAAATGTGTGTGAAAATTGAGTGCATATCTTGTAAGGAATTGAGTGAATTCTCTAAGGCATGTTACTACATTCAAAACATCATTTTAATTGGTTAAATGTGAACTAGTAAGTGGTGACTGTGATTAAGTATGTGCTCAAGTGCTAAGTTGACTAAAATCTGTGGGAATGATGATTTTTAGCATGTCATGTGCATTGGAAATCCCTAAGGCAAATGTTGGAGGGTTTAGGTTGTGTTTTGTTTTGTTTTGTTTTGCTTGAGGACTAGCAAAAGCTAAGTGTGGGGGAATTTGATAGGAGCATATTTATGCGACTTAATTGGCTTGTTCTTGTACATTTATGTTGTGTTTCCTTAGTTATTTTAGTGTTTAAAGTCGTTTTCGTGTGTTTTCAGATTCTAAGGACAAAGTATGCAAGAAGATGCATTTTGGAGCCTTTTGGAGCAAAATTGGGCTTGGAATGGATATCACATGTTTGGAGCAAAAGGAATGGACGAAATTGAAGACTTTAAGATGTTAGGATTCCTGATCAACGAAGGATTCCTAATCAACGAAGGATTCCTAATCAACGAAGGATTCCTAATTGAAGAAGGATTCCTAATTGAAGATGGATTCCTAAAAGAATGAGGATTCCTACTCACATGAGGATTCCTACTCAAACAAGGATTCCTACTTGAAGTAGGAAAGTTAAGCCAAGGTTTCCTATTTTGGTTTGACCTTTCCTAATCCTAAATGTTCCTAAATGTCAGCAACTTTGAAGGCTTCCTATGCATTCTAGGACACAAATTGAAGGACTTAGACCACCTAAGGACCCTTGCCGCACCCTTTAGACCTTCCCTCTTCCTTGCCGTGGAAGGGGGAGTTCTTTCTTTCCTATTTCTTGCATTTAAAGCACATTCCTTTTTTAATTTAGATCCTTGCCGCAAATCCCTTGCACTTTCCCTTAGTTTTCTGATTTTGTTTCCTCTTTCTAGAGCTTTTGACTTAATTTCTGTTTACCAAAATAACCTAGGGTTTTAATTCCTGAAACCTTTAAATAAACTTCCTTGTTGCAGCCACAAAATCATCATACACACCCATTCACGCCAGAAATCCCTACTCACTCTCAGCCGCACCTATCCTTAACCATTCTCCATAGTTTCTGACCTAATCCACTCATTGCCGCACCATACATCCATCCTAGCCATAAACCCAGCCTTCTACACCATTCATAACCCCAAAAACTCACCACCAAACCTTGTGCCGCAGCAAAGAGGAAGGAGGAGAGCCCTTGGACGTGCCTGCCATTTAAGTTAGGATTGCTGGAACGTTTAGGTGTAATCTTTCTTTTGTTTTCAATGTTTCAATTCAATAATCTTTGTTATGTGAGTATGAGGAACTAAACCCCTCTTAGCTAGGGGGGAATTCGAAACCATGGTATACTTGCAATATGATTTGATTACATCCAGTTGTGATTCATAAGCTGTGAATCCAATTTACTTATCCGTTGAATTAAAACTGATTTGTGTGTGTTGGTTGAGAGTGCACGCTTAATTTTCATGCATAAATCTGATGCTAGGATATAAGGGAGTTTCACTTAATCGTTATGAACTTATATTCACAAGTAGTGAAGGTTGCTGGTCACAATCGTGTTAAGTAAATTCTTGGCATAAGTATCATGCGCTTTCATAGTTACGAGTGCCTCGTCAATACTTATGATTTTCATTGAACTTAATGATCTTTGATTGTATCTCTATCATGCGCTTTCATGTAGGGAACTTTTGAAGAATAATTTGATTGTGATGCGCTTTTTCCATCCAATTCAATGACATTAGGAAAATCTGAGGGTTAATTTAAGCGTACCTAATTAATCTGGGGTGTTGAGAATTCATGGGTTATTGAAAAGCAACTGGAAATTGTTTTGTTTGCAAGTGTGTCATGTGTGGAGAGGAACCTCCTAGCTAGCCCATCATCCATAGTTTCACTTAAATTCGTGCAGATTTCACTAGTACTTTAAGTTTCTTGTTTTGTTTTCAAATTCGTCAAAATCCAATCCCCCTTCACTTTGTTGAGTCATATTAGTTAGAAACTGATTTAGTTTGTGTTTTTGAGTGTTTTGAGTCTAGTCAAAACCTATTTTCGTCCAAAGTTGTGTTTAGAGTTCAAAACTGCCCAGTTTATGTTTTTAGGCAGTTTTGAGTGTTTTAAAGTTGTTTTAGTGTTTTAGAGTTTAGTTTTGCATTCTTTGAGTCTAGTTTAGTGTTTTAAACTTTGTTTTTACGTTTTTGAGTCAGTTTCAGGTATTTTAGCAATCCCTCCTAATCCCCGGTCTAGAACGATCCCTACTTATACATATACTACAATTGTCAAAAAGAGGGTTTAATTTGTGTGCTGTTTTACATCGCATCAATTATGTGTGCAATTTGAGTTGATACATTCCAGTTACGAATTCTTGATTTGTGAATGCAATTGGCTTAACTGTTTGATTAAGAACTTATTTGTGTTTGTTGATTGAGGGTCGACACTTAATTGGCATGCATAAATCTGATGCTAGAGTATAAGGGAGTTTCACATAATCGTTACAAACTTATATTCATATGTAGTGAAGGTTGCTAGTCACAATTGCGTTAAGTTCAATTCCTAGCATGAGTGACATGATGTCATAGTTGCAAGTGTTTTGTCAATGCTTATGATTTTCATTGAACGTAATGATCTTTGATTGTATCTCTATTATGATGTCATGTACGGGACTTTTGAAGAATGCTTTGGGTTGTCGAATGATGTCATCCAATCCAATAATACAAGGAAAATCTAAGGGTTAACTAGTGATGTCACGGTTAATTTTGGGGCATTGTCATTCATAATTCAATGAAGGAGTAACTGGAAATCGAGTCGTTTGCATACATGTCATGGGTGGAGAAAGAGCCTCTAGCTAGCCCATCATCCATCTAAGTTCCAAAATTCGTTTTCAAAGCTGTCTAGCTTTACAATCTGTTTTGTTAGTTTAAATTCGTCCAAAACAAAACCCCCTTCTACTTTCTTGTTTCAAAGTGTTGAAAATCTGTTTCGTTTCTGCTTTTAAGTGTTTTGAGTCAAGCCAGCACCTTATTTTCGTCCAAAGTAGTGTTTAGAGTCCAAAACTGCCCGGTTTGTGTTTTTAGGCTGTTTTGAGTGTTTTTGTGCTGTTTTGAGTCTTTTGAGTTGTTTTAGCATCTTAGAGTCTAGTTTTGCATTCTTTGAGTCTAGTTTAGTGTTTTAAACTTTGTTTTACGTTTTTGAGTCAGTTTCAAGTGTTAACAATCCTTCCTAATCCCCGGTCTAGAACGATCCCTACTTGCATCTTTACTACAATTTGACAACAAGAGGGTTTAATTTGTGTGCTTAACTTTTATCACATCAAATTTTTGGCGCCATTGCCGGGGATTAGCAACTTTGCTAATCCCTTGGATTTTTCTTTCTGTTTGTTTTTTTTTAGTTTGTTTAAGTTTCTGACTTTGTTTTGTTCTCTTGTTTTTAGGTACTAGTTTATGACTCGAAGCTCTCAACCTGTTCGTATGAATATTTTGGACTTTGACGACGATTTTGAGAGGACTTTGAGAAAGAATAAGAATCAACAAGAGCCCCAATCATCTCAACCTGCACCAAATCTTGAAGAAGACAAAGTACAAGTGGAGGAGGAGGCCACGGCTCAGATTTTAGAGGAAGCACTAGCCATGGCAGCGGACGATCGAACAATCAAGGAGCTTTCTACCTCGGGATTGGACAATGCTGCACCCCTATGCATCCAATACCCCACGGCTGCTCAAGGCAAGACTGAGGAGTTTGAGTTGAAGTCCAGCTTGCTGCACCACATTCCAAAGTACCATGGGCTGTCCATGGAGGATCCAAACAAGCACTTGAAAGAGTTCGAAGTGGTGTGTTCAAGCATGACCCCTGTCAATGTCGATGGAAGCATATTGAAGATGAAGGCTTTTCCTTTTTCTCTCTTAGAAGAGGCTAAAGATTGGTTGTATGAATTAGCCCCTGGAACTGTCACGTCTTGGGAGAGCATGAAACGGGCATTCTTAGAGAAGTTTTTCCCAACTTCTCGAGTCATTCTTCTACGCAAGAGGATTAGTGGCATTCAACAAAATGAAGGTGAATCGTTTCCCACTTATTATGAACGTTTTAAAACTCTTGTTGCTTCATGTCCACAACATCAAATGAAGGAGGAGCTTCTTCTTCAATATTTCTATGAAGGGCTTCTACCCATTGTGATAGGAGCATATTTAGGCGACTTAGTTGGCTTGTTCTTGTGTATTTATGTTGTTATCTCTTAGTTATTTTAGTCTTTTAAGCCATTTTCGTGTGTTTTCAGGTTCTAAGGAGAAAGTATGCAAGAAGGTGCATTTTGGAGCCTTTTAGAGCAGTTTTGGGCACTAAATGGATTGCACATGCTTGGAGCTAAGTGGATGGACGAAATTGAAGATCAAATGAGCTTAGGATTGATTGAAGAATGAGGAGTTCAAAATTGGAAGCCAAAGTTTCTAAAGTTGGAAGTTTCTATTCTTGGAGGTTTCCATTTTTGAAAGTTTCTATTTTTGGCTTAGAAGTTTCCTAATCCTTCTTCACCTATGTTCCAGCCACAAAAGGATTCCAAAATATGTTAGGACAATTAATCACTTGTTCTAGAAGTCCTAAACTTGCCCTAAAGTCCATGCCGCACCACCCTTGCACATTCCTCTTCCTTGCCGCATAAAACACCACCTTTCTTTCCTATTTTCTGACCCAAAATCACATTCCCCTTTTGTTTCAATCCTTGCTGGACAAGGGAGAGGTTTTCTTGCCTATTTTCTGCCCAAAAATACTTCCCCTTTCTCTTACAAATCAATGCCCACCTTCTTTCCCTTTCTCTCTTAATTTCTGACCTTTAAACACATTCCTTTTCTCTCCTACGCAATTCTGCCGAATTTCACATTCCTATTTCTCTTTAAATTCTGATCCTTACTTACCTTTTCAATTTGGAACAAAATAGCTAAGTTTTATTCACCTTTCTTTCTTTCCCTTTCTCTTTATTTTCTGCTGCACCCTACTTACCCTTTTCCTCTTGGGATTCTGATTTGTTACCCTTTTTCTTGAGGATTTGGAGTCCTAAATGCATTCCCAATTCATCAAAGTCGTGGCCCTCCCTTGTTCTATAAATAAACATCCTTGCCGCAGCTTTTGGGGGACGTCTCTCTCTCTGAACAGATTCTCTGCGTCCATTCCATCCACCTATCTACCTATCCACCCATCACCACCCATTCTACACACCTTAACCCCTTGTGCCGCAGCACTACAAAGGAAGAAGGAGAGGATTAACTTGAAGCCGTGCCTAGCCATTCAAGACGTTGGATTGCTGGAACGTTTTTAGGTGTAATCTATCTTTGTTTTCAATGTTTAATTTAATTTCTCTTTGTTTTGCTGTGAACATGAGGAGCTAAACCCCTCTTAGCTAGGGGTAATTTCAAAGCCATGATTATGTATGCAAATTGAGTTGATAAGTTCCAGTTATGAATTCTTGAGTTGTGAATGTAATTGGCTTAACTGTGGAATTGATAACTTATTTGTGTGTGCTGATTGAGGATCGATACTTAGTTGGCATGCATAAATCTGATGCTAGAGTATAAGGGAGTTTCACATAATCGTTACAAACTTATATTCATGTGTAGTGAAGGTCGCTGGTCACGATCGCGTTAAGTTCAATTCCTAGCACGAGTATCATGATGTCATAGTTACAAGTGCTTTGTCAATGCTTATGATTTTCATTGAACGTAATGATCTTTGATTGTATCTCTATTATGATGTCATGTAGGGGACTTTTGAAGAATGCTTTGGGTTGTCGAATAATGTCATCCAATTAAATAATACAAGGAAAATCTAAGGGTTAACTAGTGATGTCACGGTTAATTTGGGGCATTGTCGTTCATAATTCAATGAAGGAGTAACTGGAAATTGAGTCATTTGCATACATGTCATGTGTGGAGAAAGAGCCTCTAGCTAGCCCATCATCCATCCAATTCACCAATTTCGTGCAAATCTGTTTAGTTTTAGTATCTGTTTTGTTAGTTTAATTTCGTCCAAATCAAAACCCCCCTTTACTTTCTTGTTTTAAATAGCTTTAAACTTGTTTTGTTTGTATGTTTAAGTGTTTTAAGTCAAACCCAATCCCAAATTCGTCCAGAATTGTGTTTAGAGTCCAAAACTGCCCAGTTTGTGTTTTTAGGCAGTTTTGAGCGTTTTTAGCCCATTTTGAGTCTTGTGAACTTGTTTTGAGTCTTTTGAGTCTAGTCTAGTGTTTTAAACTTTGTTTTTACATTTTTGAGTCATTTTAGAGGTTTTAGCAAGCCCTCCTAATCCCCGGTCCAGAACGATCCCTACTTATACATATACTACAATTGTCAAAAGAGGGTTTAATTTGTGTGCTGTTTTACATCGCATCACATTGAACATCAAATGCTAGATGCCTCAGCGGGAGGAGCTTTGGTGGACAAAACACCCATGGCTGCCAAGACCTTGATTGCTAACCGAGCTTTGAACGCTCAACAATATGAAGGTGTTGGACAGAGAAGCACCTCACGGCAACAACAACAAGTGAATGAGGTAAGTGCTATTTCCGAACTTCAAAATCAAATGGCTAACCTTACCAATCTTCTTTCTCAGGTTGTGGAAGGACCAAAAGTACACAGTGTGGCTGTTTGTGGCGTGTGTTCCATGCAAGGACATCCCTCTGATAAATGCCCGCAACTGATTGAGAAAGGAGGGTGGGAATCTGCCAATGCCGTGGGTTTTGGGAATCAACAACCAAGAAGTGATCCTTTCTCTAACACATACAATCCAGGTTGGAGAGATCATCCAAATTTCAAATGGCAAGAACCCCAACAGAATCAACAACAAAGTGCATTTAGGCAGCAGCCCCCGGGTTTCTATTCAAAACCATATGCATCCATGATGTGAGAATTACTTGACACTCAAATTAAAACCCTATCGACGTAGTATATGAAAGTAGGGATCGTTTAAGGCCGGGGATTAGAAGGGATGCTAATCTACACAAATTACACTCTAAAACACTAAACTGGACTCTAGACAATGAAAACAAGTACTGGTGATCAATCTGAACGAATTTTAACTCTAGACAACCTAACTTGACTCAAATAACACAAAACAAACTTAAAACAACAAATAAAACTCAACTAGACAGATTCTAGACACTAGAGACTAAAAACAGGCTAAATAGACTCAAAACAACCAAACTAACTTAAACAGACTCAAAACAGGTTCTATGAAGTGAATTGGATGACTTTTGGCCTAGTTAGACTCAAAACACTAAAAGGGGACAGATTTGGACGAATTTAAACAAACTAAGACTCAATTAAGAACTAGGGGGGTTTTTGGACGAATTAAGCAAAACTAAGCAGATTTAGGCAAACAAAGTAAATTGAAAGAGATAAAGGTGAATTCAGGGGTGAAAACTAGTTAGAGGGTTCTTCTCCACACATGAACATATGCATACGAATTGATTTCCAGTTATTCTTTCGATAAACCATGAATGACAATGCTTCGAATTAATTGTATTGCACTAATTAATTCCCAGATTTCCCTAAGTTCATTGAATTGAATGGATAACGCATCACAACCAAATTATTCTTATCAAGTTCCCTAACTATGGAAGACGCATGATAGAGATACATATTAAAGATCATTAAGCTCCATGGAAATCATAAACATTGACAAGGCATTCATAACTATGGAATACGCATGTTACTCTTGCCTAGGATTTACTTAACACAATTGTGACTAGCAATCTTTACTACTTGTGAATATAAGTTCCTAACGATTAGGTGAAATTCCCTTATATCCTAGCATCAAATTCATGCATGTAAACTAAGTAGGCCTCCTTAATCAACACACAAGAACAAGTTCTTCATAAAACAGATAAGTAAATCACATTCACAATTTATGAAACAATAACTGAAGGTAATCAATTCATATCAAACATATGTCCATGGCTTTGAATCCACCTCTAACTAAAACGAAATTAGTTCTACATGTTCAACATAATTGAAAAACAAATTAAATTAAACATAGAAACAAAACAAGAGAAGAAAGAACTCCTCCTTCTCCAATGGAAGCCACGGCAAGGCCTTGTCTTCCCTTCTCTGCAGCAAAATATGGATTTCTGAATGTATATGGGGGTGTAGAATGCGTATGGATGGGTGGTGGTCTACGGCAAGGCTTGGACATATGTATATATAGCATGGCAAACCCTAGGGGAATCAGTTTAGGACTTGGACTCAGCATAAGCAAGGGATTAGGACCCTAGGTGCGGCAGAATATGTAGGAAAAAGGATTATGGCCCAATTGATTTCTGAGAAGGATTTGTAGAACCCAAATCAACAAGAAAATAGGCTAACAAATCAGAATCTGAGAGGGAAAGGGATAGGGATGCACGGCATGGTTGGATAAGGCAGGGAATTGAGTGCAAGGCAAGGCAAAGGCCTTCTAGAAAGGAGGGATACGCCAGATTTATAGGGTTCTAGAAAGAATGTGTTTTGTGGCAGATTTTGGGGTTTCTAGAAGAGTTTGGGGCGCCACTTTTGTAGGGGAATGGATAGGACTTCTAGAAATCAGGTTTTAAGTCCCCTAAACTGAAGAAAACAGGTTAGGATAAGATTAGGATAAGATAAGGTAAGATAAGATAAGGATTAGGTAAGATAAGATAAGATAAGTTTGTTTTGGATAATGTTTTGGATAATTCTCCCTCTTTTGAGCTGATTCCTTATCTTCTTATCTTTGACTTCTTTCTTCCATCTTCTTATCTTTGACTTCTTTCTTCCATCTTCTTAGCTGATTTCAAGCCTTTATATCTTCAATTTCGTCCATCAACTTGCCTCCATGCTTGCACTACCCAATCTTGGCCCAAAAATGCTCTAGAATGCTCCAAATTGCTCATTTTTGCCATCTTGATACTTTGAACCTACAAACACACGAAAATAGCTTAAAATACAAAATTAACTAAGAACTAACAACGTAAATGCATGAAAACAAGCTAACTAAGTCGCATAAATATGCTCCTATGAAATTCCCCCACACTTAGCTTTTGCTAGTCCTCAAGCAAAACGAAACCAAACAAACGAAACAAACACCAAACAAACTAGACCTTCCAACTTTCACCTCAGGGATTTCTAACATACATGACATATTTAAGATCATCATAACCATAGCTTTTAGTCTTCCCCACCCTTTAGTACATACTTAACCGCAGTCACCATCCATTAGCTCTCATCTAACCAATTAAAACAATGTTTTGGACATAGTAACATGCCTTAGAGAATTCACTCAATTCTTCACTAGGTACACTCTTATTTTCACTCAGATTTTCTAACTACACTCGCTATACTATGTATATGTGAGAAGATTGATGTAAACATGAAAACGAACACTCACATATGTTTATGACAAAGAAAGCAATTTCTGGAGTTAATAAACATGTATATATATGATCTCATGAATGGAATGCTACTGCTTAGATGCGAGAACCAGGGATACCATACGCTCGTACCAATCCCAAACTCCACATATTGAAACACACAACACTCAAGATTGAAGTCAAGGGTTGTAACGGGGCTTAGGGTATTTGCTAACAAAGAAACGTAAGGAAAACAAACGTTCTTAAAGCAAAAGCAAGCAAAGTAATGAATATGACACTTAGAACTCCCTTTATTGAATGCAGCCGCACACTTTGATACATAAGGGGAAGATTACACATATTTTAGGGCCGAATTCAACTTTTTGGACCCTTTCTTCAACAATCAACACTTGCGAGCTTATTCTCACTTATTTTGAACACTTTTCACACTCTTTCACATACTTTTCTTTTTCTTTTCTTTTTCTCACGAATTTTCTTCTCTTTTTTTTTCCTTTTTTTTTTTCACCCGTGCCTCTTTTGTGACTTCGGCACATATAAACGCACAACTTTCTTTCCCCCACACTTGTTTGCTGCCCAATAATGAACAAAGGGAATTCACTCTAAGTCATGCTTAGCTACGCCTTAAGAACAAGGGTAAGGATGGTCTTAATCTAGGCTAGGTAGGGATAATGTGGGTAAACAAAGAACATAGGCTAAACAAGGCTCAAAAGGGTTAAACCTACAAAACAAATAACATAGGGAGGTTCGGCTATTTGGCACTGGTTCACTACACAACTTCATCTTGTTTATGTGTTATGCTAATCAATTTCATGCTTTGAATGAAACGGGTATGAGTTCTAGTATTTGGAACTAAATAATGAAACGCCTTCTAAGTAGCAACCAAGCAAAGAATAATGAGATCATACAACGACTTTAGAAAACAATAAATGCACAGATTTTTAACTCTCCACAGAACGTTTTAAGCTCAAGTCTCTCAGGGTTGTAGCGTTAGTTTGAGATTCTTCCTTCAAGCATGTTACAAAAACTGATTTTTTCTCTTTCTGATTAAACATGAATTAGGCAATCTGCCTTGTTCTCTGAATTGGCCCATGAATTCAGCCATTTGCCCCATTTGTTTCTTCAATTCGTCCACCTCTTTAGCTTGATTCTTTATGCTCTGTATGTCCTGCGTCAAAGAGGTTAGTACTTGAAGAATTTTATCATTATCTAACAACGAACCTAAATTGGTTTGGGCCGAAATTGGTTGAGGTTGTGTGGCTGCATATGGCCTTGGAAACATCCCAAGGGGCTGTCTAAATTCGCTTTGTGGCTGTGCTTGTTGAGAGTCCCTCCACTTGAAGTTTGGATGATCTCTCCATCCCGGATTGTATGTATTGGAAAAGGGGTCACCACGGTTTTGGTATTGATTCCCAAAACCCACGGCATTGAGTGTCTCCCACCCTCCATTCTCTGTCAATTGTGGGCACTTATCCATGGGATGTCCTTGCATGGAGCACACGCCACAAGAAGCCACGGTTTGCACTTTTGGTCCTTCAACAACCTGAGAAAGAAGAGTGGTAAGGTTAGCCATTTGATTCTGAAGTTCGGTTATAGCACTTACCTCATTCACTAGGTGTTGCCGTGGAATGCTCCTTTGTCCAACACCTTCGCATTGTTGAGCGTTCAACGCTCGATTAGCAATCAAGGTCTTTGCAGCCGTGGGGGTCTTGTCCACCAAGGCTCCTCCCACTGAGGCATCTAACATTTGACGTTCGATTGGTAGAAGTCCCTCGTAGAAGTATTGTAGGAGAAGTTCCTCCTTCATCTGATGCTGTGGACATGAAGCAACAAGAGATTTAAAACGTTCATAATACGTAGGAAAAGACTCACCTTCTTCTTGCTGAGTTCCACTTATCCTTTTTCGTATGGTAATGACTCGAGAAGTTGGGAAAAACTTCTCCAAGACAGCCCGTTTCATGCTCTCCTACGATGTGACAGTTCCGGGAGCCAATTCATACAACCAATCCTTCGCCTTTTCCAAAAGAGAAAAGGGAAAGGCCTTCATCTTCAAAATACTCCTATCGACATTGACGGGGGTCATGCTTGAACACACCACTTCGAATTCTTTCAAGTGTTTGTTCGGATCTTCCATGGACAACCCGTGGAATTTGGGGATGTGGTGCAACAAGCTAGACTTCAATTCGAATTCGTCAGTCTTGCCCTCGGCTGCCCTAGGATATTGAATGCATAAAGGGGTTGCATTGTCCAATCCCGAGGCTGAAAGTTCCTTGATCGTTCGGTTATCTGCAGCCATGTCGTGCTCCTCTTCCAAATCCTCTTCAATTTCAACTTCAGATTTGGAATTAGAACTTGAACTAAGTAGATCAGGTTCTGGGTGCTTCCTTTTCCTTCTCAAATCTCGTTCAAAATCGTCGTTAAAATCCAAGACATGTGCGTCGGGTTGAGAACTTCGAGTCAGACACTAGTACCTAAAACAAATAAAGCAAAACAAATCAGAAAACTAAGCAAAACAAAAACAAAAACAAGTTAAAATACACGGCAGAAACTAGAGAGATTAGCAAGTTTGCTAATCCCTGGCAACGGCGCCAAAATTTGATGTGAGAATTACTTGACACTCAAATTAAAACCCTATCGACGTAGTATATGAAAGTAGGGATCGTTTAAGGCCGGGGATTAGAAGGGATGCTAATCTACACAAATTACACTCTAAAACACTAAACTGGACTCTAGACAATGAAAACAAGTACTAGTGATCAATCTGAACGAATTTTAACTCTAGACAACCTAACTTGACTCAAATAATACAAAACAAACTTAAAACAACAAATAAAACTCAACTAGACAGATTCTAGACACTAGAGACTCAAAACAGGCTAAATAGACTCAAAACAACAAAACTAACTTAAACAGACTCAAAACAGGTTCTATGAAGTGAATTGGATGACTTTTGGACTAGTTAGACTCAAAACACTAAAAGGGGACAGATTTGGACGAATTTAAACAAACTAAGACTCAATTAAGAACTAGGGGGGTTTTTGGACGAATTAAGCAAAACCAAGCAGATTTAGGCAAACAAAGTAAATTGAAAGAGATAAAGGTGAATTCAGGGGTGAAAACTAGTTAGAGGGTTCTTCTCCACACATGAACATATGCATACGAATTGATTTCCAGTTATTCTTTTGATAAACCATGAATGACAATGCTTCGAATTAATTGTATTGCACTAATTAATTCCCAGATTTCCCTAAGTTCATTGAATGGAATGGATAACGCATCACAACCAAATTATTCTTATCAAGTTCCCTAACTATGGAAGACGCATGATAGAGATACATACTAAAGATCATTAAGCTCCATGGAAATCATAAACATTGACAAGGCATTCATAACTATGGAATACGCATGTTACTCTTGCCTAGGATTTACTTAACACAATTGTGACTAGCAATCTTTACTACTTGTGAATATAAGTTCCTAACGATTAGGTGAAATTCCCTTACATCCTAGCATCAAATTCATGCATGTAAACTAAGTAGGCCTCCTTAATCAACACACAAGAACAAGTTTTTCATAAAACAGATAAGTAAATCACATTCACAATTTATGAAACAATAACTGAAGGTAATCAATTCATATCAAACATATGTCCATGGCTTTGAATCCACCTCTAACTAAAACGAAATTAGTTCCACATGTTCAACATAATTGAAAAACAAATTAAATTAAACATAGAAACGAAACAAGAGAAGAAAGAACTCCTCCTTCTCCAATGGAAGCCACGGCAAGGCCTTGTCTTCCCTTCTCTGCAGCAAAATATGGATTTCTGAATGTATATGGGGGTGTAGAATGCGTATGGATGGGTGGTGGTCTGCGGCAAGGCTTGGAAATATGTATATATAGCATGGCAAACCCTAGGGGAATCAGTTTAGGACTTGGACTCAGCATAAGCAAGGGATTAGGACCCTAGGTGCGGCAGAATATGTAGGAAAAAGGATTATGGCCCAATTGATTTCTGAGAAGGATTTGTAAAACTCAAATCAACAAGAAAATAGGCTAACAAATCAGAATCTGAGAGGGAAAGGGATAGGGATGCATGACATGGCTTGGATAAGGCAGGGAATTGAGTGCAAGGCAAGGCAAAGGCCTTCTAGAAAGGAGGGATACGCCAGATTTATAGGGTTCTAGAAAGAATGTGTTTTGTGGCAGATTTTGGGGTTTCTAGAAGAGTTTGGGGCGCCACTTGTGTAGGGGAATGGATAGGACTTCTAGAAATCAGGTTTTAAGTCCCCTAAACTGAAGAAAACAGGTTAGGATAAGATTAGGATAAGATAAGGTTGTTTTGGATAATGTTTTGGATAATTCTCCTTCTTTTGAGCTGATTCCTTATCTTCTTATCTTTGACTTCTTTCTTCCATCTTCTTATCTTTGACTTCTTTCTTCCATCTTCTTAGCTGATTTCAAGACTTTATATCTTCAATTTCGTCCATCAACTTGCCTCCATGCTTGCACTACCCAATCTTGGCCCAAAAATGCTCTAGAATGCTCCAAATTGCTCCTTTTTGCCATCTTGACACTTAGAACCTACAAACACACGAAAATAGCTTAAAATACAAAATTAATTAAGAACTAACATCATAAACGCATGAAAACAAGGTAACTAAGTCGCACAAATATGCTCCTATCGAATTCCCCCACACTTAGCTTTTGCTAGTCCTCAAGCAAAACGAAACAACCAAAACAAAACAAAGTAAACAAACTAAACCTTCCAACGTTCACCTCAGGGATTTCCAACATACATGACATATTCAAGATCATCATAACCATAGATTTTAGTCATCCCCACCCTTTAGTACAGACTTAATCATAGTCACCATCCATTAGCTCGCATTTGACCAATTAAAACAATGTTTTGAATGTAGTAACATGCCTTAGAGAATTCACTCAATTCCTCACAAGGTATACACTCTATTTTCACACAGATTTTCTAACTACACTCCCTACACTAGGTATATGTGAGAAGATTGATGTAAACATGAAAAACTAAACACTCACATATGTTTATAGCAAAGAAAGCAATTTCTAAAGCAAGTTTAGATATGATCTCATGAACGGAATGCTACTACTTAGATGCGAGAACCAGGGACACCATATGCTCATACCAATCCCAAACTCCACATATTGAAACACACAACACTCAAGATTGAAGTATAGGGTTGTAACAGGGCTAGGGGTATTGGCTAATAAAGAAAGGATAGGCAAAACAAACGTTCTTAAAGCAATAGTAAGCAAAGTAATGAATATGACACTTAGAACTCACTTATGAAATGCAGCCACGAACTTTGATACATAAAGGGAAGATCACACATACTTAGGGCCGAAGTCAACTCTTTGGACCCTTTCTTCAACAACCAACACTTGTGAGCTTATTCTCACTTATTTTTCAACTCTTTTCACACTTTTTCACAACTTTTTCTTCTTCTTCTTCTTTTTCTACGAATTTTGTTCTCTTTTGTATTGTTTCTTTCTTTTCTTTCTCACCAGTGCCTCATTGATACCTTGGCACACATGAACGAACAACTTCCCCCACACTTGTTTGCTGCCAAATAACAAACAAAGGGAATTCATTCTAGGTCATGCTTCACTACGCCTTAAGAACAAGGGTAAGGATGGTCCTAATCTAGGCTAGGTAAGGAACATGTGGCTAAACAAAGAAAATGGCTAAACAAGGCTCAAAAGAGTTAAACCTACAAAACAAATGACATAGGGTTAAGGCTTTTTGGCACTGGTTCACTACACAACTTCATCTTGATTATGTGTTATGCTAATCAATTTCATGCTTTGAATGAAACAGGTATGAGTTCTAGTATTTGGAACTAAATGATGTGATATGAGCATATTTATGCGACTTAGTTAGTATGTTTTCTTGCATTTACTTAGTTATTTGTTACTTATTATAGTGTCTTAAGTCATTTTCGTGTGTTTTCAGGTTCAAATGACAAAGTAGGCAAAAAGATGCAATTTGGAGCATTTTAGAGCAGTTTTGGGCCAAGAATGGCTGTCACATATTTGGAGCAAGATGGATGGACGAATTTGAAGTTCAAGAGAGGCTAGGAATGTGCAAAAGAGTTGAAGAAATAAATTCAAGTCATTGAAGATAAGGAATCAGCTACAAAGAAGGAGAATTATCCAAAACCTTATCCAACCTTATCTTATCCAAACTAACCTTATCTTACCTTATCTTATCTTATCCTATCCTAATCTTATCCTATCTTAATTCCAGTTGCAAGGGGGACTCCTTTTCATATTAGGGTGCCTAAAACCTGTTTTTAGGAGGCCTTTTTGTTCTAGAAACATGCCACAACACTCCTTTTTAGAAGCCCTAAAAATATGATGCCCCAACCTTTCTAGATGGCCTTTTCCTTGTTGGTTTGGAGTCTTAAATCCTTTTCCCTGACAACCTAGGCCAAGTAATCCCTAGGCCTATAAATACAAGTTTATGCTGCACCATTCAGATCACCACCCTCTACCATAACTCACCTACATCCATCCACTACACAACCTCATTGTGCCGCAGCTGTGCAAAGGAAGGAATGAAGAAATCTGGAGCGTTTCTAGGTGTATTCTATCTTTACTCTTGATGTTTAAATTTAATTGTCTTTGTTTATTTGCAATCATGAGGAACTAAACCCCTTCTTAGCTAGGGGGGAATTCGAAACTATGAGCATATATGTGGTATGAATTGATTTCCTCTAGTTATGATTTCATGAATCGTGGATGTGATTTGCTTAACTGTTTGATTAAAACTTATTCTTGTATGTTGATTAAGGGTGCACACTTAGTTTGCATGCTAGGATTTGATGCTAAAATATAAGGGAGTTTCACCTAATAGTTACAAACTTATATTTACAAGTAGTGGACGTTGCTAGTCACGATCTCGTTAAGTAAATTCTTGGCAGAAGTGTCATGCAGTCATAGTCACAAATGTCATGTCAATGCTTATGATTTTCACAAAGTTTAATGATCTTCGATATGTATCTCTAGTATGCAGTCATATAGGGAACTTGACAAGAATAATTTGGTTTGTGGCGCTACGTCCAAATTTAATGAACTTAGGAAAATCTGAAGGTTAATGCGTGCAGTCACGATTAATTTGGGGCATTGTCTTTCATGGTTTATAGAAAAAACAACTGGAAATCGATTTGTGTCGCATATATGTCATGTGTGGAGAAGGATCCTCTAGCTAGCCATTCACCCTTTAATTCACCCAAATTCGTACCAACCTTTGTTTAGTGTCTTAATCAGTTTGTTTTTACTTTAAATTCGTCAAAAACCCAATCCCCTTTACTTTCTTGTGTCAACTTAGTTAGAATCTGTTTAATTTTGTGTCTTTTAGCATTTTGAGTCAAGTTAAACTTAGAATTCGTCCAAATAACTCCCTAGTGTCTATTTTGAGTCTATTTGGTTGTTTTAAGCGGTTTTGAGTCTTTTAAGTTTGTTTTGAGTCTTGTAAGTCTAGTTTAGTGTTTTAGAGTTTAATTAGTGTAGATTAGCATCCTTTCTAATCCCCGGGTAGAACGATCCCTACTTACACATACTACATTGATAGGGTTTAAATTTGAGTGCAATTTAATTTCACACCAAATTTTTGGCGCCGTTGCCGGGGATTAGCAAATTTGCTAATCCCCCGTGTTTCTGTTTGTGTTTTTGTTTTTGTTTTTGATTTTGTTTTGTTCTGTTTTCTTTGTTTCAGGTACTAGACATGGCAATTGCAAACATTCAAGCTCAATTGGCGAATCTTACATCTCAATTGTCATAGATTGCTGAAAGAACTTCAATGCACACTGCCCCTACATTTGGGGTGCCGTATGGGCAAGGATGTCAAACTCATCAACGTCATCAATTCACTGCGCATGGAGATGCTTGGGGTTATCAAGGCCGTAACCAATCAAGGGACAACCTGTTAATCAACGCTTACAATTCCAATTGGAGAGATTATTCAGATTATATGTGGGAGGAACCTCAACAAATTCAACAAGGTGGATATTGGCAGCAAGATGAGGAGTTCTATACAACGCCTATGCAGCTACCACAACCTCCCCCAAAACAATTCCAATCGAATTCAAGTATGCCTATGAGTTATGATGAAATTCGTGACGTACTAACCTCTTTGAAGCAGGGCTCACAACAAGAAGGGTATTGGCAGCCATCTGAGGAGATCTATCAAAAGCCATATGAACCACCACAGCCTCAACCATATTCGGCCCAACCAAGTTCAGATTCGTCCATGGAAAAAGACCAAATTGCTCAATTATTAACTACTATAGTGCAGGATATGCAAGACCATACCAAGACAATGGGTGAATTGAACAATCAACTTGGAGAGATGGTAGAGTTCACGGCACAAATGCAAGAACAAAGCAAACTCTTCAACTCAACTATTGTCAATTCGATGGGAGATGTTGCAATCACTGAAGCTATCACTTTAGAAAGTGGTATGAAGGTTGATGCTGAACCAGAAACGTCCAAACATACCCTAGAAGTGAACAAAGAGCTGCTGTTCAAAAAGGAGGAAGATTCAGCCAAGACAAGCTTAGAAGAAGCCTTGTCGCAACACCCAATCATCTCTCATCCTTTGCCGCAGACCCCTAGTGCTTCTAAGCCATCCAGTCAAGGTAAGTTGGGTTCAAATTCAGCTCAATCTAATGTTATTCCTCCAAATGTACCCTTCCCTCGCAGGTTCATCATTTTCAAGAACGAAGAAAGTGAAAAAGACATTGTGGAAGCCTTCCCAAAGGTGCAAAGTGATATCCCAATTCTTGATACACCAACTCAAATTCTAGAATGTGTTGAATTTCTTAAAGAACCTGGTACATGAAGAAGAATGATTCAAGAAAAAGAAGTGGCTGGAGAATATCAAGAATGGATCAAAGAGGATGTTCATGAGACAACAAAGCCCAAAGAAGTTGAATTTTATGACACGGGACAAGCCACAGCTCTCAAAACACCAAATATGGCTGAATTTTCTAGACCTACAACTTTCAAAGGGGTGTTTATTCTTGAGTTCATGTCGGAGCACACAGGTAAGCCACCTCCCCGAATTTCAATTTTGCTTTATACTAATATGTTGTTAATGATTCAGGCACCCACTCTAGAATTTAAACCATTGCCAGATCATTTCAAGTATCACTGATAGAAGCATATTTATGCGACTTAGTTAGCATGTTTTCTTGCATTTTCTTAGTTAGTTTCTACTTATTATAGTGTTTTAAGCTATTTTCATGTGTTTGTAGGTTTTAAGTGTCAAGATGGCAAAAAGAAGCAATTTGGAGCATTCTAGAGCATTTTTGGGCCAAGATTGGGTAGTGCAAGCATGGAGGCAAGTTGATGGACGAAATTGAAGATATAAACGCTTGAAATCAGCTAAGAAGATGGAAGAAAGAAGTCAAAGGATAAAGAAGATAAGGAATCAACTATAAAGAAGGGGAATTATCCAAAACATTATCCAAACTACCTTATCTTATCCAAACCTTATCTTATCTTATCCTAATCTTATCCTAACCTGTTTTCTTCAGTTTAGGGGACTTAAAACCTGATTTCTAGAAGTCCTATCCATTCTCCTACAAAAGTGGCGCCCCAAATACTTCTAGAAACCTCAAAATCTGCCACAAAACACATTCTTTCTAGAACCCTGAAAATCTGGCGTCTCCTTCCCTTCTAGAATCCTTTTTCCTTGCCTTGCAAGGCATTCCCTGCCCTTATCCTATTGTGCCGCACCTCTCAGGCCCTTTCCCCCTTGGATTCTGATTGTTAGGGCCCTAATCCTATTTTTCTGCTAAGTCCAAGTCCTAAACTGATTTCCCTAGGGTTTGCTATGCTATATATACATATTTTCAAGCCTTGCCGCACACCACCACCCATCCATACGAATTCTACACACCTTTACACATCTCAGCCATTCCAAACACCATTCAAAAACCCTAAACCACTTGTGCCGCAGCCCTGCAAGGAGAGGAGGAGCAGCTTTGGAGCCTGTTTCACCCAATTTGGAGTGCTGGGCGTTCTTAGGTGTTTTCTACCTTATGTTTTCGTTGATTAGTTTAATTTTCCCTTGTTTTGCTGTAATCATGAGAGGCTAAACTTGTTTTTAGCTAGAGGCTACTTTGAAACCATGATTTTGTGTGTGATATGACTTGATAAATTTCAGTTACAGATTCTTGAAGTATGAATGCAATTGGCTTAACTGTTTGAATTAGAACTTATTTCTGTTTGTTGATTGAGGGTCGACACTTAATTGGCATGCATAAATTTGATGCTAGGATATAAGTAAGTTTCACATAATTGTTACAAACTTATGTTCACAAGTAGTAAAGGTTGCTGGAACAATCGTGTTAAGTTCAATTCTTGGTGTGAGTAACATGATGTCATAGTTATGAATGCCTCGTCAATGCTTATGATTCTCATTGAGCATAATGATCTCTGATTGTATCTCTATTATGATGTCATGTAGGGAAATTGATGAGAATAATTTGGTTGTAGATGAGTTGTCTGTCCAATTCAATGAAATTAGGAGAATCTGAGGGTTAATTAGTGATTGACACAGTTAATCTGGGGCATTGTCATTCGTAATTCAATGAAAACGTAACTAGAAATCAAGTTATATGCATATAAATCATGTGTGGATAAGGAAACCTCTAGCTAGTTCACCATCCATCCGAAAAACCCAATTTCGTCTAAATCTGCCTAGTTTAAAGTCTGTGTTAGTTTTAACTTAGTTTCAATCTAAAACCAATCCCCCTTCACTTGTTTGAGTCTAATTAGTTAGAATCTGTCTCAGTTTGTGTCTTTGTGTGTGTTTGAGTCAAGTTTAATTCAATTTTCGTCCAAAGTTGTGTCTAGTGCCTAGAATCTGTCCAATTAGTGTTTTTAAGCAGTTTTGAGTGTTTTGAACCTGCTTTGAGTCTTACTAGTTTATTTAGAGTCTTTTGAGTCTTGTTTTGCTTATTTGAGTCAGTTTGTGTTAGATTAGCAAGCCCTCCTAATCCCCGGTCCAGAACGATCCCTACTTGCATTTATACTACAATTGATAACAAGAGGGTTTAATTTGTGTGCTTAACTTTAATCACATCAAATTTTTGGCGCCGTTGCCAGGGATTAGCAACTGTGCTAATCCCCCGTTATTTTGTTTTTTTTTTTTTTTTTTTTTTTGTTGTCTATCTTCATGTGTGTGTTAGTCTAGATTCTGATTCTAGTTTGTTTTCTTTGTTTTCAGGTACTAGTTTATGACTCGTAGTTCTCAAGTGGTTCGTGAGCATATCTTGGATTTTGACGACGATTTTGAACGAACTTTGAGAAGGAAAAGAAAGAACCCAGAACCTCACCCACCTAGTTCAAGTTTTGAAACCTAGGTTGAGGAACAAGAAGAGGCCGAATCTGAGGAGATAGAGGAGGCCGAGGTTGAAGAAGTTATGGCTGCAGATAATCGAACCATTAAGGAGCTCTCGGCCTCGGGATTGGATAATGCAGTACCCCTATGTATCCAATATCCTAGGGCAGCTCCAGATAAGACCGACGAGTTCGAATTGAAGTCTAGCTTGTTGCATCACATTCCCAAATACCATGGGCTGTCCATGGAGGATCCAAATAAGCATTTGAAGGAATTTGAAGTGGTTTGCTCAAGTATGACACCCGTTAATGTTGATGGGAATATTTTGAATATGAAAGCCTTTCCATTCTCATTGTTGGAAAAGGCTAAAGATTGGTTGTACGAATTGGCGCCCGGAACTGTCACATCTTGGGAAAGTATGAAACGAGCATTCTTGGAGAAGTTTTTCCCAACTTCAAGAGTCATTCTCTTGAGGAAACGGATTAGTGGTATTCAGCAAAATCAAGGAGAGTCTTTCCCTGCATATTATGAGCGTTTTAAGGGCCTAGTTGCATCATGCCCTCAACACCAAATGAAGGAGGAGCTGCTCATTCAATACTTCTATGAAGGACTCCTCCCCATTGAACGCCAAATGCTAGATGCATCAGCGGGTGGTGCGTTAGTTGACAAGACGCCGGTGGCTGCCAAGACCTTAATTTCGAACCGAGCCCTCAATGCACAACAATATGAAGGTGTTGGACAAAGAGAGAGCCCACGGCAGCAACATGTCAATGAGGTAAGTGCAATTTCTGAAATTCAATCACAATTGGCTAATCTTACTCTCCTTGTGTCTCAGGTGTCGAAGGACCAAAATCACAACCACCACCAATCTGTGGCGTGTGCACCATGCAAGGGCACCAATCTGAAAGTTGCCTTCAATTGATTGAGAATGGAGGATGGGAGAGTGCCAACGCTGTTGGGTTCCAAGGCCAAAATCAGCCCCGATATGATCCATATGCAAATACCTACAATTCGGGTTGGAAATATCATCCAAATCTGCGTTGGAGGGAACCCCAACAACCTCAACAACAAGGTGGATTTCGGCCACCAACCCCTGGGATGTTTCCAAAGCCATATGCAACCATGTAATCCCAAACACAATCTGCCCAAAATAACTCAGGTTCGTCTCTTGAGAATGATCAAGTTATTCAATTACTAACCACTTTGGCACAGGGGCAGCAAAATCAAACCAAAGAGATGCAAAACTATGCCAAGGAGGTGCAAAATCAAGCCAGGGAGGTGACTGAATTGAAGAAACAGATGGGACAAAATGGCTGAGTTTATGGGGCAGTTTCGAGAGCATGGCAAACTTCCTAGTTCTACCACTGTGAATCCGAAGGGAGGATTCGAATCTGTCAAGGCCATGACCCTAAGAAGTGGCAAAGAGGTTGGGACCGATCCAAAGACATCTGAATCTGCCCAAAAAGAGGACGAGACGTTGTTACAAGAGAAGGCAGAACAAGAGACATCCACGGCAAGGGTTGTTCCAACCTTGCCGTAGCCTTCCAATGCACCTAAACTTCCCAAATCGTCCAACAATGGTAAGTTGGGTTCAAATTCGATTGATTCTAACCTTGTTCCACCCAATGCACCATTTCCTCGCAGATTTATGCAATCAAGGAAGGAGGAAACCGAAAAGGACATTCTAGAAACGTTTCGAAAGGTGCAAGTCAACATTCCACTCCTTGATGCAATCAAGCAAGTTCCCAAATATGCCAAATTCTTGAAGGAGCTGTGCACAACAAATAGGAGATTTTCGACCAAGGAAGTGGTACGGGTAAGTGAAAATGTTTCAGCAGTGTTGCACCGCAAATTGCCTCCCAAATGCAAGGACCCAGGTAGCTTTACAATTCCATGTGTTATTGGTAATACTAGGTTCGAACATGCCATGTTAGATCTAGGTGCATCAATAAATGTCATGCCTTATTCTATTTATGCATCTATGAACTTGGGCGAATTGAAAAATGATGGAGTGATTATTCAATTAGCCGATAGATCTAACGCTTATCCAAAGGGAGTTTTGGAGGATGTCTTAGTGCAGGTTAATCATCTCATCTTCCCCGCAGATTTCTACGTGCTAGAGATGGAAGATTCGGCCCATTCCACCCCATTGCTGATTCTACTTGGAAGACCGTGATGCAGAATATATAAGCACACAAATTAAACCCTTTTTTTATCAATTGTAGCAAAGTATGTAAGTAGGGATCGTTCTAGGCCGGGGATTAGGAGGGATTGCTAAACCACTTGAAAACTGACTCACAAACTTAAAACAAAGTTAAAACACTAAATCTAGACTCAAAGAATGCAAAATATACTCTAAAACACTAAAACAAGCCAAAAGACTCAAAACAGCAAACAAACGCTCAAAACTGCCTTAAAACCACTTTCTGGGCAGTTTTGAACACTAAGGAAGAATTTGGACGAAAACAGTTTATAACTTGACTCAAGACACTTAAAAACACAAACTAAATTGATTTCTAACTAATTTGACACTTCAAAATAAAGGGGGAATTGGTTTTAACGAATTTGAAAACAAACAAAAACTTTGTAAAACAAAACAGATTGTAAAACGAAATTGGTTAAAGTGAATGGATGGAAGGCTAGCTAAGGGGTTCTTCTCCACACATGTCATACTTGCATACAAAGCGATTTCTAATTGCTTTTCAATAAACCATGAATTCTCAACGCCCCAGATTAACCGTGAATTGCACTAATTAACCCTCAGATTTTCCTAACGTTATTGAATTGGATGATTGCATACGACAACCCAAAGCATTCCCCACAAGTTCCCTACATGAATTGCATAATAGAGATACAAGCAAGAATCATTAAGTTCTATGAAAACCATAAGCATTGACGAGGCATTCGTTACTATGAATTGCATGAAACTTATGCCAAGAATTTACTTAACACAATTGAGATCATCAACCTTTACTACTTGTGAATATAATTCTGTAACGACTAGGTGAAACTTCCTTATATCCTAGCATTAGATTTATGCATGCAACTAAGTTGGCCACCTCAATCAACACACACAAATCAGTTTTAATATGAACAGATAAGTAAATTGAATTCACAATTTATGAAACGCAATTAGAGGTAATCAAGTCATATAGCAAGCATAAACATGGTTTTGAATCCCCCCCTAGCAAAGGGGAGTTTAGTTCCTCATACGTACAGAACAAAGAGTATTGAAATTAAACATTGAAATCAAAGGAAAGGAAACATCTAAAACTTCCAGCAATTCGAACTTGAATAGCACGCACGTCCAGGGCTCCTTCTCCTCCTCTTTGCTGCGGCACAAGGACTTGGGACAGATTTTGGGGGTTATGAATGGTGTAGAAGGCTGGGTTAATGGCTAGGATGGATGTATGGTGCGGCAGATAGTGAATTAGGTCAGAAACTATGGAGAATGGTGAAGGATGGGTGCGGCAGAGAGTGGGGAAGAGTTTCTGGCGAGAATGGTTGTGTATGGAGGTGGTGTAACCTGCGGCAACCCTTTAAACTTATATATATAGGCACCACAAACCCTAAGGTAATCAGATTAGGGCTTGGACTCAGCATTTCACAAGGAATTAGGGCCCTAGGTGCGGCAGAAATTGTGAATCCATTAGGAAAGAGGATTGTGGCCCAATTGATTTCTGAAAAGGATTTGTAGAACCCAAATCCACAAGGAAAAGGCCTAACAATCAGAATGCAAGAGGGAAAAAGGCCTGAGAGATGCGGCACAATAGGATAAGGGCAGGGAATGCCTTGCAAGGCAAGGAAAAAGGATTCTAGAAGGGAAGGAGGCGCCAGATTTTCAGGGTTCTAGAAGGAATGTGTTTTGTGGCAGATTTTGGGGTTTCTAGAAGGATTTGGGGCGCCACTTTTATAGGACAAGGGATAGGACTTCTAGAAATCAGGTTAGGATAAGATTAGGATAAGATTGGATAAGATAAGGTAAGATAAGATAAGGATTGGATAAGATAAGATAAGATAAGGTTGTTTTAGATAATGTTTTGGATAATTCTCCTTCTTTTGAGCTGATTCCTTATCTTCTTTATCTTTGACTTTTTCCTTCCATCTTTTTAGCTGATTTCAAGCCTTTATATCTTCAATTTCGTCCATCAACTTGCCTCTATGCTTGCACTACCCAATCTTGGCCCAAAAATGCTCTAGAATGCTCCAAATTGCTTCTTTTTGCATGCTTACCCTTAGAACCTGAAAATACATCAAACTAGCTTAAAAGACTACTTTAACTAAGGAAAAACAACATAAATGCACAAGAACAAGCTAACTAAGGTGCATAAATATGCCCCTATCAGACCGTTCATGAAAACAGCTCGCACAAATATTGATGTGTTCACAGGGATCCTAACAATGGAGTTTGATGGGGATGTTATTGATTTTAAAATTTATGAAGCTATGAAATATCCTAATGATGATCATTCTTGCTTTGCAATTGATATAATTGATTCAATGGCGCAGGAGCACTTGGAACAATTGCATGACGATGCGCTTGAAACGGTTCTTACAAATGGAATTGGATGCAAGAACCATGGGGCAGAACCCAGCACAACCCACGGCACCATTGAAGAACACCATGCCGTGCCCCCTAGTGATGATGTAGCTGAGATGGTGGCTGCCCTAGAATCATTGCCAAAACAATATGGTAAGCCCCCAATCCCAATTTCAGATTCGATTTTGACTAATAAGTTGCTTCCTTCAGTAATACAGCCACCCTCCCTTGAACTTAAACCGTTACCAAGTCACTTGAAGTATGTTTTCTTGGGAGATCATGAGACATTGCCGGTCATCATCTCATCCTCACTCACGGCACAAGAAGAGGACAGATTGGTGTGTGTTTTGAGAGAGTATAAAACAACCATTGGATGGACCTTGGCCGATATCAAGGGAATTAGCCCCACCACTTGCATGCATCGTATTCTTTTGGAAGAAGGAGCCAAACCATCTCGAGAAGCACAACGCCGACTTAATCCACCCATGATGGAAGTTGTGAAGAAGGAAATAATCAAGCTACTAGATTGTGGAGTGATTTACCTCATTTCTGATAGCCGATGGGTCTCTCCGGTCCAAGTTGTTCCTAAGAAGTCCGGAGTCACTGTGGTCAAAAATGAAGAGAATGAGCTTGTGCCTACCCGAATCCAAACCGGATGGAGAGTTTGCATTGACTATAGGAAGCTCAATGCCACAACTAGAAAGGATCACTTTCCGTTGCCCTTTACTGATCAAATGCTTGAAAGGTTAGCCGGTCATGCTTTTTATTGTTTTCTTGATGGCTATTCAGGTTACAATCAGATTGTTATAGCCCCGGATGACCAAGAGAAGACCACCTTCACGTGCCCCTTTGGTACCTTTGCTTATAGACGAATGCCATTTGGTTTGTGCAATGCACCAGCCACATTCCAAAGGTGTATGGTAAGTATTTTCTCTGATTTTGTGGAAAAGATCATTGAGGTATTTATGGATGATTTCAGTGTCTTTGGAGATTCATCTGATGGATGTTTGGATAACCTTACTTTGATTTTAAAACGATGCATCGAAATTAACCTTGTGTTGAATTTGGAAAAGTGTCATTTTAAGGTCAAACAAGGTATAGTTTTGGGTCATATCATATCTGAAAAAGGAATTGAGGTTGATAAATCTAAAATAGATCTTGTACGCTACTTACCCTCTCCCACTTCGGTGAGAGTGGTTCGTTCTTTTCTTGGCCACGCATGATTCTATAGGCGATTTATCAAGGACTTCTCCAAAATTGCACAGCCCCTATGCCGTCTCCTTAAAAAAGAAGTGTCTTTTGAGTTTAATGCGGAGTGTGAGACGGCCTTTACACATCTCAAGGAAGTGCTCACTTCGGCCCCCATCATCACTCCACCAGATTGGAGCCTCCCTTTTGAGCTAATGTGTGATGCATCCGATTATGCAATTGGAGCTGTTTTAGGCCAGAGGAAGAACAAACAGCCCCATGTCATCTATTACGCCTCTCGGACCTTAAACGATGCTCAATTGAACTATTCTACCACGGAAAAAGAACTTCTTGCCGTTGTCTTTGGTTTAGATAAATTTCGTTAATATTTAATTGGCACTAAAGTAATTGTATATTCTGACCATGCAGCTTTGAAGTACCTTCTCACCAAGAAGGAGGCCAAACCAAGGCTGATTCGTTGGATGCTCTTACTCCAAGAGTTCGACATTGAGATTAGGGACAAGAAAGGGAGTGAAAACATGGTGGCTAACCACCTAAGCCGATTGGTGCACAATGAAGAGCCTCTCCCCATTCCAGAAACGTTCCCAGATGAGCAATTGCTGTCCATAGAGGTAAGTGAGCCTTGGTATGCTGATTTGGTCAATTATGTGGTCACAAAACGTGTCCCTAGCACCCTAGACAAATATAAACGTGATAAACTCCACAAGGATGCTAGATTTTATGTTTGGGACGATCCATACTCGTGGAAATATTGCCCGGATCAGATTATTCGAAGATGTGTGCATAACTGATGTGAAAATTAACTTGACACACAAATTAAACCCTATTGATGACAATTGTAGTATATGTATAAGTAGGGATCGTTCTAAACCGGGGATTAACTAGGGATGCTAATCAACACAAATTAGACTCAAAAACACTAAACTAGACTCTATTGACTCAAAACTAACTTAAAACACTCAAAACAGCAAGAAACAATCAAAAGTACTCAATTCTAGGCCTAACAAGTAATTTTGACGAAAATAGAACTTTAAAAGACTCAAAAAACTAAAACAAAACAGATTTTGACTCTGAAAACAAGTTGAAACGAAAGGGGGATTGTTTTTGATGAATTGAAAACTAAAACAGAAACTTTGCATAAAAACTTTAGAAAAAACAATTTTGATGAATTAAGAAGGGTGAAGGGCTAGTTAGAGGGATCCTTATCCACACATGAACATATGCATACAACTTGATTCCCAGTTACTCTTTCGACTGATAGGAGCATATTTATGCGACTTAGTTAGCTTGTTTTCATGCATTTACGTTGTTAGTTCTTAGTTAATTTTGTATTTTAAGCTATTTTCGTGTGTTTGTAGGTTCAAAGTGTCAAGATGGCAAAAAGAAGCAATTTGGAGCATTCTAGAGCATTTTTGGGCCAAGATTGGGTAGTGCAAGCATGGAGGCAAGTTGATGGACGAAATTGAAGATATAAAGGCTTGAAATCAGCTAAGAAGATGGAAGAAAGAAGTCAAAGATAAAGAAGATAAGGAATCAGCTCAAAAGAAGGAGAATTATCCAAAACATTATCCAAAACAACCTTATCTTATCTTATCTTACCCAATCCTTATCTTATCTTACCTTATCTTATCCTAATCTTATCCTAACCTGTTTTCTTCAGTTTAGGGGACTTAAAACCTGATTTCTAGAAGTCCTATCCATTCCCCTACGAAAGTGGCGCCCCAAACTCTTCTAGAAACCCCAAAATCTGCCCAGAACCACATTCTTTCTAGAAGCCTATAAATCTGGCGCCTCCCTCCTTTCTAGAAGGTCTTTTCCTTGCCTTGCAAGGTTCCCTGCCTTATCCCTTTGTGCCGTGGGTTTTCACTCCCATTCTCTCTTGGATTATGATTTATTAAGCCTTTTCCTTGTGGATTTGGGTTCTACAAATCCTTTTCAGAAACCAATTGGGCCATAATCCTTTTTCCTACATATTCTGCCGCACCTAGGGTCCTAATCCCTTGCTTATGCTGAGTCCAAGTCCTAAACTGATTCCCCTAGGGTTTGCCATGCTATATATACATATTTCCAAGCCTTACCGCAGACCACCACCCATCCATACGAATTCTACACCCCCATATACATTCAGAAATCCATATTTTGCTGCAGAGAAGAGAAGACAAGGCCTTGCCGTGGCTTCCATTGGAGAAGGAGGAGTTCTTTCTTTTCTTGTTTCGTTTCTATGTTTAATTTAATTTGTTTTTCAATTATGTTGAACATGTGGAACTAATTTCGTTTTAGTTAGAGGTGGATTCAAAGCCATGGACATATGTTTGATATGAATTGATTACCTTCAGTTATTGTTTCATAAATTGTGAATGTGATTTACTTATCTGTTTTATGAAGAACTTGTTCTTGTGTGTTGATTAAGGAGGCCTACTTACTTTACATGCATGAATTTGATGCTAGGATATAAGGGAATTTCACCTAATCGTTAGGAACTTATATTCACAAGTAGTAAAGATTGCTAGTCACAATTGTGTTAAGTAAATCCTAGGCAAGAGTAACATGCGTATTCCATAGTTATGAATGCCTTGTCAATGTTTGTGATTTCCATGGAACTTAATGATCTTTGATATGTATCTCTATCATGCGTATTCCATAGTTAGGGAACTTGATAAGAATAATTTGGTTGTGATGCGTTATCCATTCAATTCAATGAACTTAGGGAAATCTGGGAATTGATTAGTGCAATACAATTAATTCAAAGCATTGTCATTCATGGTTTATCGGAAGAATAACTGGAAATCGATTCGTATGCATATGTTCATGTGTGGAGAAGAACCCTCTAACTAGTTTCACCCCTGAATTCACCTTTATCTCTTTCAATTTACTTTGTTTGCTTAAATCTGCTTAGTTTTGCTTAATTCGTCCAAAAACCCCCCTAGTTCTTAATTGAGTCTTAGTTTGTTTAAATTCGTCCAAATCTGTCCCCTTTTAGTGTTTTGAGTCTAACTAGTCCAAAAGTCATCCAATTCACTTCATAGAACCTGTTTTGAGTCTGCTTAAGTTAGTTTTGTTGTTTTGAGTCTCTAGTGTCTAGAATCTGCCTAGTTGAGTTTTATTTGTTGTTTTAAGTTTGTTTTGTGTTATTTGAGTCAAGTTAGGTTGTTTTAAGTTGTTTGAAGTTAAAATTCGTTCAGATTGACCCCTAGTACCTGTTTTCATTGTCTAGAGTCCAGTTTTAGTGTTTTAGAGTTTAATTTGTATAGATTAGCATCCCTTCTAATCCCCGGCCTTAAACGATCCCTACTTTCATATACTACGTCGATAGGGTTTTAATTTGAGTGTCAAGTAATTCTCACATCAAATTTTGGCGCCGTTGCCGGGGATTAGCAAACTTGCTAATCTCCCTAGTTTCTGCCGTGTATTTTAACTTGTTTTTGTTTTTGTTTTGCTTAGTTTTCTGATTTGTTTTGCTTTCTTTGTTTTAGGTACTAGTGTATGACTCAAAGTTCTCAACCCGTTCACGCACATACCTTGGAGTTTAACGACGATTTTGAGCGAGATTTGAGAAGGAATAGGAAGCACCCAGAACCTGGTCTACTTTGTTCAAGTTCTAATTCCGAATCTGAAGTTGAAATTGAAGAGGATTTGGAAGAGGAGCACGACATGGCTGCAGATAACCGAACGATCAAGGAACTTTCAGCCTCGGGATTGGACAATGCAACCCCTTTATGCATTCAATATCCTAGGGTAGCCGAGGGCAAGACTGACGAATTCGAATTGAAGTCTAGCTTGTTGCACCACATCCCCAAATTCCACGGGTTGTCTATGGAAGATCCGAACAAGCACTTGAAGGAATTTGAAGTGGTTTGTTCAAGCATGACCCCTGTCAATGTTGATGAGAGTATAATGAAGATAAAAGCCTTTCCATTCTCTCTTTTGGAAAAGGCTAAGGATTGGCTCTACGAACTAGCACCTGGAACCGTTACTTCGTGGGAAAGCATGAAGCGCGCATTCTTAGAGAAATTTTTCCCAACTTCAAGAGTCATTCTCTTGAGGAAAAGGATAAGTGGCATTCAACAAAACCAAGGGGAATCGTTTCCAGCCTATTATGAACATTTCAAGGCGCTTGTTGCTTCTTGTCCACAACACCAAATGAAAGAAGAGCTTCTCCTCCAATATTTCTATGAAGGACTTCTCCCCATTGAGAGACAAATGCTTGATGCTTCAGCGGGAGGAGCTTTGGTTGACAAAACACCCGTGGCTGCCAAGACTCTAATTGCAAATCGAGCCTTGAATGGGCAACAATACGAAGGAGTTGGACAGAGAGAAGGGCCACGGCAACAACAAGTGAATGAGGTAAATGCAATTTCAGAATTACAATCTCAAATGGCTAATCTCACTCTTCTTTTGTCACAGGTTGTGGATGGAACCAAAGCACAAGGGTCGGCCATATGTGGAGTGTGTTCTATGCAGGGACATCTCAATGGTGTGAGAATTACTTGACACTCAAATTAAAACCCTATCGACGTAGTATATGAAAGTAGGGATCGTTTAAGGCCGGGGATTAGAAGGGATGCTAATCTATACAAATTAAACTCTAAAACACTAAAACTGGACTCTAGACAATGAAAACAGGTACTATGGGTCAATCTGAACGAATTTTAACTTCAAACAACTTAAAACAACCTAACTTGACTCAAATAACACAAAACAAACTTAAAACAACAAATAAAACTCAACTGGGCAGATTCTAGACACTAGAGACTCAAAACAGGCTAAATAGACTCAAAACAACCAAACTAACTTAAACAGACTCAAAACAGATTCTAAGGGGTGAATTGGATGACTTTTGGACTAGTTAGACTCAAAACACTAAAAGGAGACAGATTTGGACGAATTTAAACAAACTAAGACTCAATTAAGAACTATGGGGTTTTTTGGACGAATTAAGTAAAACTAAGCAGATTTAAGCAAACAAAGTAAATTGAAAGAGATAAAGGTGAATTCAGGGGTGAAAACTAGTTAGAAGGATCCTTATCCACACATAAACATATGCATACAACTTGATTCCCAGTTACTCTTTCGATAAACCATGAATGACAATGTTCCAAATTAATTGTATAGAACTAATTAATTCTCAGATTTCCCTAAGTTCATTGAATTGAATGGATAACGCATCACAACCAAATTATTCTTATCAAGTTCCCTAACTATGGAAGACGCATGATAGAGATACATATCAAAGATCATTAAGCTCCATGGAAATCATAAACATTGACAAGGCATTCATAACTATGGAATACGCATGTTACTCTTGCCTAGGATTTACTTAACACAATTGTGACTAGCAATCTTTACTACTTGTGAATATAAGTTCCTAACGATTAGGTGAAATTCCCTTATATCCTAGCATCAAATTCATGCATGTAAACTAAGTAGGCCTCCTTAATCAACTCACAAGAACAAGTTCTTCATAAAACAGATAAGTAAATCACATTCACAATTTGTGAAACAATAACTGAAGGTAATCAATTCATATCAAACATATGTCCATGGCTTTGAATCCACCTCTAACTAAAACGAAATTAGTTCCACATGTTCAACATAATTGAAAAGCAAGTTAAATTAAACATGAAACGAAACAAGAGAAGAAAGAACTCCTCCCTCTCTAATGGAAGCCACGGCACAGCCTTGTCTTCCCTTCTCTGCAGCAAAATATGGATTTCTGAATGTATATGGGGGTGTAGAATTCGTATGGATGGGTGGTGTCTGCGGCAGGGCTTGGGAATATGTATATATAGCATGGCAAACCCTAGGGAAATCAGCTTAGGACTTGGACTTAGCAGAAAAATAGGATTAGGGTGCGGCAATTAATTTGGAAAAGGAATTGTGGTCCAATTAATTTCTGAAAAGGATTTGTAGAACCCAAATCCACAAGGAAAAGTCCTAACAATCAGAATCCAAGAGGGAAAGGGAGTGAAAACCCACGGCACAAAGGGATAAGGCAGGGAATGCCTTGCAAGGCAAGGAAAAAGGATTCTAGAAGGGAAGGAGACGCCAGATTTTTAGGCTTCTAGAAAGAATGTGTTTCTGGGCAGATTTTGGGGTTTCTAGAAGAGTTTGGGGCGCCACTTTTGTAGGGGAATGGATAGGACTTCTAGAAATCAGGTTTTAAGTCCCCTAAACTGAAGAAAACAGGTTAGGATAAGATAAGGTAAGGATTGGATAAGATAAGATAAGATAAGGTTGTTTTGGATAATGTTTTGGATAATTCTCCTTCTTTTGAGCTGATTCCTTATCTTCTTTATCTTCAATTTCTTTCTTCCATCTTCTTAGCTGATTTCAAGCCTTTATATCTTCAATTTCGTCCATCAACTTGCCTCCATGCTTGCACTACCCAATCTTGGCCCAAAAATGCTCTAGAATGCTCCAAATTGCTTCTTTTTGCCATCTTGATACTTTGAACCTACAAACACACGAAAATAGGTTAAAATACAAAATTAACTAAGAACTAACAACGTAAATGCATGAAAACAAGCTAACTAAGTCGCATAAATATGCTCCTATCAAATTCCCCCACACTTAGCTTTTGCTAGTCCTCAAGCAAAACGAAACAAAACAAACGAAACAAACACTAAACAAACTAGACCTTCCAACTTTCACCTCAGGGATTTCCAACATACATGACACATTTAAGATCATCATAACCATAGCTTTTAGTCTTCCCCACCCTTTAGTATATACTTAACCACAGTCACCATTCATTAGCTCTCATTTAACCAATTAAAACAATGTTTTGAACGTAGTAACATGCCTTAGAGAATTCACTCAATTCCTCACTAGGTACACTCTCATTTTCACTCAGATTTTCTAACTACACTCCCTATACTAAGTATATGTGAGAAGATTGATGTAAACATGAAAACAAACACTCACATATGTTTATAACAAAGAAAGCAATTTCTGGAGCTATTAAGCATGTATATATATGATCTCATGAATGGAATGCTACTACTTAGATGCGAGAACCAGGGATACCATATGCTCGTACCAATCCCAAACTCCACATATTGAAACACACAACACTCAAGATTGAAGTATAGGGTTGTAACGGGGCTAAGGGTATTGGCTAACAAAGAAACGTAAGGAAAACAAACGTTCTCAAAGCAAAAGCAAGCAAAGTAATGAATATGACACTTAGAACTCCCTTTCTTGAATGCAGCCGCACACTTTGATACATAAGGGGAAGATCACACATATTTAGGGCCAACTTCAACTTGTTGGACCCTTTCTTCAACATCCAACATTTGTGAGCTTATTCTCACTTATTTTGAACACTTTTCATACTTTTTCACAACTTTTCTTTTTCTTTTCTTTTTTTCACGAATTTTTCTCTTTTTTTTTTTTTTCTTTTTCTCGTGCCCTCTTTGTTTACTTTGGCACACATAAACGTACAACTTCCCTTCCCCCACACTTGTTTGCTGCCTAATAATGAACAAAGGGAATTCACTCTAGGTCGTGCTTCACTACGCCCTAAGAACAAGGGTAAGGATGGTCGTAATCTAGGCTAGGTAAGGATATTGTGGGTAAACAAAGAACATAGGCTAAACAAGGCTCAAAAGGGTTAAACCTACAATACATATGCAAAGGGTTAGGCTTTTTAGCTCTGGTTTTAAACTAAACAACTTCATCTTGATTATGTGTTATGCTAATCAATTTCATGCTTTGAATGAAACGGGTATGAGTTCTAGTATTTGGGACTAAATAATGAAACGCCTTCTAAGTAGCAACCAAGCAAAGAATAATGAGATCATGCAACGACTTTAGAAAACAAAGAATGCACAGATTTTTAACTCTCCAAAGAACGTTAAAGGCTCAAGTCTCTCAGGGTTGTAGCGTTAGTTTGAGTTACTTCCTTCAAGCATGTTACAAAAACTGATTTTTTCTCTTTTTGATTAAACATGAATTCATGAACTATAACCATAATCAAGCATAAACCAGAGAGCAATTCAAACCTCCATCCATGTTTATAACTTTCCTCAATAGTCATGCAATTAAAAACCGAATCCTCATCATTGTGTTGGAAGGTACCCTAAGACACAAACAAACACACAAAAACAACTCTTTTTGGGTTTTTGAAAACAATTTTTCAAAATTTTTATGGTATTTTCGGATTTTCTTTTCAAAACACACTAAAAGACTCCAAAACAGCTTAAAAACACTTAAAAACACTGAAAACAACATTCAAAGTGATAGGTGATAAAAACCCACGAATTTCATGCAAAAACACTTGGTTACCCCCCCCACACTTAAATCAAACATTGTCCTCAATGTTTCAAACATAAACTCACACAAAAGCAAGCAAATAACACAACTAACACACATAACAGATATGGCAAAACAAAAGCAATAAAGAGAGAGAGTTTAAGAACGCAAATCTGGTTTTGGAGCTAGAATTCCATCGTTCTCTCGTTTGAACACATGGGTTGCCTCCCAAGAAGCGCTTGCTTTAACGTCTTCCAGCCGGACGATTCTTCCTTCTATTATGCTTCATTGGAGGCCACGGCATGGACATGATCTTTGAATGGAAGGTGATACTTGAAATGATCCGGCAATGGTTTAAATTCTAGTGTGGGTGCCTGAATCATTAACAACATATTAGTATAAAACAGAATTGAAATTCGGGGAGGTGGCTTACTTGTTTGCTCCGACGAAAACTCAAGGACAAACACCACATCGTTGAAAGTTTCAGGAATTTTGCACTTGGCCAGATTGAATGTGATGGTTGTAACTTGTCCCGTGTCATAAAATTCAACTTCTTTTGGTTTTATTGTCTTATGAACATCCTCTTTGATCCATTCTTGATATTCTCCAGCCACTTCTTTCTCTTGAATCATTCTTCTTGATGTACCAGGTTCTTTCAGAAATTCAACACATTTTGGAATTGGATTTGGTGTATCAAGAATCGGGATATCATTTTGCACCTTGGGAAGGGCTTCCACGATGTCTGTTTCACTTTCATCTTTCTTGGGAATTAAAAATCTGCGAGGAAAAGGTGCATTTGGAGGAATAACATTAGATTGAACTGAATTTGAACCCAACTAAGTAGGCCTCCTTAATCAACTCACAAGAACAAGTTCTTCATAAAACAGATAAGTAAATCACATTCACAATTTGTGAAACAATAACTGAAGGTAATCAATTCATATCAAACATATGTCCATGGCTTTGAATCCACCTCTAACTAAAACGAAATTAGTTCCACATGTTCAACATAATTGAAAAGCAAGTTAAATTAAACATGAAACGAAACAAGAGAAGAAAGAACTCCTCCCTCTCTAATGGAAGCCACGGCACAGCCTTGTCTTCCCTTCTCTGCAGCAAAATATGGATTTCTGAATGTATATGGGGGTGTAGAATTCGTATGGATGGGTGGTGTCTGCGGCAGGGCTTGGGAATATGTATATATAGCATGGCAAACCCTAGGGAAATCAGCTTAGGACTTGGACTTAGCAGAAAAATAGGATTAGGGTGCGGCAATTAATTTGGAAAAGGAATTGTGGCCCAATTAATTTCTGAAAAGGATTTGTAGAACCCAAATCCACAAGGAAAAGTCCTAACAATCAGAATCCAAGAGGGAAAGGGAGTGAAAACCCACGGCACAAAGGGATAAGGCAGGGAATGCCTTGCAAGGCAAGGAAAAAGGATTCTAGAAGGGAAGGAGACGCCAAATTTTTAGGCTTCTAGAAAGAATGTGTTTCTGGGCAGATTTTGGGGTTTCTAGAAGAGTTTGGGGCGCCACTTTTGTAGGGGAATGGATAGGACTTCTAGAAATCAGGTTTTAAGTCCCCTAAACTGAAGAAAACAGGTTAGGATAAGATAAGGTAAGGATTGGATAAGATAAGATAAGATAAGGTTGTTTTGGATAATGTTTTGGATAATTCTCCTTCTTTTGAGCTGATTCCTTATCTTCTTTATCTTCAATTTCTTTCTTCCATCTTCTTAGCTGATTTCAAGCCTTTATATCTTCAATTTCGTCCATCAACTTGCCTCCATGCTTGGACTACCCAATCTTGGCCCAAAAATGCTCTAGAATGCTCCAAATTGCTTCTTTTTGCCATCTTGATACTTTGAACCTACAAACACACGAAAATAGGTTAAAATACAAAATTAACTAAGAACTAACAACGTAAATGCATGAAAACAAGCTAACTAAGTCGCATAAATATGCTCCTATCACTCAACGATCAATGCCCTCAATTGATTGAGAATGGGGGGTGGGAAACTGCCCAAGCCGTGGGTTTTCAAGGCCAAAACCAACAAAGACACGACCCATACTCAAACATATACAATCCGGGATGGAGAGATCATCCAAACTTCAAGTGGAGGGACTCTCAACAAGCACAGCCACAAAGCGGATTTAGACAGCCCCCTGGGATGTTTCCAAGGCCGTATGCAGCCCCACAACCTCAACCAACTTCGGCCCAAACTAATTCAGGTTCGTTGTTAGATAATGATAAAATTCTTCAAGTACTAACCTCTTTGACGCAGGACATACAGAGCATAAAGAATCAAGCTAAAGAGGTGGACGAATTGAAGAAACAAATGGGGCAAATGGCTGAATTCATGGGTTAATTCAGAGAACAAGGCAGATTGCCTAGTTCAACCGTTGTTAATCCCAAAGGAGGATTTGAAACCGCCCAAGTAATCACGTTGAGAAGTGGTAAGCAGGTTGGAACTGATTCACAACCATCTAGATCAAGTCAAGAAGAGGACACGAAGCTGCAATTGGAGGAGGATGAATCACTCAAACCCACGGCAAGGAATGCACAATCCTTGCCGCAGCCAATTCTCACTTCTAAACTGTCCCCAACCATCAAGGTAAGTTCCAATATGAATTCTTCTAGCTCTACTCCACTAATTGTGCCCTTTCCTGGCAGGTTGCGGCAATCAAAGAAAGCGGATGCTGAAAAGGACATTCTAGAGACATTCCGGAAAGTTCAAGTCAATATCCCACTCCTTGATGCAATAAAGCAGGTCCCAAGGTATACTAAGTTTTTGAAAGAGCTTTGTACAACAAGGAGAAGGATTTCTAACAAAGAGGTGGTAAGAGTAAGTGAGAATGTCTCAGCCGTTTTACAAAGGAAATTACCCCCTAAATGCAAAGATCCGGGTAGTTTTACAATTCCTTGTGTTATTGGAAATACTCGTTTTGAATCTGCCATGTTAGACTTAGGTGCATCTATAAATGTCATGCCATATTCTGTTTATGCATCTATGAATCTAGGAGAGCTTAAAAATGATGGTGTTATTATCCAATTAGCTGATCGATCTAATGCATACCCAAAAGGAGTTTTGGAAGATGTTTTGGTGCAGGTAGACCACTTGATTTTTCCTGCAGATTTCTATGTGCTTGACATGGAGGATTCAGACCATTCCCATCCATTACCACTCTTACTTGGCCGACCTATCATGAAAACAGCCCAAACCAAGATTGATGTGGCCAAGGGAACGTTAACTATGAAGTTTGGTAGTGATAAAATTAAATTTAATGTTTCTAAGTCTGTTGAGAATCCTAACGTTGTTCGTTCTTGTTTTGCCATGGATAAAATAAAAAAGATAGGGCCGGACCGTTCAAGCACAAAGGATACATCAAGAACCATACAAAACGAGGGAATTGGAGTGGAGCACAAGGACCATACAGCCACTGCCCTCAAAATGCCCCAATTGGTCGAAAATATCATGGGGAAGAATGTTCATAGTGCTGCCACTTCATTGCAGTACATTGGTAAGCCATCTATTCCAGATTCGATTCCCATTTCAACTAATAGGTTATTACCTTGTATGGTGCAGATTCCCAATCAAATCCAAGCTGGTGGGCATGATTACATTGATTTTAGGATGTTCAATGCCACAATCCGGAAGGATCACTATCCCTTACCATTCAAAGATCCAATGCACGAGCTGTTTGAGGAGCATGTGGTGGAAGAACTACCTCTGCATGCCGTGGGTACCATGGGAACTTAAATGGAAGTATCGTCCGACTGGAAGACGTTAAAGCAAGCGCTTCTTGGGAGGCAACCCATGTGTTCAAACGAGAGAAAGATGGAATTCTAGCTCCAAAACCAGATTTGCGTTCTTAAACTCTCTCTCTCTTTATTGCTTCTGTTTTGTCATATCTGTTATGTGTGTTAGTTGTGTTATTTGCTTGCTTTTGTGTGAGTTTATGTTTGAAACATTGAGGACAATGTTTGATTTAAGTGTGGGGGGGTAACCAAGTGTTTTTGCATGAAATTCGTGGGTTTTTATCACCTATCACTTTGAATGTTGTTTTAAGTGTTTTTAAGTGTTTTTAAGCTGTTTTGGAGTCTTTTAGTGTGTTTTGAAAAGGAAATCCGAAAATACCATAAAAATTTGAAAAATTGTTTTGAAAAACCCAAAAAGAGTTGTTTTTGTGTGTTTGTTTGTGTCTTAGGGTACCTTCCAACACAATGATGAGGATTCGGTTTTTAATTGCATGACTATTGAGGAAAGTTATAAACATGGACGGAGGTTTGAATTGCTCTCTGGTTTATGCTTGATTATGGTTATAGTTCATGAATTCATGTTTAATCAAAAAGAGAAAAAATCAGTTTTTGTAACATGCTTGAAGGAAGAATCTCATACTAACGCTACAACCCTGAGAGACTTGAGCTTAAAACGTTCTTTGGAGAGTTAAAAATCTATGCATTTGTTGTTTTCTAAAGTCGTTGCATGATCTCATTATTCTTTGCTTGGTTGGTACTTAGAAGGCGTTTCATCATTTAGTTCCAAATACTAGAACTCATACCCGTTTCATTCAAAGCATGAAATTGATTAGCATAACACATAAACAAGATGAAGTTGTGTAGTGAACCAGTGCCAAATAGCCGAACCTCCCTATGTTATTTGTCTTGTAGGTTTAACCCTTTTGAGCCTTGTTTAGCCTATGTTCTTTGTTTACCCACATTATCCCTACCTAGCCTAGATTAGGACCATCCTTACCCTTGTTCTTAAGGCGTAGCTAAGCATGACTTAGAGTGAATTCCCTTTGTTCATTATTGGGCAGCAAACAAGTGTGGGGGAAAGAAAGTTGTGCGTTTATTTGTGCCAAAGTCACAAAAGAGGCACGGGTGAAAAGAAAAAAAAAGAGAAGACAAATTCGTGCAAAAGAAAAAGAAAAAGAAGAAAAGTTTGTGAAAAAAAAAAAAGTATGAAAAGTGTTCAAAATAAGTGAGAATAAGCTCACAAGTGTTGATTGTTGAAGAAAGGGTCCAAAAAGTTGAAGTTGGCCCTAAATATGTGTGATCTTCCCCTTATGTATCAAAGTGTGCGGCTGCATTCAAGAAAGGGAGTTCTAAGTGTCATATTCATTACTTTGCTTGCTTTTGCTTTAAGAACGTTTGTTTTCCTTACGTTTCTTTGTTAGCTAATACCCTTAGCCCCGTTACAACCCTATACTTCAATCTTGAGTGTTGTGTGTTTCAATATGTGGAGTTTGGGTTTGGTACGAGCGTATGGTATCCCTGGTTCTCGCATCTAAGTAGTAGCATTCCATTCATGAGATCATATATATACATGCTTAATAGCTCCAGAAATTGCTTTCTTTGTTATAAACATATGTGAGTGTTCGTTTGCAGGTTTACATCAATCTTCTCACATATACTTAGTATAGGGAGTGTAGTTAGAAAATCTGAGTGAAAATAAGAGTGTACCTAGTGAGGAATTGAGTGAATTCTCTAAGGCATGTTACTACGTTCAAAACATTGTTTTAATTGGTTAGATGAGAGCTAATGGATGGTGACTGTGGTTAAGTATGTACTAAAGGGTGGGGAAGACTAAAAGCTATGGTTATGATGATCTTAAATATGTCATGTATGTTGGAAATCCCTGAGGTGAAAGTTGGAAGGTCTAGTTTGTTTGGTGTTTGTTTCGTTTGTTTGGTTTCGTTTTGCTTGAGGACTAGCAAAAGCTATGTGTGGGGGAATTTGATAGGAGCATATTTATGCGACTTAGTTAGCTTGTTTTCATGCATTTACGTTGTTAGTTCTTAGTTAATTTTGTATTTTAAGCTATTTTCGTGTGTTTGTAGGTTCAAAGTGTCAAGATGGCAAAAAGAAGCAATTTGGAGCATTCTAGAGCATTTTTGGGCCGAGATTGGGTAGTGCAAGCATGGAGGCAAGTTGATGGACGAAATTGAAGATATAAAGGCTTGAAATCAGCTAAGAAGATGGAAGAAAGAAGTCAAAGATAAAGAAGATAAGGAATCAGCTCAAAAGAAGGAGAATTATCCAAAACATTATCCAAAACAACCTTATCTTATCTTATCTTACCCAATCCTTATCTTATCTTACCTTATCTTATCCTAATCTTATCCTAACCTGTTTTCTTCAGTTTAGGGGACTTAAAACCTGATTTCTAGAAGTCCTATCCATTCCCCTACGAAAGTGGCGCCCCAAACTCTTCTAGAAACCCCAAAATCTGCCCAGAACCACATTCTTTCTAGAAGCCTATAAATCTGGCGCCTCCCTCCTTTCTAGAAGGTCTTTTCCTTGCCTTGCAAGGTCCCCTGCCTTATCCCTTTGTGCCGTGGGTTTTCACTCCCATTCTCTCTTGGATTCTGATTTATTAAGCCTTTTCCTTGTGGATTTGGGTTCTACAAATCCTTTTCAGAAATCAATTGGGCCATAATCCTTTTTCCTACATATTCTGCCGCACCTAGGGTCCTAATCCCTTGCTTATGCTGAGTCCAAGTCCTAAACTGATTCCCCTAGGGTTTGCTATGCTATATATACATATTTCCAAGCCTTGCCGCAGACCACTACCCATCCATACGAATTCTACACCCCCATATACATTCAGAAATCCATATTTTGCTGCAGAGAAGGGAAGACAAGGCCTTGCCGTGGCTTCCATTGGAGAAAGAGGAGTTCTTTCTTCTCTTGTTTCGTTTCTATGTTTAATTTAATTTGTTTTTCAATTATGTTGAACATATGGAACTAATTTCGTTTTAGTTAGAGGTGGATTCAAAGCCATGGACATTGATGTGAGAATTACTTGACACTCAAATTAAAACCCTATCGACGTAGTATATGAAAGTAGGGATCGTTTTAGGCCGGGGATTAGAAGGGATGCTAATCTACACTATATAAACTTTAAAACTTTAAACTAGACTCAATTAACTCAAAACAGCAAATAGAACTCAAACTAGACAGTTTCTGGATTCTAGACACTCAAAACAAGCTAAATTAGACCTAAAACACACAGAACAGATTCTTTAGACTCAGAACTAACACCTAAGATTGATTTGAACGAAATTAAGACTCAAATTGACTCAAAAGACTAAGAGACTCAAGATTTGACGAATTTAGACTCTACTAACACAAACTAAAAGCAGGGGATTGGTTTTGAACGAATTTAAACTTAAACAAACAAAATTGTAAAGACAACTTAAAAAGACACGAAATTGGTGATTTAAATGGGTGAATGGCTAGTTAGAGGGATCCTCATCCACACATGAACATATGCATACAACTTGATTCCCAGTTACTCTTTCGATAAACCATGAATGACAATGTTCCGAATTAATTGTATTGAACTAATCAATTCCCAGATTTCCCTAGATTCATTGAATTGAATGGATAACGCATCACAACCAAATTATTCTTTCTCAAACTCCCTAACTATGGAATACGCATGATAGAGACATTCAACAAAGATCATTAAGTTCAATGGAAATCATGAACATTGACAAGGCATTCATAACTATGGAAGACGCATGTTAATCCAACCTAGGGTTTACTTCACATAATCGTGACTAGCGATCTTTACTACTCATGAATATAAGTTCATAACGATTAAGTGCAATTCCCTTATATCCTAGCATCAAATTTATGCATGCAAATCAAGTGTCAACCCCCAACCCACATACATAAACAAGTTCTTAATAAGCACAGAAAAGTAAACCACATTCATAATTCATGAAATCGTAACTGGAGTGAATCAAATCATAAGAAACATATATTCATGGCTTCAAATTCCCCCTCTAACTAATAGGGGTTTAGTTCCTCATGATAGCAATTAAACAAAGAAAACTGAATTGAAACATTGAAAACAAAGATAGACAACACCTAAGAACGCTCCAGCAATAGTCACGACTTAGAGTGGCACCTTCTCATTCCTTCCTTGAATAGCTGCGGCACAAGAGGGGTTTTCTGGGTTTGTGTGGATGATATGGCACGGCAGAGGGTGAATTAGGTCAGAAACTATGGAGAATGGTGAAAGAAAGGGGCGGCAGAGAGTGGTGGATGATTTCTGGCGTGAATGATGTATATGGAGGGTGGTGTGTGCGGCAAAAGGTGGATTAATCTATATATAGGCACCAAAAACCCTAGGTGAATCAGATTAGGACTTCTAGAAAGCCAAATCCATCCAGAAATAGGCTCAAAACAATCAGATTTCTAATGGGAAAGGGCCTAAGGTGCGGCAGATTTGGATAAGGAGGGATAAGGCTTCTAGAAAGCCTTGCAAGGCAAGGAAATCAGGTTTTCTAGAAGGCTAGGTGCGGCAAGGCTTAGGGTTTCTAGAAACTTAATTTAAATGTCCCCCAATCAGAAAATAAACCCTCATTGTACCAGGAATTGAATTAGAAAAGGATTAGGAGAGGATAAGGTTTGTTAAGATAAGATAAGGGTTGGATAAGATAAGATAAGATAAGGTTGTTTGGATAATGTTTTGGATAATTCTCCTTCTTTTGAGCTGATTCCTTATCTTCAATGATTTGAATTTATTTCTCCAACCTTGAAACATATTCCTAACTCCATTTAGACTCCAAATTCGTCCATCTTCATGCCCATTGCTTGTGCTATCCATTCCAAGCCCAGATTTGCTCTAAAATGCTCCAAAATGCATCTTTTTGCCAACTTTGCTTCTTGGACCTAAAAACACACGAAAATGACTTTAAACACTATACTAAGCAACAAATAGCTAAGCAAATGCAAGAAAACACACTAACTAAGTAGCATAAATATGCTCCTATCAAATTCCCCCACACTTAACTTTTGCTAGTCCTCGAGCAAAACAAAACAAACAAAACGTAACCTAAACCTTCCAACATCCACCTCAGGGATCTTCAATGATACATAACATGCCAAAGATCATTACTCCCACAGATTTTAGTTATCCCTACCCTTGAGCACATACTTAATCAAAGTTACCACACATTAGCTCGCATTTAATCAATTAAAACAACATTTTGAATGTAGTAACATGCCTTAGAGAATCCCTCAATTCCTCACAAGATATACACTCTATTTTCACACAGATTTTCTGACTACACTCCCTACACTAGTTATATGTGAGAAGATTGATGTAAATATGAAACTAATACTCACATATGTGTATAACAAGAAAAGTAATTTCTGGAATGCATGTTTATATATAATCTCATGAACGGAATGCTACTACTTAGATGCGAGAACCAGGGACACCAAATGCTCATACCAATCCCAACTTTGCTTCTTGGACCTAAAAACACACGAAAATGACTTTAAACACTATACTAAGCAACAAATAGCTAAGCAAATGCAAGAAAACACACTAACTAAGTAGCATAAATATGCTCCTATCAGACATATGTTTGATATGAATTGATTACCTTCAGTTATTGTTTCATAAATTGTGAATGTGATTTACTTATCTATTTTATGAAGAACTTGTTCTTGTGTGTTGATTAAGGAGGCCTACTTAGTTTACATGCATCAATTTGATGCTAGGATATAAGGGAATTTCACCTAATCGTTAGGAACTTATATTCACAAGTAGTAAAGATTGCTAGTCACAATTGTGTTAAGTAAATCCTAGGCAAGAGTAACATGCGTATTCCATAGTTATGAATGCCTTGTCAATGTTTATGATTTCCATGGAACTTAATGATCTTTGATATGTATCTCTATCATGCGTATTCCATAGTTAGGGAACTTGATAAGAATAATTTGGTTGTGATGCGTTATCCATTCAATTCAATGAACTTAGGGAAATCTGGGAATTGATTAGTGCAATACAATTAATTCAAAGCATTGTCATTCATGGTTTATCGGAAGAATAACTGGAAATCGATTCGTATGCATATGTTCATATGTGGAGAAGAACCTTCTAACTAGTTTCACCCCTGAATTCACCTTTATCTCTTTCAATTTACTTTGTTTGCTTAAATCTGCTTAGTTTTGCTTAATTCGTCCAAAAACCCCCCCTAGTTCTTAATTGAGTCTTAGTTTGTTTAAATTCGTCCAAATCTGTCCCCTTTTAGTGTTTTGAGTCTAACTAGTCCAAAAATCATCCAATTCACTTCATAGAACATGTTTTGAGTCTGCTTAAGTTAGTTTTGCTGTTTTGAGTCTCTAGTGTCTAGAATCTGCCTAGTTGAGTTTTATTTGTTGTTTTAAGTTTGTTTTGTGTTATTTGAGTCAAGTTAGGTTGTTTTAAGTTGTTTGAAGTTAAAATTCGTTCAGATTGACCCCTAGTACCTGTTTTCATTGTCTAGAGTCCAGTTTTAGTGTTTTAGAGTTTAATTTGTATAGATTAGCATCCCTTCTAATCCCCGGCCTTAAACGATCCCTACTTTCATATACTACGTCGATAGGGTTTTAATTTGAGTGTCAAGTAATTCTCACATCATCGACAAACCATGAATGACAATGTTTCGAATTAATTGTATTGAACTAATCAATTCCCAGATTTCCCTAGATTCATTGAATTGAATGGATAACGCATCACAACCAAATTATTCTTTCTCAAACTCCCTAACTATGGAATACGCATGATAGAGGCATTCAACAAAGATCATTAAGTTTAATGGAAATCATGAACATTGACAAGGCATTCATAACTATGGAAAACGCATGTTAATCCAACCTAGGGTTTACTTCACATAATCGTGACTAGCGATCTTTACTACTCATGAATATAAGTTCATAACGATTAGGTGCAATTCCCTTATATCCTAGCATCGAATTTATGCATGCAAATCAAGTGTCTACCCCCAACCCACATACATAAACAAGTTCTTAATAAGAACAGAAAAGTAAACCACATTCATAATTCATGAAATCGTAACTGGAGTAAATCAAATCATAAGAAACATATATCCATGGCTTCAAATTCCCCCCCTAACTAATAGGGGTTTAGTTCCTCATGATAGCAATTAAACAAAGAAAACTGAATTGAAACATTAAAAACAAAGGATAGAATACACCTAGAAACGCTCCAGATTTCTTCCTTCCTTCCTTTGCAAAGCTGCGGCACAAGAGTGTGTGGTGAATGGATGTAGGTGACTTATGGTAGAGGGTGGTGGTTTGAATGGTGCAGCATAAGCTTGTATTTATAGGCCTAGGGATTACTTGGCCTAGGTTGTCAGGGAAAAGGATTTAGGACTCCAATCCAACAAGGAAAAGGCCATCTAGAAAGGTTGGGGCGTCAGATTTTTAGGGCTTCTAGAAAGGAGTGTTGTGGCATGTTTCTAGAGCAAAAAGGCCTCCTAAAAACAGGTTTTAGGCATCCTAATATGAAAAGGAGTCCCCCTTGTAGCTGGAATTAAGGTAGGATAAGATTAGGATAGGATAAGATAAGATAAGGTTTGGATAAGATAAGGATAAGATAAGGTAGTTTGGATAATGTTTTGGATAATTCTCCTTCTTTGTAGCTGATTCCTTATCTTCTTTGACTTGGATTTATTTCTTCAACTCTTTTGCACATTCCTAGCCTCTCTTGAACTTCAAATTCGTCCATCCATCTTGCTCCATACTTGTGCTATCCATTCCAAGCCCAAAACTGCTCTAAAATGCTCCAAATTGCTTCTTTTTGCCAATTTTGCCAATTGGACCTGAAAACACACGAAAATAGCTTAAATCACTATAATAAGTAGAAACTAACTAAGAAAATGCAAGGAAACAAGCTAACAAAGTCGCATAAATATGCTTCTATCAATAACTCTGAGTTTAATTCAATTCTTGCTTTCTGTCATACTTATGTATGTGGGGGTCATTTTGGCACCCAAAGAACAGCACTCAAGGTGTTAGAATGTGGTTTTTATTGGCCTACATTGTTTAAAGATGCTCGAACTTTCTGCATAACATGTGATAGATGTCAAAGAACAGGTAGCATAGGTGCAAGGGATCAAATGCCGCAGACCCCTATCTTCAATGTTGAAATTTTTGATGTTTGGGGTATTGATTTCATGGGTCCTTTCCCTTCTTCATATGGTTTCATTTATATGTTGCTTGCGGTTGATTATGTATCGAAATGGGTGGAAGCAAAAGCCACCCGTACTAATGATTCTCGAGTGGTTGCAGATTTCATCAAATCTAACATATTCTCCAGATTCGGGATGCCTAGAGTGTTTATAAGTGATGGAGGCTCCCATTTTTGCAACCGGACCATTGAGGCGCTGTTTAAGAAGTATAACGTCAAGCATAAGGTTGCAACGCCTTATCACCCTCAAACAAGTGGCCAAGCCGAGGTTTCAAATAGGGAAATTAAGCAGATTTTGGAGAAGACTGTTGGGCCAACCCGGAAGGATTGGAGTTTGCGTTTAGACGATGCACTGTGGGCATATCGTACGGCCTACAAAACACCCCTAGGGATGTCTCCATTTCGGCTCATCTATGGCAAGCCATGTCACCTACCTATGGAACTAGAGCATAAGGCGCATTGGGCTGTGAAAACATTCAATTTGGACATAGATGCGGCTGGAGTGCATAGAAAGCTCCAATTAAATGAAGCTGGAGTGCATAGAAAGCTCCAATTAAATGAACTTGAGGAGATAAGGAATGAAGCATATGAGAATGCCCGAATTTACAAGGAGAAAACAAAGGCGTTTCATGACAAGATGATTCGGGGCAAAACATTTTCAATTGGGCAGAAAGTGTTGCTTTTCAACTCCCGTTTACGTTTATTCCCTGGTAAGTTACGTTCTAAGTGGATTGGACCTTTTGTTGTTACTAATGTTTTTCCACATGGTGCAGTCCAAGTCCAAAGCTTAAGGAACGGACAAGAATTCAAGGTGAACGGGTACCGTTTGAAGCCATACTACGAGAACATTGTGGGGCAGGTTGTGGAAGAAGTTCCCTTCCATGCCGTGGGCTCCAATGATGCTTAAACAGAGGAATCGTCCGGCTGCAAGACGTTAAAGCAAGCGCTTCTTGGGAGGCAACCCATGCGTTCGAATAAAGAAGACCTAGGAACAACCAGCTCAAACCCAGATTTGCGTTCCTAACTCTACTCTTTATTGCATCTATTTTGCCATGTGTGTCAAGTTAGTTAGTTGTGTTGTTTGCTGTTTGCTTTCTGTTAGTTTATGTTTGAAACATTGAGGACAATGTTTAGTTTAAGTGTGGGGGGGGGGGGTAAACAAGTTGTTTTTGCATGATTTTCGTGGGATTTTATCACCTATCACTTCGAATGTTGTTTTTCACTGTTTTAAGTGTTTTTAGTGTGTTTTGAAGCATTTTAGTGTGTTTTGAAAAGATAATCCGAAAATCTCATAAAAATTTGAAAAAGTGTTTTGAAAAACCCAAAAAGAGTTGTTTTTGTGTGTTTGTTTGTGTCTTAGGGTACCTTCCAACACAATGATGAGGATTCGGTTTTTAATTGCATGACTATTAAACATGGATGGAAGTTTGAATTGCTCTCTGGTTTACGCTTGATTATGGTTATAATTCATGAATTCATGTTTAATCAAAAAGCAGAAAATCAGTTTTTGTAACATGGTTGAAGGAAGGAACTCAAACTAACGCTACAACCCTGAGAGACTTGAGCTTAAAACGTTCTTTGGAGAGTTAAAAATCTGTGCATTTATTGTTTTCTAAATTCGTTGCATGATCTCATCATTTCTTTGCTTGGTTGCTACTTAGAAGGCGTTTCATCATTTAGTTCCAAATACTAGAACTCATACCCGTTTCATTCAAAGCATGAAATTGATTAGCATAACACATACCAAGATGAAGTTGTGTAGTGAACCAAGAGCCAAACAGCCGCACCCCTTTCTCATTTGTTTTGTAGGATTAACCCCCGTTGAGCCTTGTTTAGCCTATGTTCTTTGTTAACCCACATTATCCTTACCTAGCCTAGATTAGGACCATCCTTACCCTTGTTCTTAGGGTGTAGTGAAGCATGACCTAGAGTGAATTCCCTTTGTTCATTATTAGGCAGCAAACAAGTGTGGGGGAAGGGAAGTTGTACGTTTATGTGTGCCAAAGTAAACAAAGAGGGCACGAGAAAAAGAAAAAAAAAAAGAGAAGAAAATTATTGGGAAAAAGAAAAGAAAAAGAAAAGTATGTGAAAAAGTATGAAAAGTGTTCAAAATAAGTGAGAATAAGCTCACAAGTGTTGGTTGTTGAAGAAAGGGTCCAAAAAGTTGAATTCGGCCCTAAGTATGTGTGATCTTCCCTTTATGTATCAAAGTTCGTGGTTGCGTTTCAAAAGGGAGTTCTAAGTGTCATATTCATCACTTTGCTCGCTATTGCTTTAAGAACGTTCGTTTTCCTTACCTTTCTTTGTTAGCCAATACCCCTAGCCCCGTTACAACCTTATACTTCAATCTTGAGTGTTGTGTGTTTCAATATGTGGAGTTTGGGATTGGTATGAGCATATGGTGTCCCTGGTTCTCGCATCTAAGTAGTAGCGTTCCGTTCATGAGATCATATCTAAACATGCTTATTAATTCCAGAAATTGCTTTCTTTGTTATAAACATATGTGAGTGTTCGTTTTCATGTTTACATCAATCTTCTCACATATACCTAGTGTAGGGAGTGTAGTTAGAAAATTTGAGTGAAAATAAGAGTGTACCTAGTGAGGAATTGAGTGAATTCTCTAAGGCATGTTACTACATTCAAAACATTGTTTTAATTGGTTGAATGCGAGCTAATGAAGGGTGACTATGATTAAGTATGTACTAAAGGGTGGGGATGACTAAAATCTATGGTTATGATGATCTTGAATATGTCATGTGTGTTGGAAATCCCTGAGGTGAACGTTGGAAGGTTTAGTTTGTTTAGTTTGTTTTGTTTTGGTTGTTTCGTTTTGCTTGAGAACTAGCAAAAGCTAAGTGTGGGGGAATTTGGTAGGAGCATATTTATGCGACTTAGTTAGCTTGTTTCCATGCATTTACGTTGTTAGTTCTTAGTTAAATTTGTATTTTAAGCTATTTTCGTGTGTTTGTAGGTTCTAAGTGTCAAGAGGGCAAAAAGAAGCAATTTGGAGCATTCTAGAGCATTTTTGGGCCAAGATTGGGTAGTGCAAGCATGGAGGCAAGTTAATGGACAAATTTGAAGATACAAAGCCTTGAAATCAGCTAAAAAGGGGGAAGAAAGAAGTCAAAGATGAAGAAGATAAGGAATCAGCTACAAAGAAGGGGAATTATCCAAAACATTATCCAAACTACCTTATCTTATCCAAACCTTATCTTATCTTATCCTAATCTTATCCTACCTTGTTTTCAGCTACAAAAGAGATTTAATTTCAGTTTAAGAGACTTAAAACCTGATTTCTAGAAGTCTTATCCCTTGTCCTATAAATCTGGCGCCTCCTTCCCTTATAGAATCCTTTTTCCTTGCCTTGCAAGGCATTCCCTGCCTTATCCCTCTCAGCCGTGCATCCCTATCCTTTCCCTCTTGGATTCTGATTTAATTAGCCTATTTCCTTGTGGATTTGGGTTCTACAAATCCTTTTCAGAAATTAATTGGGCCCTAATCCTATTTTTCTGCTATGTCCAAGTCCTAAACTGATTTCCCTAGGGTTTGCCATGCTATATATACATATTTCCAAGCCTTGCCGCACACCACCACCCATCCATACGAATTCTACACACCTCTGCACATCTCAGCCATTCCAAACACCCTTCACAAACCCAAAAACCACTTGTGCCGCAGCCTTGCAAGGAGGAAGGAGAGGAGGAGCAGTTTTGGAGCGTGTTGCACCCAATCTGGAGTGCTGGGCGTTCTTAGGTGTTTTCTACCTTATGTTTTCGTTGATTAATTTAATTTTCCTTTGTTTTGCTGTAGTTATGAGAGGCTAAACTCGTTTTTAGCTAGAGGCTACTTTGAAACAATGATTTTGTGTGTGATATGACTTGATAAATTTCAGTTACTGATTCTTGAAGTATAAATGCAATTGGCTTAACTGTTTGAATTAGAACTTATTTCTGTTTGTTGGTTAAGGGTCGACACTTAATTGGCATGCATAAATTTGATGCTAGGATATAAGTGAGTTTCACATAATCGTTACAAACTTATGTTCACAAGTAGTAAAGGTTGCTGGAACAATCGTGTTAAGTTCAATTCTTGGTGTGAGTAACATGATGTCATAGTTATGAATGTCTCGTCAATGCTTATGATTCTCATTGAGCGTAATGATCTCTAACTGTGTCTCTATTATGATGTCATGTAGGGAAATTGATGAGAATAATTTGGTTGTAGATGAGTTGTCCGTCCAATTCAATGAAATTAGGAGAATCTGAGGGTTAATTAGTGATTGACACGGTTAATCTGGGGCATTGTCATTCGTAATTCAATGAAAACGTAACTGGAAATCAAGTTATAAGCATATAAGTCATGTGTGGATAAGGAAACCTCTAGCTAGTTCACCATCCATCCTAAAAACCCAATTTCGTCTAAATCTGCCTAGTTTAAAGTCTTTGTTTGTTTTAGTTTAGTTTCACTCTAAAACCAATCCCCCTTCACTTGTTTGAGTCAAATTAGTTAGAATCTGTCTTAGTTTGTGTTTTTGTGTGTTTTGAGTCAAGTTTAATTCAATTTTCGTCTAAAGTTGTGTCTAGTGTCTAGAATCTGTCCAATTAGTGTTTTTAAGCAGTTTTTAGTGTTTTGAACCTGTTTTGAGTCTTACTAGGTTATTTAGAGTCTTTTGAGTCTTGTTTTGCTTATTTGAGTCAGTTTGTGTTAGATTAGCAAGCCCTCCTAATCCCCGGTCCAGAACGATCCCTACTTGCGTTTATACTACAATTGATAACAAGAGGGTTTAATTTGTGTGCTTAACTTTAATCACATCATTTACCTCATTTACTTGCTGCTGTGAGTTACTTCTTTGTCCAACACCTTCATATTGTTGAGCGTTCAATGCTCGGTTAGCAATCAAGGTCTTGGCAGCCTTGGGGGTTTTGTCCACCAAAGCTCCTCCTGCTAAGGCATCTAGCATTTGACGTTCAATGGGTAGAAGCCCTTCGTAGAAATATTGAAGAAGAAGCTCCTCCTTCATTTGATGCTGTGGACATGAAGCAACAAGAGTTTTAAAACGTTCATAATAAGTAGGAAACGATTCACCTTCATTTTGCTGTATGCCACTAATCCTTTTGCGTAGAAGAATGACTCGAGTAGTTGGGAAAAACTTCTCCAGAAACGCCCGTTTCATGCTCTCCCAAGATGTGACAATTCCGGGAGCTAATTCATACAACCAATCTTTGGCTTTGTCCATTAGAGAGAATGGAAAAGCTTTCATCTTCAATATGCTTCCATCGACATTGATAGGGGTCATGCTTAAACAAACCACTTCGAACTCCTTCAAGTGCTTGTTTGGATCCTCCATGGACAGCCCATGGAACTTCGGGATGTGGTGCAACAAACTGGACTTCAATTCAAACTCATCAGTCTTGTCTTGGGCAGCCCTAGGGTAATGAATACATAGGGGGTGGCATTGGCGAATCCCGAAGCAGAGAGCTCCTTGATTGTTCGATTGTCCGCTGCCATGGCTTGTACTTCCTCCAACACTTGAGCCGTGGGCTCTTCTTCCTCTTCAAGCACTGGTTCTTCAAGCTTAGGTTCAGGGCTAGGTGGATTAGATTCTTGCTGGTTCATCTGCCTTCTCAAAGTCCTCTCAAAATCGTCGTCAAAGTCCAAGATATTCTTATGAACAGCTTGAGAACTCCGAGTCATAAACTAGTACCTAAAAACAAGAAACAAAACAAACTTAGAACTGAAACAAATTAAAAGTACACAGAAAGAAAAGATCCAAGGGATTAGCAAAGTTGCTAATCCCCGGCAATGGAGCCAAAAATTTGATGCGATGTAAAACATCACACAAATTAAACCCTCTTTTTGACAATTGTAGTATATGTATAAGTAGAGATCGTTCTAGACCGGGGATTAGGAGGGATTGCTAAAACACTTGAAACTGACTCAAAAACGTAAAAACAAAGTTTAAAACACTAAACTAGACTCAAAGAATGCAAAACTAAACTCTAAAACACTAAAACAACTTTAAAACACTCAAAACTGCCTAAGAACATAAACTGGGCAGTTTTGGACTCTAAACACAACTTTGGATGAAAATAGGTTTTGACTAGACTCAAAACACTCAAAAACACAAACTAAATCAGTTTCTAACTAATATGACTCAACAAAGTGAAGGAGGATTGGATTTTGACGAATTTGAAAACAAAACAAGAAACTTAAAGTACTAGTGAAATCTGCACGAATTTGAGTGAAACTATGGATGATGGGCTAGCTAGGAGGTTCCTCTCCACACATGACACACTTGCAAACAAAACGATTTCCAGTTGCTTTTCAATAAACCATGAATTCTCAACACCCCAGATTAATTAGGTACGCTTAAATTAACCCTCAGATTTTCCTAATGTCATTGAATTGGATGGAAAAAGCGCATCACAATCAAATTATTCTTCAAAAGTTCCCTACATGAAAGCGCATGGTAGAGATACAATCAAAGATCATTAAGTTCAATGAAAATCATAAGTATTGACGAGGCACTCGTAACTATGAAAGCGCATGATACTTAAGCCAAGAATTTACTTAACACAATTGTGACCAGCAACCTTCACTACTTGTGAATATAAGTTCATAACGATTAAGTGAAACTCCCTTATATCCTAGCATCAGATTTATGCATGAAAATTAAGCGTGCACTCTCAACCAACACACACAAATCAGTTTTAATTCAACAGATAAGTAAATTGGATTCACAGCTTATGAATCACAACTGGATGTAATCAAATCATATTGCAAGTATAACCTGACGTGATGTAAAACAGCACACAAAATTAAACCCTCTTTTTGACAATTGTAGTATATGTATAAGTAGGGATCGTTCTAGACCGGGGATTAGGAGGGATTGCTAAAACACTTGAAACTGACTCAAAAACGTAAAAACAAAGTTTAAACACTAAACTAGACTCAAAGAATGCAAAACTAGACTCTAAAACACTAAAACAACTCAAAAGACTCAAAACAGCACAAAAACACTCAAAACTGCCTAAAAACACAAACTGGGCAGTTTTGGACTCTAAACACTACTTTGGACGAAAATAGATTTTAACTTGACTCAAAACACTCAAAAACACAAACTAAAACAGTTTCTAACTAATATGACTCAACAAGTAAAGGGGGGATTGGGTTTTGACGAATTTGAAAACAAAACAAGAAACTTAAAGTACTTAATGAAATCTGCACGAAATTGGGTGAAAACTATGGATGATGGAATAACTAGGAGGTTCTTCTCCACACATGACACACTTGCATACAAAACGATCTCCAGTTGCTTTTCATAAACCACGAATCCTCAACGCCCCAGATTAACCGTGAATTGCACTAATTAACCCTCAGATTTTCCTAATTTTATTGAATTGGATGATTGCATACGACAACCCAAAGCATTCCCCACAAGTTCCCTACATGAATTGCATAATAGAGATACAAGCAAGGATCATTAAGTTCTATGAAAATCATAAGCATTGACGAGGCACTTGTAACTATGAATTGCATGATACTTATGCCAAGAATTTACTTAACGCGATCGTGACTAGCAACCTTCACTACTTGTGAATATAAGTTCATAACGATTAGGTGAAACTCCCTTATATTCTAGCATCAAATTCATGCATGCAAATTAAGTTGGCCACCTCAATTAACACACACAAATCAGTTATAATATGAACAGATAAGTAAATTGAATTCACAACTTATGAATCACAACTTATGAATCACAACTGGATGTAATCAAATCATATTGCAAGTATAATCATGGTTTCGAATCCCCCCTAGCTAAGAGGGGTTTAGTTCCTCAAGATTATTGAATTGAAACATTGAAAACAAAAGAAAGATTACACCTAAACGTTCCAGCAATCCTAACTTGAATGGCAGGCATGTCCAAGGGCTTTCTTCCTTCCTCTTTTCTGCGGCACAAGGGTTGTTGGTGAGTTTTGGGAGTTATGAGTGGTGTAGATGGCTGGGTTATTGGCTAGGATGGATGTATGGTGCGACAGGGAGTGTTTTTGGTCAGAAACTATGGAGAATGGTGAAGGATAGGTGTGGCTAGGGTTGGGGAAGGAATTCTGGCGAGACAGGTTATGTGGATGGATGAAAGGATCCTCTGTGGCTGCAACAAGGAAGTTTATTTAAAGGTTTTAGGGAAATTAAAACCCTAACTTATTTAGGTAATCAGAAATTAAGTAAAAAACATCTAGAAAGAGGAAACAAAATCAGAAAACTAAGGGAAAGTGCCAGGGGTGTGCGACAAAGACTTTAAATTAAAAAGGAATGTGTTTTAATGCAAGGAAACAAAAAATAACCCTCTCCCTTGCACGGCAAGGAAGAGGAAAGGGGTAAGGAGGTGCGGCAAGGGTCCTTAGGTGGTCTAAGTCCTTCAATTTGTGTCCTAGAATGCATAGGAAGCCTTCAAAGTTGCTGGAATTTGGAAACATTTAGGATTAGCAAAGGCAAACCAAAATAGGAAACCTTGGCTTAACTTTCCTACTTCAAGTAGGAATCCTTGTTTGAGTAGGAATCCTTATGTGAGTAGGAATCCTCATTCTTCTAGGAATCCATCTTCAATTAGGAATCCTTTGTTGATTAGGAATCCTTCGTTGATTAGGAATCCTTCGTTGATTAGGAATCCTAACATCTTCAAGTCTTCAATTTCGTCCATTCCTTTTGCTCCAAACATGTGATATCCATTCCAAGCCCAATTTTGCTCCAAAATGCTCTAAAATACATCTTCTTGCATACTTTGTCTTTAGGACCTAGAAACACACGAAAATGGCTTTAAACACTAAAATAACTAAGAAAACACAACATAAATGCACAAGAACAAGCCAACTAAGTCGCATAAATATGCTCCTATCAAATTCCCCCACACTTAGCTTTTGCTAGTCCTCGAGCAAAACAAACAAACAAAAGAAAACAAACGAAACAAAATAAACAAAACACAACCTACACCTTCCAACATTTGCCTCAGGGATTTCCAATGCACATGACATATTAAAAATCATCACTTGCACAGATTTTAGTCAACTTAACACTTGAGCACATACTTAATCACAGTCACCACTTACTAGTTCACATTTAACCAATTAAAACGATGTTTTGAATGTGGTAACATGCCTTAGAGAATTCACTCAATTCCTTACAAGATATGCACTCAATTTTCACACACATTTTCTGACTACACACCCTACACTAGGTATATGTGAGAAGATTGATGTAAACATGAAAACGAACACTCACATATGTTTATAACAAAGAAAGCAATTTCTGGAGTTAATAAACATGTTTGGATATGATCTCATGAATGGAATGCTACTACTTAGATGCGAGAACCAGTGACACCATATGCTCATACCAATTCCAAACTCCACATATTGAAACACACAACACCCAAGATTGAAGTTAAAGGGTTGTAACGGGGCTTGGGGGTATTGGCTAACAAAGAAAGGTAAGGAAAAACAAAGGTTCTTAAAGAAATAGTAAGCAAAGTAATGAAATTGACACTTGGAATTCACTTTTGAATGCAGAAATCAACTTTAAACACCAAAAGGGAAGAAATACACATTCTAGGGCCGAATTTTGATGTTTTGGACCCTTCCTTCAACAATCAACACTTGTGAGCTCATTCTCACTTATTTTTCAACTCTTTTTCATTCTTTTCACAACTTTTTCTTTTTCTTTTTCTTTTTCCACGAATTTTTCTTTTTATTTTCTCAAACCTGTACCTTATTACTTTTTCTTGGCACACACACACACATATCCATTCCCCCACACTTGTTTTTCTGCAAGAAGACAATCAAAAGGAATTCTTTTTTAAGTCATGCTTCACTATGCTTTATGAACAAGGGTATGGATGGTCCTAATCTAGGCTAGGTGAGGATAATGTGGTTCACAAAGAAAATAGGCTAAACAAGGCTCAAAGGGATTTAAACCTACAAAACAAATGATATAGGGGGTTCGGCTGTTTGGCTGTGGTGGTTCATTAAATAACTTCATCTTGATCATGTGTTATGCAAATCAATGTCATGCTTTGAATGGAATGGGCATGAGTTCTAGTATTTGGAACTAAATGATGAAACGCCTTCTAAGTAGCAACCAAGCAAAGAATAATGAGATCATGCAACGACTTTAGAAAACAACAAATGCACAGATTATTACTCTCCAAAAGAACGTTTAAGGCTCAAGTCTCACAAGGTTGTACCGTTAATTTGAGTTCCTTCCTTCAAGCATGTTACAAAAACTGATTTTATCCTTTATGATTGCATGTGAATTCATAAATTATAACCACAACCAAGCATAAACCAAAGAGTAAATCAAACTTTCATCCATGTTTATAACTCTCTTTAACAGTCATGCAATTAAAAACCAAATCCTCATCATTGTGTTGGAAGGTACCTAAGACACAAACTCACCAAAACAACACAAAAACAACTCTTTTTGGGTTTTTCACAACAATTTTTCAAATTTTTCTGAGATTTTCGGATTTTTAAGCCAAAACAAACTAAAACATACCAAAACAGCTTAAAAACACTTAAAAACAGCAAGGAACAACTTTTGAAGTTAGGGGTGATAAAATCCCACGAATTTCATGCAAAAACACTTATTTACCCCCCCCCCCCCCCCCCCACACTTAAATCAAACATTGTCCTCAATGTTTCAAGCATAAGCTCACACAAAAAAAAACAAACTAACTAACAAACAACGAAAAAAAAAAAAACACACTAAGCATGGCAGAAAAGAAACAACAACAAAGAGAAGGGTTTAGGAACGCAAATCTGGAATTGGAGTGAATCCTAAGTCTTCCCTTGTTGAATGCATGGGTTGCCTCCCAAGAAGCGCTTGCTTTAATGTCTTGCAGCCGGACGAAGAACTCATTCACTCCCCATTGGAGCCCACGGCCTGAAGAGAAATCTCCTCCACGGCATGCTCCTCAAAGTGCTCATAGTAAGGCTTCAAACGCTGTCCGTTTACTTGGAATTCATGACCTGTTTTTAGGCTTTGAATCTGGATTGCACCATAAGGAGATATGTTAGTAATAACAAACGGTCCAATCCACTTTGAACGTAACTTACCGGGAAACAAACGGAGACGGGAATTGAACAATAGCACTTTCTGCCCTAAGGAGAATGTTTTGCCACGAATCAGTTTGTCATGGAAAGCCTTGGTCTTCTCCTTGTAAATGCGAGCATTCTCATAAGCGTCATGCCTAATCTCTTCGAGTTCATTCAATTGAAGCTTTCTTTGATTTCCAGCCATGTCCACATCTATATTGAAGGTCTTGACCGCCCAATGTGCGTTGTGCTTAAGCTCCACGGGTAAATGGCAGGGCTTGCCATAGATGAGCCGAAATGGGGACATCCCAATGGGTGTTTTGTATATTGTACGATATGCCCACAGTGCATCATCTAAACTTGAGCTCCAATCCTTCCTTGTCGGTCCAACGGTCTTTTCAAGTATTTGCTTGATTTCTCGGTTAGAAACCTCGGCTTGGCCATTCGTTTGAGGGTGATAAGGTGTAGAAACCTTATGGTTGACATTGTACTTTCGAAACAACGCCTCAATGGTCCGGTTGCAAAAGTGAAACCCTTCATCACTTATGATCACTCGTGGCATGCCAAACCTTGCAAATATGTTAGTTCTAATGAAATCTGCAACCACTTTAGAATCATTAGTCCGGGTGGCTTTTGCTTCCACCCACTTTGACACATTATCAACCGCAAGCAAAATATACATGAAACCAAACGAGGAAGGGAAGGGACCCATAAAATCAATACCCCAAACATCAAAAATTTCAACATTGAGGATGGAAACCTGCGGCATTTGATCTCTTGCACTGATATTTCCTGTTCTTTGGCATTTATCACATGTTAAACAAAAAGTTCTAGCATCTTTAAAGATACTAGGCCAATAGAATCCACATTGTAACACCTTAAGTGCTGTTCTTTGTGTGCCAAAGTGACCACCACATGCATATGTATGACAAAAGCTCAAAATTTAATGAAATTCAGAATCTTGCACACATCGACGTACAATCTGATCAGGGCAAAATTTCCATAAGTATGGATCATCCCACACATAAAACCGTGCATCATTCCTGAGCTTATCACGTTGGTGTCTAGTGAACGTGTTTGGAAATTGTTTAGACACCAAAAAGTTAACCAAATCAGCATACCAAGGTTCACTTACCTTTATGGACAACAATTGTTCATCAGGAAACGTTTCAGCAATGGGTAAGGACTCCTCATGATGCACCATACGGCTTAGGTGGTCAGCCACCACGTTTTCACACCCTTTCTTGTCCCTAATTTCAATATCGAACTCTTGAAGTAAAAGCATCCAGCGAATGAGTCTTGGTTTAGCTTCCTTTTTGGTGAGCAAGTACTTCAGAGCTGCATGATCAGTGAAAACAATGACTTTAGTGCCAATTAAATAAGACCGAAACTTATCTAATGCAAATACAACAGCCAAGAGTTCTTTTTCAGTTGTGGAATAGTTCAATTGGGCGTCATTTAAGGTGCGTGAAGCATAATAAATGACATGTGGCTGCTTGTTTTTCCTTTGGCCCAAAACAGCTCCAATTGCATAATCCGATGCATCACACATGAGCTCAAAGGGAATGCTCCAGTCTGGTGGAGTGATGATTGGTGCCATGGTGAGTAAGGCCTTGAGATGGTTGAATGCTTTCTCACACGCCTCGTTAAATTCAAACGACACTTCCTTTTGTAGGATACGGCATAGGGGCTGTGCAATCTTGGAAAAATCCTTGATAAATCGTCTATAGAATCCTGCATGACCAAGAAAAGAACGAACCTCTCTAACCGAAGTAGGAGAGGGTAAGTAGCGTACAAGATCTATTTTAGACTTATCAACCTCAATACCTTTTTCAGAGATTATATGACCCAAAACAATACCTTGTTTAACCATGAAATGACATTTCTCCCAATTTAACACAAGGTTTGTTTCAACACAACGTTTCAAGATTAAAGTGAGGTTATCCAAGCAATTATCGAATGAATCACCAAACACACTAAAATCATCCATGAATATTTCAATAATCCTTTCAACATAATCAGAAAATATACTAACCATACACCTTTGAAACGTGGCAGGGGCATTGCATAAACCGAATGGCATGCGTCGATATGCAAATGTTCCAAAGGGACAAGTGAAAGTGGTCTTTTCTTGATCATCCGGGGCGATGACAATTTGATTATAACCAGAGTATCCATCAAGAAAACAATAAAATGAATGACCCGCTAACCTCTCAAGCATTTGATCAAGGAATGGCAATGGAAAGTGATCCTTTCTTGTTGTGGCGTTGATCTTTCTATAGTCAATGCATACTTGCCAACCGGTTTGGATCCGGGTGGGCACAAGCTCATTCTCAGCGTTCTCCACGACCGTCACTCCAGATTTCTTGGGAACAACTTGGATAGGTGAGACCCAACGGCTATCGAAGATAGGATAGATCACTCCACAATCAAGTAGCTTGATTATCTCCTTTTTCACAACTTCCATCATCGGAGGGTTGAGACGGCGTTGAGCCTCTCTAGTTGGTTTGGCCCCCTCCTCAAGAAATATGTGATGCATGCAAGTTGTAGGGCTTATCCCCTTGATGTCGGCTAAGGTCCATCCTAGGGCAGATTTGAACTCCCTTAAAACACGCACTAGCTTCTCTTCTTCTTGTGCCGTGAGGGATGAGGAAATAATGGCAGGTAAGGTCTCTTTTTCCCCCAAGAAAACATACTTCAAATGATTTGGTAACGGTTTAAGTTCAAGGGTAGGTGCCTGAATCACTGAAGGAAGCAACTTATTAGTCGAAACGGGAATTGAATCAAAGTTAGGAGACTTACACTCATGCATGGGTAGTGACTCAAGGGCAGCAACCATCTCAATGAATTCCTCACAAGAGGGCACGACATGGATTGGTTCATGTGTGCCGTGGGTTAGCATGGGTTCTGCCCACTTGTTGTTGAGCTCCATCCCTCTTGTAATGACCTTTTCAAGTGCATCGTCATTCAAATCTTCCAAATACCCCTGCGCCAAAGAATCAATAATATCAATAGAAAAACAAGAGTGATCATCATTAGGATATCTCATGGTTTCAGAAATATTGAAATTAATCACTTCCCCATCAAATTCCATTGACAACGTTCCTTTGAACACATCAATCTTGGTGCGGGCTGTCTTCATGAATGGCCGACCAAGGAGAATCGGCAAAGAGGTGGAATGGGCTGAATCTTCCATGTCCAAAACATAAAAATCAGCCGGGAAGACTAAATGGTTCACCTGCACTAAAACATCCTCCAATACTCCTTTTGGATAAGCGTTAGAATGATCAGCCAATTGTATGATCACACCATCCTTTTTCAATTCACCCAAGTTCATAGATGCATAAATAGAATAAGGCATGACATTTATAGATGCACCTAAGTCAAGCATGGCAGATTCAAAACGAGTATGGCCAATTACACAAGGAATCGTAAAACTGCCGGGATCTTTGCATTTAGGGGGCAGTTTACGTTGCAATACGGCTGAAACATTTTCACTTACCTTCACAACCTCCTTGTTCGAAACTCTCTTCCTAGTTGTGCACAACTCCTTCAGAAACTTGGCATACCTCGGAACTTGCTTAATTGCATCCAAAAGTGGTATATTGACTTGAACCTTCCTAAATGTCTCTAGAATGTCCTTTTCTGCTTCCTCTTTCTTTGTTTGCATGAACCTGCTAGGAAAAGGAACATTCGAAGGAAAAACATTAGTAGGAACTGAATTTGACACGTTCTTACCTTTGTTGGACAGATTTGATGGTTTAGGAGCATTTAGGGCCTGCGGCAAAGGTGTATCCTTCCTTGCCGTGGGTAGGCTTTGTTCCTCCTCTTCAAATTGAAGTTTTTCATCTTCTTTGTGACCTGATGTTGAGGGTTGTGTACCTGCCCCAACCTCTTTTCCACTTCTTAACAATATGGCTTTTGCAGATTCGAAACCTCCTTTTGGATTCACAACGGTTGAGCTAGGAAGTTTGCCTTGTTCTCGGAATTGCCCCATGAATTCTGCCATTTGGCCTATTTGTTTCTTCAACTCATCCACCTCTTTAGCTTGATTGAGCATTGTTTTGGTTTGATTTTGCTGTCCCTGCACCAAAGAGGTTAGTAATTGAGTAATGTGATCATTATCCATGGATGTACCTGAATTAGTTTGAGCAGATTGCTGTGGTGCTTGTGTGGGTGCGAATGGCTTAGTGTAGAAGCTCGGGGGTTGCTGCCTAAAGCCTCCTTGTTGTTGGGATTGTTGGGGCTCCCTCCACTTGAAATTTGGGTGGTCTCTCCAACCTGGATTGTAGGTATTAGAGTATGGATCGCTCCTTGGCTGGTTTTGGCCTCCAAAACCTACGGCATTGGCAGATTCCCATCCACCATTCTCAATTAATTGAGGACACTTCTCAGATTGGTGGCCTTGAATGGAGCACACGCCACATACATTGGAGGACATTCCTTGCGTTTTACATCCTTCCATAAACTGCGAAAACATAGAAGTAAGGTTAGTGATTTGAGATTGTAAATCAGAAACGGCACTTACCTCATTTACTTGCTGCCGTGAGTTGCTTTTTTGTCCAACACCTTCATATTGTTGAGCGTTCAACGCTCGGTTAGCTATCAAGGTCTTGGCAGCTATGGGTGTCTTGTCCACCAAAGCTCCGCCCGCTGAGGCATCTAGCATCTGACGTTCAATGGGTAGAAGCCCTTCGTAGAAATACTGAATAAGAAGCTCCTCCTTCATTTGATGCTGTGGACATGAAGCAACAAGAGTTTTAAAACGTTCATAATAAGTAGGAAACGATTCACCTTCATTTTGCTGAATGCCACTAATCCTTTTACGTAAGAGAATGATTCGAGAAGTTGGGAAAAACTTCTCCAAGAACGCCCATTTCATGCTCTCCCAAGATGTGACAGTTCCGGGGCCTAGTTCATACAACCAATCTTTAGCCTTTTCCAAGAGAGAAAAAGGGAAAGCCTTCATCTTCAGTATGCTTTCGTCGACGTTGACAGGGGTCATGCTTGAACACACCACTTCGAACTCTTTCAAGTGCTTGTTTGGATCCTCCATGGACAACCCATGGTACTTTGGAATGTGGTGCAACAAACTTGACTTCAACTCGAACTCCTCGGTTTTGCCTTGAGCAGCCATGGGGTATTGGATGCATAGGGGTGTGGCATTGTCCAATCCCGAAGCAGAGAGCTCCTTAATTGTTCGATTGTCCGCTGCCATGACTTGTACCTCTCCCACAACCTGTGCCGTGGGGTCTTCTTCCTCTTCTAGCACTGGTTCTTCAAGCTCAGGTTCAGGGCTAGATGGATTAGATGCTTGTTGGGTTTTTTTCCTTCTCAAAGTCCTTTCAAAATCGTCGTGAAAGTCCAAAATATTCTTACGAATAGTTTGAGAACTCCGAGTCATAAACTAGTACCTAAAAACAAGAAACAAAACAAAGTCAGAAACTGAAACAATTTAAAAGTAATCAGAAAGAAAAGATCCAAGGGATTAGCAAAGTTGCTAATCCCCGGCAACGGCGCCAAAAATTTGATGTGATGTAAAACAGCACACAAAATTAAACCCTCTTTTTGACAATTGTAGTATATGTATAAGTAGGGATCGTTCTAGACCGGGGATTAGGAGGGATTGCTAAAACACTTGAAACTGACTCAAAAACGTAAAAACAAAGTTTAAACACTAAACTAGACTCAAAGAATGCAAAACTAGACTCTAAAACACTAAAACAACTCAAAAGACTCAAAACAGCACAAAAACACTCAAAACTGCCTAAAAACACAAACTGGGCAGTTTTGGACTCTAAACACTACTTTGGACGAAAATAGATTTTAACTTGACTCAAAACACTAAAAAACGCAAACTAAAACAGTTTCTAACTAATATGACTCAACAAGTAAAGGGGGGATTGGGTTTTGACGAATTTGAAAACAAAACAAGAAACTTAAAGTACTTAATGAAATCTGCACAAAATTGGGTGAAAACTATGGATGATGGAATAACTAGGAGGTTCTTCTCCACACATGACACACTTGCATACAAAACGATCTCCAGTTGCTTTTCATAAACCACGAATCCTCAACGCCCCAGATTAACCGTGAATTGCACTAATTAACCCTCAGATTTTCCTAATTTTATTGAATTGGATGATTGCATACGACAACCCAAAGCATTCCCCACAAGTTCCCTACATGAATTGCATAATAGAGATACAAGCAAGGATCATTAAGTTCTATGAAAATCATAAGCATTGACGAGGCACTTGTAACTATGAATTGCATGATACTTATGCCAAGAATTTACTTAACGCGATCATGACTAGCAACTTTCACTACTTGTGAATATAAGTTCATAACGATTAGGTGAAACTCCCTTATATTCTAGCATCAAATTCATGCATGCAAATTAAGTTGGCCACCTCAATTAACACACACAAATCAGTTATAATATGAACAGATAAGTAAATTGAATTCACAACTTATGAATCACAACTGGATGTAATCAAATCATATTGCAAGTATAATCATGGTTTCGAATCCCCCCTAGCTAAGAGGGGTTTAGTTCCTCATACTCACAGAACAAAGATTATTGAATTGAAACATTGAAAACAAAAGAAAGATTACACCTAAACGTTCCAGCAATCCTAACTTGAATGGCAGGCACGTCCAAGGGCTTTCTTCCTTCCTCTTTGCTGCGGCACAAGGGTTGTTGGTGAGTTTTGGGAGTTATGAGTGGTGTAGATGGCTGGGTTATTGGCTAGGATGGATGTATGGTGCGACAGGGAGTGTTTTTGGTCAGAAACTATAGAGAATGGTGAAGGATAGGTGGGGCTAGGGTTGGGGAAGGAATTCTGGCGAGACAGGTTGTGTGGATGGATGAAAGGATCCTCTGTGGCTGCAACAAGGAAGTTTATTTAAAGGTTTTAAGGAAATTAAAACCCTAACTTATTTAGGTAATCAGAAATTAAGTCAAAAATATCTAGAAAGAGGAAACAAAATCAGAAAACTAGGGAAAGTGCCAGGGGTGTGCGGCAAATACTTTAAATTAAAAAGGAATGTGTTTTAATGCAAGGAAACAAAAAATAACCCTCTCCCTTGCACGGCAAGGAAAAGGAAAGGGGTAAGGAGGTGCGGCAAGGGTCCTTAGGTGGTCTAAGTCCTTCAATTTGTGTCCTAGAATGGATAGGAAGCCTTCAAAGTTGCTGGAATTTGGAAACATTTAGGATTAGGAAAGGCAAACCAAAATAGGAAACCTTGGCTTAACTTTCTTACTTCAAGTAGGAATCCTTGTTTGAGTAGGAATCCTTAGGTGAGTAGGAATCCTCATTCTTCTAGGAATCCATCTTCAATTAGGAATCCTTCGTTGATTATGAATCCTTCGTTGATTAGGAATCCTTCGTTGATTAGGAATCCTTCGTTGATTAGGAATCCTAACATCTTCAAGTCTTCAATTTCGTCCATTCCTTTTGCTCCAAACATGTGATATCCAATCCAAGCCCAATTTTGCTCCAAAATGCTCCAAAATACATCTTCTTGCATACTTTGTCTTTAGGACCTAGAAACACACGAAAATGGCTTTAAACACTAAAATAACTAAGAAAACACAACATAAATGCACAAGAACAAGCCAACTAAGTCGCATAAATATGCTCCTATCATAACCATGGTTTCGAATTCCCCCCTAGCTAAGAGGGGTTTAGTTCCTCATACTCACAGAACAAAGATTATTGAATTGAAACATTGAAAACAAAAGAAAGATTATACCTAAACGTTCCAGCAATCCTAACTTGAATGGCAGGCACGTCCAAGGGCTTTCCTCCTTCCTCTTTGCTGCGGCACAAGGTTTGGTGGTGAGTTTTTGGGGTTATGAATGGTGTAGAAGGCTGGGTTTATGGCTAGGATGGATGTATGGTGCGGCAATGAGTGGATTAGGTCAGAAACTATGGAGAATGATTAAGGATAGGTGCGGCTGAGAGTGAGTAGGGATTTTTGGCGTGAATGGGTGTGTATGATGATTTTGTGGCTGCAACAAGGAAGTTTATTTAAAGGTTTCAGGAATTAAAACCCTAGGTTATTTAGGTAAACAGAAATTAAGTCAAAAGCTCTAGAAAGAGGAAACAAAATCAGAAAACTAAGGGAAAGTGCAAGGGATTTGCGGCAAGGATCTAAATTAAAAAAGGAATGTGCTTTAAATGCAAGAAATAGGACAGAAAGAACTCCCCCTTGCACGGCAAGGAAGATGGAAGGTCCAAAGGGTGCGGCAAGGGTCCTTAGGTGGTCTAAGTCCTTCAATTTGTGTCCTAGAATGCATAGGAAGCCTTCAAAGTTGCTGACATTTAGGAACATTTAGGATTAGGAAAGGTCAAACCAAAATAGGAAACCTTGGCTTAACTTTCCTACTTCAAGTAGGAATCCTTGTTTGAGTAGGAATCCTCATGTGAGTAGGAATCCTCATTCTTCTAGGAATCCATCTTCAATTAGGAATCCTTCTTTGATTAGGAATCCTTTGTTGATTAGGAATCCTAACATCTTCAAGTCTTCAATTTCGTCCATTCCTTTTGCTCCAAACATGTGATATCCATTCCAAGCCCAATTTTGCTCCAAAAGGCTCCAAAATTCATCTTCTTGCATACTTTGTCCTTAGAATCTGAAAACACACGAAAGTGACTTTAAACACTAAAATAACTAAGGAAACACAACATAAATGCACAAGAACAAGCCAATTAAGTTGCATAAATATGCTCCTATCAATAATCATGGCTTTGAAATCACCCCTAGCCAAAAGGGGTTTAGCCACTCATGTTTACAGTGATGTGAAAATTAACTTGACACACAAATTAAACCCTATTGATGACAATTGTAGTAAAGATGCAAGTAGGGATCGTTCTAAACCAGGGATTAACTAGGGATGCTAATCAACACAAATAAGACTCAAAAACACTAAACTAGACTCTAATGACTCAAAACTAACTTAAAACAGCACAAAACTAACAACTAGACTCAAAACAGACTCTAGGGAGTTATTTGGATGAATTCTAGACTAATAAGACTCAAAACACTAAAGAAAACCTAATTTAGACAGATTCTAACTAATTTGACACAACAAAGTAAAGGGAATTGGGTTTTTGATGAAATTAACTAAAACTAAGCAAATTAAAGAAACAAAGTAACAAAGGTACGAAATTGGGTGCTTTGGATGGGTGAAAGGCTAGTTAGAGGGTCCTTCTCCACACATGACATATGCATATGAACCAATTTCCAGTTATTATTCCTTTAGACATGAATGACAACACCCCAAGTTAACCGTGACAGCACAAATTAAGCATCAGATTTTCCTTAGTTCATTGAATTGAATGGAACACGCATTACAACCAAATTATCCTTATCAAGTCTCCTAACTATGACAGCATGATAGAAAACATATCAAAGGTCATTACGTTCTTTGAAAATTATAAGTGTTGACGAGGCATTCGTAACTATGACAGCATGATACTCTTGCCTAAGACTTACTTAACATGATTGTGACTAGCAACCTTTACTACTTGTGAATATAAGTTCATAACGATTAGGTGAAACTCCCTTATACTCTAGCATCAAATTCATGCATGCAAAATAATTGTCGACCCCCAATTAACACACACAAACAAGTTTTAATAACTCAGTTAAGCAAATCACATTCTAGTCTTAAGAAACAATAACTGGACGTAATCAATTCATATAAAACATATAATCATGGCTTCAAATTCACCTCTAACTAAAAAGAAATTGGTTCCTCATGTCCACAAGCAAACAAACATTAATAAAATTAAACATTAAAAACAAAGGATAGAATACACCTAGAAACGCTCCAGATTTCTTCCTTCCTTCCTTTGCAAAGCTGCGGCACAATGAGTGTGTGGTGGATGGATGTAGGTGACTTATGGTAGAGGGTGGTGGTCTGAATGTAGCAGCAGATGTATGTATTTATAGGCCTAGGGATTACTTGGCCTAGGTTGTCAGGGAAAAGGATTTAGGACTCCGAACCAACTAGGAAAAGGCCATCTAGAAAGGTTGGAGCGTCAGATTTTTAGGGCTTCTAGAAAGGAGTGTTGTGGCATGTTTCTAGAACAAAAAGGCCTCCTAAAAACAGGTTTTAGGCATCCTAATATGAAAAGGAGTCCCCCTTGTAGCTGGAATTAAGGTAGGATAAGATTAGGATAGGATAAGAAAAGATAAGGTAAGATAAGGTTAGTTTGGATAAGATAAGGTTGGATAAGGTTTTGGATAATTCTCCTTCTTTGTAGTTGATTCCTTATCTTCAATGACTTGAATTTATTTCTCCAACTCATTTGCACATTCCTAGCCTCTCTTGAACTTCAAATTCGTCCATCCATCTTGCTCCATACTTGTGACATCCATTTTTGGCGCAAAGCTGCTCTAAAATGCTCCAAATTGCATCTTTTTGCCAACTTTGCCAATTGGACCTGAAAACACACGAAAATAGCTTAAATCACTATAATAAGTAGAAACTAACTAAGAAAATGCAAGGAAACACACTAACTAAGTCGCATAAATATGCTCCTATCATACAGCAAATTGAAAGGAAAAGAAATTAAACATTGTAAACACAGAATGAATTACACCTAGAATGCTCCAACAATCAAGCTTGAACATCCAAGAGTCCTTCCTTCTTTCTCCTTGCTGTGGCACAAAGGTGGGTGAAGTGTATGGGATGTGTTTTGGGGTCAGGAATATGTTTAGGGTGAAAGGGAGTTGCGGCAAAGGTGTAAGGGTGAATTCTGGCGTGAATGGCTGAAGGGGTGAATGAATGGAACCTTTTATGCGGCACTGAGATGTCTTATTTAAAGACTTAGGGTAATAAAGCTAGGGAACAATTTAGGAAACAAAAATTAAACCAAAACTTTAAGGGAAATAAGAATTAAAGTCAGAATCCTAAGAGAATTGGGCAAGTAGGTGCGGCAAGGGTGAAAAGGGTAAGGGAATGCTTTGCAAGGCAAGGAAAAAGGATTTCCTTGCTGATTTAGGTCCAGAAATTAGGCAAGTGAGGGCTACCTTGCACGGCAAGGATGGGAAACAAGGGGATGGTGCGGCAAGAGCATATTTGGTGCAAGAAAGGTTCAATTTGTGTCCTAAAATGCATAGGAGGCCATCAATGTTGCTGGAACTTAGGGACAATTAGGATTAGGAAAGGTCAAACCAAAATAGGAAACCTTGGCTTAACTTTCCTACTTCAAGTAGGAATCCTTGTTTGAGTAGGAATCCATCTCCAATTAGGAATCCTTCTTCAATTAGGAATCCTTCTTCAATTAGGAATCCTACTTCAATTAGGAATCCTAACATCTTCAATTCTTCAATTTCGTCCATTCCTTTTGCTCCAAGCATGTGATATCCATTCCAAGCCCAATTTTGCTCCAAAAGGCTCCAAAATGCACCTTCTTGCATACTTTCTCCTTAGAACCTGAAAACACAAGAAAATGGCTTAAAAGACTAAAATAACTTAGAAATAACAACTTAAATGCACAAGAACAAGCCAACTAAGTCGCATAAATATGCTCCTATCAGATTGCTAATCTAAACTAAACTGACTTTAAAACACAAACAGAAACTTAAAAACACTTAACTAGACTCTATAGATTCAATACAAACTGAAAAGACTCAAAACTAAATAGAAAGACTCAAAACAGGACAAAACAATGAAGTAGACTCAAAACTGACTCTAGGAAGTTATTTGGACGAAAATTAACTTGAACTTGACCCAAAACACTTAAAAACACAAATTGGACAGATTCTAACCTAATTAACACAACAAAGTAAAGGGGGATTGGATTTTGGACGAAAATAAAGTAAAACAAAACAAAAACTAGAACTAGACAGATTTGCACGAAATTAGGTGTTTTGGATGGATGATGGACTAGCTAGAGGGTCTTTCTCCACACATGACTGAAGGAAAATTTGTGAAAAACATGTTCATTTGAGCAACATCTATGGCATGTAATTAACATTTAAAGGCGGAATCATGCTTGTATGCACTCAAAACAAAACATTACCCATGAAATTCAAAGCCTCGTAGTTATGGTGAACCAAGACTCAACTCAAATCTTAAAGAAAGGAGTTGAGAAACTTTTATACCTTTGAAGCACCTCTTTGCTTAGCAAAGGTTAATCACCCATGTGAGGGCCTTCTTTCCTTTGTCTCCTTGCTCCTTGGCTCCATGGATATGGATGGAAGAATTGATTCTCCAAAAGTCCCCAAGGTAGGAGACCTCTAATTTTCGACACCAAGGATGGTGAAGGAAGAAGATGAGTGACCTTGGAGGAGGAAGGATTGCTAGCTAATCCCCTCCAAGGGGGCCGGCCTCCTAGAGAGAAAGGGAGAGACATGTTCTCTCCAATTTTCTCCAAAAGAAACCCTAATGATGAAATGGCTATAAAGTTGCCTTTATACCTCATCACAATGGAGTGGCAAACTTGCAATTAAGCCAAGTTCACTACCCCTCTCTATATGGCCGGCCACTTAAGGGTTTATTGGGCTTTCAAGCCCTTTGTGTTTTCAAGTTGTCATACATCTTGAGCTAATGGGCTTGACATTCAAATCCCATTGGGCCTTGCGGCCCAAAACTAACCCGAGGTCTATAACGAACTTATTCGTTTGATTAATTAACTTATTAATTAATCCTAGCCATAAATAATTCAACCAGTTAATTATCCTTACTCATCTTCGTTATATCCTTCAATCATTACCTTACACGGTGTGCGATCCATTAGGTTCCTTTTAGCGAGGCAGTGGGCAATTAGAACTCTTACTAATCGATTGTGAATTGAAACTTACTTTCAATTCTCCCTTTAGTGATTATACATCTTCAGGGCTTCCACAAGCCATGAGTGACACCTAGCAGTATGTCATGGCTACCCAAGCTAATCAGAAGAGGTTGGAGAACCTATTCAGTTTGGGATTACAATGCAATACGGTCTTTCTCTAATACAATACTCTTGACCACATTGTTTGGTTTAATAGTTTATTCATGTCTACTATCCAATGTGATTCTCTTACTTATATGATTACCTTGAATGTGATTTGGAACAAATTCCTAAATCTCATTCATACTCTGGCCAGAGATTCTAAATCATATCATAGAGTATTCTCCCTTAACGTTTGAAGGTTAGAGATCCCTTGTTGCGCATTCACTTGCCTCCATGGCTAAGTGGCTTAACCCCAACTATGCCGTGGACACCCTCTGATGGAGTGACTTTGACATAGCCAAAGATCAAGGACCTAACCACAAGACAACTATGATGCCTCAGGTTAAAGGACTACTTTGCATTATCCCAACCAGGAGTTCTCATGTGACATGAGTATGAGAACTCCTCATTGATCGCGTTCAGTGGACTCATTCTCTATTGAGCACCTACGTACTTATCTTGGTGTCAGTCACACCATTGACTCGAGACCAGTCACTCTCCCTAAGAGAAGACATAGGACGTACTGATCTTACAATGCCCAATTGGCAATCCTATGATCAGGAACTTTTAGGATATGAATTCGAAAGAGAATGGTCTCATGAATCTAACTTCTTTAGATCACATTCTCCCTATTACATATTCCTTGGACTTATCGTTTAAGCATATAACATTTATATGAGACGACTTAAAACAATAATCTTTGCCCTTTATATTAAACTAGATTAGTTTAACATGTGAAATGTCCGTAAAGTATCATCATATGATTGGTTTTAGGGCACATTTCCAACAATCTCCCACTTGCACTAGAGCCAATCAGCTTGGTCATCAGTGATGATACCTCTTCTGTAGTCATTTCAAAAATGGCTGAGTAGTAGGCCTAGACAATGGATATCTATATGTTATCCATAGAAGCAACCTTGAGAATAACGACATCACCATTATACATGATTCTTAATCATGTGGTTCAGTCTCTCATTTGAGTTCGGATCTTGATGAGACCTTGATTCCCTGGCTTGAGCTATCGCCCATTAGTGTCGTAGTGTCGGCACACTACAGACGCTTTCTGGTTGGAACCGAATGGAGAGTTCATAAATGAACTTTCCCATCCAAACAACATTGTTGTAAACTTCTATATGGCGATATATATTTTGCATTCATGATGGAAGACACTAAAGTCATTACCTTTAATGTTTCCACCCAAATATCTCTTCAGTCATAATAGAGAGATATCCAATTATCTCTTCATTCAAAATGAAGAGACATCCAATGATGGATACGATATTAGATTCATAATCTAATACTTTTACGCTTCCATTACGTTACTCTAATTCTTCCTCATTCTTGAGGAATCTATCCTTTAGTATTTCTTAAATACATAAGGACTCACTTGACAGTTGCCTTGGTTCTAATCCTGAGCTTGCATTGATATCGTCTTGTACCAATCTTGGTACAACTCATATCAACGCTTTTCATACAATATGAAATACATAAATCATGTTTCTGCGTACGCATAAAGGATTCTATTTACGTATTAATTCTTTGGGAGTCAAAGGGGTACGATCCCTTTGTGAAGAGCAACTTCCTAGTCTTACTAGAATTGTCCTTCTGACTAAAGTTTATCATCATATGGGAAACTTCCTAGCATCTTTTGTCTATCATTAGGGATTGATATAATCAAATTATATATACTGAAATCTATCATTATAGATTTCCATCCCATGTATATAGACTATGTCTCCCATATACATTATATCATTATAGAACGTTTAAAGTCATAACTTTTAACGAAGAAGAATTCCATTCATTTCTAAAATTAATATATCATATATATGTTCAAATTTAGGAATACGATTAACTCCCACTAATCTTTTGTAAACCTAGTAAACAAAAGATTCATTTACATCTTTATGAGAAATCAAACGATTTGATCTTTCTCTCATAAGACGCTTACAGCTCCCACTAGCTTGCTAAGATTCATGATGGATGGATCTTTACAACTTACACGTCTTGTGATTCTTAGTTTTAGACATATATTATCAAGACTATCTTGGTAATGGTTTCGGAAACCCATATTATGTCCAAACATTCAATCACCGTTTAGTTGTAGTTAGCAATCCTCGAATTAATGGAAACCAAGACTACGTCAAAGATGGTTTCTTCCAAGTCAACCAATCTCTTTGATTGTAGTTACCTTAAGCTACCAATTAGCTACGAAGGTTTCATTATTTCGGGTCAAATGGTACTATACCATTTCCTTGAGTAAATGTTGTATATACACTCAATGTAGTCATAAGGATTTTCATTCTTATTTCTTTCGAATTAAGAGGTGTAACTCTATGCCATGGTCATAAAGTTCAAACCATTCAACTGAGACGGTTTATAAATCCTTCTCAACTACATTTGGAGCTTGTGGTGTAGGAACTAGGTTGTTATATTTGTTGATCATCATCTTGTCACTCAAAGAACCCATTCTTTGAGTTCTATCTCTCGTTCATTTGCTCTATCTTAGGCAAATCCTACTGTAGGATTACAATGAACTACCCAACAAATAACATTTATTAGTTGGTTTATATAAGTGATATCCAAAAGTTAATTTAAGGATATCCCACAAGATTGTTCTCAAACAAATATTGCTTATTAGCACACAACCCCAAATCTTAACACGATTAAGACTTGTCTTTCTTTCCAACTACATCCTATGGAGTTATGAAAATTTTGGAAGATCTTCTAATTGACAATCATATTGTCTTAGAAGTATATATATCCTATATATGTGGGTAATTGATAACATCCAACGAACTAAGTCTTATTCAAGTTCGTTATTCTCCTAATGGAGAAAACCGTTATCTTATGATGCTACTTTCCTTGATTTCTATCAAGGAAACTCTTCTAAAGTGTTATATTTCCTTGGATCAAATCTAAGGAGGTAAATACTTTAGACGTCTTACTCATCAACTTTCATTCTTGAATTCTTTGAAACCTTTTGCAAAGTATTCGGACTTTTGTTTATTCAAAATAAACGATAGTCCAACCGAGAACGATCTTCGGTGAATGTCATACAACATGAGTAGTATTATGTTGTGGACAAGTGCCACTAACATCTAAGTGAATTAACCTCAACAACTTTGTGATTCTTTCTTCTTTCCTAAAGAATAAAGGTTCGAACATTTCGCCTCTATACAATTTCAACAAGAAGGCATTGGATCCGGACCTAACGATCCAAAGTATCCATCTATGACCAACTCATAATTTATGTTTTTAGAGGTGTCACAACTAAGTTGGGATTAGTCACTACCTTGCAACCTTTTGGGTTTTAAGCATCGTCATATTCTAAACAGTTAACACTACCACATTATCTCTACTATAGAGACAATCAATTAGATTATAATTATCCAATCATTGATTAATAAAGAACAATGTTTTGTCAAACAAAACATTCATCCATATCTTATAGTGACGGAATTAAGTTCCTTATTCAAATTGGGATGTAAAGACAATCTTTGTTTTTCCAATTTCTTTGGTAGTTCATATGAGGAAGTAAGTACTATCTGCTTTCGCAGAGATCTATATTTGATTCACGTTCTGAATGTGAAGTACTTTCTCTTCTCTCATTAATCTTCTACTTCTTATTAGCCACACTTTTACAACGATTGTAAAAACATAGTTACTAATACGGAATCAAGCATTCAAGTAGAAGAACTAACTGTTTTGAACTATTCAAGAACAATTTACAACACCTTCGAAAGGTGTGTTCTTGACACTTGCAAGACATTTCTTGCATATACCCCTTCCAATGTCCATCCTTTCATAAAGAAAGTTTGTTCCCTTGGAGTTATTTTGCCTTCTTCATTTGACTTCTCCCTTGACTACAATAGTCATGGTCCCTAAACTCCCACTGTCTCTCTTGAAACTTATTTCAATTGTGTTAAACACATCAAACGATTTGGAGAGCGTACGGCTATTGTTCACTATATAGTTTACTATAAACTTAGTGAACCATATGGATAGGGACACAAAGGTGAAGTCCTAGCCTAGTTTCCCTCTCATGAAGTGGTTTAACACTTCAACACTCAATGATTCAAAATCATCATAAGTCCATATTGATGGACTATTTTTGTCAACCAACCATCTTGTTCTAAACAAGATTACAAACTTTCAAGAGTTGTTCTAGGCAAATCTCATTTCTTCATACAACAATTTGTAAGTGAATAATCATGGCACATTAAGTGTCCATGCCCTTGTGCTTACTTCTCAAGTTCCTTGTTCATTTAACAAAGAAACAAGCACTAGTGTTTGCATAAACTAAGGGTTGTTCTAAGCAACTCTTATTTCTTCATACAACGATTTGTAAGTGAAGAACTATGACACAAAAAGTGTTCATGTCTTTGTGCTAATCTTGATAAGTTCCTTTGTTCATACAACAAAGGAATAAGCATTGGTTGTTTGTGTTGTTCTCTTTATGATAGACTTATCTAACATGTTCTTCCAATGATACATTATCAATAGGAAAATTGTGAGGATGAGACTACTTAGGCACATATGCAATCCATTCAAGACAATCTATGGGATTGTGGTACCAAGTCCGGAAACTAAAGCCTTTGGCTTTTCTTTGTCAAGTTTTGGATAGCGTTTGCAAATATATCGGTAAATAAATACATAACAAATATAAATTGATTGATTTTAAGCCATTTGATCCGGGTCTTTAAATCAAATAGCACCACCCACTATTTTCGGCAAATTCCATATCCCTCATCGGAATTCGAGAGTTTTGGAGAAAACTCTTAGTAGGGTATGGGAGGCTCACTATTACCAAGCCCACCTCACAATGATATGATGTTGGCTAGCAACAATAATAATGAGAGAGTACGCTTACTCATTTACATCTCATGTAAGTACCTATCTTATTTGGCCTCTAGAGAATGAAACCTCACAATGATATGATGTTGGCTCCATTGCACTTAGTTAAGTCATTCCCACCATGCAAGTTCGAGTAGGGGTTCAAGAACAACCTCACAATGATATGATGTTGATCATTCTCGTTGCCTACCTTCACAACATCATGTATGCATATAGGACTCTTCCTGAGTGTAAGCACGCACTTTGTACTCCCCCATGATAGGGTGAAGTCGGTGTACGAGTCACAAACGATCGGAGCCTACCACGGTGGAAGGCCACGAAAGAGTGTTCAAAGCACTTTCACGCTTATCAACTTAATAATGGTTTAGTTGAGGGTTTTAGGTCTCATCACATATAAGCATTTATTTTAATCTTATTAAAACAATTTGGTCCTATTACAACTATTGGTCCATTTGATTGATTTAGTAGTATATGATACTCCCACTAAGCTTGTAAAATGGTTTTTAAAGCAAGAGTATATGGTACTACTAACATAAGCTTTGCATTCATTGATGGACTATATAGTTACCTTAGGGCCTTAGGATGACTATGAACCTTTGATTCGATCCAACACGAGCCTAGTGTTGGATCTCGGTCTAGGGATGATGATTGATTTTAGTTACGCATTTAATCATATTAAGGCGTGTTTCTCCTATTGGGCGTTGGACCCAACTACTCCAATTTCATGCATATCAAATAAACAAGAAATGAGTACTTCAAAGTAAAGAAGAGCTTATGCTCTTTTACAACATTTGATCAAAACAAATTACTTTAAAGTAAAGAAGAGCTTATGCTCTTTTACAACATTTGATCATATCAAATTACAACCAAAATTAATCTACACATTCCCATGGTTCAAACAAATTTAAGACGGCCTTTCACATAGCTCAATTATCGTAGGCTTAGGTTCATAATCACCCTTTCTTTAATTAATTAACGCTTTAACTAATTAAACTAGAATGCAACATTTTCATTTGGTTTTTGTATCCATAGAATTGATTTAAATAGAGCTAAAAGAAATGAAAATCCAATTCTCATTTAAAGATACAAAACTATTTTGTTCTCTTCTAATTTGGGCAAAAAAGCAAAAACCTCAACCATTGGGCTATTTTGCAAAACACAAACATTTGGAGTCACTTTGTAAAAATACAAAAGTCCACTACTTCATGTAATTACAACTAGAATCCAAAAATTTCAACAAATGCAAAAACTTCATTAAAGGAGCAAAACAATTTGTCCTTTAGTGATTTTGGGCCTTTACATAAAAACGTAAACTTTCGGGTCAAAGCACAAATACACAAAAGTATCAAAACTTTATGTAATTGCATAAAAGCCCTAAAAGTACCCTACTTAATAGGGTGGCCGGTTTTGGTAGTGAAAAAGGAGGGGGGGGGGGAAAGGTTTTGGTGAAAAATTCAAAATTTGAAAGTGTTTTAAAAAAGTTGATAGGTAGGTGTGGAAAAGTTGATTGGTATAGGTTGTAAGAAAATGTTTTGTCAAACAATAAAGACATAAAACATCCATCACCAATAAAAAATAAACCAAAACTTTATGAAAAACACCAAACACTTTGAATCAAAACTCCAAACCTTTTTGTTCTTGATAAGAACAACAAGAACATTGAAGAACACACATGAAAACTCATAAGAGCTCCATGAATGTTTTCACTCAATAAAACTCAAATTTTCACTACATAAAAGAGGGTTAACATCCTAGGGTACTTAGGGGTTCCTAATGTCACTTTAAAACACTTTTAACAAGACAAACATGAACCCAAAAATCCACCCTTTGGATTTGGCCGAATTTCCCTAAAAACATGGCACCAAATTTTAGCTCCAAAATTCATGCTCATATGAACTACATCTACAACATTTGAGATGGCAAATTTTCTAACAAAATTTACATTCAAAGAAGCAAGAATAAAGCTTGTAACAATTACAACATTCAAATCACAAACTATGAACTACAAAACCCAAAAGGATTCACCAACTACTAGACCTAGGCTCTGATACCACTTGAAGGAAAATTTGTGAAAAACATGTTCATTTGAGCAACATCTATGGCATGCAATTAACATTTAAAGGCGGAATCATGCTTGTATGCACTCAAAACAAAACATTACCCATGAAATTCAAAGCCTAGTAGTTATGGTGAACCAAGACTCAACTCAAATCTTAAAGAAAGGAGTTGAGAAACTTTTATACCTTTGAAGCACCTCTTTGCTTAGCAAAGGTTAATCACCCATGTGAGGACCTTCTTTCCTTTGTCTCCTTGCTCCTTGGCTCCATGGATATGGATGGAAGAATTGATTCTCCAAAAGTCCCCAAGGTAGGAGACCTCTAATTTTCGACACCAAGGATGGTGAAGGAAGAAGATGAGTGACCTTGAAGGAGGAAGGATTGCTAGCTAATCCCCTCCAAGGGGGCCAGCCTCCTAGAGAGAAAGGGAGAGACACGTTCTCTCCAATTTTCTCCAAAAGAAACCCTAATGATGAAATGGCTATAAAGTTGCCTTTATACCTCATCACAATGGAGTGGCAAACTTGCAATTAAGCCAAGTTCACTACCCTTCTCTATATGGCCGGCCACTTAAGGGTTTATTGGGCTTTCAAGCCCTTTGTGTTTTCAAGTTGTCATACATCTTGAGCTAATGGGCTTGACATTCAAATCCCATTGGGCCTTGCGGCCCAAAACTAACCCGAGGTCTATAACGAACTTATTCGTTTGATTAATTAACTTATTAATTAATCCTAGCCATAAATAATTAAACCATTTAATTATCCTTACTCATCTTCGTTATATCCTTCAATCATTACCTTACACGGTGTGCGATCCATTAGGTTCCTTTTAGCGAGGCAGTGGGCAATTAGAACTCTTACTAATCGATTGTGAATTGAAACTTACTTTCAATTCTTCCTTTAGTGATTATACATCTTCAGGGCTTCCACAAGCCATGAGTGACACCTAGGAGTATGTCATGGCTACCCAAGCTAATCAGAAGAGGTTGGAGAACCTATTCAGTTTGGGATTACAATGCAATACGGTCTTTCTCTAATACAATACTCTTGACCACATTGTTTGGTTTAATAGTTTATTCATGTCTACTATCCAATGTGATTCTCTTACTTATATGATTACCTTGAATGTGATTTGGAACAAATTCCTAAATCTCATTCATACTCTGGCCAGAGATTCTAAATCATATCATAGAGTATTCTCCCTCAACGTTTGAAGGTTAGAGATCCCATGTTGCGCATTCACTTGCCTCCATGGCTAAGTGGCTTAACCCCAACTATGCCGTGGACACCCTCTGATGGAGTGACTTTGACATAGCCAAAGATCAAGGACCTAACCACAAGACAACTATGATGCCTCAGGTCAAATGACTACTTTGCATTATCCTAACCAGGAGTTCTCATGTGACATGAGTATGAGAACTCCTCGTTGATCGCGTTCAGTGGACTCATTCTCTATTGAGCACCTACGTATTTATCTTGGTGTCAGTCACACCATTGACTCGAGACCAGTCACTCTCCCTAAGAGAAGACATGGGACGTACTGATCTTAACGGACTGTCAATGCCCAATTGGCAATCCTATGATCAGGAACTTTTACGATATGTATTCGAAAGAGAATGGTCTCATGAATCTAACTTCTTTAGATCACATTCTCCCTATTACATATTCCTTGGACTTATCGTTTAAGCATATAACATTTATATGAGACGGCTTAAAACAATAATCTTTGCCCTTTATATTAAACTAGATTAGTTTAACATGTGAAATGTCCGTAAAGTATCATCATATGATTGGTTTTAGGGCATATTTCCAACAATGACACACTTGCATACAAATCGATTTCCAATTGCTTTTCACTAAACCATGAATTCTCAACGCCCCAGATTAACCGTGAATTGAACTATTGAACCCTCAGATTTTCCTAATTTCATTGAATTGGATGATTGCATACAACAACCCAAAGCATTCTCCACAAGTTCCCTACATGAATTGCATAATAGAGATATGAGCAAAGATCATTAAGTTCTATGAAAATCAGATGTGAAATTTAACTTGACACACAAATTAAACCCTATTGATGACAATTGTAGTAAAGATGCAAGTCGGGATCGTTCTAAACCGGGGATTAACTAGGGATGCTAATCAACACAAATAAGACTCAAAAACACTAAACTAGACTCTAATGACTCAAAACTAACTTAAAACACTAAAAACAGTAAGAAACAATAAAAAAGACTCAAATCTAGACCGAACAATTGGTTTTGACGAAAATAGAACTTAAAAGACTCAAACAACTAAAAGAAAACAGGTTTTGACTCTAAAAACAAGATTAAATGAAAGGGGGGAATGTTTTTGACGAATTTAAAACTTAAAACAGAAACTTTGCATAAAATACTTTATAGAAAACGAATTTGATGAATTGAAAAGGGTGAAAGGCTAGTTAGAGGGCCCTTCTCCACACATGAACATATGCATATAAATCGATTTCCAGTTATTCTTTCGACAAACCATGAATGACAATGCCCCAAATTAATTGTGTAGAACTAATTAATTCTCAGATTTCCCTAGACTCATTGAATTGGATGAAAAGCATACGACAACCCAAATCACTCTTTATTAAGCTCCCTAACTATGAAAAGCATGATAGAGACACGAAACAAAGATCATTAAGCTTTGTGAAAATCATAAGCATTGGCATGACATTCGTGACTATGAAAAGCATGACACTCCTGCCATGAATTTACTTAACGCGATCGTGACTAGCAACCTCCACTACTTGTAAATATAAGTTTGTAACGATTAGGTGAAACTCCCTTATATTTTAGCATCAAATTCATGCATGCAAACTAAGTAGGCCTCCTTAATCAACACACAAGAACAAGTTCTCAATAACTCAGATAAGTAAACCACATTCACGATTCATGAAATCATAATTGGAGGAAATCAATTCATATAAAACATATATCCATGGCTTCGAATTCGCCTCTAACTATAAAGAAATTAGTTCCTCATGTTCGCAATCAAACAAATATAAAAATTAAACATTCAAAACAAAGGATAGAATACACCTAGAAAACGCTCCAGATTCCTTCCTTCCTTGCAAGGCTGCGGCACAATGAATGTGTGGTGGATGGATGTAGGTGAGTTATGGTAGAGGGTGGTGGTCTGAATGGTGCAGCATAAACTTGTATTTATAGGCCTAGGGATTACTTGGCCTAGGTTGTCAAGGAAAAGGATTTAGGACTCCAAACCAACAAGGAAAAGGCCATCTAGAAAGGTTGGGGCGCCAGATTTTTAGGGCTTCTAGAAAGGAGTGTTGTGGCATGTTTCTAGAACAAAAAGGCCTCCTAAAAACAGGTTTTAGGCATCCTAATATGAAAAGGAGTCCCCCTTGTAGCTGGAATTAAGGTAGGATAAGATTAGGATAGGATAAGATAAGATAAGGTTAGTTGATAGGAGCATATTTACGCAACTTAGTTAGTGTGTTTTCTTGCATTTATGTAGTTATTTGTTGCATATTATAGTGTCTTAAGTCATTTTCGTGTGTTTGTAGGTCCAAGAAGCAAAGTTGGCAAAAAGATGCAATTTGGAGCATTTTAGAGCAGTTTTGGGCCCGGAATGGATAGCACAAGTATGGAGCAAGATGAATGGACGAATTTGAAGTTCAATAGAGTCTAGGAATGTGCAAAAGAGTTGGAGAAATAAATTCAAGTCATTGAAGATAAGGAATCAGCTACAAAGAAGGAGAATTATCCAAAACCTTATCTTATCTTACCTTATCTTATCCTTATTTTATCCAAACCTTATCTTATCTTATCCTAATCCTTTCCTAACTTAATTCCTGCTGCAAAAGGGTTTTAATTTCAGTTTAGGAGACATAAAAACCTAATTTCTAGGAACCTTATCCTCTCCTACAAAGGTGCCGCACCCTTGTCCTTGATCCCTTGGGTTTTTGACCTTCTAGATGTCCTATTTCCTGCTAGGATTACATAAACCTTTTCCCCTTAGGATTGTGATTTTATTTTCCTACACAAACTACATTTTCTAATCCTTTTCCTACACTATATGTTGGTGCCGCATCGTCTCCCTATATATACATATTTTTTGCACCATTCAACAGACCACCATCTACCATTCAACCTCATTGTGCCGCAGCTTTGCAAAGGAAAGAAGGAAAAAATCTGGAGCGTTTCTAGGTGTATTCTATCTTTACTCTTAATGTTTAAATTTAATTGTCTTTGTTTATTTGCGATCATGAGGAACTAAACCCCTTCTTAGCTAGGGGGAATTCGAAACTATGAGCATATATGTGATATGAATTGATTTCATCCAGTTGTGATTTCATAAATCGTGAATGCAATTTGCTTAACTGTTTGATTTAAAACTTATTCTTGTATGTTGATTGGGGATGCATACTTAGTTTGCATGCTAGGATTTGATGCTAAAATATAAGGGAGTTTCACCTAATCGTTACAAACTTATATTTACAAGTAGTGGAGGTTGCTAGTCACGATCGCGTTAAGTAAATTCCTGGCAGGAGTGTCATGCAGTCATAGTCATGAATGTCATGTCAATGCTTATGATTTTCACAAAGCTTAATGATCTTTGATATGTATCTTTAGTATGCAGTCATATAGGGAACTTGATAAGAATAATTTGGTTTGCGGCGCTACGTCCAAATTCAATGAACTCAGGAAAATCTGAAGGTTAATGCGTGCAGTCATGATTAATTTGGGGCATTGTCGTTCATGGTTTATAGAAAGAACAACTGGAAATCGATTTGTGTTGCATATGTGTCATGTGTGGAGAAGGAACCTCTAGCTAGCCATTCACCCATTTAAATCACCAATTTCGTACAAAACTAAGTCTAGTTTACAATTCTGTTTTGCTTAAGTTTAAATCCGTTTTCAAACTATCCCTTGTCTTAATTTGTGTTAAGATAGTCTAAATTCGTAAGAACTTTTGTTTTCTAGTCTTTCGAGTCAATTAGAGTCTTAAGTTCGTTCAAATCAATCTTAGGTGTTAGTTTAGAGTCTAGATAACTTGTTTTGTGTGTTTTAGGTCTATTTAGCTTGTTTTGAGTCTCTAGAGTCCAGAAACTATTTAATTGAATTCTATTTGCTGTTTTGAGTTATTTGAGTCAAGTTAGGTTGTTCAAGGTGTCTAGAGTAAAAATTCGTCCAAATTGATCCCTAGTACTTGCTTTCATTGTTTAAGGTCCAGTTTATTGTTTTAGAGTCTAATTTGTGTCGATTAGCAATCCCTTTAATCCCCGGCTTAGAACGATCCCTACTTTCACATACTACATTGATAAGGGTTTAAGTTTGTGTGCGATTTAATTTCACATCATTAGTTGGGTAAGATAAGGTTAGATAAGGTTTTGGATAATTCTCCTTCTTTGTAGCTGATTCCTTATCTTCTTTGACTTAGATTTATTTCTTCAACTCTTTTGCACACTCCTAGCCTCTCTTGAACTTCAAATTCGTCCATCCATCTTGCTCCAATCTTGTGATATCCATTCTTGGCCCAAAACTGCTCTAAAATGCTCCAAATTGCACTTTCTTGCCAACTTTGTCATTTGAACCTACAAACACACGAAAATGACTTAAGACACTATAATAAGCAACAAATAACTAAGTAAATGCAAGAAAACACACTAACTAAATCGCATAAATATGCTCCTATCAAAATCATAAGCATTGACAAGGCACTCGTAACTATGAATTGCATGATACTTATGCCAGGAATTTACTTAACACGATTGTGACTAGCAACCTCCACTACTTATGAATATAAGTTCATAACGATTAGGTGAAATTCCCTTATATTCTAGTATCAAATTCATGCATGCAAACTAAGTTGGCCACCTCAATCAACATACAAGAATAAGTTTTGAATCAAACAGTTAAGCAAATTGAATTCACAATTGAAGGTAATCAATTCATATTGCAAGTATGTTCATGGCTTTGAATTTCCCCCTAGCCAAAAGAATTTTAGTTCCTCATAATCGCAAAACAAAGATACATAAACTTAGACATTGAAAACAAAAGAATGAAAACACCTAAGAATGTTCCAGCAATCCAATCTTGAATGGCAAGCACTCCAAGGGTCTTCCTTCTTCTCTTTGCTGCGGCACAAGGTGTTGGAGATGGTTTGAAGGGTTGTTTATGGTGGTGAATGGATATAGGTGAGTTATGGTGAAGGGTGGATGGTGGATTTTCGGCAGAAATTGTGTAGACAGATTTAAATAGTGCAACAAGCTTTATTTAAAGGGCTAGGGTACTCAGAAAATAATAGGAAAGGTTCAATACTTAGCTATTTTGGTTCCACAATTTAATAGGTAAGAAAGAATCAGAAAATCAAATAGAATAAGAATGTGAAATTCGGCAGAATATGTAGAAGAGAAAAGGAATGTGTTTTAAAGGTCAGAAATTAAGAGAGAAAGGGAAAGAAGGTGTGGCATTGATTTGTAAGAGAAAGGGGAAGTATTTTTAGGCAGAAAATAGGCAAGAAAACCTCTCCCTTGTGCAGCAAGGATTAGAATAAAAGAGGAATGTGTTTTATGACAGAAAATAGGCAAGAAAACCTCTCCTTTGTGCAGCAAGGATTGAAACAAAAGGGGAATGTGTTAGGCACGGTTTTGGACTTCTAGAATGAGTAATTAGGCAACCTACATGTTTTGGAAACCCCAAAAATGGAAACCTCCACAAATGGAGACCTTCACAAATAGAAACTTCCAACTTTAGAAACCTTGGCTTCCAATTTTGAACTCTTCATTCTTCATTTGATCCTAAGCTCATTTGATCTTCAATTTCGTCCATCCACTTAGCTCCAAGCATGTGCAATCCATTTAGTGCCCAAAACTGCTCCAAAAAGCACCAAAATGCACTTTCTTGCATACTTTGCATATTAGACCTACAAACACATGAAAATAGCTTAAATACTAAAATAACTAAGAACTAACAACATAAATGCAAGGAAACAAGCTAACTAAGTGATGTAAATATGCTCCTATCAAATACCCCCACACTTAGCTTTTGCTAGTCCTCGAGCAAAACAAAACAAACAAAAGACACAAAACACAATCTAAACCTTCCAACATTTGCCTTCGGGATTTCCAATGCACATGACATATTAAAAATCATTATTTGCACAGATTTTAGTCATTCTTACCGTTGAGCACATACTTAATTATGGTCACCATTCATTAGTGATAGGAGCATATTTATGCGACTTAATTGGCTTGTTCTTGTGCATTTTTTTTTGTCTTTCCTTAGTTATTTTAGTGTTTAAAGTCATTTTCGTGTGTTTTCAGATTCTAAGGACAAAGTACGCAAGAAGATGCATTTTGGAGCCTTTTGGAGAAAAATTGGGCTTGGAATGGTTATTACATGTTTGGAGCAAAAGGAATGGATGAAATTGAAGACTTGAAGAAGTTAGGATTCCTAATCAATGAAGGATTCCTAATTGAAGATGGATTCCTAGAAGAATGAGGATTCCTACTCACATAAGGATTCCTACTCAAACAAGGATTCCTACTTGAAGTAGGAAAATTAAGCCAAGGTTTCCTATTTTGGTGAGACCTTTCCTAATCCTTAATGTCCCTAAATTCCAGCAACTTTGAAGGCCTCATATGCATTTTAGGACACAAACTACACATTCCTTGCACCATTAAAGTCGTTGCCGCACCTTTCCCATTCTCCCTTTCCATTGCTGTGCAAGGAGACCCCTTTCCCTTTAGTTTTAGGACACTTTCTCTTTCCTAAGCATCCAGCCGCACCTCCTTACCCTTTACTCTTCCTTGCCGTGCAAGGGAGAGGGTTAGGTACTAGTTTCTGACTTTTAATTTGTTTCTTGTTTCTGACTTTGTTTCTGTTTACTTTTAATTTGTTTCAGTTTCTGACTTTGTTTTGTTTCTTGTTTTTAGGTACTAGTTTATGACTCAGAGTTCTCAAACTGTTCATAAGAATATCTTGGACTTTGACGACGATTTTGAGAGGACTTTGAGAAGGCACAGGAACCAGCAAGAATCTAATCCACTTAGCCCTGAACCTGAGCTTGAAGAACACGTGCTAGAAGGGGAAGAAGACCCTACGGCAAGGAATTTAGAAGAACCACAAGCCATGGCAGCGGACAATCGAACAATTAAGGAGCTTTCTGCCTCGGGATTGGACAATGCTACACCTTTATGCATCCAATACCCTAGGGCGGCTGAAGACAAGACTGATGAATTCGAATTGAAGTCTAGCTTGCTGCACCACATTCCCAAATTCCATGGGCTGTCCATGGAAGATCCGAACAACCATCTGAAAGAGTTTGAAGTGGTGTGTTCAAGCATGACTCCAATCAATGTCAATAGCAACATTTTGAAGATGAAGGTCTTTCCCTTCTCTCTTCTAGAGAGGGCTAAGGATTGGTTATACGAATTGGCCCCTGGAACTGTCACTTCGTGGGAGAGCATGAAGAGGGCATTCGTAGAGAAGTTTTTCCCCACCTCAAGAGTCATTCTTTTGAGGAAGAAGATTAGCGGAATCCAGCAAAGCCAAGGTGAGTCCTTTCCAGCGTATTATGAGCGTTTCAAAAGCCTTGTTGCATCATGTCCTCAACACCAGATGAAAGAAGAGCTTTTACTTCAATACTTTTATGAAGGGCTTCTACCCATTGAACGTCAAATGCTAGATGCCTCAACGGGGGGAGCTTTGGTGGAAAAAACACCTATGGCAGCCAAGACCCTAATTGCAAACCGTGCATTGAATGCACAACAATATGATGGCATTGGGCAAAGGGACACCCCACGGCAGCAAGTGAATGAGGTAAGTTCCACATCTGGCATTCAATCCCAATTAACTAATCTTACTTCTATTGTGTCTCAGATGGCCGAAGGGATGAAGCTGCAAGGATCAAGTGTGTGTGGCGTGTGTTCTATCCAAGGACACCCCTCTGATAAGTGCCCACAACTAATTGAGAATGGTAGATGGGAATCTGCAAATGCAATGGGTTTTGGAGGCCAAACCCAGCCAAGGAACGATCCATTTTCTAATACCTACAACCCTAGTTGGAGAGATCATCCGAATTTCAAATGGAGAGAGCCTCAACAATCCTAACAACAAGGAGGTTTTAGGCAGCGACCCCCGGGCTTCTACACTAAGCCATTCGTACCAACACAAGCCCCACAACAATCTGCCCAAAACACTTCAGGTATTTCTTTGGATAATGACACACTTCTTAAATTACTCACCAATTTGTCTCAAGGGCAGGAAAATCAAACCAAAGCAATGCAAAGCCAAGACAAAAGGGTGGACCAATTGGAGAAGCAAATTGGGCAGATTGCAGAGTTTGTAGGACAATTTCGAGAACCAGGCAAGTTACCTAGTTCAACAGTTGTCAACCCAAAGGGAGGATTCGAATCTGCCAAAGCCATGAGTTTGCGAAATGGAAAACAAGTTGGATCTGATCCCCAACCTTCCAAATCACGTTCCAACGAGAGTGAAGAGTTGATAATTGAAGAAGAGGAGCAAGCACCACCTTTGCCACAGCCACCCAAACAATCCAATTCGGCCAACACAGGTAAGGAAGTTCCAATTTTGGTTAATTCTAACGTTGTTCCTCCAAATGTACCCTTTTCTCGTAGGTTTATGCAATCAAAGAAAGAGGAGGCTGAAAAAGGACATTTTGGAGACATTTAGAAAAGTTCAAGTCAATATACCACTTTTGGATGCAATTAAGCAAGTTCCGAGGTATGCCAACTTTTTAAAAGAACTTTGCACCACTAGGAAGAGAATTTCGACCAAGGAGGTTGTAAAGGTAGGTGAAAATGTCTCAGCCATCTTGCAACGCAAACTGCCCCTAAAATGCAAGGATCCTGGTAGTTTTACAATTCCTTGTGTTATTGGCAATACTCGTTTTGAATCTGCCATGTTAGACTTAGGTTCATCTATAAATGTCATGCCATATTCAATTTATGCATCTATGGGCTTAGGCGAGTTGAAAAATGATGGTGTGATTATACAATTGGCCGATTGATCTAATGCCTATCCAAAGGGAGTTTTGGAAGATGTTTTAGTGCAGGTCAATCATTTAATCTTTCCAGCTGACTTCTACGTGCTTGAAATGGACGAGTCAGACCATTCCCCTTCATTGCCCATCCTTCTTGGAAGGCCATTCATGAAAACTGCCCGTACTAAGATTGATGTGTTTAATGGAACTTTGACAATGGAATTTGATGGGGAAGTTATTAATTTCAATCTTTCAAATTCTATCAAGTATCATAGTGAGGATCACTCATGTTTTTCTATTGATGTAATTGACTCTTTGGCGCAGAACCATTTTGAACAATTGAAGGAAGATGCACTTGAATTGGTCATTGCACAAGGAATGGACATTCAAAACAATGGAGCAGCAACCCTGCATCCCCACGGCATGAATGGCTTTTCCCTTGCCGTGCCCCCTAGTGATGATGTAATTGAGATGGTGGCTGCCCTCGAATCATTGCCACTACAATCTGGTAAGTTTCTGAACCCAATTTCAACTTCAGTTTCGGCTAACAAGTTACTTCCATCAGTTATGCAGCCCCCTACACTTGAACTCAAACCATTGCCAAGTCATTTGAAGTATGTTTTCTTGGGAGAAGATGAGACGTTGCCAGTCATCATCTCAAGCACACTCACGGCACAAGAGGAGAACAAGTTGGTGAGGGTGTTAAAAGAGCACAAAACGGCAATTGGGTGGACATTGGCTGACATCAAAGGAATCAGCCCTACCACTTGCATACATCGTATACTTTTGGAGGAGGGGTCTAAAACATCTCGAGAGGCTCAACGCCGACTCAACCCTCTAATGATGAAAGTTGTGAAGAAGGAGATAATCAAGCTACTTGATTGTGGAGTGATCTATCCAATCTCAGATAGTCGTTGGGTTTCACCTGTGCAATGTGTTCCAAAGAAATCTGGCGTGACTGTGGTAAAGAATGCTGAAGAAGAGCTTGTGCCTACTCGAATCCAAACAGGTTGGAGGGTTTGTATCGATTATAGGAAGCTTAACGCCACCACAAGGAAGGATCACTTCCCATTGCCACTCATTGATCAAATGCTTGAAAGGTTAGCAGGTTATGCATTCTATTGTTTTCTTGATGGTTATTCTGGTTATAATCAAACTGTCATAGCACCTGAGGACCAAGAAAAAACCACTTTCACATGCCCATTTGGTACATTTGCTTATCGTCGTATGCCATTTGATTTATGCAATGCACCTGCCATATTTCAAAGATGCATGATGAGCATATTTTCTGATTATGTTGAGAAAATTATTGAAGTTTTTGATAGGAGCATATTAGTGCGACTTAGTTAGTGTGTTTTCTTGCAGTTACTTAGTTATTTGTTGCTTATTATAGTGTCTTAAGTCATTTTCGTGTGTTTGTAGGTCCTAGAAGCAAAGTTGGCAAAAAGATGCAATTTGGAGCATTTTAGAGCAGTTTTGGGCTTGGAATGGATATCACAAGATTGGAGCAAGATGGATGGACGAATTTGAAGTTCAAGAGAGGCGAGGAATGTGCAAAAGAGTTGAAGAAATAAATCCAAGTAAAAAAAGATAAGGAATCAGCTACAAAGAAGGAGAATTATCCAAAACATTATCCAAAACTACGTTATCTTATCCTTATCTTATCTTATCCTAATCCTTTCCTAACCTAATTCCTATTGCGAAAGGGATTCAATTTCAGTTTAGGACTAAGAACCTAATTTCTAGGAACCTCATCCTCTCCTACAAAGGTGCCACACCTATTCCCTTCTAGAAGTGTCAAAATCAGCCAAATAACACCCTTTCTAGAAGACCCTAAAAAAGTGGCGCCCCAAGCCATCTAGATGCATGATCCAGCCGCACCTTTCTCCTAAATCCCTTTTGTTTTTGACCTTCTAGATGTCCTATTTCCTGCTAGGATTACATAACCGGGTCCAAAAACGGGTGGAAATCGTCGAAAATGGACACGGGTTTCTTGAAGCAATTCGCTGGAAAAACGGGTGGAAATCGTCGAAAATGGACACGGGTGCCGACCGGGTCCAAAAATGGGTCAAGGGGATCCGACCGATCCCTCGCACCACTCTCTCCCTCCTTTCCTCCTTTCCCTGTTCCGATTGGTCCTTCTCTTCCTCTCTCCTCTCCCCATTCGCCAGCTCTCTCCTTTTCTCTCCCGGAGCTCTCTTATCTCTTCCTCCTGGTTGGGCAGATTTGCCCAATCATCTTCTTCTTCCACCAGCCACACACACACACACATAAACTCATATAATCTTATTTCTTTTTAATCCCAGCCATCCATTTCAGATTTCCTTTAATCTGGGCCGTTCACTTTCATAAAAGAAGTTCCAAATTTTACTAAAATAATAATTCCTAAAATGCCCAAACTTCAAACATCAATATCTTTTTCGATACAACTCCAAATCATGAACCGCTTGCGCCCACGCGTCCGTAGTGACGAGTACTACGAGAATGTGCTAAGGAAGAAATTATTAGGTGACACGACACCGTAAATTGATGTGAGAATTACTTGACACTCAAATTAAAACCCTATCGACGTAGTATATGAAAGTAGGGATCGTTTAAGGCCGGGGATTAGAAGGGATGCTAATCTACACAAATTACACTCTAAAACACTAAACTGGACTCTAGACAATGAAAACAAGTACTAGTGATCAATCTGAACGAATTTTCACTCTAGACAACCTAACTTGACTCAAATAACACAAAACAAACTTAAAACAACAAATAAAACTCAACTAGGCAGATTCTAGACACTAGAGACTCAAAACAGGCGAAATAAACTCAAAACAGCAAAACTAACTTAAGTAGACTCAAAACAGGTTCTATGAAGTGAATTGGATGACTTTTGGACTAGTTAAACTCAAAACACTAAAAGGGGACAGATTTGGACGAATTTAAACAAACTAAGACTCAATTAAGAACTAAGGGGGTTTTTGGACGATTTAAGCAAAACTAAGCAGATTTAGGCAAACAAAGTAAATTGAAAGAGATAAAGGTGAATTCAGGGGTGAAAACTAGTTAGAGGGTTCTTCTCCACACATGAACATATGCATACGAATTGATTTCCAGTTATTCTTTCGATAAACCATGAATGACAATGCTTCGAATTAATTGTATTGCACTAATTAATTCCCAGATTTCCCTAAGTTCATTGAATTGAATGGATAACGCATCACAACCAAATTATTCTTATCAAGTTCCCTAACTATGGAAGACGCATGATAGAGATACATATTAAAGATCATTAAGCTCCATGGAAATCATAAACATTGACAAGGCATTCATAACTATGGAATACGCATGTTACTTTTGCCTAGGATTTACTTAACACAATTGTGACTAGCAATCTTTACTACTTGTGAATATAAGTTCCTAACGATTAGGTGAAATTCCCTTATATCCTAGCATCAAATTCATGCATGTAAACTAAGTAGGCCTCCTTAATCAACACACAAGAACAAGTTCTTCATAAAACAGATACGTAAATCACATTCACAATTTATGAAACAATAACTGAAGGTAATCAATTCATATCAAACATATGTCCATGGCTTTGAATCCACCTCTAACTAAAACGAAATTAGTTCCACATGTTCAACATAATTGAAAAACAAATTAAATTAAACATAGAAACGAAACAAGAGAAGAAAGAACTCCTCCTTCTCCAATGGAAGCCACGGCAAGGCCTTGTCTTCCCTTCTCTGCAGCAAAATATGGATTTCTGAATGTTTATGGGGATGGGTGGTCTGCGGCAACAACCAAGCTTTGTATATAAATGAATCACAAACCCTAGAGTAATTAGATTAGGGCTTGGACTTAGCATAAAACAAGGAATTAGGACTCTAGGTGCGGCAGAAAATATAGATTAGGCCTTAAGGTTCGGCAATCACATTAGAAAAGGAATTGTGGTCCAATTAATGTCTGAAAAGGATTATAGAACCTAAATCCACAAGGAAAAGGCTTAATAAATCAGAATCCAAGAAGGAATGGGAGTGAAAACCCACGGCACAAAGGGATAAGGCAAGGAACCTTGCAAGGCAAGGAAAAAACCTTCTAGAAAGGAGGGAGGCGCCAGATTTTTAGGCTTCTAGAAAGAATGTGAATCTGGCCAGATTTTGGGGTTTCTAGAAGAGTTTGGGGCGCCACTTTTATAGGACAAGGGATAGGACTTCTAGAAATCAGGTTTTAAGTCCCCTAAACTGAAGAAAACAGGTTAGGATAAGATTAGGATAAGGATTGGATAAGATAAGATAAGATAAGGTTGTTTTGGATAATGTTTTGGATAATTGTCCTTCTTTTGAGCTGATTCCTTATCTTCTTTATCTTTGACTTCTTTCTTCCATCTTAGTTGATTTCAAGCCTTTATATCTTCAATTTCGTCCATCAACTTGCCTCCATGCTTGCACTACCCAATCTTGGCCCAAAAATGCTCTAGAATGCTCCAAATTGCTCCTTTTTGCCATCTTGACACTTTGAACCTACAAACACACGAAAATAGCTTAAAATACAAAATTAACTAAGAACTAACAACGAAAAATGCATGAAAACAAGCTAACTAAGTCGCATAAATATGCTCCTATCATAAATAACCTCAGTCGAAACACGTGCCTCGAAGGGCAATTTCGTAAAATCACTTAATAAATTATAAAATCAATATTTTCCGGGATGGGCTGTCACAATCTACCCTCCTTATAGAATTTCATCCTCGAAATTCATACAACCAAATCAAACCTCTAATAATCATAAAACAACTTGGTTACATCTCTCTCATCCAATCCCCTAACTTCCAAGTAGCTTCTTCCACTGAATGATTCCTCCATAAAACTTTAACCAAACGCACAAATCTCATTTCTCAGAACTTTCTCTTTCCAATCCAAAATAGTCATTGGTTCCTCATCCTAAGTCAAATCCGGATAAATTTCCCATGGTTGAGGATATCTCACACGTGAAGGATTTAAAACATAATGTTGAATCATCGAAACACATCGTGCACTTACGACAACTCTAAAGGCAACTCAAGCCTGTAAGCCAGTTCACCGACTCCCTCGGTGATCACATAAAGTCTGATGCACTTAGGACTTAATTTACCTTCCTTTCCAAATCGAATCACACTTTTCTAAGGAGAGAACGTCAAAAATACGAAATCATCCACAGTATACACTCGATTAATGGCACATCCATCTGCTAATCTCTTTTACCGCTCCTGGGCTACTTTCAGGTTAGACTTAATCATCTGAACAATCCGAGTAGACTCATCCAAAATCTTAAGACCCACAGAAATTCTTTCATCTACTTTAGACCAATATCAAGGTGTACGACAAGCTTTTCTCATAAAGTGCCTCAAACGGTGACATACCAATGCTGGACTGAAAGCTGTAGTTGTAGGCAATCTCCATCACATCCACCCGCTTAATTCAAGCGTCACCAAACTGCAATACTGAGGATCTCAGCATATCCTCCAAAATCTGAATGGTCATCTCTGATTGACTATCTGTCTGAGAATGATAGGATGTACTATTGAGTAATCTTGTATCCAAAGCTTCGTGCAACGCTAACCAAAACTTAGAAATAACCAACATACCCAAAAAGCTCAACGTATCCGTAAGTCAAAATCCCATTTCCATAAAACAAATAATTAGTTGTTGCACTTGTCTGGAAAGGTTGTTGTTCTTCACTAGAGTAAAATGTTCTGACTTAGTAAACCGATCATCTACCACTTCAAATTCCATCATAACCATCTCGTGTACGAGGAAGTTGTACACATAATCCATAGTAATGTTTTCCCCATTTCCACTGAAGAACGGAAAGTGACTGTATCAATCCAAAAGGCTTCTTTCTTTCCACTTTAACCTGCTGATAGGTGATCCTCCTACTAACATACTCAGCTATTTCTCTTTTTATACCCAGCCAATGGTAAAATGATCGAATAGTATGATACATCTTAGTACTTCCGGGATGCATTGCATAAGCTGAACAGTACGCTTTGTCCAAAATTATTTCCTTTAATTCCATCTCATTAGGCACCTACATCCAGGTCTCAAGAATAAGTACACCATCTGATTTTCGAACTCTGTGATCTTTCTTTTCTCGATATTCTTTGCCTCAATTAATTCCTGGTTTCTTAATCAATCCTCTGGGCATCGAGTATATGATCAATCAGAATAGGCCTAACTTGAAAACTAGTAAGCGAGGTTTCATCTCGTTCTTCTATTTCCAACTTTACTCTAGTAGATCTTAAATCCGCAAGAAGAGGAACTTAACAAGCATACAAGGCATTTATTCTCACGAGCGTCTTCGTATTAAGTACATCAGCCCAAACATTTGCACGATCACCCTGGTCGTGCAATCATAATCACTAAGCAACTCAATCCACTTTTGTTGCCTAAGACTAAGATCCCTCAGAGTAAACAGATATTGGGGACTTATTTGATTCGTAAAAATCTTGCCTTTCTCACCAATAATATAATGTCTCCATACTTCAAAGCAAGGAGATAGCCGTAAATTCCAAATCATGAGCAGGGTAATTCATCTCATGAGGTTTCCATTGTCGTGAAGAATAAGCAATTTCCCTATCTTTGTATCAATACACATCTCAAACCACTCAAAGAAGCATCCTTATAGACCTCATAATTTCCGTTATCATCTGAGAGTGCTAACACAAGTGCATGAGTGAGGAAATACTTCAACTGTTGAAAACTTTGCTCACAATTTTCATCCCACTCAAACTTAACCTCTTTTCTTGTCTATCTCGTCAAAGGCAAGGCAATGACTGAAAAATCCTTCACAATCCGTCAATAATAGCCTGCTAAGCTAAGAAAACTCCGTACCTCAGTCCCGTTTTGGGGTTGTTCCAAATTATCCACCCCTGTTACCTTTTAAGGATTCACTTGAATACTTCATTCGTCAAACTCATAAGATTCGTCAATCCGAATGGCATTACCAAAAACTCGCAAGGACTATAACGAGTTCTGAAAACTATTTAGGGACATCATCACTGAAATCTTCAATTGGTTAATAACCATACCTTAATTCAATCTTTGAAAATACACAGGCACGTTTAAGCTGATCAAACAATCATTAATACGCGGTAATGGATAACGATTCTCAATCGTTACTCGATTTAATTGCTTATAATCAAAGCATAGCCTTAATGTCCACATTCTTCCTCATAAATAAACTGGGACTCTCCATGATGACATACAAGGTTGAATGAAACCTTTATCAACCAATTCCTGTAACCAAATTTTCAATTCTTTTTGTTCATCATGAATCAATTTATAATATAAGCTCTACACCTGGAGACAAATCAATAGTGAATTCCACATCTCCGTCTGGTCGCAATCCAGGTAAATTCTCAAGGAAAACGTCAGGAAAATGTTTAACCACCTAGACCTCTTCCACACTACTCAGAGCAACATCTCATAGCACCGCATGAGCTAAATATCTTAGGTAGCCATTCGATAACAATCTCTTTGCTCTCACATCAGAAATAACGGCATACCTCACTCCACTTTGCATCCCCCAAAAGTAACCTCTAGTCATCCAAGTCGATGGAAAGTAACTGATTTCCCGTAGCAATCTATCTTGGCACGATCATAATGCAACCAATCTGTGCCAAAAATCACATCAAATCCACAATATCCAACTGGATAAGATTCATAGGCATAACAACATCTTTCACCATCACTGGACACTTTGAATAACACCATACTAACGTAGGATGACCTACTTGTTTACTCGCTTAATGAATCCAACAATAAGTTATGGATATTACGGTCTGCAGCCCGCAATAACGATAACTCACTGTTGTCTCGATAAGTAAGCAATAATCCCCAAATGTGTAATATTACCATCTTGTCTCTCATTAGAAATACATATACACGCCTCGATCGTGCTCCATCATTACTCTCTTTGGCAACATCATCAATACCAAGAAATATATCAGCCGGAGTCAGCTAGTATGACCTGTACGGCTGAATCTATAGCTCGTTCACCCAGCTGGAATCATCTAATGTGGCATGTGCGGCTGTACTCATAACTCATCGATCACTGCTAGTATATAAGTCGGAGTCACCTCTTGTGACTTGTACGACTCTAATCCTATACACCATGGCTCATCTAACCATAATTACTAGATCTAGGTACCTGATGGATCAGCGCTAGTGGTGGCAAAGAAGACTACGGAGGCATTTACTGATTCTAGGGACAATTTGCAGCTCTATGTTCCATTTATCCACATGTAAAGCATTCATTGCTTTCTTGTCTACACTCTCCAAAGTGTCCATTATTGTACCTATGGCACAAAGGTACATTCCCTCTATCTGAATCACCTTGTCTCTGAAATCTGAAATCACCAGTGAATCTACCACCATACCTCTGACCAGTGGCACTAAAACCTCAGCTGGAAGAACTAGAACTAGCCTTATTTCCTTTTGAAACTCTAAGTCTTCGATTCTCAACAATATCTGTATGGTAACGAGACAACTCCGTAAACTTTCTATAATACTCATTTGCCGTCATCTTTCCTTGTCTCAAATTGTAAACTATCGCTTCTCACCATCAATATATGCCGGAGGACTAGACCTTTCCTTAAACAATTATTTAAATAACTCTCGATCAGCTGTTTCCTCTGGTGACGTCATACAAGACTCTTGTCTCCACCAGGATGCAATTTCAATACTCAGAAACCAGGTAGTCGTCTTGACCTACCGTCAAAAGAAAGATTTCCTCAACTTGCATAATCTGAAACACCTTTTCCAAATGATTAAGCCATCGACCTGCTCCCTCAGGTCTTTCATTTTCCATAAAGTGATTCAGCATCAACTTATAACCAGTCCTAAGAGAAAAATCCTTTGGATAATAGACTGAGTCACATTAGTACTAGCTTTCCATAACTGAGCTAAATAGGGAAAACTAGACTCAACTAAACGACGTGGCTCTCTACGAGGCGGTATTGTTCTGATAGAAGATACTAGAGAATTCTCATGATGTACAGGACTGCAACCTAGGCTCTGATACCAACTGACACATCCCGGCCCGGGGCGGACCACTTCCTGGGCCCGCTCCACCACCATAGCACGATATTGTCCGCTTTGGGCCCCGACCACGCCCTCACGGTTTTGTTTCTGGGAACTCACGAGCAACTTCCCAGTAGGTCACCCATCCTGGGAGTGCTCTGGCCCCCTTTTGCATGGTTTCTTCCATTTTCAAGACCCATTCTCTCCAAATTTGAGATGGAATGGATAGAGGAAGGGTCCTAGAGTGTCTCCCATGAGGTTTCTTGAAGCAATTCGCTGGAAAAACGGGTGGAAATCGTCGAAAATGGACACGGGTGCCGACCGGGTCCAAAAACGGGTCAAGGGGATCCGGCCGATCCCTCGCACCACTCTCTCCCTCATTTCCTCCTTTCCCTATTCCGATTGGTCCTTCTCTTCCTCTCTCCTCTCCCCATTCGCCAGCTCTCTCCTTTTCTCTCCCGGAGCTCTATTCTCTCTTCCTTCTGGTTGGGCAGATTTGCCCAATCATCTTCTTCTTCCACCAGCCACACACACACACATAAACTCATATAATCTTATTCCTTTTAATCCCAGCCATCCATTTCAGATTTCCTTTAATCTGGGCCGTTCACTTTCATAAAAGAAGTTCCAAATTTTACTAAAATAATAATTCCTAAAATGCCCAAACTTCAGACATCAATATCTTTTTCGATATAACTCCAAATCACGAACCTCTTGCGCCCACGCGTCCGTAGTGACGAGTACTACGAGAATATGCTAAGGACAAAATTATTAGGCGACACGACACCGTAAATAACCTCAGTAGAAACACGTGCCTCGAAGGGCAATTTCGTAAAATCACTTAATAAAGTATAAAATCAATATTTTCCGGGATGGGCTGTCACAGCTAGTCACAATCATGTTAAGTAAATCCTAGGCAAGAGTAACATGCTTTTCATAGTTATGAATGCCTCGTCAATGCTTATGGTTTCCATAAAGCTTAATGATCTTTGTTTCGTGTCTCTATCATGCTTTTCATAGTTAGGGAGCTTGATAAAGAATGATTTGGGTTGTCGTATGCTTTTCATCCAATTCATTTAGTCTAGGGAAATCTGGGAATTAATTAGTTCTACACAATTAATTTGGGGCATTGTCATTCATGGTTTGTTGAAAGAATAACTGGAAATCAATTTATATGCACATGTTCATGTGTGGAGAAGGGCCCTCTAACTAGCCTTTCACCCGTTTTAAATCACCAAACTCGTTTTTACAAAGTATTTTATGCAAAACTTCTGTTTTAAGTCTTAAATTCGTCAAAAACAAACCCCCTTTCATTTAAACTTGTTTTTAGAGTCAAAACCTGTTTTGTTTTAGTCTTTTGAGTCTTTTAAGTTTTATTTTCGTCAAAACCACTTGTTAGGTTTAGAATTGAGTCTTTCTGATTGTTTCTTGCTGTTTTGAGTGTTTTAAGTTAGTTTAGAGTCTATAGAGTCTAGTTTAGTGTTTTTGAGTCTTATTTGTGTTGATTAGCATCCCTAGTTAATCCTCGGTTTAGAACGATCCCTACTTACATCATTGCTACAATTGTCATCAATAGGGTTTAATTTGTGTGTCAAGTTAATTTTCACATCAGTTTTCATGGATGATTTCAGCGTTTTTGGTGATTCATTTGATGGTTGTTTGCATAATCTCAGTTTGATCTTAAAACGATGTGTTGAAACTAACCTCGTTCTCAATTGGGAAAAATGTCATTTCATGGTTAAACAAGGCATAGTTTTAGGTCATATCATCTCTGAAAATGGTATTGAGGTTGATAAGTCAAAGATAGATCTTGTACGTCACTTACCCTCTCCTACTTCGGTTAGAGAGGTTCGTTCTTTTCTTGGACATGCAGGTTTCTATCGACGATTCATCAAAGATTTCTCAAAGGTTTCTCAACCTCTTTGCCGCCTCCTTCAAAAAGATGTGGTGTTTGATTTCAATGAGGAGTGCATGGCCTCCTTCAAACAACTCAAGGAGTTGCTGACCACGGCCCCAATTATTGTTCCACCTGATTGGAGCCTTCCTTTCGAGCTTATGTGTGATGCATCTGATTATGCTTTAGGGGCTGTTTAGGACAAAGGAAGGACAAGAGGCCGCATGTCATCTACTATGCCTCTCGGACGTTGAATGATGCCCAATTGAACTATTCCACAACTGAAAAAGAACTACTTGCTGTTGTCTTTGCTTTAGATAAATTTAGATCATATTTAATTGGTACTAAAGTAATTGTTTTCACTGATCATGCAGCTTTGAAATATTTGCTCACCAAGAAGGAAGCCAAGCCAAGGCTAATTCGATGTATGCTGCTTCTTCAAGAGTTCTACATTGAGATTCGAGACAAAAAGGGAAGTGAAAACGTGGTGGCTGACCACCTCAGCCGTATGGTGCATAATGAGGAGTCCTTACCCATTGCTGAAACATTTCCTGATGAACAATTGCTGTCCATTATGGTAAGTGAACCTTGGTATGTTGATTTGGTCAACTTTTTGGTGTCTAAACGAATTCCAAACACTTTCACTAGACACCAACGTGATAAGCTCATAAATGATGCACGGTTTTATGTATGGGATGATCCATATTTATGGAAATATTGCCCTGATCACATTGTACGTCGATGTGTGCATGACTCTGAGTTTCATTCCATTTTAAGCTTTTGTCATACATATGCATGTGGTGGTCACTTTGGCACACAGAGAACAGCACTTAAAGTGTTACAATGTGGATTCTATTGGCCTAGTATCTTTAAGGATGCTAGAACTTTTTGCTTAACATGTGATAAATGCCAAAGAACATGAAATATAAGTGCAAGAGATCAAATGCCGCAGGTTTCCATCCTCAATGTTGAAATTTTTGACGTTTGGGGTATTGATTTTATGGGTCCCTTTCCTTCCTCGTATGGTTTCATGTATATTCTGCTTGCAGTTGATTATGTGTCAAAGTGGGTGGAAGCAAAAGCCACCCAAACTAATGATTCTAAAGTGGTTGCAGATTTCATTAGAACTAACATATTTGCAAGGTTTGGCATGCCCCGAGTAATCATCAGTGATGGAGGGTCTCACTTTTACAATCGGACCATTGAGGCGCTGTTCAAGAAGTACAATGTCACACATAAGGTTTCTACACCTTACCATCCTCAAACAAATGGCCAAGCCGAAGTTTCTAATCGGGAAATCAAGCAGATTTTGGAAAAGACCGTTGGACCAACAAGGAAGGATTGGAGCTTACATTTAGATGATGTACTGTGGGCATATCCTACAGCGTACAAATCACCCATTAGGATGTCCCCATTTCGGCTAATCTATGGCAAGCCATGCCATCTTCCCGTCGAATTGGAGCACAAAGCACATTGGGCAGTCAAGAAGTTCAACATGGACCTAGGTGCAGCAGGAAATCATAGGAAACTCCAATTACATGAACTTGATAAGATAAGGAACGAGGCGTATGAGAATGCTCGCATTTACAAGGAGAAGACCAAGGCTTTCCATGACAAAATGATTCGTGGCAAAACATTATCCATAGGGCAGAAAGTGCTATTGTTTAATTCCCGTCTACGTTTGTTTCCTGGTAAGTTACGTTCTAAGTATATTGGACTGTTTGTTGTTACTAACGTATCTCCTTATGGTGCAATCCAGATTCAAAGTCTCAAAACAGGTCATGTATTTCAAGTGAACGGACATCGTTTGAAGCCATATTATGAGAACTTTGTTGAGCATGCTGTGGATGACATCTCCCTGCATGCTGTGGATGACATCTCCCTGCATGCCGTGGGCTCCAATGGGGAGTGAAGGAGGCTGCACGATGTTAAAGCAAGCACTACTTGGGAGGCAACCCATGCATTCAACAAAGGAAGACCTAGGAATCACTCCACTTCCAGATTTGCGTTCCTAAACCCTTCTCTTTGTTGTTTCTTTTCTGCCATATTGAGTGTGTTCATTTGTTGTTTGTTTGTTTTTGTGTGAGTTTATGCTTGAAACATTGAGGACAATGTTTGATTTAAGTGTTTGGGGGGGGGGGGGGGTAACAAAATGTTTTTGATGCAAATTCGTGGGATTTTATCACCCATTACTTCAAAAGTTGTTCCTTGCTGTTTTTAAGTGTTTTTAAGCTGTTTTGGAGTGTTTTAGTGTGTCTTGACATAAAAATCCGAAAATCTCCTAAAAATTTGAAAAATTGTTTTGAAAAACCCAAAAAGAGTTGTTTTTGTGTTGTTTTGGTGTGTTTGTGTCTTAGGTACCTTCCAACCAATGATGAGCATTTGGTTTTTAATTACATGACTGTTAAAGAGAGTTATAAACTTGGATGAAAGTTTGATTTACTCTTTGGTTTATGCTTGGTTGTGGTTATAATTTATGAATTCATATGCAATCATAGAGAAAAAAATCAGCTTTTGTAACATGCTTGAAGGAAGGAACTCAAATTAACGCTACAACCCTGTGAGATTTGAGCTTAAAACGTTCTTTGGAGAGTTGATAATCTGTGCATTCTTGTTTTCTAAAGTTGTTGCATGATCTCATTATTCTTTGCTTGGTTACTACTTAGAAGGCGTTTCATCATTTAGTTTAAATACTAGAACTCATACCTATTTCATTCAAAGCATGCTATTGATTTGCATAACACATATTCAAGATGAAGTTGTGTAGTAACCACCAGCCAAATAGCCGAAACCCCCTTTGTCATTTGTTTTGTAGGTTTAAACCCCGTTGAGCCTTGTTTAGCCTATTTTCTTTGTGAACCATATCATCCCTACCTAGCCTAGATTAGGACCATCCATACCCTTGTTCTGAAAGCATAGTGAAGCATGACTTAAAAAGAATTCCTTTTGATTGACTTCTTGCAGAAAAACAAATGTGGGGGAAGGGATTTGTGTGTGTGTGTGTGCCAGGAAAAAGAAATAAGGCACGGGTAGAAAAGAAAGAAATTTCATGGGAAAAGAAAAGAAAAAGAACAAGTTATGAAAAAAGTAAAAAAAAAAGAGTGGAAAATTATGAGAAAAAGAGTTCTAAACTGTTGATTGTTGAAGGAAGGGCCCAAAACATCAAATCTGGCCCTAGAATGTGTATTTTTTTTTCCCTTTTTGTCTAAAAGTTGATTTCTGCATTCTAAAGTTTCGAGTTCATTACTTTGCTTGCTATTGCTTTAAGAACGTTTTTTTTCCCTTGAGTGTTATGTGTTTCAATTTGTGGAGTTTGAATTTGGTATGAGCATATGGTGTCACTGGTTCTCGCATCTAAGTAGTAGCATTCCATTCATGAGATCATATCTAAACATGCTTATTAACTCCAGAAATTGCTTTCTTTGTTATACATATATGTGAGCATTCGTTTTCATGTCTACATCAATCTTCTCACATATAACTAGTATAGGGTGCGTAGTTAGAAAATCTGAGTGAAAATTAAGTGCATATCTTGTAAGGAATTGAGCGAATTCTCCAAGGCATGTTACTACATTCAAAACATAGTTTTAATTGGTTAATTATGAACTAGTAAGTGGTGACTATGATGAAGTATGTGCTCAGGTGTGAGGATGACTAAAATCTGTGGGGATGATGTGATAGGAGCATATTTGTGCGACTTAGTTAGTGTGTTTTCTTGCATTTACTTAGTTATTTGTTGCTTATTATAGTGTCTTAAGTCATTTTCGTGTGTTTATAGGTCCTAGAAGCAAAGTTGGCAAAAAGATGCAATTTGGAGCATTTTAGAGCAGTTTTGGGATTGGAATAGATATCACAAGATTGGAGCAAGATGGATGGACGAATTTGAAGTTCAAGAGAGGCTAGGAATGTGCAAAAGAGTTGAAGAAATAAATCCAAGTCAAAGAAGATAAGGAATCAGCTACAAAGAAGGAGAATTATCCAAAACATTATCCAAACTACCTTATCTTATCCTTATCTTATCCAAACCTTATCTTATCTTATCTTACCATGCCTTATCTTATTCTATCCTAATCCTTTCCTAACTTAATTCCTGCTGTAAAAGGGTTTTAATTTCAGTTTAGGAGATATAAAAACCTGATTTCTAGGAACCTTATCCTCTCCTACAAAGGTGCCGCACCCCTTGTCCTTGATCCCTTGGGTTTTTGACCTTCTAGATGTTCTATTTCCTGTTGGGATTACATAACCTTTTCCCTTAGGATTGTGTTTTATTTTCCTAAACAAACTACATTTTGTAATCATTTTCCTACACTACATGTTTGTGCCGCACCTCCCCCTATAAATAGACCCTTTTGCTGCACCATTCAGAAGAACCATCTCTCATTCACACATCTCTACACTACCATTCAGCCATACCCTCATTGTGCCGCAACCTGCAAGCAAGGAAGGAAGGAATCTGGAACGTTTTCTAGGTGTTTTCTATCTTTGTTCAATGTTTAATTTTATTTATATTTGTTTGATTGCGAACATGAGGAACTAATTTCTTTACAGTTAGAGGCGAATTCAAAGCCATGGACATATGTTTTATATGAATTGATTTCCTCCAGTTATGGTTTCGTGAATCGTGAATGTGGTTTGCTTAACTGTTTTATTAAGAACTTGTTCTTGTGTGTTGATTAAGGATGCATACTTAGTTTGCATGCAAAATTTGGTGTTAAAATATAAGGGAATTTCACCTAATCGTTATGAACTTATATTTACAAGTAGTGGAGGTTGCTAGTCACGATCGCGTTAAGTAAATTCCTGGCAGGAGTGTCATGCTTTTCATAGTTACGAATGCCTTGTCAATGCTTATGATTTTCACAAAGCTTAATGATCTTTGTTTTGTGTCTCTATCATGCTTTTCATAGTTAGGGAGCTTAATAAAGAATGATTTGGGTTGTCATATGCTTTTCATCCAATTCAATGAGTCTAGGGAAATCTGATGATTAATTAGTTCTACACAATTAATTTGGGGCATTGTCATTCATGGTTTGTTGAAAGAATAACTGGAAATCAATTTATATGCATATGTTCATGTGTGGAGAAGGGCCCTCTAACTAGCCTTTCACCCGTTTTAAATCACCAAACTCGTTTTTCTAAAGTTTTTATGCAAAATTTCTGTTTTAAGTCTTAAATTCGTCAAAAACAAACCCCCTTTCATTTAAACTTGTTTTTAGAGTCAAAACCTGTTTTCTTTTAGTTGTTTGAGTCTTTTAAGTTCTATTTTCGTCAAAATCAATTGTTAGGTCTAGATTTGAGTCTTTCTGATTGTTTCTTGCTGTTTTTAGTGTTTTAAGTTAGTTTAGAGTCTATAGAGTCTAGTTTAGTGTTTTTGAGTCTTATTTGTGTTGATTAGCATCCCTAGTTAATCCCCGGTTTAGAACGATCCCTACTTGCATCTTTACTACAATTGTCATGAATAGGGTTTAATTTGTGTGTCAAGTTAATTTTCACACCAAATTTTGGCGCTGTTGCCGGGGATTAGCAAATTTGCTAATCCCTTGTTTGCCGTGTGTTTTGTTTTACTTTGTTTTCTGATTTTGTTTTGTTTTCTTGTTTTAGGTACTAGTTTATGACTCGAAGTTCTCAAATAGTTCGTGAGCATATCTTGGAGTTTGACGACGATTTTGAACGAACATTGAGAAGGAAGAGGAGACATCGAGAACCTAGTGAACCTAGTTCAAGCTCAGAGGCCGAATCTGAATTTGAAGAAGAAGAACAAGCCATGGCTATGGATAATCGTACAATCAAGGAACTTTCAGCCTCAAGGTTGGCCAATGCCGCACCCCTTTGCATTCAATACCCCGCGGCTGCTCAAGGCAAGACCGATGAGTTCGAATTGAAGTCAAGCTTGTTGCATCACGTTCCCAAATACCATGGGCTGTCCATGGAAGATCCAAACAAGCATCTTAAGGAATTCGAAGTGGTTTGTTCGAGCATGACACCCATCAATGTAAATGGGAGCATTTTGATGATGAAGGCCTTTCCATTCTCTCTTTTGGAAAAGGCTAAAGATTGGCTTTATGAAATAGCACCCGAAACGGTCACTTCTTGGGAAAGTATGAAGAGGGCGTTTTTAGAGAAGTTCTTCCCCACTTCGAGAGTCATTCTCTTGAGGAAGAAAATTAGTGGAATTCAACAAAGCCAATGAGAGATTCCCAGCGTACTATGAGCGTTTTAAAGCCCTTGTCGCCTCATGTCCTCAACATCAAATGAAAGAAGAGCTTCTACTTCAATACTTCTATGAAGGACTTCTATGCATTGAGCGACAAATGCTAGATGCTTCAGCGGGAGGTGCATTGGTTGACAAAACACCAATGGTTGCGAAGACCCTACTTGCCAACCGAGCATTGAATGCACAACAATACGAGGGACTTGGACAAAGAGAGTCCCCACGGCAGCAAGTCCATGAGGTAAGTTCCAATTCCGACATTCAAACTCAATTAGCTAACCTTACTTCCATTTTGACTCATATGGCTGAAGGAATAAAGATACAAGGACCAAGTGTTTGTGGCGTGTGTTCTATGCAAGGACATCTCACTGACCAATGCCCTCAATTGATTGAGAATGGAGGCTGGGAATCTGCCAATGCCATGGGTTTTGGGAGTCAAAATCAGCCACGCAATGATCCATACTCCAACACTTACAATCTGGGCTGGAGAGATCATCCAAATTTCAAGTGGAGGGAACCTCAACAACCTCAACAACAAGGTGGATTTAGGCAGCAACCTTCAGGGTTCTATTCAAAACCATACATGCCTGCACAACCCCAAGCAGAACCTGCCCAAACCAAATCAGGTACGTCCCTTGATAATGATCAGATTTTTCAATTACTAACTTCTATGTCACAGAGCATGCAAATTAGAGACAAAAAGGTGGATGATTTGGATAAGCGAGTAGGGCAGATTTCAGAGTTCCTAGGGCAATTCCAAGAACAAGGCAAACTTCCTAGCTCAACCATTGTGAATCCAAAGTGAGGATTTGAATCCGCCAAGGCCATTATGTTGAGAAGTGGAAAAGAAGTCGGAACCAACCCACAACCATCCAAATCAAGCCAAAAAGAGGATGAAAAGTTGCTGATTGAAGAGGAGGAACAAGCCAAACCCACGGGAAGGGGGGAGCAACCCTTGCCGCAGCCATCTTTCACTGCCAAACCATCCAATTCGGCCAAGGTAAGTCCTAACTCAAATTTTTCAAGTTCTATTCCACTAAATGCACCCTTTCCTAGCAGGTTTAGGCAATCAAAGAAGGAAGAGAACGAGAAAGACATTCTGGAAACGTTTAGGAAAGTGCAAGTCAATATACCTCTCCTTGATGCAATTAAGCAAGTTCCAAGGTACGCTAAGTTTTTGAAAGAACTTTGTACAACAAGGAGGAGAATTTCGAACAAAGAAGTTGTCCAGGTAAGTGAAAATGTCTCTGCTGTTTTACAAAGGAAATTACCCCCTAAATGCAAAGATCCGGGTAGTTTTACAATTCCTTGCATTATTGGCAATACTAAGTTTGAACATGCTATGTTAGACTTAGGAGCTTCAATTAATGTCATGCCTTACTCAATTTTCGCATCTATGAATTTAGGAGAGCTTAAAAACGATGGTGTTATAATTCAATTAGCCGATCGTTCTAACGCATATCCGAAAGGAGTTTTGGAAGATGTTTTGGTGCAGGTGGATAACTTGATATTCCCAGCAGATTTCTATGTTTTAGAGATGGAGGAGTCGCCCAATATCACCCCATTGTCGATCCTACTTGGGAAGCCCTTCATGAAAACAGCACGCACTAAGATCGACGTGTTCAAAGGGACTTTAACAATGGAATTTGATGGGGAAGTGATTGATTTCAATCTTTCTGAAACTATTAAATATCCTAAAGACGATCATTCTTGTTTTTCTATTGATGCATTTGATTCATTGGCGCAGGAATTCCTTGACTCATTGGATGAAGATCCCCTTGAAACAACAATTGCACAAGGAATTGGAATGAAGCCCAATCTGGCCGTACCTAGTGAAGAACAAGCCGAGATTGTGGCTACCTTTGACTCATTGCCACGAAATCATGGTACGTCTTCTAACCCAATTCCAATTCCCGTTTCTACTAATACGTTGTTACCCTCTGTGATTCAGGCCCTTATTCTTGAACTTAAGCCATTGCCGGATCATTTAAAATACGTCTTCTTGGGAGATGAAGAGCCGTTCCCCGTCATTGTCTCTGCATCTCTCACGGCAACAGAGGAGGAGAAGTTGATTCGGGTGTTGAAAGAGCACAAAACAGCCATTGGATGGACATTGGCCGACATTAAGGGAATTAGCCCTACAACATGCATGCATCGCATACTTCTAGAGGAGGGGGCTAAACCAACTCGAGAGGCTCAATGCCGACTCAACCCTCCAATGATGGAAGTTGTGAAGAAGGAGATTATCAAGCTTCTCGATTGTGGAGTGATCTATCCAATTTCGGATAGCCGTTGGGTTTCACCGGTTCAAGTTATTCCAAAGAAATCCGAAGTCACTGTGGTGAAGAATGCCGAGAATGAGCTTGTACTAACCCGTATCCAAACAGGTTGGAGAGTGTGTATCGATTATAGGAAGCTCAACGCCACCACAAGGAAGGACCACTTCCCTTTGCCGTTCATTGATCAAATGCGTGAAAGGTTAGCCGGTCATTCTTTTTACTGTTTTCTTGATGGTTATTCGGGATATAATCAAATTGTCATAGCTCCGGACGACCAAGAAAAGACCACCTTCACGTGCCCCTTTGGTACTTTTGCCTATCGTCGCATGCCATTTGGTTTATGCAATGCACCTGCCACATTCCAAATATGCATGGTAAGTATCTTTTCAGATTATGTTGAGAAGATTATTGAGGTTTTCATGGATGACTTTAGTGTATTTGGTGATTCGTTTGACGGTTGTTTGGAAAATCTCACATTAATCTTGCAACGATGCGTTGAAACCAACCTTGTTTTAAATTGGGAAAAGTGTCACTTTATGGTTACGCAAGGCATAGTTTTAGGGCATATCATTTCAGAAAGGGGAATTGAGGTTGATAAATCGAAAATAGATCTTGTACACTACTTACCCTCTCCTACTTCGGTTAGAGAGGTTCGTTCTTTTCTTGGACATGCAGGATTTTATAGGCGATTCATCAAGGATTTTTCAAAGATTTCTCAACCTTTGTGCCGTCTCCTTCAAAAGGAAGTGGCTTTCAAGTTTGACGAGGAATGTGAGAAGGCTTTCAACCAACTCAAAGAGATGCTAACCACGGCACCAATCATTATGCCACCAGATTGGAGTCTTCCGTTTGAGCTAATGTGCGATGCTTCCGACTATGCATTGGGGGCTGTCTTAGGACAAAGGAAGGACAAAAATCTGCACGTCATCTACTATGCCTCAAGGACCTTGAACGATGCTCAGTTGAACTACTCTACGACGGAAAAAGAACTTCTTGCCATTGTCTTTGCTTTAGATAAGTTTCGTTCATATTTACTTGGTACTAAAGTCATTATTTACTCTGATCATGCAGCTTTAAGATACTTACTTACGAAGAAGGAGGCTAAACCAAGGCTTATTCGATGGATGCTCTTACTTCAAGAGTTCGATATCGAAATCCGGGACAAGAAAGGAGTTGAAAACGTAGTGGCTGACCACCTAAGCAGATTGGTGCGAGAAGAAGACCCAATTCCCATCCCTGAGACGTTTCCAGATGAGCAGCTGCTGTCCATTAAGGTAAGTGTGCCATGGTATGCCGATTTAGTTAATTATTTGGTTACTAAACAAGTTCCAAGCACGCTAAACAAGCAACAAGGTGATAAATTGAAAAAAGAGGCACGGTTTTATGTTTGGGATGATCCATACTTGTGGAAGTATTGCCCCGATCAGATTATACGCAGGTGTGTGCATAATTTGGAGTTTAACTCAATTTTAACTTTCTGTCACACTTATGCATGCGGGGGACACTTTGACACACAACGCACAGCCCTTAAAGTGTTAGAATGTGGGTTTTATTGGCCTACGATCTTTAAGGATGCTAGAACTTTTTGTGTGACGTGTGATCGTTGCCAAAGAATGGGGAATATAGGCCCAAAGGACCAAATGCCGCAAACCCCTATCTTCACTGTCGAAATTTTTGATGTTTAGGGTATTGATTTTATGGATCCTTTTCCTTCATCGCATGGTTTTACATATATTTTACTTGCGGTTGATTATGTCTCGAAGTGGGTGGAAGCAAAAGCCACCCGAACTAATGATTCTAAAGTAGTTGCAGATTTTGTTAGAACTAACATATTTGCAAGGTTTGGCATGCCACGAGTACTTATCAGCGATGGAGGCTCTCACTTTTGCAATCGGACCATTGAGGCATTACTTAAAAAGTACAATGTCACGCATAAGGTTTCTACACCTTATCATCCTCAAACAAGTGGGCAAGCTGAGGTTTCAAATCGTGAAATCAAGCAAATTTTAGAGAAAACAGTTGGGCCAACGAGGAAGGATTGGAGTTTGCGCTTGAATGATGCACTATGGGCGTATCGTACGGCCTACAAAACACCCCTTGGGATGTCCCCATTTCGACTCATCTATGGGAAACCATGCCATCTTCCCGTTGAATTAGAACACATGGTGCATTGGGCAGTCAAAACCTTCAATATGGATATAGATGCCGCTGGAATTCATCGGAAGCTTCAATTGAACGAGCTTGAGGAGATTAGGAATGAAGCTTATGAGAATGCGCGAATTTACAAAGAGAAGACGAAGGCTTTTCATGACAAGATGATTCGAACCAAAACGTTCTCCAATGGGCAGAAAGTTCTACTTTTCAATTCCCGGCTTCAATTATTTCCAGGTAAGTTACGTTCTAGGTGGATTGGACCGTTTGTTATTACTAATGTTTTTTCACATGGTGCAGTTCAAATCCAAAGTTTGAAGACGGGGCACGAATTCATGGTGAACGGACATCGTTTGAAGCCCTACTATGAGCACTTTGAAGAGCACATTGTGGAGGACATAACCCTTAATGCCGTGGGCCCCATTGAAGAATAGACGGAAGGTTCGTCCGGCTAGAAGACGTTAAAGCAAGCGCTTCTTGGGAGGCAACCCATGCAAATAAAGAGGACCTAGGAACTCTCCGGCTCCACAACCAGATTTGCGTTTCTAAACCCTACTCTTTATTGCTTTTACTTTGCCATATTTGTCATGTTTGTTGGTTGTGTTGTTTGCTTGCTTGTGTGTGAGTCTTTGTTTGAAACATTGAGGACAATGTTTGGTTTAAGTGTGGGGGGGGGTAAAAAAGTGTTTTCATTGAAAAATTCGTGGGTTTTTATCACCTATCACTTCTAAGGTTGTTTTTCACTGTTTTTGAGTGTTTTTAATGTGTTTTGAAGTGTTTTTATGTGTCTTGAAAGAGAAATACGAAAATTTACAAAAAAAAATTGGAAAAAGTTTTTTAAAATACCAAAAAGAGTCATTTTTAGAGTCGTTTTTGTGTGTTTGTGTCTTAGGGTACCTTCCAACACAATGATGAGGATTTGGTTTTTAATTGCATGACTGTTAAAAAAAGTTACAAGTATGGATTGAAGTTTGATATGCTCTTTGGTTTATGCTTTCTTTGGAGAGTTATTAATCTTGACATTCTTTGTTTTCTAAAGTTGTTGCATGATCTCATCATTCTTTGCTTGGTTGCTACTTAGAATGCGTTTCATCATATAGTTCCAAATACTAGAACTTATACCCATTTCATTCGAAGCATGAAATTGATTAGCATAACAAATAACAAGATGAAGTGTTTAGTTAAACCAGAGCCAAAAAGCCTTAACCCTTTGCATATGTATTGTAGGTTTAGCCCTTTGAGCCATATTTAGCCTATTTTCTTTGTTAACCACATTATCCTTACCTAGCCTAGATTAGGACCACCCTTACCCTTGTTCTTAAGGCATAGTGAAGCATGACCTAGAGTGAATTCCCTTTGTTCGTTATTAGGCAGCAAACAAGTGTGGGGGAAAGTTTTTAGTGGTTTTGTGTGCCAAAATATCAAAAAAGGGCACGGGTAGAAGAAAAAAAAAAACAAAAAGAAGAAAAAAAGAAAATTCGTGAGAAAAAGAAAAGAAAAAGAAAAGTATGTGAAAAAGTGTGAAAAGTGTTCAAAATAAGTGAGATTAAGCTCACAAGTGTTGGTTGTTGAAGAAAGGGTCCAAAAAGGTTGGATTCAGCCCTAAGTATGTGTGATCTTCCCTTTATGTATCAAAGTTTGTTTTTGCGTTTAAAAAGGGAGTTCTAAGTGTCATATTTCTTACTTTGCTTGCTATTGCTTTAAGAACGTTTGTTTTCCTTACCTTTCTTTGTTAGCCAATACCCTTAGCCCCGTTACAACCCTTTTGACTTCTATCTTGATTGTTATGTGCTTCGATATGTGGAGTTTGGGATTGGTATGAGCATATGGTGTCCCTGGTTCTCGCGTCTAAGTAGTGGCATTCCATTCATGAGATCATATATATACATGCATTATCAATTCCAGAAATTGCTTTCTTTGTTATATACATATGTGAGTATTAGTTTTCATGTTTACATCAATCTTCTCACATATACCTAGTGTAGGGAGTGTAGTCAGAAAATCTGAGTGAAAATAGAGTGCATATCTAGTAAGGAATTGAGGGATTCTCTAAGGCATGTTACTACATTTAAAATATTGTTTTAATTGATTGGATGCGAGCTAGTGTGTGGTAACTTTGATTAAGTATGTGCTCGAGAGTAAGGATAACTAAAATCTATGTAAGTAATGATTTTTAACATGTTATGTTTCATTGGAAATCCCTGAGGTGAACGTTGGAAGGTTTAGGTTATGTTTTGTTTGTTTGTTTTGCTCGAGGACTAGCAAAAGCTAAGTGTGGGGGAATTTGATAGGAGCATATTTGTACGACTTAGTTAGTGTGTTTTCTTGCATTTACTTAGTTATTTGTTGCTTATTATAGTGTCTTAAGTCATTTTTGTGTGTTTATAGGTCCTAGAAGCAAAGTTGGCAAAAAGATGCAATTTGGAGCATTTTAGAGCAGTTTTGGGCTTGGAATGGATATCACAAGATTGGAGCAAGATGGATGGACGAATTTGAAGTTCAAGAGAGGCTAGGAATATGCAAAAGAGTTGAAGAAATAAATCCAAGTCAAAGAAGATAAGGAATCAGCTACAAAGAAGGAGAATTATCCAAAACATTATCCAAACTACCTTATCTTATCCTTATCTTATCCAAACCTTATCTTATCTTATCTTACCATGCCTTATCTTATCCAAACCTTATCTTATCTTATCTTACCATACCTCTTATCCAAACCTTATCTTATCTTATCTTACCATGCCTTATCTTATTCTACCCTAATCCTTTCCTAACTTAATTCCTGCTGTAAAAGGGTTTTAATTTCAGTTTAGGAGACATAAAAACCTGATTTCTAGGAACCTTATCGTCTCCTACAAAGGTGCCGCACCCCTTGTCCTTGATCCCTTGGGTTTTTGACCTTCTAGATGTTCTATTTCCTGCTGGGATTACATAACCTTTTCCCCTTAGGATTGTGTTTTATTTTCCTACACAAACTACATTTTGTAATCCTTTTCCTACACTACATGTTTGTGCCGCACCTCCCCCTATAAATAGACCATTTTGCTGCACCATTCAGAAGAACCATCTCTCATTCACACATCTCTACACTACCATTCAGCCATACCCTCATTGTGCCGCAACCTGCAAGCAAGGAAGGAAGGAATCTGCAACGTTTTCTAGGTGTTTTCTATCTTTGTTCAATGTTTAATTTTATTTATATTTGTTTGATTGCGAACATGAGGAACTAATTTCTTTATAGTTAGAGGCGAATTCAAAGCCATGGACATATGTTTTATATGAATTGATTTCCTCCAGTTATGCTTTCGTGAATCGTGAATGTGGTTTGCTTAACTGTTTTATTAAGAACTTGTTCTTATGTGTTGATTAAGGATGCATACTTAGTTTGCATGCATGAATTTGATGCTAAAATATAAGGGAATTTCACCTAATCGTTATGAACTTATATTTACAAGTAGTGGAGGTTGCTAGTCACGATCGCGTCAAGTAAATTCTTGGCAGGAGTGTCATGCTTTTCATAGTCACGAATGCCTTGTCAATGCTTATGATTTTCACAAAGCTTAACGATCTTTGTTTTGTGTCTCTATCATGCTTTTCATAGTTAGGGAGCTTAATAAAGAATGATTTGGGTTGTCGTATGCTTTTCATCCAATTCAATCAATCTAGGGAAATCTGATGATTAATTAGTTCTACACAATTAATTTGGGGCATTGTCATTCATGGTTTGTTGAAAGAATAACTGGAAATCAATTTATATGCATATGTTCATGTGTGGAGAAGGGCCCTCTAACTAGCCTTTCACCCGTTTTAAATCACCAAACTCGTTTTTCTAAAGTTTTTATGCAAAATTTCTGTTTTAAGTCTTAAATTCGTCAAAAACAAACCCCCTTTCATTTAAACTTGTTTTTAGAGTCAAAACCTGTTTTCTTTTAGTTGTTTGAGTCTTTTAAGTTTTATTTTCGTCAAAATCAATTGTTAGGTCTAGATTTGAGTCTTTCTGATTGTTTCTTGCTGTTTTTAGTGTTTTAAGTTAGTTTAGAGTCTATAGAGTCTAGTTTAGTGTTTTTGAGTCTTATTTGTGTTGATTAGCATCCCTAGTTAATCCCCGGTTTAGAACGATCCCTACTTGCATCTTTACTACAATTGTCATCAATAGGGTTTAGAGATGCAAGTGGGGATCGTTCTAAACCGGGGATTAACTAGGGATGCTAATCAACACAAATAAGACTCAAAAACACTAAACTAGACTCTAATGACTCAAAACTAACTTAAAACACTAAAAACAGCAAGAAACAATAAAAAAGACTCAATTCTAGACCTAACAAGTGATTTTGACGAAAATTAAACTAAACTTGAGTCAAAAGACTAAAAGAAAACAGATTTTGACTCAACTAACAAGACTAAATGAAAGGGGGATTGTTTTTGACGAATTTAAAACTTAAAACAGAAACTTTGCATAAAACACTTTATAAAAAACGAATTTTGTGATTTGAAAAGAGTGAAAGACTAGTTAGAGGGCCCTTCTCCACACATGAACATATGCATATAAATTGATTTCCAGTTATTCTTTCGACAAACCATGAATGACAATGCCCCAAATTAATTGTGTAGAACTAATTAATTCTCAGATTTCCCTAGACTCATTGAATTGGATGAAAAGCATACGACAACCCAAATCATTCTTTATTAAGCTCCCTAACTATGAAAAGCATGATAGAGACACGAAACAAATATCATTAAGCTTTGTGAAAATCATAAGCATTGACATGACATTCGTGACTATGAAAAAGCATGACACTCCTGCTAGGAATTTACTTAACGCGATCGTGACCAGCAACCTCCACTACTTGTAAATATAAGTTTGTAACGATTAGGTGAAACTCCCTTATATTTTAGCATCAAATTCATGCATACAAAAACACAATTTTGGACGAAAATAGGTTTTAACTTAACTCAAGACACTTAAAAACACAAACAAAACAGATTTTAAACACTTTGGAACAAGAAAGTAAAATGGGGGTTTGGGTTTTGACGAAATTAAAAACAAAACGAACAGATTGTAAACTAAAACAGATTTTGGACGAATTTGGTAAAACTTATGGATGATAGGCTAGCTAGAGGGTTCTTCTTCACACATGACACACTTGCATACAAACCAATTTTCAGTTGTTCTTTCGATAAATCATGAAACTCAACACCCCAGGTTAATTAGGTCCGCTTAAATTAACCTTCAAGTTCTCCTTAAGTTATTGAATTGGACGGGATAACGCATACAACAACTCAACACATTCTCTAAAAGTTCCCTACGTGAACAGCACAATAAAGATACAATCAGAGATCATTAAGCTTTGTGAGAACTATAGGCATTGACGAGGCATTCGTAACTATGAAAAGCATGATACTCCTGCCAAGAATTCACTTAACACGATCGTGACCAGCAACCTCCACTACAAATAAATATAAGTTCATAACGATTAGGTGAAACTCCCTTATATTCTAGCATCAAATTCATGCATGAAAACTAAGCGTGCACTCTCAATCAACATACAAGAATAAGTTATCAATCAAACAGTTAAGCAAATTGAATTCACAATTTATGAAATCACAACTGAAGGTAATCAATTTATATTGCAAGCATATTCATGGCTTTGAATAGCCCCTAGCCAAAAGGGCTTAGTTCCTCATGTTCACAGCAAAACGAAAGGAAAAGAGATTAAACATTGTAAACTTAGAACGAATTACACCTAGAATGCTCCAACAATCAAGCTTGAACATCCAAGAGTCCTTCCTTCTTCCTCCTTGCTGCGGCACAAAGATGGGTGAGGTGTATGGGATGTGTTTTAGGGTCAGGAATGTGTTTAGGGTGAATGGGATTTGCGGCAAAAGTGTGTGAATGGTTTCTGACGTGAATGGATGATTGGGTGAGTGAGTGGATCTCTTTGGTCTGGCTCAAGGAAGTTTTATTTAAAGATTTAGGGTAATAAAGCTAGAAATCAAATTAGGAAATAGAAATTAAATCAAAACCTTAAGGGAAATAGGAATTAAAGTCAGAATCCTAAGGGAAATAGGGAAGTAGGTGCGGCAAGGGTGGAAAGGGTAAGGGAATGCCTTGCAAGGCAAGGCAAAAGGGTTTCCTTGCTGATTTAGGTCCAGATTTTGGGTAAGTAGGAGATGGCTTGCACGGCAAGGATGGGAAAGTCAAGGAATGGTGCGGCAAGGGATCTTTAGGTGCAAGGAAGGTTCAATTTGTGTCCTAAAATGCATAGGAGGCCTTCAATGTTGCTGGAACTTAGGGACATTTAGGATTAGAAAAGGTCAAACCAAAATAGGAAACCTTGGCTTAACTTTCCTACTTCAAGTAGGAATCCTTGTTCAACTAGGAATCCTCTTTCTTCTAGTAATCCTTCTTTGATTATGAATCCTTCTTTGATTAGGAATCCTTCGTTGATTAGGAATCCTTCGTTGATTAGGAATCCTAACTTCTTTAAGTCTTCAATTTCGTCCATTCCTTTTGCTCCAAACATGTGATATCCATTCCAAGCCCAATTTTGCTCCAAAAAGCTCCAAAACGCATCTTCTTGCATACTTTCTTCTTAGAACCTGAAAACACACGAAAATGGCTTAAAAGACTAAAATAACTAAGAAATAACAACGTAAATGCACAAGAACAAGCCAACTAAGTCGCCTAAATACGCTCCTATCAAATTCCCCCACACTTAGCTTTTGCTAGTCCTCGAGCAAAACAAAACAAACAAAGAAAACAAAACGAAACAAAACAAACAAAACACAACCTACACCATCCAACATTTACCTCAGGGATTTCTAATGCACATGAGCACATACTTAATCATCATTCCCACAGATTTTAGTCAACTTAACACTTGAGCACATACTTAATCGCAGTCACCACTTACTAGTTCACATTTAACCAATTAAAACGATGTTTTGAATGTAGTAACATGCCTTAGAGAATTCCCTCAATTCCTTACGAGATATGCACTCTATTTTCACACACATTTTCTGACTACACACCCTACACTAGGTATATGTGAGAAGATTGATGTAAATATGAAAACGAACACTCACATATGTTTATAACAAAGAAAGCAATTTCTGGAGTTAATAAGCATGTTTAGATATGATCTCATGAATGGAATGCTACTACTTAGATGCGAGAACCAGTGACACCATATGCTCATACCAACTCCAAACTCCACAAATTGAAACACACAACACCCAAGATTGAAGTTAAAGGGTTGTAACGGGGCTAAGGGTGTTGGGTAAGAAAGAAAGGATATGGAAAACAAAGGTTCTTAAAGAATAGCAAGCAAAGCAATGAAATCAACACTTAGAATTCACTTTGAATGCAGAAATCAACTTAAACACAAAAAGGGGAGATTGACAAACTCTTAGGGCCGAATTCAATGTTTTGGACCCTTTCTTCAACAAACAACACTTTAGAACTTCTTTTTCACATAATTTTCAACTCTTTTTCATTCTTTTCACAACTTTTTCTTCTTCTTTTTCTTTTCCCACGAATTTTTCTTTTTATTTTATTCAAACCCGTGCCTTATTAAGTACTTTGGCACACACACACACACACAAAATCCTTTCCCCCACACTTGTTTTCTGCAAAAGGACAATCAAAAGGAATTCATTCTAATTCATGCTTCACTATCCTTTAAGAACAAGGGTATGGATGGTCCTAAACTAGGCTAGGTGAAGATAATGTGGTTAACAAAGAACATAGGCTAAATATGGCTCAACGAGGTTTAAACCTACAAAACATATAACACAGGGGGTTCGGCTATTTGGCTGTGGTGGTTCACTAATTAACTTCATCTTGATCGTGTGTTATGCAAATCAATGTCATGCTTTGAATGGAAAGGGCATGAGTTCTAGTATTTGGAACTAAATGATGAAACGCCTTCTAAGTAGCAACCAAGCAAAGAATGATGAGATCATGCAACGACTTTAGAAAACAAGAATGCATAGATTATCAACTCTCCAAAAGAACGTTTTAGGCTCAAGTCTCACAAGGTTGGAGCGTTAGTTTGAGTTCCTTCCTTCAAGCATGTTACAAAAACTGATTTTATCCTTTAAGATTGCATGTGAATTCATAAATTATAACCACAACCAAGCATAAACCAAAGAGTAAATCAAACGTTCATCCATGTTTATAACTCTCTTTAACAGCCATGCAATTAAAAACCAAATCCTCATCATTGTGTTGAAAGGTACCTAAGACACAAACACACCAAAACAACACAAAAACAACTCTTTTTGGGTTTTTCAAAACAATTTTTCAAATTTTTATGAGATTTTCGGATTTTTAAGCCAAAACAAACTAAAACACTCCAAAACAGCTTAAAAACACATAAAAACAGCTTGAAACAACTCTTGAAGTTAGGGGTGGTAAAATCCCACGAATTTGCATCAAAAACACTTTGTTACCCCCCCCCCCCCCCCCAACACTTAAATCAAACATTGTCCTCAATGTTTCAAACATAAATTCACACAAAAATAAAACAAACAAACTGACAAACAATGAATAAACACACTAAGCATGGCAGAAAAGAAACAACAACAAAGAGAAGGGTTTAGGAACGCAAATCTGGAATTGGAGTGATTCCTAGGTTTTCCTTTGTTGAATGAATGGGTTGCCTCCCAAGAAGTGCTTGCTTTAACGTCTTGCAGCCGGACGAAGAACTCATTCACTCCCCATTGGAGCCGACGGCATGCAGGGATAGTGCTTCCACCACATGCTCCTCAAACAGCTCGTGCATTGGGTCAATGAATGGTAAGGGATAGTGATCCTTCCGGATTGTGGCATTGAACATCCTAAAATCAATGTAATCATGCCCACCAACTTGGATTCGACTGGGAATCTGCACCCTACAAGGTAACACCCTATTAGTTGAAATGGGAATCGAATCTGGAATAGGTGGCTTACCAATGCACTGCAATGAAGTGGCAGCACAATCAAAAAATGCATGTGGGATGCTTTCGGCCAGATTTGGAGGTTTGAGGGTTGTGGCCGTGTAATCCTTATGCTTCACTCCAAGTCCCTCTTCGCTGGTGGGTTGAAATGCATTCTTCTTGAATGATACTGAATGTTCCTGCCCTTTATTTTGGATTTTATCAATGACAAAACAAGAACGAACACCATTAGTATTCTGATGTGAAATTAAATTGCACTCAAACTTAAACCCTATCAATGTAGTATGTGAAAGTAGGGATCGTTCTAGCCGGGGATTAGAAGGGATGCTAATCGACACAAATAAGACTCCAAAATACTAAACTAGACTCTATAAACTCAAAACTGACTCAAAACAATAAAAACAGCAACAAACAGTCAAAAAGACTCAATTCTAGACCGAACAAGTAATTTTGACGAAAATAGAACTTTAGAAGACTCAAAAGACTAAAACAAAACAGATTTTGACTCTGAAAACAAGTTGAAATGAAAGGGGAATTGTTTTTGACGAATTTAAAACTTAAAACAGAAACTTTGCATAAAACACTTATAAAAACGAATTTTGTGAATTGAAAAGGGTGAAAGGATAGTTAGAGGGTCCTTCTTCACACATGACATATGCATATGAATCGATTCCCAGTTATTCTTTCAACAAACCATGAATGACAATGCCCCAAATTAATTGTGTAGAACTAATTAATTCTCAGATTTCCCTAGACTCATTGAGTTGGATGAAAAGCATACGACAACCCAAATCATTCTTTATTAAGCTCCCTAACTATGAAAAGCATGATAGAGACACGAAACAAAGATCATTAAGCTTTGTGAAAATCATAAGCATTGACATGACATTCGTGACTATGAAAAGTATGACACTCCTGCCAGGAATTTACTTAACGCGATCGTGACTAGCAACCTCCACTACTTGTAAATATAAGTTTGTAACGATTAGGTGAAACTCCCTTATATTTTAGCATCAAATTCATGCATGCAAACTAAGTAGGCCTCCTTAATCAACACACAAGAACAAGTTCTTAATAACTCAGATAAGTAAACCACATTCACGATTCATGAAATCATAACTGGAGGAAATCAATTCATATAAAACATATGTCCATGGCTTTGAATTCGCCTCTAACTATAAAGAAATTAGTTCCTCATGTTTGCAATCAAACAAATATAAATAAAATTAAACATTGAAAACAAAAGATAGAATACACCTAGAAAACGCTCCAGATTCCTTCCTTCCTTGCAAGGCTGCGGTACAATGAGTGTGTGGTGGATGGATGTAGGTGAGTTATGGTAGAGTGTGGTGGTCTGAATGGTGCAGAAAATATGTATATATAGGGAGAGGGTGCGGCACCAACAAGTTATGTAGGAAAAGGATTACAAAATGTAGTTTGTGTAGGAAAATAAAATCACAATCCTAAGGGGAAAAGGTTATGTAATCCTAGCAGGAAATAGGACATCTAGAAGGTCAAAAACCAAAGGGATTTAGGAGAAAGGTGCGGCTGGATCATGCATCTAGAAGGCTTGGGGCGCCACCTTTTTAGGGACTTCTAGAAAGGGTGTTATTTGGCTGATTTTGGGGTTTCTAGAAGGGGATAGGTGCGGCACCTTTGTAGGAGGGGACAAGGTTCCTAGAAATCAGGTTTTTAGGTATCCTAAACTGAAATTGAATCCCTTTTGCAATAGGAATTAGGTTAGGAAAGGATTACGATAAGATAAGGTAAGGTTTGGATAAGATAAGGATAAGATAAGGTAGTTTGGATAATGTTTTGGATAATTCTCCTTCTTTGTAGCTGATTCCTTATCTTCTTTGACTTGGATTTATTTCTTCAACTCTTTTGCACATTCCTAGACTCTCTTGAACTTCAAATTCGTCCATCCATCTTGCTCCAATCTTGTGATATCCATTCCAAGCCTAAAACTGCTCTAAAATGCTCCAAATTGCATCTTTTTGCCTACTTTGCTTCTTGGACCTATAAACACACGAAAATGACTTAAGACACTATAATAAGCAACAAATAACTAAGTAAATGCAAGAAAACACACTAACTAAATAACTAAGTAAATGCAAGAAAACACACTAACTAAGTCGCATAAATATGCTCCTATCATATTCTCAACAGATTCAGAAATATTAAAGTTGATCATATCACCACCAAACGCCATAGTTACTGCTCCCTTGGCCACGTCAATCTTCGTTTGAGCTGTTTTCATGAAAGGTCGTCCAAGTAAGAGTGGCGATGGTGGAGAGTGGGCTGAGTCCTCCATGTCAAGTACGTAGAAATCTGCCGGAAAAATCAGATGATCAACCTGCACCAAAACATCTTCCAAAACCCCTTTTGGATATGCGTTAGAATGATAGGCCAATTGAATAATCACACCATCATTTTTCAACTTGCCTAAGTTCATAGATGCATAAATAGAATAAGGCATGACATTAATTGATGCACCTAAGTCTAACATGGCAGATTCAAAACGAGTATTGCCAATAACACAAGGAATTGTAAAACTAACCGGATCTTTGCATTTAGGGGGCAGTTTACGTTGCAAGATGGCTGAGACATTTTCACTCATATGCACCACTTCTTTCTCGTCAATTCGTTTCTTGGTTGTGCAAAGCTTCCTTAAAAACTTAGCATACTTCGGAATTTGCTTTATTGCATCAAGAAGCGGAATATTGACTTGCACTTTCCTAAAGGTCTCTAGAACATCCTTTTGGCTTTCCTCCTTCTTTGTTTGCATAAATCTGCGAGGAAAGGGTGCATCGGATGGAATGAGGTTAGAATTAACACAATTTGAACCCAACTTACCTGTGGTGGCCGATTTAGGGCTGCTAGGAGTGCACGGCAAGGGTGTCTTCTTTCTTGCCGTGGGTGTTTGTTGGACTTCCCCTTCTTTTTGCAGCTCCTCGTCTTCCGTTTGGGCAGATTTTGATGCTTGGGGGTCCGTTCCAACTTCTTTTCCACTTCTCAATAGAATGGCTTTGGCAGATTCAAATCCTCCTTTTGGATTCACAATGGTTGAGCTAGGAAGTTTGCCTTGTTCTCTGAATTGTCCCATGAACTCTGCCATTTGGCCCATTTGTTTCTTCAACTCATCCACCTCTTTGTCCCTAGTTTGCATACTCTGCGCCACGGAAGTTAGTAATTGAAAAATCTGATCATTATTAACGGACGAACCTGATTTGGTTTGGGCAGGTTGTGCTTGGGGTTGTGTGGGTGTGTATGGTTTTGAATAGAAACCCGGGGGTTGCTGCCTAAATGCTCCTTGTTGTTGGGGTTGTTGCGGCTCTCTCCATTTGAAATTTGGATGATCTCTCCACCCGGGATTGTATGTGTTAGAGAAAGGATCACTTCTTGGTTGTTGATTGATGTGAAATTAAATTGCACTCAAATTTAAACCCTATCAATGTAGTATGTGTAAGTAGGGATTGTTCTAGCCAGGGATTAGAAGAGATGCTAATCTACACCATTTAAACTCTAAAACACTAAACTAGACTCTAGACAACTCAAAACTGACCAAATTGACTCAAAATAGCAAAACTAATTTAAACAGACTCAAAACAGGTATTAGAAAGTGAATTGAACGAATTTTAGACTACTAAGACTCAAAACACTAAAAAGAGACAAATTTGGACGAATTTAACAAAACTAAAACACAAATAAGAACTGAGGGGGTTTTTGGACGAATTTATCAAAACTAAGTAAATTCCAGCAAACAAAGTAAATTAATGAGAGGTGAAGGTGAATTCAAGGGTGAAAAACTAGTTAGAGGGTTCTTCTCCACACATGAACATATGCATACAAATTGATTTCCAGTTATTCTTTCGATAAAGCATGAATGACAATGCTCCGAATTAATTGTATTGCACTAATCAATTCTCAGATTTCCCTAAGTTCATTGAATTGAATGGATAACGCATCACAACCAAATTATTCTTATCAAGTTCCCTAACTATGGAATACGCATGATAGAGACACATATCAAAGATCATTAAGTTCCATGGAAATCATAAACATTGACAAGGCATTCATAACTATGAACTGCATGTTAATTCTGCCTTGGATTTACTTAACATGATTGTGACTAGCAATCTTTACTACTTGTGAATATAAGTTCATAACGATTAGGTGAAATTCCCTTATATCCTAGCATCAAATTCATGCATGTAAACTAAGTATGCATCCTTAATCAACACACAAGAATAAGTTCTTAATAAAACAGATAAGTAAACCACATTCACAATTTATGAAACAATAACTGGAGGTAATCAATTCATACTAAACATATGTCCATGGCTTTGAATCCACCTCTAACTAAAACGAAGTTAGTTCCACATGTTCAACATAATTGAAAAGCAAATTAAATTAAACATGGAAACAGAAACAAGAGAAGAAAGAACTCCAAGAACTCCAATGGTTGCAGGTAGGCTGCGGCACAACCCTTCCTCTCCAATGGAAGCCACGGCAAGGCCTTGTCTTCTCTCCTCTGCGGCAAAGTATGAATTTCTGAAGGTGTGGTGGTGTAGAACGAATTACGGAGTGTATATGGGGTGGTGTAACCTGTGGCACTTCTCTAATTCTGTATATATAGGCACCACAAACCCTAGGGTAATCAGATTAGGACTTGGACTCAGCATAAGCAAGGGATTAGGTCCCTAGGTGCAGCAGAAATTGTGAATCCATTAGGAAAAAGGATCATGGCCCAATTGATTTCTGAAAAGGATTGGTAGAACCCAAATCCATAAGGAGATAGGCTAACAAATCAGACTCTGAGAGGGAAAGGGATAAGGATGCACGGCAAGGCTTGGATAAGGCAGGGAATGCCTTGCAAGGCAAGGAAAAACCTTCAAGAGAGGAGGGAGGCGCCAGATTTATAGGACAAGGGATAAGACTTCTAGAAATCAGGTTTTAAGTCTCCTAAACTGAAATTAAATCTCTTTAGTAGCTGAAAACAAGGTAGGATAAGATTAGGATAAGATAAGATAAGGTTTGGATAAGATAAGGTAGTTTGGATAATGTTTTGGATAATTCCCCTTCTTTCTAGCTGATTCCTTATCTTCTTTATCTTTGACTTCTTTCTTCCCTCTTTTTAGTTGATTTCAAGCCTTTGTATCTTCAATTTCGTCCATCAACTTGCCTTCATGATTGCACTACCCAATCTTGGCCCAAAAATGCTCTAGAATGCTCCAAATTGCTTCTTTTTGCCATCTTGACACTTAGAACCTACAAACACAAGAAAATAGCTTAAAATACAAAATTAACTAAGAACTAACAACATAAATGCATGAAAACAAGCTAACTAAGTCGTATAAATATGCTCATATCATTGATTCTCAAAACCCACGGCATTGGCTGATTCCCACCCTCCATTCTCAATCAATTGAGGGCACTTATCCGTGAGATGTCCTTGCATGGAGCACACGCCATAAACAGCCAAGCTTTGTGCCTTTGGTCCTTCCACAACCTGAGAAAGAAGAGTAGTAAGATTAGCCATTTGATTTTGAAGTTCGGAAATAGCACTTACCTCATTTACTTGTTGCTGCCGTGGGGGGTTTCTTTGCCCAACACCTTCATATTGTTGAGCGTTCAACGCTCGGTTGGCAATCAAGGTCTTGGCAGCCATGGGTGTCTTGTCCACCAAAGCTCCCCCCGCGCATCTAGCATTTGGCGTTCAATGGGTAGAAGCCCTTCGTAGAAATATTGTAGAAGAAGCTCCTCCTTCATTTGATGTTGTGGACAAGAAGCAACAAGAGTTTTAAAACGTTCATAATAAGTAGGAAACGATTCACCTTCATTTTGCTGAATGCCACTAATCCTTTTGCGTAGAAGAATGACTCGAGAAGTTGGGAAAAACTTCTCCAAGAATGCCCGTTTCATGCTCTCCCAAGATGTGACAGTTCCGGGGGCTAGTTCATACAACCAATCTTTAGCCTTTTCCAAGAGAGAAAAAAGAAAAGCCTTCATCTTCAATATGCTCTCATCGACGTTGACAAGGGTCATGCTTGAACACACCACTTCGAACTCTTTCAAATGCTTGTTTGGATCCTCCATGGACAGCCCATGGTACTTTGGAATGTGATGCAACAAACTTGACTTCAACTCGAATTCTTCGGTCTTGCCTTGAGCAGCCGTGGGGTATTGGATGCAAAGGGGTGCGGCATTGTCCAATCCTGAAGCAGAGAGCTCCTTGATTGTTCGATTGTCCGCTGCCATGGCTTGTACTTCCTCCACAACCTGTGCTGTGGGGTCTTCTTCCTCTTCTAGCACTGGTTCTTCAAGCTCAGGTTCAGGGCTAGATGGATGAGATGCTTGCTGAGTTCTTTGCCTTCTCAAAGTTCTCTCAAAATCGTCGTCAAAGTCCAAGATATTCTTACGAACAGTTTGAGAACTCCGAGTCATAAACTAGTACCTGAAACAAACGAAACAAACGAAATCAGAAACTAAACAAAAATAAACGAAAACAAAAGAAACAAGGGATTAGCAAAGTTGCTACTCCCCCGGCAACGGCGCCAAAAATTTGATGCAATGTAAAACAAGCACACAAATTAAACCCTCTTTTTGTCAAATTGTAGTATAGATGCAAGTAGGGATCGTTATGGACCGGGGATTAGGAGGGCTTGCTAAAACCTCTAAACTGACTCAAAAACGTAAAAACAAAGTTTAAAACACTTAACTAGACTCAAAAGACTCAAAACAAGTTCACAAGACTCAAAATGGGCTAAAAACACTCAAAACTGCCTAAAAACACAAACTGGGCAGTTTTGGACTCTAAATACAATTTTGGACGAAAATAGGTTTTAACTTAACTCAAGACACTTAAAAACACAAACAAAACAGATTTTAAACACTTTGGAACAAGAAAGTAAAAGGGGGGTTTGGGTTTTGACGAAATTAAAAACAAAACGAACAGATTGTAAACTAAAACAGATTTTGGACGAATTTGGTAAAACTTATGGATGATGGGCTGGCTAGAGGGTTCTTCTTCACACATGACACACTTGCATACAAACCAATTTTCAGTTGTTCTTTCGATAAATCATGAAACTCAACACCCCAGGTTAATTAGGTCCGCTTAAATTAACCTTCAAGTTCTCCTTAAGTTATTGAATTGGACGGGATAACGCATACAACAACTCAACACATTCTCTAAAAGTTCCCTATGTGAACAGCACAATAAAGATACAATCAGAGATCATTAAGCTTTGTGAGAACTATAGGCATTGACGAGGCATTCGTAACTATGAAAAGCATGATACTCCTGCCAAGAATTCACTTAACACGATCGTGACCAGCAACCTCCACTACATATGAATATAAGTTCATAACGATTAGGTGAAACTCCCTTATATTCTAGCATCAAATTCATGCATGAAAACTAAGCGTGCACTCTCAATCAACATACAAGAATAAGTTATCAATCAAACAGTTAAGTAAATTGAATTCACAACTGAAGGTAATCAATTTATATTGCAAGCATATTCATGGCTTTGAATAGCCCCCTAGCCAAAAGGGCTTAGTTCCTCATGTTCACAGCAAAACGAAAGGAAAAGAGATTAAACATTGTAAACTTAGAACGAATTACACCTAGAATGCTCCAACAATCAAGCTTGAACATCCAAGAGTCATTCCTTCTTCCTCCTTGCTGCGGCACAAAGATGGGTGAGGTGTATGGGATGTGTTTTAGGGTCAGGAATGTGTTTAGGGTGAATGGGATTTGCGGCAAAAGTGTGTGAATGGTTTCTGACGTGAATGGATGATTGGGTGAGTGAGTGGATCTCTTTGGTCCGGCTCAAGGAAGTTTTATTTAAAGATTTAGGGTAATAAAGCTAGAAATCAAATTAGGAAACAGAAATTAAATCAAAACCTTAAGGGAAATAGGAATTAAAGTCAGAATCCTAAGGGAAATAGGGAAGTAGGTGCGGCAAGGGTGGAAAGGGTAAGGGAATGCCTTGCAAGGCAAGGCAAAAGGGTTAACTTGCTGATTTAGGTCCAGATTTTGGGTAAGTAGGAGATGGCTTGCACGGCAAGGATGGGAAAGTCAAGGAATGGTGCGGCAAGGGATCTTTAGGTGCAAGGAAGGTTCAATTTGTGTCCTAAAATGCATAGGAGGCCTTCAATGTTGTTGGAACTTAGGGACATTTAGGATTAGGAAAGGTCAAACCAAAATAGGAAACCTTGGCTTAACTTTCCTACTTCAAGTAGGAATCCTTGTTCAACTAGGAATCCTCTTTCTTCTAGTAATCCTTCTTTGATTAGGAATCCTTCGTTGATTAGGAATCCTAACTTCTTGAAGTCTTCAATTTCGTCCATTCCTTTTGCTCCAAACATGTGATATCCATTCCAAGCCCAATTTTGCTCCAAAAAGCTCCAAAATGCATCTTCTTGCATACTTTCTTCTTAGAACCTGAAAACACACGAAAATGGCTTAAAAGACTAAAATAACTAAGAAATAACAACGTAAATGCACAAGAACAAGCCAACTAAGTCGCCTAAATACGCTCCTATCAACAACTTCGTCTCGATATGTGTTATGCAAATCAATGTCATGCTTTGAATGGAACGGGCATGAGTTCTAGTATTTGGAACTAAATGATGAAACGCCTTCTAAGTAGCAACCAAGCAAGGAATAATGAGATCATGCAACGACTTTAGAAAACAAAGAATCACAGATTAATAACTCTCCAAAAGAACGTTTTAGGCTCAAGTCTCTCAAGGATGTAGCGTTAGTTTGAGTTTCTTCCTTCAAGCATGTCACAAAAACTGATTTTTCCTTTATGATTGCATGTGAATTCATAAATTATAACCACAACCAAGCATAAACCAAAGAGTAAATCAAACTTTCATCCATGTTTATAACTCTCTTTAAGAGTCATGTAATTAAAAACCAAATCCGTCATTGTGTTGGAAGGTACCCTAAGACACAAACAAACACACAAAAACAACTCCTTTTGGGTTTTTCAAGACAATTTTTCAAATTTTTATGTCAAGACATACTAAAACACTCCAAAACAGCTTAAAAACACTTAAAAACAGCAAGGAACAACTTTTGAAGTAATGGGTGATAAAATCCCACGAATTTGCATCAAAAACACTTTGTTACCCCCCCCCCCCCCCCAAACACTTAAATCAAACATTGTCCTCAATGTTTCAAGCATAAACTCACAGAAAGAAAGAAAGAAACAACTAACTAATCATGGCAAGATAAATGCTGTAAAGAGAAGGGTTTAGGAACGGAAATCTGATTGTGGGGCGATTCCTAGGTCTCCCTTCTTCGAATGCATGGATTGATCTTGGATTGGACGGTGATACTTGAAATGATCCAGCAATGGTTTAAACTTTAGTGTGGGTGCCTGAATCATTAAAATTAGCAAGTTAGTAGAAAACAAAAGTGAAATTGAAATAGATGGGCTTACTTGCTTGCTCCGACACAAACTCAATTACAAACACCACATCTTTGAATGTTTCAGGAATGTTGCATTTGGCCAGATTTACTATGATGGTTGTGACTTGTCCCGTGTCATCAAACTCAACTTCTTTGAGCTTTGTTGTCTCATATATGTCCTCTTTGATGAATTCTTGGTATTCTTCACCCACTTCCTTCTCTTGACTCCTTCTTCTTGGTGTACAAGGTTCTTTGAACACTTCAATACAATCTGGAACTTGATTTAGTGTGCCAAGAATTGAGATAGATAGTACTTTGCACCTTTGGAAGGGTTTCCATGATGTCCTTTTCACTCTCTTCTTTCTTGGGAATCAAAAAACTGCGAGGAAAAGGGACATTCGGGGGAATAACATTAAAATGAATTGAATTTGGGACGTCCTTACTTGTGGTGGGTGGTTTAGAGGGCTTAGGGGGCTGCGGCAAGGGTTGTTCTACCCTTGCTGTGTGTATGTCTTCTTCCTCGTCCTCAATCAGCAGCTCCTCATCCACTTCTAGGCTATGTTTGGACGTTTTTAGGTCAGCTCCAACCTCCATAGCACTTCCCAAAGTGATAGCATCATGGATTTCAAAATCTTCCTTTGAATTTGCAATAGTTGAGTTGGAGAGTTCACTTTGCTCTTGAATCTGTGCCATGAACTCCATATTCTGCCCAACTTGCTTCTCCAATTCGTCCACTCTTTTGACTCGGTCTTTCATCTCCTTGTTTTGATTTTCTACTCCCTGTGTCAAAGAGGTGATTAATTGAATAATGTTATCATTACACAAAGACATACCTGAGTTTGTTTGGGCAGATTGTGGTCGAGGCTGTAATGGTGCATATGGCCATTGATAAAACTCCTCAGATGGCTGCAATTGTTCTTCTTTTTATGAGCCCTGCGTCAAAGAGATTAGTCCTTCAAGAATTTCATTATAACTCATGGGCATACATGAATTCGATAGGAATTGTTGTGGGGGAGGCTGTGGTGGCTGCATAGGTCTTGAATAGAACTCCTCCTCTTGCTGCCAGTATCCACCTTGCTGAAATTGTTGAGGTTCCTCCCACATATAATCTGAATAATCTCTCCAATCCGAATTGTAAGTGTTGGAAAATATGTTGTTGCTTGGTTGATCATAGCCTTGATAACCCCAAGCATCTTCATTCACAGCGAATTGAGGACGTTGATGAGTTTAAGCAGTGTACATTGTGGTTGTTTCGGTAATCTGGGACAATTGAGAAGTAAGATTCACTAATTGAGCTTGAATGGTAGCAAGTGCCTTGTCTTACTTCCCTATGTACCTGAAATCAAAGAATTAAAGCTAAATCAAATATCAAAAGTAAAGGACACAAACACAAACAAAATCAGCAACTAAAAGAAAAGACACGAAAAAGGAAACAAAGGGGGATTAGCAAAAGAAACAAGAAAACAAAACAAAGTCAGAAACTAAGAAAAAATACACGAAAAAGAAACAAGGGATTAGCAAAGTTAGTAATCCCCGGCAACGGCGCCCAAAATTTGATGCGATAAAAGTTAAGCACTCAAATTAAACCCTCTTTTGACAATTGTAGTAAATGTATAAGTAGGGATCGTTTTGGATCGGGGATTAGGAGGGATTGCTAATCTAAACTAAACTGACTTTAAAACACAAACAGAAACTTAAAAACACTTAACTAGACTCTATGGACTCAATACAAACTGAAAAGACTCAAAACTAACTAGAAAGACTCAAAACAGCACAAAACAATGAATTAGACTCAAAACTGACTCTAGGAAGTTATTTGGACGAAAATTAACTTGAACTTGACTCAAAACACTTAAAAACACAAATTGGATAGATTCTAACCTAATTAACACAACAAAGTAAAGGGGGATTGGATTTTGGACGAAAATAAAGTAAAACAAAACAGAAACTAGAACTAGACAGATTTGCACGAAATTAGGTGTTTTGGATGGATGATGGACTAGCTAGATGGTCTTTCTCCACACATCACACACTTGCATACAAATCGATTTCCAATTGCTTTTCACTAAACCATGAATTCTCAACGCCCCAGATTACCCGTGAATTGCACTAATTAACCCTCAGATTTTCCTAATTTCATTGAATTGGATGATTGCATACAACAACCCAAAGCATTCTCCAAAGGTTCCCTACATGAATTGCATAATAGAGATACGAGCAAAGATCATTAAGTTCTATGAAAATCATAAGCATTGACAAGGCACTCGTAACTATGAATTGCATGATACTTATGCCAGGAATTTACTTAACACGATTGTGACTAGCAACCTCCACTACACATGAATATAAGTTCATAACGATTAGGTGAAATTCCCTTATATTCTAGCATCAAATTCATGCATGCAAACTAAGTTGGCCACCTCAATCAACATACAAGAATAAGTTTTGAATCAAACAGTTAAGCAAATTGAATTCACAATTTATGAAATCACAATTGAAGGTAATCAATTCATATTGCAAGTATGTGATGTGAGAATTACTTGACACTCAAATTTAAACCCTATCGATGTAGTATATGAAAGTAGGGATCGTTTAAGGCCGGGGATTAGAAGGGATGCTAATCTATACAAATTAAACTCTAAAACACTAAAACTGGACTCCAGACAATGAAAACAGGTACTATGGGTCAATCTGAACGATTTTTAACTTCAAACAACTTAAAACAACCTAACTTGACTCAAACAAACCAAAACAAACTTAAAACAACAAATCAAACTCAACTAGACAGATTCTAGACACTAGAGACTCAAAACAGGCTAAATAGACTCAAAACAACCAAACTAACTTAAACAGACTCAAAACAGGTTCTAAGGGGTGAATTGGATGACTTTTGGACTAGTTAGACTCAAAACACTAAAAGGAGATAGCTTTGGACGAATTTAAACAAACTAAGACTCAATTAAGAACTAAGGGGGTTTTTGGACGATTTAAGCAAAACTACGCAGATTTAGGCAAACAAAGTAAATTGAAAGAGATAAAGGTGAATTCAGGGGTGAAAACTAGTTAGAGGGTTCTTCTCCACACATGAACATATGCATACGAATTGATTTCCAGTTATTCTTTCGATAAACCATGAATGACAATGCTTCTAATTAATTGTATTGCACTAATTAATTCCCAGATTTCCCTAAGTTCATTGAATTGAATGGATAACGCATCACAACCAAATTATTCTTATCAAGTTCCCTAACTATGGAAGACGCATGATAGAGATACATATTAAAGATCATTAAGCTCCATGGAAATCATAAACATTGACAAGGCATTCATAACTATGGAATACGCATGTTACTCTTGCCTAGGATTTACTTAACACAATTGTGACTAGCAATCTTTACTACTTGTGAATATAAGTTCCTAACGATTAGGTGAAATTCCCTTATATCCTAGCATCAAATTCATGCATGTAAACTAAGTAGGCCTCCTTAATCAACACACAAGAACAAGTTCTTCATAAAACAGATAAGTAAATCACATTCACAATTTATGAAACAATAACTTAAGGTAATCAATTCATATCAAACATATGTCCATGGCTTTGAATCCACCTCTAACTAAAACGAAATTAGTTCCACATGTTCAACATAATTGAAAAACAAATTAAATTAAACATAGAAACGAAACAAGAGAAGAAAGAACTCCTCCTTCTCCAATGGAAGCCACGGCAAGGCCTTGTCTTCCCTTCTCTGCAGCAAAATATGGATTTCTGAATGTATATGGGGTGGGTGGTATACGGCAACAACCAAGCTTTGTATATAAATGCATCACAAACCCTAGAGTAATCAAATTAGGGCTTGGACTTAGCATAAAACAAGGAATTAGGACTCTAGGTGCGGCAGAAAATATAGATTAGGCCTTAGGGTTCGGCAATCACTTTCGAAAAGGAATTGTGGTCCAATTAATGTCTGAAAAGGATTATAGAACCCAAATCCACAAGGAAAAGGCTTAATAAATCAGAATCCAAGAAGGAATGGGATTGAAAACCCACGGCACAAAGGGATAAGGCAGGGAACCTTGCAAGGCAAGGAAAAGACCTTCTAGAAAGGAGGGAGGGGCCAGATTTTTACGCTTCTAGAAAGAATGTGTTTCTGGCCAGATTTTAGGGTTTCTAGAAGAGTTTGGGGCGCCACTTTTATAGGACAAGGGATAGGACTTCTAGAAATCAGGTTTTAAGTCCCCTAAACTAAAGAAAATAGGTTAGGATAAGATTAGGATAAGATTGGATAAGGATTGGATAAGATAAGATAAGATAAGGCTGTTTTGGATAATGTTTTGGATAATTCTCCTTCTTTTGAGCTGATTCCTTATCTTCTTTATCTTTGACTTCTTTCTTCCATCTTCTTAGCTGATTTCAATCCTTTATATCTTCAATTTCGTCCATCCACTTGCCTCCATGCTTGCACTACCCAATCTTGGCCCAAAAATGCTCTAGAATGCTCCAAATTGCTCCTTTTTGCCATCTTGACACTTTGAACCTACAAACACATGAAAATAGCTTAAAATACAAAATTAACTAAGAACTAACAACGTAAATGCATGAAAACAAGCTAACTAAGTCGCATAAATATGCTCCTATCAAATTCCCCCACACTTAGCTTTTGTTAGTCCTCAAGCAAAACGAAACAAACACCAAACAAACTAGACCTTCCAACTTTCACCTCAGGGATTTCCAACATACATGACATATTTAAGATCATCATAACCATAGCTTTTAGTCTTCCCCACCCTTTAGTACATACTTAACCACAGTCACCATCCATTAGCTCTCATCTAACCAATTAAAACAATGTTTTGAACGTAGTAACATGCCTTAGAGAATTCACTCAATTCCTCACTAGGTACACTCTTATTTTCACTCAGATTGTCTAACTACACTCCCTATACTAAGTATATGTGAGAATATTGATGTAAACCTGCAAACGAACACTCACATATGTTTATAACAAAGAAAGCAATTTCTGGAGCTATTAAGCATGTATATATATGATCTCATGAATGGAATGCTACTACTTAAATGCGAGAACCAGGGATACCATACGCTCGTACCAATCCCAAACTCCACATATTGAAATACATAACACTCAAGATTGAAGTATAGGGTTGTAATGGGGCTAAGGGTATTGGCTAACAAAGAAACGTAAGGAAAACAAACGTTCTTAAAGCAAAAGCAAGCAAAGTAATGAATATGACACTTAGAACTCCCTTTCTTGAATGCAGCCGCACACTTTGATACATAAGGGGAAGATCACACATATTTAGGGCCAACTTCAACTTTTTGGACCCTTTCTTCAACATCCAACATTTGTGAGCTTATTCTCACTTATTTTGAACACTTTTCATACTTTTTTTTTTTTCACAAACTTTTCTTCTTTTTCTTTTGCACGAATTTGTCTTCTTTTTTTTTTTTTTTTTTTTTTTTTTTTTTTTTTTTCACCCGTGCCTCTTTTGTGACTTTGGCATATATAAACGTACAACTTTCTTTCCCCCACACTTGTTTGCTGCCCAATAACGAACAAAGGGAATTCACTCTAAGTCATGCTTAGCTATGCCTTAAGAACAAGGGTAAGGATGGTCCTAATCTAGGCTAGGTAGTGATAATGTGGGTAAACAAAGAACATAGGATAAACAAGGCTCAAAAGGGTTAAACCTACAAGACAAATAACATAGGGAGGTTCGGCTATTTGGCACTGGTTCACTGCGCAGATTTTTAACTCTCCAAAGAACGTTTTAAGCTCAAGTCTCTCAGGGTTGTAGCGTTAGTATGAGTTCCTTCCTTCAAGCATGTTACAAAAACTGATTTTTTTCTCTTTTTGATTAAACATGAATTCATGAACTATAACCATAATCAAGCATAAACCAGAGAGCAATTCAAACCTCCGTCCATGTTTATAACTTTCCTCAATAATCATGCAATTAAAAACCGAATCCTCATCATTGTGTTGGAGGTACCCTAAGACACAAACAAACACACAAAAACAACTCTTTTTGGGTTTTTCAAAACAATTTTTCAAATTTTTATGGTATTTTCAGATTTTCTTTTCAAAACACACTAAAAGACTCCAAAACAGCTTAAAAACACTTTAAAACACTGAAAACAACATTCAAAGTGATAGGTGATAAAAACACTTTGTTACCCCCCCACACTTTAAATCAAACATTGTCCTCAATGTTTCAAACATAAACTCACACAAAAGCAAGCAAATAACACAACTAACACACATAACAGATATGGCAAAACAAAAGCAATAAAGAGAGAGAGAGTTTAAGAATGCAAATCTGGTTTTGGAGCTAGAATTCCATCGTTCTCTCGTTTGAACACATGGGTTGCCTCCCAAGAAGCGCTTGCTTTAACGTCTTCCAGCCGGACGATACTTCCATTTAAGTTCCCATGGTACCCACGGCATGCAGAGGTAGTTCTTCCACCTCATGCTCCTCAAACAGCTTGTGCATTAGATCTTTGAATGGTAAGGGATAGTGATCCTTCCAGATTGTGGCATTGAACATCCTAAAATCAATGTAATCATGCCCACCAGCTTGGATTTGATTGGGAATCTGCACCATACAAGGTAACAACCTATTAGTTGAAATGGGAATCAAATCTGGAATAGATGGCTTACCAATGTACTGCAATGAAGTGGCAGCACTATGAACATTCTTCCCCATGATATTTTCGACCAATTGGGGCATTTTGAGGGCAGTGGCTGTATGGTCCTTGTGCTCCACTCCAATTCCCTCGTTTTGTATGGTTCTTGATGTATCCTTTGTGCTTGAACGGTCCGGCCCTATCTTTTTTATTTTATCCATGGCAAAACAAGAACGAACAACGTTAGGATTCTCAACAGACATAGAAACATTAAATTTAATCTTATCACTACCAAACTTCATAGTTAACGTTCCCTTGGCCACATCAATCTTGGTTTGGGCTGTTTTCATGAATGGTCGGCCAAGTAAGAGTGGTAATGGATGGGAATGGTCTGAATCCTCCATGTCAAGCACATAGAAATCTGCAGGAAAAATCAAGTGGTCTACCTGCACCAAAACATCTTCCAAAACTCCTTTTGGGTATGCATTAGATCGATCGGCTAATTGGATAATAACACCATCATTTTTAAGCTCTCCTAGATTCATAGATGCATAAACAGAATATGGCATGACATTTATAGATGCACCTAAGTCTAACTCGGCAGATTCAAAACGAGTATTTCCAATAACACAAGGAATTGTAAAACTACCCGGATCTTTGCATTTAGGGGGTAATTTCCTTTGTAAAACGGCTGAGACTTCTCACTTACTCTTACCACCTCTTTGTAAGAAATCCTTATCCTTGTTGTACAAAGCTCTTTCAAAAACTTAGCATACCTTGGGACCTGCTTTATTGCATCAAGGAGTGGGATATTGACTTGAACTTTCCGGAATGTCTCTAAAATGTCCTTTTCAGCATCCTCTTTCTTTGATTGCCGCAACCTGCCAGGAAAAGGCACAATTAGTGGAGTAGAGCTAGAAGAATTCATATTGGAACTTACCTTGATGGTTGGGGACGGTTTAGAAGTGGGAATTGGCTGCGGCAAGGATTGTGCATTCCTTGCCGTGGGTTTGGGTGATTCATCCTCCTCCAATTGCAGCTTCGTGTCCTCTTCTTGACTTTATCTAGATGGTTGTGAATCAGTTCCAACCTGCTTACCACTTCTCAACGTGATTGCTTGGGCGGTTTTAAATCCTCCTTTGGGATTAACAACGGTTGAACTAGGCAATCTGCCTTGTTCTCTGAATTGGCCCATGAATTCAGCCATTTGCCCCATTTGTTTCTTCAATTCGTCCACCTCTTTAGCTTGATTCTTTATGCTCTGTATGTCCTGCGTCAAAGAGGTTAGTACTTGAAGAATTTTATCATTATCTAACAACGAACCTGAATTGGTTTGGGCCGAAATTGGTTGAGGTTGTGTGGCTGCATATGGCCTTGGAAACATCCCAGGGGGCTGTCTAAATTCGCCTTGTTGCTATGCTTGTTGAGAGTCCCTCCACTTGAAGTTTGGATGATCTCTCTATCCCGGATTGTATGTATTGGAAAAGGGGTCACCATGGTTTTGGTATTGATTCCCAAAACCCACGGCATTGAGTGTCTCCCACCCTCCATTCTCTGTCAATTGTGGGCACTTATCCGTGGGATGTCCTTGCATGGAGCACAGGCCATAAGAAGCCACGGTTTGCACTTTTGGTCATTCAACAACCTGAGAAAGAAGAGTGGTCAAGTTAGCCATTTGATTTTGAAGTTCGGTTATAGTACTTACCTCATTCACTTGGTGTTGCCGTGGAATGCTCCTTTGTCCAACACCTTCGTATTGTTGAGCGTTCAACGCTCGATTAGCAATCAAGGTCTTTGCAGTCGTGGGGGTCTTGTCCACCAAGGCTCCTCCCGCTGAGGCATCTAACATTTGACGTTCGATTGGTAGAAGTCCCTCGTAGAAGTATTGTAGGAGAAGTTCCTCCTTCATCTGATGCTGTGGACATGAAGCAACAAGAGATTTAAAACGTTCATAATACGTAGGAAAAGACTCACCTTCTTCTTGCTGAATTCCACTTATCCTTTTTCGTATGGTGATGACTCGAGAAGTTGGGAAAAACTTCTCCAAGAAAGCCCGTTTCATGCTCTCCCACGATGTGACAGTTCCGGGAGCCAATTCATACAACCAATCCTTCGCCTTTCCCAAGAGAGAAAAGGGAAAGGCCTTCATCTTCAAAATACTCCCATCGACATTGACAGGGGTCATGCTTGAACACACCACTTCGAATTCTTTCAAGTGTTTGTTTGGATCTTCCATGGACAACCCGTGGAATTTGGGGATGTGGTGCAACAAGCTAGACTTCAATTCGAATTAGTCAGTCTTGCCCTCGGCTGCCCTAGGATATTGAATGCATAAAGGGGTTGCATTGTCCAATCCCGAGGCTGAAAGTTCCTTGATCGTTCGGTTATCTGCAACCATGTCATGCTCCTCTTCCAAATCCTCTTCAATTTCAACTTCAGATTCAGAATTAGAACTTGAACTAAGTAGACTAGGTTCTGGGTGCTTCCTCTTCCTTCTCAAATCTCGCTCAAAATCGTCGTTAAACTCCAAGATATGTGCGTGAACGGGTTGAGAACTTCGAGTCATACACTAGTACCTAAAACAAAGAAAGCAAAACAAATAAGAAAACTAAGCAAAACGAAAACAAAAACAAGTTAAAATACACGGCAGAAACTAGGGAGATTAGCAAGTTTGCTAATCCCCAGCAACGGCGCCAAAATTTGATGTGAGAATTACTTAACACTCAAATTAAAACCCTATCGACGTAGTATATGAAAGTAGGGATCGTTTAAGGCCGGGGATTAGAAGGGATGCTAATGAAAACAGGACTCCAGACAATGAAAACAGGTACTATGGGTCAATCTGAACGAATTTTAACTTCAAACAACTTAAAACAACCTAACTTGACTCAAACAAACCAAAACAAACTTAAAACAACAAATAAAACTCAACTAGACAGATTCTAGACACTAGAGACTCAAAACAGGCTAAATAGACTCAAAACAACCAAACTAACTTAAACAGACTCAAAACAGGTTCTAAGGGGTGAATTGGATGACTTTCGGACTAGTTAGACTCAAAACACTAAAAGGAGACAGCTTTGGACGAATTTAAACAAACTAAGACTCAATTAAGAACTAAGGGGGTTTTTGGACGATTTAAGCAAAACTACGCAGATTTAGGCAAACAAAGTAAATTGAAAGAGATAAAGGTGAATTCAGGGGTGAAAACTAGTTAGAGGGTTCTTCTCCACACATGAACATATGCATACAAATTGATTTCCAGTTATTCTTTCGATAAACCATGAATGACAATGTTTCGAATTAATTGTATTGCACTAATTAATTCCCAGATTTCCCTAAGTTCATTGAATTGAATGGATAACGCATCACAACCAAATTATTCTTATCAAGTTCCCTAACTATGGAAGACGCATGATAGAGATACATATTAAAGATCATTAAGCTCCATGGAAATCATAAACATTGACAAGGCATTCATAACTATGGAATACGCATGTTACTCTTGCCTAGGATTTACTTAACACAATTGTGACTAGCAATCTTTACTACTTGTGAATATAAGTTCCTAACGATTAGGTGAAATTCCCTTATATCCTAGCATCAAATTCATGCATGTAAACTAAGTAGGCCTCCTTAATCAACACACAAGAACAAGTTCTTCATAAAACAGATAAGTAAATCACATTCACAATTTATGAAACAATAACTTAAGGTAATCAATTCATATCAAACATATGTCCATGGCTTTGAATCCACCTCTAACTAAAACGAAATTAGTTCCACATGTTCAACATAATTGAAAAACAAATTAAATTAAACATAGAAACAAAACAAGAGAAGAAAGAACTCCTCCTTCTCCAATGGAAGCCACGGCAAGGCCTTGTCTTCCCTTCTCTGCAGCAAACTATGGATTTCTGAATGTATATGGGGTGGGTGGTATGCGGTAACAACCAAGCTTTGTATATAAATGCATCACAAACCCTAGAGTAATCAAATTAGGGCTTGGACTTAGCATAAAACAAGGAATTACGACTCTAGGTGCGGCAGAAAATATAGATTAGGCCTTAGGGTTCGGCAATCACTTTAGAAAAGGAATTGTGGTCCAATTAATGTCTGAAAAGGATTATAGAACCCAAATCCACAAGGAAAAGGCTTAATAAATCAGAATCCAAGAAGGAATGGGATTGAAAACCCACGGCACAAAGGGATAAGGCAGGGAACCTTGCAAGGCAAGGAAAAGACCTTCTAGAAAGGAGGGAGGGGCCAGATTTTTAGGCTTCTAGAAAGAATGTGTTTCTGGCCAGATTTTGGGGTTTCTAGAAGAGTTTGGGGCGCCACTTTTATAGGACAAGGGATAGGACTTCTAGAAATCAGGTTTTAAGTTCCCTAAACTAAAGAAAACAGGTTAGGATAAGATTAGGATAAGATTGGATAAGGATTGGATAAGATAAGATAAGATAAGGCTGTTTTGGATAATGTTTTGGATAATTCTCCTTCTTTTGAGCTGATTCCTTATCTTCTTTATCTTTGACTTCTTTCTTCCATCTTCTTAGCTGATTTCAAGCCTTTATATCTTCAATTTCGTCCATCCACTTGCCTCCATGCTTGCACTACCCAATCTTGGCCCAAAAATGCTCTAGAATGCTCCAAATTGCTCCTTTTTGCCATCTTGACACTCTGAACCTACAAACACACGAAAATAGCTTAAAATACAAAATTAACTAAGAACTAACAACGTAAATGCATGAAAACAAGCTAACTAAGTCGCATAAATATGCTCCTATCAGTATGTTCATGGCTTTGAATTTCCCCCTAGCCAAAAGAACTTTAGTTCCTCATAATCGCAAAACAAAGATCCATAAACTTAGACATTGAAAACAAAAGAATGAAAACACCTAAGAATGTTCCAGGAATCCAATCTTGAATGGCAAGCACTCCGAGGGTCTTCCTTCTTCTCTTTGCTGCGGCACAAGGTGTTGGAGATGGTTTGAAGGGTTGTTTATGGTGGTGAATGGATATAGGTGAGTTATGGTGAAGGGTGGATGGTGGATTTTCGGCAGAAATTGTGTAGACAGATTTAAATGGTGCAACAAGCTTTATTTAAAGGGCTAGGGTACTTAGAAAATAATAGGAAAGGTTCAATACTTAGCTATTTTGGTTCCACAATTTAATAGGTAAGAAAGAATCAGAAAATCAAAGAGAATAAGAATGTGAAATTCGGCAGAATATGAGAAAAGGAATGTGTTTTAAAGGTCAGAAATTAAGAGAGAAAGGGAAAGAAGTTGTGGCATTGATTTGTAAGAGAAAGGGGAAGTATTTTTGGGCAGAAAATAGGCAAGAAAACCTCTCCCTTGTGCAGCAAGGATTAGAATAAAAGAGGAATGTGTTTTATGACAGAAAATAGGCAAGAAAACCTCTCCATTGTGCAGCAAGGATTGAAACAAAAGGGGAATGTGTTAGGCATGGTTTTGGACTTCTAGAATGAGTAATTGGGCAACCTACATGTTTTGGAAACCCCAAAAATGGAAACCTCCACAAATGGAAACTTGCACAAATGGAAACCTTCACAAATAGAAACTTCCAACTTTAGAAACCTTGGCTTCCAATTTTTAATTCTTCATTCTTCATTTGATCCTAAGCTCATTTGATCTTCAATTTCGTCCATCCACTTAGCTCCAAGCATGTGCAATCCATTTAGTGCCCAAAACTGCTCCAAAATGCACTTTCTTGCATACTTTGCACATTAGACCTACAAACACACGAAAATAGCTTAAAATATTAAAATAACTAAGAACTAACAACGTAAATGTAAGGAAACAAGCTAGCTAAGTGATATAAGTATGCTCCTATCATAGCACACCCACGGCAAGAGTGAATCAACCTTTGCCGCAGGCCTCTATCACTCCTAACTCGGCCAAACAAGGTAAGTTGGTTTCAAATTCACTTAATACTAATCTGACCAATGTTCATTTTCCTCGTAGGTTCATGCAATCGAAGAAGGATGAGAATGAGAATGACATTCTTGAAACATTCCGGAAAGTGCAAGTGAACATACCACTCCTTGATGCAATTAAACAAGTCCCGAAATATGCCAAATTTCTCAAGGAGTTGTGCACAACCAAGAGAAGAATGTTGAACAAAGAGGTAGTTAAGGTAAGTGAAAATGTTTCAGCCGTATTGCAACGGAAACTGCCCACTAAATGCAAAGACCCCGGTAGTTTTACGATTCCTTGTGTAATTGGCAATACTCGGTTTGAAAATGCAATGCTAGATTTAGGTGCATCTATAAATGTCATGCCTTATTCCATTTATGCATCTATGAACTTGGGTGAATTGAAAAAGGATGGTGTGATTATACAATTGGCTGATCGTTCTAACGCATAACCAAAAGGTGTTTTGGAGGATGTTTTAGTGCAGGTGAACCATTTGATCTTTCCAGCTGATTTTTACGTTCTAGACATGGAAGATTCAGCCCATTCCACACCTTTGCTGATTCTCCTTGGTAGGCCTTTCATGAAGACAGCCCATACAAAGATAGATGTGTACAAGGGCACTTTGACAATGGAATTTGATGGGGAAGTTATCGATTTTAATATTTCTGAAACTATGAGATACCCCATTGATGATCACTCTTGTTTTTCTATTGATATTATTGATTCTTTGGCGCAGGAGTATCTTGAGGAATTGAACAAGGATGCCCTTGAAATAGCCATTACGAAGGGCATAGAACTCAAAAACCAAGAAATTGGAGCAATGCAAACCCACGGCCAGATTGGGGATTCCATTGTCGTGCCCTTTAATGAAGAAGTTGCAGAGGTTGTGGCTGCCCTTGAGTCATTACCACAACAATATGGTAAGGTTCCCCTCTCAATTTCAAGTTCAGTTTCTACTAAGATTTTACCTTCTGTTATTCAGGCACCCACTCTTGAACTTAAGCCATTGCCGGACCATTTAAAGTATGTGTTTTTGGGAAATGACGAGACATTGCCCGTCATTGTTTCCTCAAGTCTCACGGCACATGAGGAAGAAAAAGCTTGTGAGGGTGCTACGAAAGTACAAAACGGCCATAGGGTGGACTTTGGCCGACATTAGGGGAATTAGCCCCACCATTTGCATACACCGCATACTTCTTGAGGAGGGGACTAAACCATCCCTAGAGGCTCAACGCCGTCTCAACCCTCCAATGATGGAAGTCGTGAAGAAGGAAATAATCAAGCTCTTAGATTGTGGAGTAATCTATCCTATTTCCGATAGCCATTGGGTTTCACCAATTTAAGTCGTTCCCAAGAAGTCTGGAGTTACTGTTGTCAAGAATGCAGAGAATGAGTTGGTTCCTACATGAATTCAAACTGGATGGCGATTTTGTATTGACTATAGGCAACTAAATGCCACAACAAGGAAAGATCACTTTCCTTTGCCATTCATCGACCAAATGCTTGAAAGGTTAGCAGGTTGTGCTTTTTATTGTTTTCTTGATGGATGATGTGATAAAAGTTAAGCACTCAAATTAAACCCTCTTTTTGACAATTGTAGTATATGTATAAGTAGGGATCGTTCTAAACCGGGGATTAGGAGGGATTGCTAAACACTTGAAACGGACTCTAAAACGTAAAAACAAAGTTAAAAACGTATGGAAAGACTCAAGGTACTCAAAACAACACAAAAACACTCAAAACTGCCTAAAAACACAATCTGGGCAGTTTTGGACTCTAAACACTACTTTGGACGAAAATAAGGTTTTAACTTGACTCAAGATACTTAAAAACACAAATCAAAACAGATTTTAACTAAACTAACACTTCAAAATAAAGGGGGATTTGTTTTTGACGAATTTAAAACTAAAAAACAGAAACTTTGCATAAAAACTTTAGAAAAAACGATTTTGATGAATTATGAAGGGTGAAAGGCTAGTTAGAGGGCCCTTCTCCACACATGAACATATGCATATAAATTGATTTCCAGTTATTCTTTCAACAAACCATGAATGACAATGCCCCAAATTAATTGTGTAGAACTAATTAATCATCAGATTTCCCTAGACTCATTGAATTGGAAGAAAAGCATACAACAACCCAAATCATTCTTTATTAAGCTCCCTAACTATGAAAAGCATGATAGAGACACAAAACAAAGATCATTAAGCTTTGTGAAAATCATAAGCATTGACAAGGCATTCGTGACTATGAAAAGCATGACACTCCTGCCAGGAATTTACTTAACGCGATCGTGACTAGCAACCTCCACTACATGTAAATATAAGTTCATAACGATTAGGTGAAATTCCTTTATATTTTAGCATCAAATTCATGCATGGAAACTAAGTATGCATCCTTAATCAACACACAAGAACAAGTTCTTAATAAAACAGTTAAGCAAACCACACTCACAATTCATGAAATCATAACTGGAGGAAATCAATTCATATAAAACATATGTCCATGGCTTTGAATTCGCCTCTAACTATAAAGAAATTAGTTCCTCATGTTCGCAATCAAACAAATATAAATAAAATTAAACATTGAACAAAGATAGAAAACACCTAGAAAACGCTCCAGATTCCTTCCTTCCTTGCTTCCAGGTTGCGGCACAATGAGGGTATGGCTGAATGGTAGTGTAGAGATGTGTGAATGAGAGATGATGGTGGTGTGAATGGTGCAGCAAATATGTGAATATATAGAGGAAGGGTGCGGCACAATTAGATGGTGTAGGAAAAGGATTACAAAATGTAGTTTGTGTAGGAAAATAAAACACAATCCTAAGGGGAAAGGGTTTATGTAATCCTAGCAGGAAATAGGACATCTAGAAGGCCAAAAACCAAAGGGAATCAGGAGAAAGGTGCAGCTGGATCATGCATCTAGAAGGCTTGGGGCGCCACCTTTAGGGACTTCTAGAAAGAGTGTTATTTGGCTGATTTTGGGGTTTCTAGAAGGGGATAGGTGCGGCACCTTTGTAGGAGGGGATAAGGTTCCTAGAAATCAGGTTTTAAGGTCTCCTAAACTGAAATTGAATCCCTTTTGCAGCAGGAATTAAGTTAGGAAAGGATTAGGATAGGATAGGATAAGGCATGGTAAGATAAGATAAGGTTTGGATAAGATAAGGATAAGATAAGGTTGTTTGGATAATGTTTTGGATAATTCTTCTTCTTTGTAGCTGATTCCTTATCTTCTTTGACTTGGATTTATTTCTTCAACTCTTTTACACATTCCTAACCTCTCTTGAACTTCCAATTCGTCCATCCATCTTGCTCCATACTTGTGCTATCCATTCTTGGCCCAAAACTGCTCTAAAATGCTCCAAATTGCATCCTTTTGCATACTTTGCTTCTAGGACCTACAAACACACGAAAATGACTTAAGACACTATAATAAGCAACAAATAACTTAGTAAATGCAAGAAAACACACTAACTAAATCGCATAAATATGCTCCTATCAAATTCCCCCACACTTAGCTTTTGCTAGTCCTCGAGCAAAACAAACAAACAAAACAAAACCTAAACCTTCCAACGTTTGCCTCAGGGATTTCCAATGAAACATAACATGTTAAAAATCATTACTTACATAGATTTTAGTTATCCTTACTTCGAGCACATACTTAATCAAAGTTACTACTCACTAGCTCGCATTTAATAATTAAAACAACTTTTTTAGTGTAGTAACATGCCTTAGAGAGTCCCTCAATTCCTTACTAGATATGCACTCTTATTTTCACACAGATTTTCTGACTACACTCCCTACACTAGGTATATGTGAGAAGATTGATGTAAACATGAAAACTAATACTCACATATGTATATAACAAAGAAAGCAATTTCTGGAATGCATGTATATATATGATCTCATGAATGGAATGCCACTACTTAGACGCGAGAACCAGGGATACCATATGCTCATACCAATCCCAAACTCCACATATTGAAACACATAACACTCAAGATTGAAGTATAGGGTTGTAACGGGGCTAAGGGTATTGGCTAACAAAGAAAGGTAAGGAAAACAAACGTTCTTAAAGCAATAGCAAGCAAAGTAATGAATATGACACTTAGAACTCCCTTTTGAAATGCAAAAACAGACTTTGAACACAGAGGGGAAGATCACACATACTTAGGGCCAAATTCAACTTTTTGGACCCTTTCTTCAACAACCAACACTTGTGAGCTTTAATCTCACTTATTTTGAACACTTTCATACTTCTTCACATACTTTTCTTTTTCTTTTCTTTTTCTCACGAATTTTCTTCTTTTTTTTTTGCTTTTTTCTTTTTTTCTTCTACCCGTGCCCTTTTTTACTTCTTTGGCACACAAAACCACTAAAAACCTTCCCCCACACTTATTTGCTGCCTAATAACAAACAAAGGGAATTCACTCTAGGTCATGCTTCACTACGCCTTAAGAACAAAGGTATGGATGGTCCTAATCTAGGCTAGGTAAGGATAATGTAGGCTAACAAAGAAAATAGGCTAATTATGGCTCAAAGGGGTTAAACCTACAATACATATGCAAAGGGTTAGGCTTTCTGGCTCTGGTTTTAAACTAAACAACTTCATCTTGTTATTTATTATGCTAATCAACTTCATGCTTTGAATGAAATGGGTATGAGTTCTAGTATTTGGATCTAAATAATGAAATGCATTCTAAGTAGCAACCAAGCAAAGAATGATGAGATCATGCAACGACTTTAGAAAACAAAGAATGTCAAGATTGATAACTCTCCAAGCAAAGTTTAGGCTCAAGTCTCTCAGGGTTATAGCGTTATGTTGAGTTACTTCCTTCAAGCATGTTACAAAAACTGATTTTATCCTTTTTGTGAGTACATGGGAATTCATGAATGTCAACTATAACCAAGCATAAACCAAAGAGCATATCAAACTTCAATCCATGTTTGTAACTTTCTTTAACAGTCATGCAATTAAAAACCAAATCCTCATCATTGTGTTGGAAGGTACCTTAAGACAAAAACACACAAAAACGACTCTAAAAACGACTCTTTTTGGTATTTTTCAAAACGTTTTCAAATTTTTTTGTAAATTTTCGTATTTCTCTTTCAAGACACATAAAAACACTTCAAAAACACACTAAAAACACTCAAAAAAAGTGAAAAACAACCTTAGAAGTGATAGGTGATAAAAACCTACGAATTTTTCAATGAAAACACTTGTTTACCCCCCCACACTTAAACCAAACATTGTCCTCAATGTTTCAAGCAAAGACTCACACACAAGCAAGCAAACAACATAACAAACAAACAGGAAAAATATGCAAAGTAAAAGCAATAAAGAGTAGGGTTTAGAAACGCAAATCTGGTTATGGAGCCGGAGATTCCTAGGTCTTCTTTATTTGCATAGGTTGCCTCCCAAGAAGCGCTTGCTTTAACGTCTTCCAGCCGGACGAACCTTCCGTCTATTCTTCAATGGGGCCCACGGCATTAAGGGTTATGTCCTCCACAATGTGCTCTTCAAAGTGCTCATAGTAGGGCTTCAAACGATGTCCGTTCACCTTGAATTCGTGCCCCGTCTTCAAACTTTGGATTTGAACTGCACCATGAGAAAAAACATTAGTAATAACAAACGGTCCAATCCACCTAGAACGTAACTTACCTGGAAATAATTGAAGACGGGAATTGAAAAGTAGAATTTTCTGCCCCTTGGAGAACGTTTTGGTTCGAATCATCTTGTCATGAAAAGCCTTCGTCTTCTCTTTGTAAATTCGCGCATTCTCGTAAGCTTCATTCCTCATCTCCTCAAGCTCGTTCAATTGAAGCTTCCGATGAATTCCAGCGGCATCTATATCCATATTGAAGGTTTTGACTGCCCAATGCGCCTTGTGTTCTAATTCAACGGGAATGTGGCATGGTTTCCCATAGATGAGCCGAAATGGGGACATCCCAAGGGCTGTTTTGTAGGCCGTACGATACGCCCATAGTGCATCATTCAAGCGCAAACTCCAATCCTTCCTCGTTGGCCCAACTGTCTTCTCTAAAATTTGCTTGATCTCACGGTTTGAAACCTCAGCTTGCCCACTTGTTTGAGGATGATAAGGTGTAGAAACCTTGTGCGTGACATTGTACTTTTTAAATAACGCCTCAATGGTCCGATTGCAAAAGTGAGAGCCTCCATCGCTGATAAGTACTCGTGGCATGCCAAACCTTGCAAATATGTTAGTTCTAACAAAATCTGCAACCACTTTAGAATCATTAGTTCGGGTGGCTTTTGCTTCCACCCACTTCGAGACATAATCAACCGCAAGTAAAATATATGTAAAACCATGCGATGAAGGAAAAGGACCCATAAAATCAATACCCCAAACATCAAAAATTTCGACAGTAAAGATAGGGGTTTGCGGCATTTGGTCATTTGGGCCTATATTTCCCATTCTTTGGCAACGATCACACGTCACACAAAAAGTTCTAGCATCCTTAAAGATTGTTGGCCAATAAAACCCACATTCTAACACTTTAAGGGCTGTGCGTTGTGTGCCAAAGTGTCCCCCGCATGCATAAGTGTGACAGAAAGTTAAAATTGAGTTAAACTCCGAATTATGCACACACCTACGTATAATCTGATCGGGGCAATACTTCCACAAGTATGGATCATCCCAAACATAAAACCGTGCCTCTTTTTTCAATTTATCACCTTGTTGCTTGTTTAGGGTGCTTGGAACTTGTTTAGTAACCAAATAATTAACTAAATCAGCATACCATGGCACACTTACCTTAATGGACAGCAACTGCTCATCTGGAAACGTCTCAGGGATGGGAATTGGGTCTTCTTCTCGCACCAATCTGCTTAGGTGGTCAGCCACTACGTTTTCAACTCCTTTCTTGTCCCGGATCTCGATATCGAACTCTTGAAGTAGGAGCATCCATCGAATAAGCCTTGGTTTAGCCTCCTTCTTCGTAAGTAAGTATCTTAAAGCTGTATGATCAGAGTAAATAATGACTTTAGTACCAAGTAAATATGAACGAAACTTATCTAAAGCAAAGACAACGGCAAGAAGTTCTTTTTCCGTCGTAGAGTAGTTCAATTGAGCATCGTTCAAGGTCCTTGAGGCATAGTAGACGACGTGCAGATTTTTGGCCTTCCTTTGTCCTAACACGGCTCCCAATGCATAGTCAGAAGCATCGCACATTAGCTCAAACGGAAGATTCCAATCTGGTGGCATAATGATTGGTGCCGTGGTTAGCATCTCTTTGAGTTGGTTGAAAGCCTTCTCACATTCCTCGTCAAACTTGAAAGCCACTTCCTTTTGAAGGAGACGGCACAAAGGTTGAGAAATCTTTGAAAAATCCTTGATGAATCGCCTATAAAATCCTGCATGTCCAAGAAAAGAATGAACCTCTCTAACCGAAGTAGGAGATGGTAAGTAGTGTACAAGATCTATTTTCGATTTATCAACCTCAATTCCCCTTTCTGAAATGATATGCCTTAAAACTATGCCTTGCGTAACCATAAAGTGACACTTTTCCCAATTTAAAACAAGGTTGGTTTCAATGCATCGTTTTAAGATTATTGTGAGATTTTCCAAACAACCGTCAAACGAATCACCAAAGACGCTAAAATCATCCATGAATACCTCAATAATCTTCTCAACATAATCTGAAAAGATACTTACCATGCATCTTTGGAATGTGGCAGGTGCATTGCATAAACCAAATGGCATGCGACGATAGGCAAAAGTACCAAAGGGGCACGTGACGGTGGTCTTTTCTTGGTCATTCGGAGCTATGACAATTTGATTATATCCCGAATAACCATCAAGAAAACAATAAAAAGAATGACCGGCTAACCTTTCAAGCATTTGATCAATGAACGGCAAAGGGAAGTGGTCCTTCCTTCCTTGTGGTGGCGTTGAGCTTCCTATAATCGATACACACTCTCCAACCTATTTGGATACGGGTTGGTACAAGCTCATTCTGGGCATTCTTCACCACAGTGACTCCGGATTTCTTTGGAACAACTTGAACCGGTGAAACCCAACGGCTATCCGAAATTGGATAGATCACTCCACAATCGAGAAGCTTGATAATCTCCTTCTTCACAACTTCCATCATTGGAGGGTTGAGTCGGCGTTGAGCCTCTCGAGTTGGTTTAGCCCCCTCCTCTAGAAGTATGCGATGCATGCATGTTGTAGGGCTAATCCCCTTAATATCGACCAATGTCCAACCAATGGCTGTTTTGTGCTCTTTCAACACCCGAATCAACTTCTCCTCCTCTGTTGCATTGAGTGATGCAGAGACAATGACGGGCAACGTCTCTTCATCTCCTAAGAAGACGTACTTTAAATGATCCGGCAATGGCTTAAGTTCAAGAATAGGGGCCTAAATCACAGAGGGTAACAACGTATTAGTAGAAACAGGAATTGGAATTGGGTTAGGAGACGTACCATGATGTCGTGGCAATGAGTCAAAGGCAGCCACAATCTCGGATTGTTCTTCACTAGGTACGGCCAGATTGGGCTTCATTCCAATTCCTTGTGCTATTGTTGTTTCAAGGGGATCTTCATCCAATGAGTCAAGGAATTCCTACGCCAATGAATCAAATGCATCAATAGAAAAACAAGAATGATCATCTTTAGGATATTTAATAGTTTCAGAAAGATTGAAATCAATCACTTCCCCATCAAATTCCATTGTTAAAGTCCCTTTGAACACGTCGATCTTGGTGCGTGCTGTTTTCATGAAGGGCCTCCCAAGTAGGATCGGCAATGGGGTGATATTGGGCGACTCCTCCATCTCTAAAACATAGAAATCTGCTGGGAATATCAAGTTATCCACCTGCACCAAAACATCTTCCAAAACTCCTTTCGGATATGCGTTAGAACGATCGGCTAATTGAATTATAACACCATCGTTTTTAAGCTCTCCTAAATTCATAGATGCGAAAATTGAGTAAGGCATGACATTAATTGAAGCTCCTAAGTCTAACATAGCATGTTCAAACTTAGTATTGCCAATAACGCAAGGAATTGTAAAACTACCCGGATCTTTGCATTTAGGGGGTAATTTCCTTTGTAAAACAGCAGAGACATTTTCACTTACCTGGACAACTTCTTTGTTCAAAATTCTCCTCCTTGTTGTACAAAGTTCTTTCAAAAACTTAGCGTACCTTGGAACTTGCTTAATTGCATCAAGGAGAGGTATATTGACTTGCACTTTCCTAAATGTTTCCAGAATGTCTTTCTCGTTCTCTTCTTTCTTTGATTGCCTAAACCTGCTAGGAAAGGGTGCATTTAGTGGAATAGAACTTGAAAAATTCAAGTTAGGACTTACCTTGGCCGAATTGGATGGTTTGGCAGTGAAAGATGGCTGCGGCAAGGGTTGCTCCCCCCTTGCCGTGGGTTTGGCTTGTTCCTCCTCTTCAATCAGCAACTTTTCATCCTCTTTTTGGCTTGATTTGGATGGTTGTGGGTTGGTTCCAACTTCTTTTCCACTTCTCAACATAATGGCTTTGGCGGATTCAAATCCTCCCTTTGGATTCACAATGGTTGAGCTAGGAAGTTTTCCTTGTTCTTGGAATTGCCCTAGGAACTCTGAAATCTGCCCTACTCGCTTATCCAAATCATCCACCTTTTTGTCTCTAATTTGCATGCTCTGTGACATAGAAGTTAGTAATTGAAAAATCTGATCATCAACGGACGTACCTGATTTGGTTTGGGCAGGTTGTGCTTGGGGTTGTGTAGGCACGTATGGTTTTGAATAGAACCTTGGAGGTTGCTGCCTAAATCCACCTTGTTGTTGAGGTTGTTGAGGTTCCCTCCACTTGAAATTTGGATGATCTCTCCAGCCCGGATTGTAAGAGTTGGAGTATGGATCATTGCGTGGCTAATTTTGATTCCCAAAACCCATGGCATTAGCAGATTCCCATCCTTCATTCTCAATCAATTGAGGGCATTGGTCAGTTGGATGTCCTTGCATAGAACACACGCCACAAACACTTGGTCCTTGTATCTTCATTCCTTCGGCCATCTGAGTCACAATGGAAGTAAGGTTAGCTAATTGAGTTTGAATGTCGGAATTGGAACTTACCTCATGGACATGCTACCGTGGGGACTCTCTTTATCCAAGTCCCTCGTATTGTTGTGCATTCAATGCTCGGTTGGCAATTAGGGTCTTTGCAGCCATGGGTGTTTTGTCAACCAATGCACCTCCCGCTGAAGCATCTAGCATTTGTCGCTCAATGGGAAGAAGTCCTTCATAGAAGTATTGAAGTAGAAGCTCTTCTTTCATTTGATGTTGAGGACATGAGGCGACAAGGGCTTTAAAACGCTCATAGTATGCTGGGAATGTCTCTCCTTGGCTTTGTTGAATTCCACTAATTTTCTTCCTTAAGAGAATGACCCTTGAGGTGGGGAAGAACTTTTCTAAAAATGCCATCTTCATGCTTTCCCAAGAAGTGACCGTTCCGGGTGCTAGTTCGTAAAGCCAATCTTTAGCCTTTTCCAAAAGAGAGAATGGAAAGGCCTTCATCATTAGAATGTTCCCATCGACATTGATGGGTGTCATGCTCGAACAAACCACTTCGAACTCCTTAAGATGCTTGTTTGGGTCTTCCATGGACATCCCATGGTATTTAGGAATGTGGTGCAACAAGCTTGACTTCAATTCGAACTCATTGGTCTTGCCTTGAGCAGCCGCGGGGTATTGAATGCAAAGGGGTGTGGCATTAGCCAATCCCAAGGCTGAAAGTTCCTTAATTGCACGATTATCCATAGCCATGGCTTGTTCTTCTTCTTCAAATTCAGATTCGGCCTCTGAGCTTGAACTAGGTTCACTAGGTTCTGGATGCCTCCTCTTTCTTCTCAATGTCCGTTCAAAATCGTCGTCAAACTCCAAGATATGCTCACGAACTGTTTGAGAACTTCGAGTCATAAACTAGTACCTAAAACAAGAAACGAAACAATAATCAGAAATCAAAGTAAAAGAAAAAACACACGGCAAACACAAGGGATTAGCAAAGTTTTGCTAATCCCTGGCAACGGCGCCAAAATTTGATGTGATAAAAGTTAAGCACTCAAATTAAACCCTCTTTTTGACAATTGTAGTATATGTATAAGTAGGGATCGTTCTAAACCGGGGATTAGGAGGGATTGCTAAACACTTGAAACTGACTCTAAAACGTAAAAACAAAGTTAAAAACGTATGGAAAGACTCAAGGTACTCAAAACAACACAAAAACACTCAAAACTGCCTAAAAACACAATCTGGGCAGTTTTGGACTCTAAACACTACTTTGGACGAAAATAAGGTTTTCACTTGACTCAAGATACTTAAAAACACAAATCAAAACAGATTTTAACTAAACTAACACTTCAAAATAAAGGGGGATTTGTTTTTGACGAATTTAAAACTAAAAAACAGAAACTTTGCATAAAAACTTTAGAAAAAACGATTTTGATGAATTATGAAGGGTGAAAGGCTAGTTAGAGGGCCCTTCTCCACACATGAACATATGCATATAAATTGATTTCCAGTTATTCTTTCAACAAACCATGAATGACAATGCCCCAAATTAATTGTGTAGAACTAATTAATCATCAGATTTCCCTAGACTCATTGAATTGGAAGAAAAGCATACAACAACCCAAATCATTCTTTATTAAGCTCCCTAACTATGAAAAGCATGATAGAGACACAAAACAAAGATCATTAAGCTTTGTGAAAATCATAAGCATTGACAAGGCATTCGTGACTATGAAAAGCATGACACTCATGCCAGGAATTTACTTAACGCGATCGTGACTAGCAACCTCCACTACATGTAAATATAAGTTCATAACGATTAGGTGAAATTCCTTTATATTTTAGCATCAAATTCATGCATGCAAACTAAGTATGCATCCTTAATCAACACACAAGAACAAGTTCTTAATAAAACAGTTAAGCAAACCACACTCACAATTCATGAAATCATAACTGGAGGAAATCAATTCATATAAAACATATGTCCATGGCTTTGAATTCGCCTCTAACTATAAAGAAATTAGTTCCTCATGTTCGCAATCAAACAAATATAAATAAAATTAAACATTGAACAAAGATAGAAAACACCTAGAAAACGCTCCAGATTCCTTCCTTCCTTGCTTGCAGGTTGCGGCACAATGAGGGTATGGCTGAATGGTAGTGTAGAGATGTGTGAATGAGAGATGATGGTGGTGTGAATGGTGCAGCAAATATGTGAATATATAGAGGGAGGGTGCGGCACAATTAGATGGTGTAGGAAAAGGATTACAAAATGTAGTTTGTGTAGGAAAATAAAACACAATCCTAAGGGGAAAGGGTTTATGTAATCCTAGCAAGAAATAGGACATCTAGAAGGCCAAAAACCAAAGGGAATCAGGAGAAAGGTGCAGCTGGATCATGCATCTAGAAGGCTTGGGGCGCCACCTTTTTAGGGACTTCTAGAAAGAGTGTTATTTGGCTGATTTTGGGGTTTCTAGAAGGGGATAGGTGCGGCACCTTTGTAGGAGGGGATAAGGTTCCTAGAAATCAGGTTTTAAGGTCTCCTAAACTGAAATTGAATCCCTTTTGCAGCAGGAATTAAGTTAGGAAAGGATTAGGATAGGATAGAATAAGGCATGGTAAGATAAGATAAGGTTTGGATAAGATAAGGATAAGATAAGGTTGTTTGGATAATGTTTTGGATAATTCTTCTTCTTTGTAGCTGATTCCTTATCTTCTTTGACTTGGATTTATTTCTTCAACTCTTTTGCACATTCCTAGCCTCTCTTGAACTTCCAATTTGTCCATCCATCTTGCTCCATACTTGTGCTATCCATTCTTGGCCCAAAACTGCTCTTAAATGCTCCAAATTGCATCCTTTTGCATACTTTGCTTCTAGGACCTACAAACACACGAAAATGACTTAAGACACTATAATAAGCAACAAATAACTAAGTAAATGCAAGAAAACACACTAACTAAATCGCATAAATATGCTCCTATCAATGGATATTCTGGATATAACCAAATTGTGATAGCCCCGGATGATCAAGAGAATACCACATTCACGTGTCCCTTTGGAACTTTTGCTTATCGTCGCATGCCATTCGGCCTATGCAACGCACCTGCCACTTTCCAAAGTGTATGGTAAGTATTTTCTCTGATTTTGTTGAGAAGATAATTGAGGTATTCATGGATGATTTCAGTGTATTTGGGGATTCTTTTGATAATTGTTTGGATAATCTGACCTTGATCTTGAAACGATGTGTTGAAACAAACCTTGTCTTGAATTGGGAAAAATGTCATTTTATGGTTAAACAAGGTATAGTTTTAGGCCATATCATTTCAGAAAAAGGAATAGAAGTAGATAAATCAAAGATAGACCTTGTACGTCACTTACCCTCTCCTACTTCGGTTAGAGAGGTTCGTTCGTTTCTTGGCCATGCAGGGTTCTATAGGCATTTCATCAAGGATTTTTCCAAGATTTCCAACCCCATTTGCCGATTGCTTCAAAAGGATGTGCCCTTCAAGTTTGATGAGGAGTGTGAATCGGCATTCAAGACACTCAAGGGGAAGCTCACTTCGGCCCCTATCATTGTTCCTCCAGATTGGAGCCTTCATTTCGAGCTTATGTGCGATGCATCCGACTATGCATTAGGAGCTGTTTTGGGGCAAAGAAAAGACAAGCAGCCGCATGTCATATACTACGCTTCTCGGACTCTCAATGATGCCCAATTGAACTACTCCACAACGGAAAAAGAACTTTTAGCTGTTGTTTTTGCTTTAGATAAATTTCATTCTTATTTAATTGGCACTAAAGTGATTGTTTATACTGATCATGCAGCTTTGAAGTACTTACTAACGAAGAAGGAAGCAAAACCTAGGCTTATTCGTTGGATGCTTCTTCTTCAAGAGTTCGACATCGAAATCCGAGACAAGAAGGGAAGCGAGAATGTGGTGGCTGACCATTTAAGCCGAATGATCCATGACGAGCATGACCATGCCGTGCCTATCCTTAAGACTTTCCCTGATGAGCAGCTGCTGTCCGTTGAGGTAAGTGAACCTTGGTATGCCGATCTAGTGAATTACTTAGTGTCTAAACAAGTTCCAAGCACTCTCACCAAGCACCAAGGTGATAAACTTCGAAAAGATGCACGATTCTATGTTTTGGATGATCCTTATTTGTGGAAGTATTGCTCTGATCAGATTTTCCGTAGATGTGTGCATGATTGTGAATTTCATTGAATTCTAAGATTTTGTCATACTTATGCTTGTGGTGGACATTTTGGCACCCAAAGAACGGCATTAAAAGTTCTTGAATGTGGATTTATTGGCCCACTTTGTTTAAAGATGCTAGAACTTTTGCCTAACCTGTGATCGTTGCCAAAGAACGGGAAATATAGGTGCCAAGGACCAAATGCCGCAGCAACCCCTATCCTTTGTTGAAATTTTTGACGTTTGGGGTATTGATTTTATAGGTCCTTTCCCTCCATCTTATGGTTTCACTTATATCTTGCTAGCGGTTGATTATGTTTCAAAATGGGTGGAAGCAAAAGCCACCCGTGCTAACGATTTTAAGGTTGTTGCAGATTTTGTGAAAACTAACATTTTTGCTAGGTTTGGAATGCCTAGAGTTCTCATTAGTGATGGAGGCTCCCACTTTTGTAATCGAACCATTGAGGCTTTGCTCAAGAAGTACAACGTTATGCACAAGGTTTCAACACCTTATCATCCTCAAACCAATGGGCAAGCCGAAGTTTCAAATAGGGAGATCAAGCAAATTCTAGAGAAAACCGTGGGGCCAACAAGGAAGGATTAGAGCTTGCGCTTGGATGATGCATTGTGGGCTTATCGTACGGCCTACAAAACTCCCCTTGGCATGTCACCTTTTCGGCTCATCTATGGCAAGCCATGCCATTTGCCCGTCGAGTTAGAGCACAAGGCACATTGGGCTGTGAAAACCTTCAACATAGATATAGATGCCGCTAGGGTGCACAGAAAGCTCTAATTGAATGAACTCGAGGAGATTAGGCACAAGGCTTACAAGAATGCCCGCATTTACAAGGACAAGACCAAGGCGTATCATGACAAAATGCTTCGTACAAAGACGTTCTCTAAGGGGCAGAAAGTGCTCCTCTTTGATTCTCGCCTTCGGTTATTCCCCGGTAAGTTACGTTCTAAATGGATTGGAGCCTTTGTTTTTACTAATGTTTTTCCTCATGGTGTAGTCCAAGTCCAAAGCTTGAAAACCGGACATGAATTCAAGGTGAATGGGCATCGTTTGAAGCCCTATTACGACCTGTTTGAGGAGCATGTGGTGGAGGACCTACCCCACGATGCCGTGGGCTCCAAGGAAGCTTGAAGGATGGTATCCGTCCGGCTGCACGACGTTAAAGCAAGCGCTTCGTGGGAGGCAACCCATGCCAATAAAGAACACCTAGAATCGGCTCTACATCCAGATTTGCTTCTTTTCAACTTTTTTCCTTGCTGCCCTTATCTTTCTATGCTTATGTGTTGCTTGTTAGATTGTTTTTATGTGAGTTTATGTTTGAAACATTGAGGACAATGTTTGGTTTAAGTGTGGGGGGGTAAACAAGCTGTTTTTGCATGATTTTCGTGGGTTTTTATCACCTATCACTTCTAATATTGTTTCTCACTGTTTTAAGTGTTTTTAGTGTGTTTTGAGGTAGTTTTGTGTGTTTTGAAGTAAAAATATGAAAATTAAAAAAAAAAATCAGTTTTTGAAGTTGATGCAATGTAAAACAGCACACAAATTAAACCCTCTTGTTGACAATTGTAGTATAGATGCAAGTAGGGATCGTTCTGGACCGGGGATTAGGAGGGCTTGCTAAAACCTCTAAACTGACTCAAAAACATAAAAACAAAGTTAAAAACACTTATCAAGACTCAAAGAATGTAAAACTAAACTCTAGGACACTAAAACAACTTTAAAACACTCAAAACTGCCTAAAAACACAAACTGGGAAGTTTTGGACTCTAAACACAATTTTGGACGAAAATAAGTTTTAACTTGACTCAAAACACTCAAAAACACAAACTAAAACAGTTTCTAACTAATATGACTCAACAAGTAAAGAGGGATTGGGTTTTGACGAATTTGAAAACAAAACAAGAAACTTAAAGTACTAATGAAATCTGCACGAAATTGGGTGAAAACTGTGGATGATGGGATAACTAGGAGGTTCTTCTCCACACATGACACACTTGCATACAAAACGATTTCCAGTTGCTTTTCAATAAACCATGAATTCTCAATGCCCCAGATTAACCGTGAATTGCACTAATTAACCCTCAGATTTTCCTAATTTTATTGAATTGGATGATTGCATTCGACAACCCAAAGCAATCCCCACAAGTTCCCTACATGAATTGCATAATAGAGATACAAGCAAAGATCATTAAGTTCTATGAAAATCATAAGCATTGATGAGGCACTTGTAACTATGAATTGCATGATACTTATGCCAAGAATTTACTTAACGCGATCGTGACTAGCAACCTTCACTACTTGTGAATATAAGTTCATAACGATTAGGTGAAACTCCCTTATATTCTAGCATCAAATTCATGCATGCAAATTAAGTTGGCCACCTCAATCAACACACACAAATCAGTTATAATATGAACAGATAAGTAAATTGAATTCACAACTTATGAATCACAACTGGATGTAATCAAATCATATTGCAAGTATAATCATGGTTTCGAATCCCCCCCTAGCTAAGAGGGGTTTAGTTCCTCATACTCACAGAACAAAGATTATTGAATTGAAACATTGAAAACAAAAGAAAGATTACACCTAAAACGTTCCAGCAATCCTAACTCGAATGGCAAGCACGTCCAAGGGCTCTCCTCCTTCCTCTTTGCTGCAGCACAAGGGTTGGTGGTGAGTTTTGGGGGTTATGAATGGTGTTGGGTGGTAGAGGATGGATAGGTAGATAGGTGGATGGAAGGTGGATTTTCGTCAGAAAGTGTGTAGAGAATCTGTTCACAGAGAGAGATAGAGGTTAAATGGTGCGGATGGCTTTATTTATAGGGCTAGGGTTGAAAGGCAATCAAAAAATAATAGGAAAGGTTCAATACTTAGCTATTATGGTTCCCCAATTTATTAGGTAAGAAAGAATCAGAAAATCAAAGAGAAATAGGAATGTGAAATTCGGCAGAATTGTGTAGGACAGATTCAGGAATGTGTTTTGAGGCACAAAATAGGTAAGAATCCTTTCCCCTTGTGTGGCAAGAATTGAAACAAAAGGGAATGTAATTTTGGGTCAGAAAATAGGTAAAAAGAGGATCCCTTGTGCGGCAAGGTTGGGAAGAGAAAGGGAAAGGCACTTATGTGGCAGATTTTGGAAGAAAAGGAAAGGAGATATGCGGCAAGGTTAGGGAAAAGTTCTAGCACTTCTAGAAACATGTAATGAGGCAACCTAACATGTTTTGGAACCCTTTTATGGCTGGAACATAGGTGAGGAAGGATTAGAAAACTCTAAGCCAAGAATAGCAACTTTCAAGAATGGAAACCTCTAAGAATAGAAACTTCCAACTTTAGAAACTTCGGCTTCCAATTTTGAACTCTTCATTCTTCATTCAATCCTAAGCTCATTTGATCTTCAATTTCGTCCATCCACTTAGCTCCAAGCATGTGCAATCAATCCCAAGCCTAAAACTGCTCCAAAAGGCACCAAAATGCACTTTCTTGCTCCTATAGCCCTTAGAACCTGAAAACACACGAAAATGGCTTAAAAGACTAAAATAACTAAGAACTAACAACCTAAATGCAAGGAAACAAGCTAACTAAGTGATGTAAATATGCTCCTATCAAATACCCCCACACTTAGCTTTTGCTAGTCCTCGAGCAAAACAAAAGAAACAAAAGAAACAAAACTCAATCTAAACCTTCCAACAATTGCCTTAGGGATTTCTAATGCACATGACATATTAAAAATCATCACTTGCACAGACTTTAGTCATCCTTCCCTTGAGCACATACTTAATCATAGTCACCATTCATTAGCTCGCATTGAATCAATTAAAACAACATTTTGAATATAGTAACATGCCTTAGAGAATCCCTCAATTCCTTACTAGATAATCACTCAATTTTCATTCAGATTTTCTGACTACACACCCTACACTAGGTATATGTGAGAAGATTGATGTAAACATGAAAACTAATACTCACATATGTTGCAACAAAGAAAGCACTTTTCCGGAGTTAATAAGCATATTTAGATATGATCTCATGAATGGAATGCTACTACTTAGATGCGAGAACCAGTGACACCATATGCTCATACCAATTCCAAACTCCACATATTGAAACACACAACACCCAAGATCGAAGTTAAAGGGTTGTAACGGGGGTTGGGGTGTTGGGTAAGAAAGAAAGGATATGGAAAACAAGGGTTCTTAAAGAATAGCAAGCAAAGCAATGAAATCAACACTCAGAATTCACTTTGGAATGCAGAAATTTAACTTTGAACAAAAAGGGGAGATTTACACATTTTAGGGCCAGATTTGATGTTTTGGACCCTTCCTTCAACAATCAACACTTGTGAGCTCATTCTCACTTATTTTTCAACTCTTGTTCATTCTTTTCACAACTTTTTCTTTTTCTTTTTCTTTTTCCACGAATTTTTCTTTTTATTTTCTCAAACCCATGCCTTATTAATTTTTTTTTTGGCACACACACACACACATCCCTTCCCCCACACTTGTTTTTCTGCAAGAAGACAATCAAAAGGAATTATTTTTAAGTCATGCTTCACTATGCTTTATGAACAAGGGTATGGATGGTCCTAATCTAGGCTAGGTGAGGATAATGTGGTTCACAAAGAAAATAGGCTAAACAAGGCTCAAAGGGGTTTAAACCTACAAAACAAATGATATAGGGGGTTCGGCAGTTTGGCTGTGGTGGTTCACTAAATAACTTCATCTTGATCGTGTGTTATGCAAATCAATGTCATGCTTTGAATGGAATGGGCATGAGTTCTAGTATTTGGAACTAAATGATGAAACGCCTTCTAAGTAGCAACCAAGCAAAGAATAATGAGATCATGCAACGACTTTAGAAAACAACAAATGCACAGATTAATAACTCTCCAAAAGAACGTTTTAGGCTCAAGTCTCACAAGGTTGTAGCGTTAATTTGAGTTCCTTCCTTCAAGCATGTTACAAAAACTGATTTTTCCTTTATGATTGCATGTGAATTCATAAATTATAACCACAACCAAGCACAAACCAAAGAGTAAATCAAACTTTCATCCATGTTTATAACTCTCTTTAACAGTCATGCAATTGAAAACCAAATCCTCATCATTGTGTTGGAAGGTACCTAAGACACAAACACACAAAAAAGAGGCTAAAAACACCTTTAAAACTGATTTTTTTTCAAATTTTCGTATTTTTACATCAAAGCATACAAAAACACTCCAAAACAGCTTAACAACACTTAAAAATAGTGAGGAACAACTTTTGAAGCAATGGGTGATAAAATCCCACGAATTTGCATCAAAAACACTTTGTTACCCCCCCACACTTAAATCAAACATTGTCCTCAATGTTTTAAGCATAAACTCACAGAAAACAAACAAATAACATAGCTAACAAACATGACATGATAAAGGCAGTAAAGAGAAGGGTTTAGGAACGCAAATCTGGTTGCTGGGTGATTCCTAGAACTTCCTTCGTTAAATGCATGGGTTACCTTCCAAGAAGCGCTTGCTTTAACGTCGTGCAGCCGGACGATACCTCCAATTAAGCATCATTGGAGGCCACGGCATGTAGGTGATCTTTGAATGGGAGGTGATACTTGAAATGATCCGGCAATGGTTTAAATTCTAGTGTGGGTGCCTGAATCTTTAAAATGAGCCAGTTATTAGAAAACAGAATTGAAATTGGAGAAGATGGCTTACTTGCTTGCTCCGACACAAACTCAATTACAAACACCACATTTTTGAATGTTTCAGGAATGTTGGACTTGGCCAGATTGACTAGGATGGTTGTGACTTGTCCCGTGTCCTCAAACTCAACTTCTTTGGGCTTTGTTGTCACATATATGTCCTCTTTGATGAATTCTTGGTATTCTCCAGCCACTTCCTTCTCTTGAATCCTTCTTCTTGATGTACAAAGTTCTTTGAACACTTCAAGACAATCTGGAACTTGATTTGGTGTGCCAAGAATTGGGATATCACTTTGCACATTTGGAATGGCTGCCACAATGTCCTTTTCACTCTCATCTTTCTTGGTAATTAAAAACCTGCAAGGAAAAGGGACATTTGAAGGAATAACATTAGAATGAATTGAATTTGGCACGTCCTTACTTGTGGTGGGTGGTTTAGAGGGCTTAGGGGGCTGCGGCAAGGGTTGTTCTACCCTTGCCGTGTGTATGTCTTCTTCCTCCTCCTCGATCAACAGCTCCTCATCCACTTCTAGGCTATGTTTGGACGTTTTTAGGTCAGCTCCAACCTTCATACCACTTCCCAAAGTGATAGCATCATGGTTTTCAAAATCTTCCTTCGAATTTGCAATAGTTGAGTTGGAGAGTTCACTTTGCTCTTGAATCTGCACCATGAACTCCATAATCTGCCCAACTTGCTTCTCCAATTCGTCCACTCTTTTGACTCGGTCTTTCATCTCTTTGTTTTGATTTTCTACTCCCTGTGTCAAAGAGGTGATTAATTGAATAATGTTATCATTACACAAAGACATACCTGAGTTTGTTTGGGCAGATTGTGGTGGAGGTTGTAATGGTGCATGTGGCCATTGATAAAACTCCTCAGATGGCTGCAATTGTTCTTCTTTTTGTGAGCCCTGCGTCAAAGGGATTAGTCCTTCAAGAATTTCATTATAACTAATGAGCATACTTGAATTCGATTGGAATTGTTGTGGGGGAGGCTGTGGTGGCTGCATAGGTCTTGAATAGAACTCCTCTTCTTGCTGCCAGTATCCACCTTGTTGAAATTGTTGAGGTTCCTCCCACATATAATCTGGATAATCTCTCCAATCCGAATTGTAAGCGTTGGAAAACATGTTGTCCCATGATTGGCTATGGCCTTGATAACCCCAAGCATCTTCATTCGCAACGAATTGAGAACATTGATGAGTTGGATATCCTTGCCCATAGGACACACCACATATAGGGACACTTTGCATTGTGGTCCTTTCGGCATATTGTGACAATTGAGAAGTAAGTTTCGCCAATTGAGCTTGAATGGTAGCAAAATCCATGTCTTACTTCTTTAGTACCTGAAAATCAAGGAAACAAAACTAAATCAAATATCAAAAGTAAAAGACACAAACAAAAACAAATGGGATTAGCTAAAGAAAACAAGAAAACAACACAAAGTCAGAAACTAAAACTAAAACAAAATAAACGAAAAGAAAAGAACCAAGGAATTAGCAAAGTTGCTAATCCCCGGCAACGGCGCCAAAAATTTGATGCAATGTAAAACAGCACACAAATTAAACCCTCTTGTTGACAATTGTAGTATAGATTCAAGTAGGGATCGTTCTGGACCGGGGATTATGAGGGCTTGCTAAAACCTCTAAACTGACTCAAAAACATAAAAACAAAGTTAAAAACACTTAACAAGACTCAAAGAATGCAAAACTAAACTCTAGTACACTAAAACAACTTTAAAACACTCAAAACTGCCTAAAAACACAAACTGGGAAGTTTTGGACTCTAAACACAATTTTGGACGAAAATAAGTTTTAACTTGACTCAAAACACTCAAAAACACAAACTAAAACAGTTTCTAACTAATATGACTCAACAAGTAAAGGGGGATTGGGTTTTGACGAATTTGAAAACAAAACAAGAAACTTAAAGTACTAATGAAATCTGCACAAAATTGGGTGAAAACTATGGATGATGGGATAACTAGGAGGTTCTTCTCCACACATGACACACTTGCATACAAAACGATTTCCAGTTGCTTTTCAATAAACCATGAATTCTCAATGCCCCAGATTAACCGTGAATTGCACTAATTAACCCTCAGATTTTCCTAATTTTATTGAATTGGACCCTTTGTTTTTACTAATGTTTTTCCTCATGGTGCAGTCCAAGTCCAAAGCTTGAAAACCGGACACGAATTCAAGGTGAATGGGCATCGTTTGAAGCCCTATTACGACCTGTTTGAGGAGCATGTGGTGGAGGACCTACCCCTCGATGCCGTGGGCTCCAAGGAAGCTTGAAGGATGGTATTCGTCTTGCTGCACGACGTTAAAGCAAGCGCTTCGTGGGAGGCAACCCATGCCAATAAAGAACACCTAGAATCGGCTCTACATCCAAATTTGCTTCTTTTCAACCTTTTTCCTTGCTGCCCTTATCTTTCTATGCTTATGTGTTGCTTGTTAGATTGTTTTTATGTGAGTTTATGTTTGAAACATTGAGGACAATGTTTGGTTTAAGTGTGGGGGGGGGGGGTAAACAAGCTGTTTTTGCATGATTTTCGTGGGTTTTTATCACCTATCACTTCTAATATTGTTTCTCACTGTTTTAAGTGTTTTTAGTGTGTTTTGAGGTAGTTTTGTGTGTTTTGAAGTAAAAATATGACAATTAAAAAAAAAAATCAGTTTTTGAAGTGTTTTTAGAGTTGTTTTTGTGTGTTTGTTTGTGTCTTAGGGTACCTTCCAACACAATGATGAGGATTTGGTTTTTAATTGCATGACTATTAAAGAGAATTATAAACATGGATGGAAGTGTGATTTACTCTTTGGTTTATGCTTGGTTGTGGTTATAATTTATGAATTCACATGCAATCATAAAAGAAAAAAAACTAATTTTTGTAACATGCTTGAAGGAAGGAACTCAAATTAACGCTACAACCCTGAGAGACTTGAGCCTAAACGTTCTTTGGAGAGTTAAAAATCTGTGCATTTATGGTTTTCTAAAGTCGTTACATGATCTCATCTTGGTTGCTACTTAGAAAGCGTTTCATCATTTAGTTCCAAATACTAGAACTCATACCCATTTCATTCAAAGCATTCAAAGCATGATATTGAAGTGCATAACACATAAACAAGATGAAGTTGTGTAGTGAACCAGTGCCAAATAGCCTTATCCCTCTGCATTAAGTTTTGTAGGATTAACCCCCATTGAGCCTTGTTTAGCCATTTTCATTGTTTACCCACATGTTCCATACCTATCCTAGATTAGGACCATCCTTACCCTTGTTCTTAAGGCATAGTGAAGCATGACCTAGAGTGAATTCCCTTTGTTCATTATTAGGCAGCAAACAAGTGTGGGGGAAGGGATTTTTGTGTGTGGGTGTGTGCCAAAGTATCAAAAAAAAAAGAAGGCACGGGTAGAAAAGAAAAAAGAAAAAAAAAAGAGAGAAGAAAAATTGTGGAAAAAAAAAGAATGAAAAAGAGTTGAAAAATAAGTGAGAATAAGCTCACAAGTGTTGGTTGTTGAAGAAAGGGTCCAAAAAGTTGAATTCGGCCCTAAGTATGTGTGATCTTCCCTATATGTATCAAAGTTCGTGGCTGTGTTTCAAAAGGGAGTTCTAAGTGATGTGAAAATTACTTGACACTCAAATTAAAACCCTATCGACGTAGTATATGAAAGTAGGGATCGTTTTAGGCCGGGGATTAGAAGGGATGCTAATCTATACAATTTAAACTCTAAAACACTAAACTAGACTCTTATGACTCAAAACTGACCAAATTGACTCAAAACAGATACTAGAGAGTGAATTGGACAAATTCTAGACTAGTAAGACTCAAAACACAAAAAGGGGACAGATTTGGACGAATTTGACAAAACTAAAACACAAATAAGAACTGAGGGGGTTTTTGGACGAATTTGACAAAACTAAGTAAATTGCAGCAACCAAAGTAAGTTAAAACGAAATTAAGGTGAATTCAAGGGTGAAAAGCTAGTTAGAGGATCCTTCTCCACACATGAAACATATGCATACAAATTGATTTTGATGTGATTAAAGTTAAGCACACAAATTAAACCCTCTTGTTATCAATTGTAGTATAAACGCAAGTAGGGATCGTTCTGGACCGGGGATTAGGAGGGCTTGCTAATCTAACACAAACTGACTCAAATAAGCAAAACAAGACTCAAAAGACACTAAATAAACTAGTAAGACTCAAAACAGGTTCAAAACACTCAAAACTGCTTAAAAACACTAATTGGACAGATTCTAGACACTAGACACAACTTTGGACGAAAATTGAATTAAACTTGACTCAAAACACACAAAGACACAAACTAAGACAGATTCTAACTAATTTGACTCAAACAAGTGAAAGGGGATTGGTTTTAGAGTGAAACTAAGTTAAAACTCACACAGACTTTAAACTAGGTAGATTTAGAGGAAATTGGGTTTTTAGGATGGATGGTGAACTAGCTAGAGGTTTCCTTATCCACACATGACTTATATGCATATAACTTGATTTCCAGTTACGTTTTCATTGAATTACGAATGACAATGCCCCAGATTAACAGTGTCAATCACTAATTAACCCTCAGATTCTCCTAATTTCATTGAATTGGACGGACAACTCATCTACAACCAAATTATTCTCATCAATTTCCCTACATGACATCATAATAGAGACACAATCAGAGATCATTATGCTCAATGAGAATCATAATCATTGACGAGGTATTCATAACTATGACATCATGTTACTCACACCAAGAATTGAACTTAACACGATTGTTCCAGCAACCTTTACTACTTGTGAACATAAAATTGTAACAATTATGTGAAACTTACTTATATCCTAGCATCAAATTTATTTCCTTCTTCACAACTTCCATTATGGGTGGATTGAGTCGGCGTTGTGCTTCTCGAGATGGTTTGGCTCCTTGTTCCGAAAGAATACGATGCATGCAAGTGGTGGGGCTAATTCCCTTGATATCGGCCAAGGTCCATCCAATGGCTGTTTTATACTCTCTCAAAACACGCACCAATCTGTCCTCTTCTTGTGCCGTGACTGAGGATGAGATGATGACCGGCAATGTCTCATGATCTCCCAAGCAAACATACTTCAAGTGACTTGGTAACGGTTTAAGTTCAAGGGAGGGTGGCTGTATTACTGAAGGAAGCAACTTATTAGTCAAAATCGAATCTGAAATTGGGATTGGGGGCTTACCATATTGTTTTGGCAATGATTTTAGGGCAGCCACCATCTCAGCTACATCATCACTAGGGGGCACGGCATGGTGTTCTTCAATGGTGCCGTCGGTTGTGCTTGGTTCTACCCCATGGTTCTTGCATCCAATTCCATTTGTAAGAACCGTTTCAAGCGCATCGTCACGCAATTGTTCCAAGTGCTCCTGCGACATTGAATCAATTATATCAATTGCAAAGCAAGAATGATCATCATTAGGATATTTCATAGCTTCGAAAATTTTAAAATCAATAACATCCCCATCAAACTCCATTGTCAGGATCCCTGTGAACACATCAATCTTTGTGCGAGCTATTTTTATGAACGGTCTTCCAAGTAGAATCGGCAATGGGGTGGAATGGGCCGAATCTTCCATCTCTAGCACGTAGAAATCAGCGGGGAAGATGAGATGATTAACCTCCACTAAGACATCCTCCAAAACTCTCTTTGGATAAGCGTTAGATCTATCGGCTAATTGAATAATCACTCCATCATTTTCAATTCGCCCAAGTTCATAGATGCATAAATAGAATAAGGCATGACATTTATTGATGCACCTAGATTTAACATGGCATGTTCGAACCTAGTATTACCAATAACACATGGAATTGTAAAGCTACCTGGGTCCTTGCATTTGGGAGGCAATTTGCGTTGCAACACCGCTGAAACATTTTCACTTACCCGAACCACCTCTTTGGTCGAAAATCTCCTCTTTGTTGTGCACAGCTCCTTCAAGAATTTGGCATATTTGGGAACTTGCTTGATTGCATCAAGGAGTGGAATGTTGACTTGCACCTTTCGAAACGTTTCTAGAATGTCCTTTTCGGTTTCCTCCTTCCTTGATTGCATAAATCTACGAGGAAATGGTGCATTGGGTGGAACAAGGTTAGAATCAATCGAATTTGAACCCAACTTACCATTGTTGGACGATTTGGGAAGTTTAGGTGCATTGGAAGGCTGCGGCAAGGTTGGAACAACCCTTGCCGTGGGTGTCTCTTGTTCTCCCTTCTCTTGTAACAACGTCTCGTCCTCCTTTTGGGCAGATTTAGATGTCTTTGGATTGGTCCCAACCTCTTTGCCACTTCTTAGGGTCATGGCCTTGACAGATTCGAATCCTCCCTTCGGATTCATAGTGGTAGAACTAGGAAGTTTGCCATGCTCTCGAAACTGCCCCATAAACTCAGCCATTTGTCTCATCTGTTTCTTCAATTCAGTCACCTCCCTGGCTTGATTTTGCACCTCCTAGGCATAGTTTTGCATCTCTTTGGTTTGATTTTGCTGCCCCTGTGCCAAAGTGGTTAGTAATTGAATAACTTGATCATTCTCAAGAGACGAACCTGAGTTATTTTGGGCAGATTGTGTTTGGGATTGCATGGTTGCATATGGCTTTGGAAACATCCCAGGGGTTGGTGGCCGAAATCCACCTTGCTGTTGAGGTTGTTGGGGTTCCCTCCAACGCAGATTTGGATGATCTTTCCAACCCGAATTGTAGGTATTTGCATAGGGATCATATCGGGGCTGATTTTGGCCTTGGAACCCAACAGCGTTGGCACTCTCCCATCCTCCATTCTCAATCAATTGAGGGAAACTTTCAGATTGGTGCCCTTGCATGGTGCACACGGCACAGATTTGTGGTGGTTATGATTTTGGTCATTCGACAACCTGAGACACAAGGAGAGTAAGATTAGCCAATTGTGATTGAATTTCAGAAATTGCACGTACCTCATTGACATGTTGCTGCCGTGGGCTCTCTCTTTGTCCAACACCTTCATATTGTTGTGCATTGAGGGCTCGGTTCGCAATTAAGGTTTTGGCAGCCATAGGCGTCTTGTCAACCAATGCACCACCCGCTGATGCATCTAGCATTTGGCGTTCAATGGGGAGGAGTCCTTCGTAGAAGTATTGAATGAGCAGCTCCTCCTTCATTTGGTGTTGAAGGCATGATGCAACTAGGCCCTTAAAACGCTCATAATATGCAAAGAAAGGCTCTCCTTGATTTTGCTGAATACCACTAATCCGTTTCCTCAAGAGAATGACTCTTGAAGTTGGGAAAAACTTCTCCAAGAATGCTCGTTTCATACTTTCCCAAGATGTGACAGTTCCGGGCGCCAATTCGTACAACCAATCTTTAGCCTTTTCCAACAATGAGAATGGAAAGGCTTTCATCTTCAAAATATTCCCATCAACATTAACGGGTGTCATACTTGAGCAAACCACTTCAAATTCCTTCAAATGCTTGTTTGGATCCTCCATGGACAGCCCATGGTATTTAGGAATGTGATGCAACAAGCTAAACTTCAATTCGAACTCATCGGTCTTATCTGGAGCTGCCCTAGGATATTGGATACATAGGGGTACTGCATTATCCAATCCAGAGGCCGAGAGCACCTTAATGGTTCGATTATCTGCAGCCATAACTTCTTCAACCTCGGCCTCCTCTATCTCCTCAGATTCGGCCTTTTTTTTTGTTCCTCAACCTCGGTTTCAGAACTTGAACTAGGTGGGTGAGGTTCTGGGTTCTTTCTTTTCCTTCTCAAGGTTCGTTCAAAATCGCCGTCAAAATCCAAGATATGCTCACGAACCACTTGAGAACCATGAGTCATAAACTAGTACCTGAAAACAGAGAAAACAAACTAGAATCAGAATCTAGACTAACACACACACGAAGATAAACAAAAAAAACAAAATAACGGGGGATTAGCACAGTTGCTAATCCCCGGCAACGGCGCCAAAAATTTTGATGTGATTAAAGTTAAGCACACAAATTAAACCCTCTTGTTATCAATTGTAGTATAAACGCAAGTAGGGATCGTTCTGGACCGGGGATTAGGAGGGCTTGCTAATCTAACACAAACTGACTCAAATAAGCAAAACAAGACTCAAAAGACACTAAATAAACTAGTAAGACTCAAAACAGGTTCAAAACACTCAAAACTGCTTAAAAACACTAATTGGACAGATTCTAGACACTAGACACAACTTTGGACGAAAATTGAATTAAACTTGACTCAAAACACACAAAGACACAAACTAAGACAGATTCTAACTAATTTGACTCAAACAAGTGAAAGGGGATTGGTTTTAGAGTGAAACTAAGTTAAAACTAACACAGACTTTAAACTAGGCAGATTTAGACGAAATTGGGTTTTTAGGATGGATGGTGAACCAGCTAGAGGTTTCCTTATCCACACATGACTCATATGCATATAACTTGATTTCCAGTTACGTTTTCATTGAATTACGAATGACAATGCCCCAGATTAACCGTGTCAATCACTAATTAACCCTCAGATTCTCCTAATTTCATTGAATTGGACGGACAACTCATCTACAACCAAATTATTCTCATCAATTTCCCTACATGACATCATAATAGAGACACAATCAGAGATCATTATGCTCAATGAGAATCATAATCATTGACGAGGTATTCATAACTATGACATCATGTTACTCACACCAAGAATTGAACTTAACACGATTGTTCCAGCAACCTTTACTACTTGTGAACATAAAATTGTAACAATTATGTGAAACTTACTTATATCCTAGCATCAAATTTATGCATGCCAATTAAGTGTCGACCCTCAATCAACAAACAGAAATAAGTTCTAATTCAAACAGTTCAGCCAATTGCATTCATACTTCAAGAATCTGTAACTGAAATTTATCAAGTCATATCACACACAAAATCATGGTTTCAAAGTAGCCTCTAGCTAAAAACGAGTTTAGCCTCTCATGATTACAGCCAAACAAAGGAAAACTAAATTAATCAACGAAAACATAAGGTAGAAAACACCTAAGAACGCCCAGCACTCCAGATTGGGTGCAAAACGCTCCAAAGCTGCTCCTCCTCTCCTTGCAGGGCTGCGGCACAAGTGGTTTAGGGTTTATGAATGGTGTTTGGAATGGCTGAGATGTGTAGAGGTGTGTAGAATTCGTATGGATGGGTGGTGGTGTGCGGCAAGGCTTGAAAATATGTATATATAGCATAGCAAACCCTAGGGAAATCAGTTTAGGACTTGGACTTAGCAGAAAAATAGGATTAGGGCCCTAGGGTGCGGCAATTAATTTGGAAAAGGAATTGTGGTCCAATTAATCTCTGAAAAGGATTTGTAGAACCCAAATCCACAAGGAAAAGGGCCTAACAATCAGAATCCAATAGGGAAAGGGCCTGAGAGGTGCGGCACAATAGGATAAGGGCAGGGAATACCTTGCAAGGCAAGGAAAAAGGATTCTAGAAGGGAAGGAGACGCCAGATTTTCAGGGTTCTAGAAAGAATGTGTTTTGTGGCAGATTTTGAGGTTTCTAGAAGTATTTGGGGCGTCACTTTTATAGGACAAGGGATAAGACTTCTAGAAATTAGGTTTTAAGTCCCCTAAACTGAAGAAAACAGGTTAGGATAAGATTAGGATAAGATAAGATAAGGTTTGGATAATATAAGGTAGTTTGGATAATGTTTTGGATAATTCCCCTTCTTTATAGCTGATTCCTTATCTTCTTTATGTTTGACTTCTTCCTTCCATCTTCTTAGCTGATTTCAAGCCTTTATATCTTCAATTTCGTCCATCAACTTGCCTCCATGCTTGCACTACCCAATCTTGGCCCAAAAATGCTCTAGAATGCTCCAAATTGCTTCTTTTTGCCATCTTAACACTTAAAACCTACAAACACACGAAAATAGCTTAAAAAACTATAACAAGTAGAAACTAACTAAGAAAATGCAAGAAAACATGCTAACTAAGTCGCATAAATATGCTTCTATCAGATTTTCAGTATTGTTTCTTTAAACCATGAATGACAATGCCCCAAATTAATCGTGAATGCACAAATTAACTTTCAGATTTTCCTTAATTCGTTGAATTGGATGGATAACGCATTGACAATCAAATTATTCTTATCAAGTTCCCTACATGGAATACGCATAATAGAGAAACATTCAAAGATCATTAAGTTCTATGAAAATCATAAGCATTGACAAGACATTCGTAACTATGAAAAGCATGATGATACTCCTGCCATGGATTCACTTAACACGATTGTGACTAGCAACCTTTACTACTCATAAATATAAGTTCATAACAATTAGGTGAAATTCCCTTATATTTTAGCATCAGATTCATGCATGCAAACTAAGTGTGCACCCCTTAACCCACATACAAGAATAAGTTTTAATCAAACAGATAAGTGAATCGCATTCATGTTTTACGAAACAATAACTGGAGGTAATCAATTCATATTAAACACATGTCAATGGCTTCAAATTCACCTCTAACTAAGAAAAACTTAGTTACACATGTTCATGACAATTGAAAAGCAATCTGAAATAAACATTGAAACTAAAACAAGGGAAGAAAGAACTCAGGAAGTCTCCAATGGTTGCAGGTTGTTGCGGCACAAGGTCCTCCTCCAATGGAAGCCACGGCAAAGCTCTCCTCCTCTCCTTCTTGCGGCAAAGGGTGTTTCTGTGTATGGATGGTGATGGCTACGAATTTTGGTGTGGTATAGGGGGTGGTAACCGGCAGCAAAGCCTCAAAATATGTATATATAGGCATGGCAAACCCTAGGGAAATCATGTTACGACTTGGACTTAGCAGAAATAAAGGATTAGGGCCCTAGGGTGCGGCACAAGGCTTAAATCCATCAGGAAAGGGGTTTAGCCCAATTAATTTCTGAAAAGGCTTTGCACAATCCAAATCCACAAGGGAATAGGCTAATTAAATCAGAATCCAAGAGGAATGAGGATAGGGAAGGTGCGGCAGCAATTGGAGGGAAGGGGATGGAGTGCAAGGCAAGGCAAAGGCCTTCTAGAAAGGTTTGGGGCGCCAGATTTTTAGGACTTCTAGAAAGGAGTGTTGTGGCATGTTTCTAGATGGAAAAGACCTCCTAAAAACAGGTTTTAGGCATCCTATTATGAAAAGGAGTCCCCCTTGCAGCTGGAATTATGATAGGATAAGATTAGGATAGGATAAGATAAGATAAGGTTAAGATAAGATAAGGTTGGTTAGGATAATGTTCCATGTTTGTAGCTGATTCCTTATCTTCTTTGACTTGAATTTGTTTCTCCAACTTTTAAACACATTCCTGGCCTCATTTGAACTTCAAATTCGTCCATTCCTTGTGCTCCATATGCATGCAATCCATTTCAGCCCAGAATTGCGCCAAAATGCTCTAAAATGCACTTTCTTGCCAACTTTGCCAATTGGACCTGCAAACACACGAAAATAGCTTAAAACACTATAATAAACATAAACTAACTAAGTAAATGCAAGGAAACAAGCTAAGTCACATAAATATGCTCCTATCACTAAGTGTCATATTCATTACTTTGCTCGCTATTGCTTTAAGAACGTTTGTTTTCCTTACCTTTCTTTGTTAGCCAATACCCCTAGCCCCGTTACAACCCTATACTTCTATCTTGAGTGTTGTGTGTTTTAATATGTGGAGTTTGGGATTGGTATGATCATATGGTGTCCCTGGTTCTCGCATCTAAGTAGTAGCATTCCATTCATGAGATCATATCTAAACATGCTATTTAACTCCAGAAATTGCTTTCTTTGTTATAAACATATGTGAGTGTTCGTTTTCATGCTTACATCAATCTTCTCACATATAACTAGTATAGGGAGTGTAGTTAGAAAATCTAGGTGAAAATAAGAGTGTACCTAGTGAGGAATTGAGTGAATTCTCTAAGGCATGTTACTACATTCAAAACATTGTTTTAATTGGTTAAATGCGAGCTAATGAATGGTGACTGTGATTAAGTATGTACTAAAGGGTGGGGATGACTAAAATCTATGGTTATGATGATCTTGAATATGTCATGTGTGTTGGAAATCCCTGAGGTGAACGTTGGAAGGTCTAGTTTGTTTGGTGTTTGTTTTGTTTCGTTTTGCTTGAGGACTAGCAAAACCTAAGTGTGGGGGAATTTGATAGAAGCATATTTATGCGACTTGGTTAGCTTGTTTTCATGCATTAACGTCCTTAGTTCTTAGTTAATTTTATATTTTGAGCTATTTTCGTGTGTTTGTAGGTTCTAAGTGTCAAAATGGCAAGAAGAAGCAATTTGGAGCATTCTAGAGCATTTTTGGGCCAAGATTGAGTAGTGTAAGCATGGAGGCAAGTTGATGGACGAATTTGAAGACAAAAAGGCTTGAAATCAGCCAGAAAACACTCTTTCTAGAAGTTCTATCCCTTGTCCTACAAAAGTGGCCCCCCAAACCCTTCTAGAAGTCCCAAAATCTGTCATAAAACACATTCCTTCTAGAACCCTAAAAATCTGGTGCCTCCTTCCCTTCTAGAATCCTTTTTCCTTGCCTTGCAAGGCATTCCCTTGCCCTTATCCTATTGTGCCGCACCTCTCAAGCCCTTTCCCTCTTGGATTCTGATTTGTTAGGCCCTTTTCCTTGTGGATTTGGGTTCTACAAATCCTTTTCAGAAATTAATTGGACCACAATTCCTTTTCCAAATTAAATGCCGCACCCTAGGCCTTTATTCCTTAATTCCTTATCTTCTTTGACTTTAGTTTGTTTCTCCAACTTTTAAACACATTCCTAGCCTCATTTGAACTTCAAATTCGTCCATTCCTTGTGCTCCATATGCATGCAATCCATTTCAGCCCAGAATTGCTCCAAAATGCTCTAAAATGCACTTTCTTGCCAACTTTGCCAATTGGACCTACAAACACACGAAAATAGCTTAAAACACTATAATAAACATAAACTAACTAAGTAAATGCAAGGAAACATGCTAACTAAGTCGCATAAATATGCTCCTATCAAATTTCCCCACACTTAGCTTTTGCTGGTCCTCGAGCAAAACAAAACAAACAAAACATCCTAAACCTTCCAACATTCGCCTCAAGGATTTCCAATGGTACATAACATGCTAAAAATCACTACCTACATAGATTTTAGCCATCCCTACTCTCAAGCACATATGTAATCATAGTCATCACTTACTAGCTCGCATTTAATCAATTAAAACAATGTTTTGAATCTAGTAACATGCCTTAGAGAATCCCTCAATTCCTCACAAAATATACACTCTATTTTCACACATAATTTCTAACTACACACCCTACACTAGGTACATGTGAGAAGATTGATGTAAACAAGAAAACTAGTACTCACATATGTCATAACAAAGAAGGCACTTTCTGGAATTATTAAGCATGTATAGATATGATCTCATGAATGGAATGCACTTAGCCGCGAGAACCAGGGATACCATATGCTCATACCAATCCCAAACTCCACATATTGAAACACACAACACTCAAGATAGAAGTATAGGGTCGTAACGGGGCTAGGGGTTTTGGCTAACAAAGAAAGGTAAGGAAAACAAACGTTCTTAAAGCAATAGCAAGCAAAGCAATGAAATCAACACTTAGAATTCACTTTTGAATGCAGCAACCAACTTTGAACACAAAGGGAAGATTCATACAACTTTTAGGGCCAGATTCAATCTTTTGGACCATTTCTTCAACAACCAACACTTGTGAGCTCATTCTCACTTGTTTCTCAACTCTTTTTCTTTCTTTTCTTTTCTTTTCACGTTTTTCTTTTCTTTTCTTTTTTTTTTCTTTTTTTCATGCCCTTTCTCTTTGGCACACAAAACCTTCCCCCACGCTTGTTTTTCTGCATAATATCGATAAAAAAGAATTCCCTCTAAGTCATGCTTCACTATCCTTTAAGAACAAGGGTATGGGTAGTCCTATTCTAGGCTAGGTAAGGATAATGTGGCTAACAAAGAAAATTAGGCTAAACAAGGCTCAACGGGGTTAAACCTACAATACATTTGCAAAGGGTGAAGGCTTTTTGGCTTTGGTTTAAACTAAACAACTTCATCTTGTTATTTGTTATGCTAATCAATTTCATGCTTTGAATGAAACGGACATGAGTTCTAGTATTTGGAACTAAATGATGAAACGCATTCTAAGTAGCAACCAAGCAAAGAATTATGAGATCATGCAACGACTTTAGAAAACAAGAATGTCAAGATTAATAACTCTCTAAATAAACGTTTAGGCTCAAGTCTCTCAGGGTTGTAGCGTTATTTTGAGTTACTTTCTTCAAGCATGTTACAAAAACTGATTTTTTTTCTTCTATGTGATTACATGTGAATTCGTAAACAACAACTACAATTAAGCATAAACCAAAGAGCATATCAAACTTCTATCCATGCTTATAACTTTCTTTAACAGTCATGCAATTAAAAACCAAATCCTCATCATTGTGTTGGAAGGTACCCTAAAAACACTTTAAAACACACCAAACACTCTTAAAAACAGTGAGAAACAACTTTAGAAGTGATGGGTGACAAAATCCTACGAATTTTCATGAAAAACACTTTGTTTACCCCCCCCCCCCCACACTTAAACCAAACATTGTCCTCAATGTTTTAGACATAAACTCACACATAAGCAAGCAAACAACACAACTACAAGCATGACAAATATGGCAAAGTAAAAGCAGTAAAGAGTAGGGATGGCAACGGTTCGGTTTGGGGACGGAAATGCTATATCCATCCCCATAACCACCAAAAATAAACATATCCATAACTGCAAATTAACATCGGGTATTATCCATAACCATACCCACCGGGTAACAGATTCCTCATCGGTTAACGGGTATATCCATCTTTGTCAATACAAAAAATATATTCGTTCAATTGAGAAATTATAAGTTAGTAGATATCAATTTCGTCATTAAACATTTGATGTATAAAATGATCCAATGAATGGATCTTATTGAGTATAAAAATTAAAACACTGATGATGTTGGCTTGTCTTTGTTATGTCCTATAAGCACCATTGAGTTTGCATTGATTTTGATTCAAAATTTTACTTTCCTACAAAATGCAACTTTTGTATTCTCAAGGTAATGGTTTGGTAAATAATAGATATACAAATATATATATATATATATATATATATATATATATATTATACTATTATATTATATATAAATTATATTATTTACTAATCGGATCAGATTCGGTTATGGATACGGTTTGGGGACCTCTATAACCATATCCAAAACCATAACCGAATAATATAAACGGTTTTTCCCCATATCCAAACCATACCTAAATTTTCATATCCAAATCCAATCCATTCGGATGGTTATCCACGATTATCGGATTTAACGGTTAGAATTGCCATCCCTAGTAAAGAGAAGGGTTAAAGAACGCAAATCTGGTGTTTGGAGCTAGAATTCCATCTTGTCCTCGTTTGAACACATGGGTTGCCTCCCAAGAAGCGCTTGCTTTAACGTCTTCCAGCTGACGATACCTTCTTTTAAGCTTGAATAGGGCCAACGGCATGGAGGGGTACATTCTCCACGACATGCTCCTCAAAATACTCATACATGGGCTCTATGAATGGAAGGGGATAGTAATCTTTCCTGATTGGGGTGTTGAGCATCCTAAAGTCAATGTAATCATTCCCACCAGCTTGTATTCGATTGGGGACCTCCACCATACAAGGTAACATCCTATTAGTTGAAATTGGAATCGAAATTTGAATAGGTGGCTTACCAACGTACTCCAATGAAGTGGCAGCACTATCAACAAATGCATGTGGGGTGCTCTCGGCCAGATTTGGGGGTTTTAGGGTTGTGGCCGTGCAATCCTTGTGCTTCACTCCAATTCCCTCATATTTGGTGGTTCGAAATGCATCATTCTTGATTGGTGCTGAATGTTCCTGCCCTTTATTTTTTATTACATCAATGACAATGATGCGAAATATATAAGCACACAAATTACACCCTCTTGTTGACAATTGTAGTATAGATGCAAGTAGGGATCGTTCTAGACCAGGGATTAGGAGGGATTGCTAAAACACTTTGAACTGACTCAAAAACGTAAAACTAAGTTAAAAACACTAAACTAGACTCAAAGAATGCAAAACTAGACTCTAAGACACTAAAACAACTCAAAAGACTCAAAACAAGCTAAAAGACTCAGATCTGCCACTAAGAGTATGTTTGGACGAAAATAAGTTTTGACTTGACTCAAAACACTTAAAAACACAAAATAAATTAGTTTCTAACAAATATGACTCAACAAAGTAAATGGGGATTGGGTTTTGACGAATTTGAAAACAAAACAGATAAAGTAAAGAACTAATGAAATCTGCACGAATTTGGATGAAACTATGGATGATGGACTAGCTAGGAGGTTCTTCTCCACACATGACATATGATAGGAGCATATTTACATCACTTAGTTAGCTTGTTTCCTTGCATTTAGGTTGTTAGTTCTTAGTTATTTTAGTCTTTTAAGCCATTTTCGTGTGTTTTCAGGTTCTAAGGGCTATAGGAGCAAGAAAGTGCATTTTGGTGCCTTTTGGAGCAGTTTTGGGCTTGGAATGGATATCACATGCTTGGAGCAAAAGGAATAGACGAAATTGAAGAATTGAAGATGTTAGGATTCCTAATCAACAAAGGATTCCTAATCAACAAAGAATTCCTAATCAACGAAGGATTCCTAATCAAAGGAGGATTCCTAGTTGAACAAGGATTCCTACTCAAACAAGGATTCCTACTTGAAGTAGGAAAGTGATGTGAAATTAAATTGCACTCAAATTTAAACCCTATCAATGTAGTATGTGTAAGTAAGGATCGTTCTAGCCGGGGATTAGAAGGGATGCTAATCTACACTAATTAAACTCTAAAACACTAAACTAGACTCAAAACAGCAAATAGAACTCAAACTAGACAGTTTCTGGACTCTAGACACTCAAAACAAGCTTAAAACACTAAAAACAGAAAGAAACAATAAAAAAGACTCAAATCTAGACCGAACAATTGGTTTTGACGAAAATAGAACTTAAAAGATGATGTGATTAAAGTTAAGCACACAAATTAAACCCTTTTTTTATCAATTGTAGCAAAGTATGTAAGTAGGGATCGTTCTAGGCCGGGGATTAGGAGAGCTTGCTAATCTAACACAAACTGACTCAAATAAGCAAAACAAGACTCAAAAGACTCTAAATAGACTAGTAAGACTCAAAACAGGTTCAAAATACTCAAAACTGCTTAAAAACACTAATTGGACAGATTCTAGACACTAGACACAACTTTGGAGGAAAATTGAATTAAACTTGACTCAAAACACACAAAGACACAAACTGAGACAGATTCTAACTAATTAGACTCAAACAAGTGAAGAGGGATTGGTTTTACAGTGAAACTAAGTTAAAACTAATACAGACTTTAAACTAGGCAGATTTAGACGAAATTGGGTTTTTAGGATGGATGGTGAACTAGCTAGAGGTTTCCTTATCCACACATGACTTATATGCATATAACTTGATTTCCAGTTACGTTTTCATTGAATTATGAATGACAATGCCCCAGATTAACCGTGTCAATCACTAATTAACCCTCAGATTCTCCTAATTTCATTTGAATTGGACGGACAACTCATCTACAACCAAATTATTCTCATCAATTTCCCTACATGACATCATAATAGAGACACAATCAGAGATCATTACGCTCAATGAGAATCATAAGCATTGACGAGGCATTCATAACTATGACATCATGTTACTCACACCAAGAATTGAACTTAACACGATTGTTCCAGCAACCTTTACTACTTGTAAACATAAGTTTGTAACAATTATGTGAAACTTACTTATATCCTAGCATCAAATTTATGCATGCCAATTAAGTGTCGACCCTCAATCAACAAACAGAAATAAGTTCTAATTCAAACAGTTAAGCCAATTGCATTCATACTTCAAGAATCTGTAACTGAAATTTATCAAGTCATATCACACACAAAATCATGGTTTCAAAGTAGCCTCTAGCTAAAAACGAGTTTAGCCTTCATGATTACAGCAAGACAAAGGAAAATTAAATTAATCAACGAAAACATAAGGTAGAAAACACCTAAGAACGCCCAGCACTCCAGATTAGGTGCAACACACTCCAAAGCTGCTCCTCCTCTCCTTGCACAAGTGGTTTAGGGTTTATGAATGGTGTTTGGAATGGTTGAGATGTGTAGAGGTGTGTAGAATTCGTATGGATGGGTGGTGGTGTGCTGCAAGGCTTGAAAATATGTATATATAGCATAGCAAACCCTAGGGAAATCAGTTTAGGACTTGGACTTAGCAGAAAAATAGGATTAGGGCCCTAGGGTGCGGCAATTAATTTGGAAAAGGAATTGTGGTCCAATTAATCTTTGAAAAGGATTTTTAGAACCCAAATCCACAAGGAAAAGGGCCTAACAATCAGAATCCAAGAGGGAAAGGGCCTGAGAGGTGCGGCGCAGTAGGATAAGGGTAGGGAATGCCTTGCAAGGCAAGCAAAAAGGATTCTAGAAGGGAAGGAGACGCCAGATTTTCAGAGTTCTAGAAAGAATGTGTTTCTAGGCTGATTTTGGGGTTTCTAGGAGAGTTTCGGGCGCCACTTTTGTAGGAGAATGGATAGGACTTCTAGAAATCAGGTTTTAAGTCCCCTAAACTGAACAAAACAGGTTAGGATAAGATTAGGATAAGATAAGATAAGGATTGGATAAGATAAGATAAGATAAGGTTGTTTTGGATAATTCTCCTTCTTTTGAGCTGATTCCTTATCTTCTTTATCTTTGACTTCTTTATTCCATCTTCTTAGCTGATTTCAAGCCTTTATATCTTCAATTTCGTCCATCAACTTGCCTCCATGCTTGCACTACCCAATCTTGGCCCAGAAATGCTCTAGAATGCTCCAAATTGCTTCTTTTTGCCATCTTGACACTTAAAACCTACAAACACAAGAAAATAGCTTAAAACACTATAATAAGTAGAAACTAACTAAGAAAATGCAAGAAAACATGGTAACTAAGTCGCATAAATATGCTCCTATCAAATTCCCCCACACTTAGCTTTTGCTAGTCCTAAAAAAAAACGAAACAAAACACAACAAAACAAACACCAAACAAACTAGACCTTCCAACATTCACCTCAGGGATTTCCAACATACATGACATATTCAAGATCATCATAACCACAGATTTTAGTCATCCCCACCCTCTAGCACATACTTAATCACAGTCACCATTCATTAGCTCATATTCAACCAATTAAAACAATGTTTTGAATGTAGTAACATGCCTTAAAGAATTCACTCAATTCCTCACTAGGTACACTCTTATTTTCACTCAGATTTTCTAACTACACACCCTACACTAGTTATATGTGAGAAGATTGATGTAAATATGAAAACTAATACTCACATATGTTTATGACAAAGAAAGCAATTTCTGGAGCTATCAATGCATGTTTAGATATGATATCTTGAATGGAATGCTACTACCTAGATGCGAGAACCAGGAATACCATACGCTCGTACCAATCCCAAACTCCACATATTGAAACACACAACACTCAAGATTGAAGTATAGGGTTGTAATGGGGCTAAGGGTATTGGCTAACAAAGAAACGTAAGGAAAACAAACGTTCTTAAAGCAAAAGCAAGCAAAATAATGAATATGACACTTAGAACTCCCTTTCTTGAATGCAGCCGCCCACTTTGATACATAAGGGGAAGATTACACATATTTTAGGGCCAAATTCAACTTTTTGGACCCTTTCTTCAACAATCAACACTTGTGAGCTTATTCTCACTTATTTTGAACACTTTTCATACTTTTTTTTCACAAACTTTTCTTCTTTCTCTTTTGCACGAATTTGTCTTCTCTTTTTTTTTTTTTTTTTTTTTTTCACCCGTGCCTCTTTTGTGACTTTGGCACATATAAACGCACAACATTCTTTCCCCCACACTTGTTTGCTGCCCAACAACGAACAAAGGGAATTCACTCTAAGTCATGCTTAGCTACGCCTTAAGAACAAGGGTAAGGATGGTCCTAATCTAGGCTAGGTAGGGATAATGTGGGTAAACAAAGAACATAGGCTAAACAAGGCTCAAAAGGGTTAAACCTACAAAACAAATGAGAAAGGGAAAAGGTTTTTTGGCACTGGTTCACTACACAACTTCATCTTGTTTATGTGTTATGCACTTCAATATCATGCTTTGAATGAAACGGGTATGAGTTCTAGTATTTGGAACTAAATGATGAAATACCCTCTAAGTAGCAACCAAGCAAAGAATGATGAGATCATGCAACGACTTTAGCAAAACAATAAATGCACAGATTTTTAACTCTCCAAAGAACGTTTTAGCCTCAAGTCTCTCAGGGTTGTAGCGTTAGTTTGAGTTCCTTCCTTCAAGCATGTTACAAAAAATGATTATTTCTCTTTTTGAGTAAACATGAATTCATGAATTATAACCATAATCAAGCATAAACCAGAGAGTAAATCAAACATTCATCCATGTTTATAACTCTCTTTAACAACCATGTAATTAAAAACCAAATCCTCATCATTGTGTTGGAAGGTACCCTAAGACACAAACAAACACACAAAAACAACTCTTTTTGGGTTTTTCAAAACACTTTTTTCAAATTTTTATGAAATTTTCGGATTTACTTTTCCAAACACACTAAAATGCTTCAAAACACACTAAAAACACTTAAAAACAGTGAAAAACAACATTCGAAGTGATAGGTGATAAAATCCCACGAAAATCATGCAAAAACAACTTGTTTACCCCCTCCACACTTAAACCAAACATTGTCCTCAATGTTTCAAGCATAAACTAACAGAAAGCAAACAGCAAACAACCCAACTAACTAACATGACACACATGGCAAAGTAAAAGCAATAAAGAGTAGAGTTAGGAACGCAAATCTGGGTTTGAGCTGGTTGTTCCTAGGTCTTCTTTATTCGAATGCATGGGTTGCCTCCCAAGAAGCGCTTGCTTTAACGTCTTGCAGCCGGACGATTCCTCGGTTTAAGCATCATTGGAGCCCACGGCATGGAAGGGAACTTCTTCCACAACCTGCCCCATAATGTTCTCGTAGTACGGCTTCAAACGGTGCCCGTTCACCTTGAATTCTTGTCCGTTCCTTAAGCTTTGGACTTGGACTGCACCATGTGGAAAAACATTAGTAACAACAAAAGGTCCAATCCACTTAGAACGTAACTTACCAGGGAATAAACGTAAACGGGAGTTGAAAAGCAACACTTTCTGCCCAATTGAAAATGTTTTGCCCCGAATCATCTTGTCATGAAACGCCTTTGTTTTCTCCTTGTAGATTCGGGCATTCTCATATGCTTCATTCCTTATCTCCTCAAGTTCATTCAATTGGAGCTTTCTATGCACTCCAGCCGCATCTACGTCCAAATTGAATGTTTTCACAGCCCAATGTGCCTTGTGCTCTAGTTCCACAGGTAGGTGACACGGCTTGCCATAAATGAGCCGAAATGGAGGCATCCCTAGGGGTGTTTTGTAGGCCGTACAATATGCCCACAGTGCATCATCTAAACGCAAACTCCAATCCTTCCGGGATGGCCCAACAGTCTTCTCGAAAATCTGCTTGATTTCCCTATTCGAAACCTCTGCTTGGCCACTTGTTTGAGGGTGATAAGGCATTGCAACCTTATGCTTGACGTTATACTTCTTAAACAGAGCCTTAATGGTCCGGTTGCAAAAATGGGAGCCTCCATCACTTATAAACACTCTAGGTATCCCGAATCTGGAGAATATGTTAGATTTGATGAAATCTGCAACTACTCTAGAATCATTAGTACGGGTGGCTTTTGCTTCCACCCATTTCGATACATAATCAACCGCAAGCAAGATATAAATGAAACCATATGAAGAAGGAAAAGGACCCATGAAATCAATACCCCAAACATCAAAAATTTCAACATTGAAGATAGGGGTTTGCGGCATTTGATCCCTTGCACCTATGTTACCTGTTCTTTGACATCTATCACATGTTATGCAGAAAGTTCGAGCATCTTTAAACAATGTAGGCCAATAAAAACCACATTTTAACACCTTGAGTGCTGTTCTTTGGGTGCCAAAATGACCCCCACATGCATAAGTATGACAGAAAGCAAGAATGGATATAAACTCAGAGTTATGCACACATCTTCGAATAATCTGATCCGGGCAATATTCCCACAAGTATGGATCGTCCCAAACATAAAATCTAGCATCCTTTTGGAGTTTATTACGTTTATATTTGTCTAGGGTGCTAGGGACACATTTTGTGACCAAATAATTGACCAAATCAGAATACCAAGGCTCACTTACCTCTATGGACAACAACTGCTCATCTGGGAACGTTTCTGGAATGAGGAGGGGCTCTTCATTGTGCACCAATCGGCTTAGGTGGTCAGCCACCACGTTTTCACTCCCTTTCTTGTCCCTAATCTCAATGTCGAACTCTTGGAGTAAGAGCATCCAACGAATCAGCCTTGGTGAGAAGGTACTTCAAAGCTGCATGGTCATAATATACAATTACCTTAGTGCCAAGTAAATATGAACGAAATTTATCTAAAGCAAAGACAACGGCAAGAAGTTCTTTTTCCGTGGTAGAATAGTTCAATTCAGCATCGTTTAAGGTCCGAGAGGCGTAATAGATGACATGGGGCTGTTTGTTCTTCCTCTGGCCTAAAACAGCTCCAATTGCATAATCGGATGCATCACACATTAGCTCAAAAGGGAGGCTCCAATCTGGCGGAGTGATGATGAGGGCCGAAGTGAGCACTTCCTTGAGATGTGTAAAGGCCGTCTCACACTCCACATTAAACTCAAAAGACACTTCTTTTTGAAGGAGATGGCATAGGGGCTGTGCAATTTTGGAGAAGTCCTTGATAAATCGCCTATAGAATCCTGCGTGGCCAAGAAAAGAACGAACCTCTCTCACCGAAGTGGGAGAGGGTAAGTAGCGTACAAGATCTATTTTAGACTTATCAACCTCAATTCCTTTTTCAGATATAATATGCCCCAAAACTATACCTTGTTTGACCATAAAATGACACTTTTCCCAATTCAACACAAGGTTAGTTTCGATGCATCGTTTTAAAATCAAAGTAAGATTATCCAAACATCCATCAAATGAATCTCCAAAGACACTGAAATCATCCATAAATACCTCAATGATCTTTTCCACAAAATCAGAGAAAATACTTACCATACACCTTTGGAACGTGGCTGGTGCATTGCACAAACCAAATGGCATTCGTCTATAAGCAAAGGTACCAAAAGGGCACATGAAGGTGGTCTTCTCTTGGTCATCCGGGGCTATAACAATCTGATTGTAACCTGAGTAGCCTTCAAGAAAACAATAAAAAGCATGAACGGCTAACCTTTCAAGCATTTGATCAATAAAGGGCAACAGAAAATGATCTTTTCTAGTTGTGGCGTTGAGCTTCCTATAGTCAATGCAAACTCTTCATCCGGTTTGGATTCAGGTAGGCACAAGCTCATTCTCTTCATTTTTTACCACAGTGACTCCGGACTTCTTAGGAACAACTTGGATCGGAGAGACCCATTGGCTATCGGAAATGGGGTAGATCACTCCGCAATCTAGTAGCTTGATTATTTCCTTCTTCACAACTTCCATCATGGGTGGATTGAGTCGGCGTTGTGCTTCTCGAGATGGTTTGGCTCCTTCTTCCAAAAGAATACGATGCATGCAAGTGGTGGGGCTAATTCCCTTGATATCGGCCAAGGTCCATCCAATGGCTGTTTTATACTCTCTCAAAACACGGACCAATCTGTCCTCTTCTTATGCCGTGAGTGAGGATGAGATGATGACCGGCAATGTCTCATGATCTCCCAAGAAAACATACTTCAAGTGACTTGGTAACGGTTTAAGTTCAAGGGAGGGTGGCTGTATTACTGAAGGAAGCAACTTATTAGTCAAAATCGAATCTGAAATTGGGATTGGGGGCTTACCATATTGTTTTGGCAATGATTCTAGGGCAGCCACCATCTCAGCTACATCATCACTAGGGGGCACGGCATAGTGTTCTTCAATGGTGTCGTGGGTTGTGCTTGGTTCTGCCCCATGGTTCTTGCATCCAATTCCATTTGTAAAAACCGTTTCAAGCGCATCGTCATGCAATTGTTCCAAGTGCTCCTGCGCCATTGAATCAATTATATCAATTGCAAAGCAAGAATGATCATCATTAGGATATTTCATAGCTTCAGAAATTTTAAAATTAATAACATCCCCATCAAACTCCATTGTCAGGATCCCTGTGAACACATCAATCTTTGTGCGAGCTGTTTTCATGAACGGTCTTCCAAGTAGAATCGGCAATGGGGTGGAATGGGCCGAATCTTCCATCTCTAGCACGTAGAAATCAGCGGGGAAGATGAGATGATTAACCTGCACTAAGACATCCTCCAAAACTCCCTTTGGATAAGCGTTAGATCTACCGGCTAATTGAATAATCACTCCATCATTTTTCAATTCGCCCAAGTTCATAGATGCATAAATAGAATAAGGCATGACATTTATTGATGCACCTAGATCTAACATGGCATGTTCGAACCTAGTATTACCAATAACACATGGAATTGTAAAGCTACCTGGGTCCTTGCATTTAGGAGGCAATTTGCGTTGCAACATCGCTGAAACATTTTCACTTACCCGAACCACCTCCTTGGTCGAAAATCTCCTCTTTGTTGTGCACAGCTCCTTCAAGAATTTGGCATATTTGGGAACTTGCTTGATTGCATCAAGGAGTGGAATGTTGACTTGCACCTTTCGAAACGTTTCTAGAATGTCCTTTTCGGTTTCCTCCTTCCTTGATTGCATAAATCTACGAGGAAATGGTGCATTGGGTGGAACAAGGTTAGAATCAATCGAATTTGAACCCAACTTACCATTGTTGGACGATTTGGGGAGTTTAGGTGCATTGGAAGGCTGCGGCAAGGTTGGAACAACCCTTACCGTGGGTGTCTCTTGTCCTGCCTTCTCTTGTAACAATGTTTCGTCCTCCTTTTGGGCAGATTCAGATGTCTTTGGATCGGTCCCAACCTCTTTGCCACTTCTTAGGGTCATGGCTTTGACAGATTCGAATCCTCCCTTCGGATTCACAGTGGTAGAACTAGGAAGTTTGCCATGCTCTCGAAACTGCCCCATAAACTCAGCCATTTGTCCCATCTGTTTCTTCAATTCAGTCACCTCCCTGGCTTGATTTTGCACCTCCTTGGCATAGTTTTGCACCTCTTTGGTTTGATTTTGCTGCCCCTGTGCCAAAGTGGTTAGTAATTGAATAACTTGATCATTCTCAAGAGACGAACCTGAGTTATTTTGGGCAGATTGTGTTTGGGATTGCATGGTTGCATATGGCTTTGGAAACATCCCAGGGGTTGGTGGCCGAAATCTACCTTGCTGTTGAGGTTGTTGGGGTTCCCTCCAATGCAGATTTGGATGATCTTTCCAACCCAAATTGTAGGTATTTGCATAGGGATCATATCGGGGCTGATTTTGGCCTTGGAACCCAACAGTATTGGCACTCTCCCATCCTCCACTCTCAATCAATTGAGGGCAACTTTCAGATTGGTGCCCTTGCATGGTGCACACGCCACAGATTGGTGGTGGTTGTGATTTTGGTCATTCGACAACCTGAGACACAAGGAGAGTAAGATTAGCCAATTGTGATTGAATTTCAGAAATTGCACGTACCTCATTGACATGTTGCTGCCGTGGGCTCTCTCTTTGTCCAACACCTTCATATTGTTGTGCATTGAGGGCTCGGTTCGCAATTAAGGTTTTGGCAGCCACAGGCGTCTTGTCAACCAATGCACCACCCGCTGATGCATCTAGCATTTGGCGTTCAATGGGGAGGAGTCATTCGTAGAAGTATTGAATGAGCAGCTCCTCCTTCATTTGGTGTTGAGGGCATGATGCAACTAGGCCCTTAAAACGCTCATAATATGCAGGGAAAGCCTCTCCTTGATTTTGTTGAATACCACTAATCCGTTTCCTCAAGAGAATGACTCTTGAAGTTGGGAAAAACTTCTCCAAGAATGCTCGTTTCATACTTTCCCAAGATGTGACAGTTCCGGGCGCCAATTCGTACAACCAATCTTTAGCCTTTTCCAACAATGAGAATGGAAAGGCTTTCATCTTCAAAATATTCCCATCAACATTAATGGGTGTCGTACTTGAGCAAACCACTTCAAATTCCTTCAAATGCTTGTTTGGATCCTCCATGGACAGCCCATGGTATTTGGGAATGTGGTGCAACAAGCTAGACTTCAATTCGAATTCGTCGGTCTTATCTGGAGCTGCCCTAGGATATTGGATACATAGGGGTACTGCATTATCCAATCCTGAGGCCGAAAGCTCCTTAATGGTTCGATTATCTGCAGCCATAACTTCTTCAACCTCGGCCTCCTCTATCTCCTCAGATTCGGCCTCTTCTTACTCCTCAACCTCGGCTTCAGAACTTGAACTAGGTGGGTGAGGTTCTGGGTTCTTTCTTTTCCTTCTCAAGGTTCGTTCAAAATCGCCGTCAAAATCCAAGATATGCTCACGAACCACTTGAGAACTACGAGTCATAAACTAGTACCTGAAAACAAAAAAAAACAAAATAATGGGGGATTAGCACAGTTGCTAATCCCCGGCAACGGCGCCAAAAATTTGACGTGATTAAAGTTAAGCACACAAATTAAACCCTATTTTTATCAATTGTAGCAAAGTATGTAAGTAGGGATCGTTCTAGGCTGGGGATTAGGAGGGCTTGCTAATCTAACACAAACTGACTCAAATGAGCAAAACAAGACTCAAAAGACTCTAAATAGACTAGTAAGACTCAAAACAGGTTCAAAATACTCAAAACTGCTTAAAAACACTAATTGGACAAATTCTAGACACTAGACACAACTTTGGACGAAAATTCAATTAAACTTGACTCAAAACACACAAAGACACAAATTGAGACAGATTCTAACTAATTAGACTCAAACAAGTGAATGGGGATTGGTTTTAGAGTGAAACTAAGTTAAAACTAACACAGACTTTAAACTAGGCAGATTTAGACGAAATTGGGTTTTTAGGATGGATGGTGAACTAGCTAGAGGTTTCCTTATCCACACATGACTTATATGCATATAACTTGATTTCCAGTTACGTTTTCATTGAATTATGAATGACAATGCCCCAGATTAACCGTGTCAATCACTAATTAACCCTCAAATTCTCCTAATTTCATTTGAATTGGACGGACAACTCATCTACAACCAAATTATTCTCATCAATTTCCCTACATGACATCATAATAGAGACACAATCAGAGATCATTACGCTCAATGAGAATCATAAGCATTGACGAGGCATTCATAACTATGACATCATGTTACTCACACCAAGAATTGAACTTAACATGATTGTTCCAGCAACCTTTACTACTTGTAAACATAACTTTGTAACAATTATGTGAAACTTACTTATATCCTAGCATCAAATTTATGCATGCCAATTAAGTGTCGACCCTCAATCAACAAACAGAAATAAGTTCTAATTCAAACAGTTAAGCCAATTGCATTCATACTTCAAGAATCTGTAACTGAAATTTATCAAGTCATATCACACACAAAATCATGGTTTCAAAGTAGCCTCTAGCTAAAAACGAGTTTAGCCTCTCATGATTACAGCAAGACAAAGGAAAATTAAATTAATCAACGAAAACATAAGGTAGAAAACACCTAAGAACGCCCAGCACTCCAGATTAGGTGCAACACGCTCCAAAGCTGCTCCTCCTCTCCTTGCAGGGCTGCGGCACAAGTGGTGTAGGGTTTATGAATGGTGTTTGGAATGGCTGAGATGTGTAGAGGTGTGTAGAATTCGTATGGATGGGTGGTGGTGTGCGGCAAGGCTTGAAAATATGTATATATAGCATAGCAAACCCTAGGGAAATCAGTTTAGGACTTGGACTTAGCAGAAAAATAGGATTAGGGCCCTAGGGTGCGGCAATTAATTTGGAAAATGAATTGTGGTCCAATTAATCTCTGAAAAGGATTTGTAGAACCCAAATCCACAAGGAAAAGGGCCTAACAATCAGAATCCAAGAGGGAAAGGGCCTGAGAGGTGCGGCGCAATAGGATAAGGGTAGGGAATGCCTTGCAAGGCAAGGAAAAAGGATTCTAAAAGGCAAGGAGACGCCAGATTTTCAGGGTTCTAGAAAGAATGTGTTTCTGGGCAGATTTTGGGGTTTCTAGAAGAGTTTGGGGCGCCACTTTTGTAGGAGAATGGATAGGACTTCTAGAAATCAGGTTTTGAGTCCCCTAAACTGAAGAAAACAGGTTAGGATAAGATTAGGATAAGATAAGATAAGGATTGGATAAGATAAGATAAGATAAGGTTGTTTGGGATAATTCTCCTTCTTTTGAGCTGATTCCTTATCTTCTTTATCTTTGACTTCTTTCTTCCATCTTCTTAGCTGATTTCAAGCCTTTATATCTTCAATTTCGTCCATCAACTTGCCTCCATGCTTGCACTACCCAATCTTGGCCCAGAAATGCTCTAGAATGCTCCAAATTGCTTCTTTTTGCCATCTTGACACTTAAAACCTACAAACACACGAAAATAGCTTAAAACACTATAATAAGTAGAAACTAACTAAGAAAATGCAAGAAAACATGCTTACTAAGTCGCATAAATATGCTTCTTTCAAAAGACTCAAACAACTAAAAGAAAACAGGTTTTGACTCTAAAAACAAGATTAAATGAAAGGGGGATTGTTTTCGACGAATTTAAAACTAAAACAGAAACTTTGCATAAAATACTTTATAGAAAACGAATTTGGTGGATTGAAAAGGGTGAAAGGCTAGTTAGAGGGCCCTTCTCCACACATGAACATATGCATATAAATCGATTTCCAGTTATTCTTTCAACAAACCATGAATGACAATGCCCCAAATTAATTGTGTAGAACTAATTAATTCTCAGATTTCCCTAGACTCATTGAATCGGATGAAAAGCATACAACAACCCAAATCATTCTTTATTAAGCTCCCTAACTATGAAAAGCATGATAGAGACACGAAACAAAGATCATTAAGCTTTGTAAAAATCATAAGCATTGACATGACATTCGTGACTATGAAAAAAGCATGACACTCCCGCCAGGAATTTACTTAACGCGATCGTGACTAGCAACCTCCACTACTTGTAAATATAAGTTTGTAACGATTAGGTGAAACTCCCTTATATTTTAGCATCAAATTCATGCATGCAAACTAAGTAGGCCTCCTTAATCAACACACAAGAACAAGTTCTCAATAAAACAGATAAGTAAACCACATTCACGATTCATGAAATCATAACTGGAGGAAATCAATTCATATAAAACATATGTCCATGGCTTCGAATTCCCCCCTAGCTAAGAAGGGGTTTAGTTCCTCATGATCGCAAATAAACAAAGACAATTAAATTTAAACATTGAAAACAAAGGATAGAATACACCTAAAAACGCTCCAGATTTCTTCCTTCCTCCCTTTGCAAAGCTGCGGCACAATGAGTGTGTGGTGGATAGATGTAGGTGAGTTATGGTAGAGGGTGGTGTGTTGAATGGTGCAGAAAATATGTATATATAGGGAGAGGGTGCGGCACCAACAAGTTATGTAGGAAAAGGATTAGAAAATGTAGTTTGTGTAGGAAAATAAAATCACAATCCTAAGGGGAAAAGGTTTATGTGATCCTAGCAGGAAATAGGACATCTAGAAGGTCAAAAACCAAAGGGATTTAGGAGAAAGGTGCGGCCGGATCATGCATCTAGAAGGCTTGGGGCGCCACCTTTTTAGGGACTTCTAGAAAGGGTGTTATTTGGCTGATTTTGGGGTTTCTAGAAGGGGATAGGTGCGGCACCTTTGTAGGAGGGGATAAGGTTCCTAGAAATCAGGTTTTTAGGTCTCCTAAACTGAAATTGAATCCCTTTTGCAATAGGAATTAGGTTAGGAAAGGATTACGATAGGATAAGATAAGGTAAGATAAGATAAGGTTTGGATAAGATAAGGATAAGATAAGGTAGTTTGGATAATGTTTTGGATAATTCTCCTTCTTTGTAGCTGATTCCTTATCTTCTTTGACTTGGATTTATTTCTTCAACTCTTTTGCACATTCCTATCCTCTCTTGAACTTCAAATTCGTCCATCCATCCTGCTCCAATCTTGTGATATCCATTCCAAGCCCAAAACTGCTCTAAAATGCTCCAAATTGCATCTTTTTGCCTACTTTGCTTCTTGGACCTATAAACACACGAAAATGACTTAAGACACTATAATAAGCAACAAATAACTAAGTAAATGCAAGAAAACACACTAACTAAGTCGCATAAATATGCTCCTATCAGAAAGTTAAGCCAAGGTTTCCTATTTTGGTTTGACCTTTCCTAATCCTAAATGTCCCTAAGTTCCAGCAACAATGAAGACCTCCTATGCATTTTAGGACACATATTGAACCTTCCTTGCACCTTCCTACCCTTTGCCGCACCTCCCTTGACTTTTCCTCTTCCTTGCCGTGCAAGGGAGAGTGCCTTTCCTATTTTCTGTCATGAAAACACTTTCCCCTTTAGTACCTAGCCTTGCTGCACAAGGGGAGGCCTCTCTTTCCTATTTTCTGACCTTTAAACACATTCCTTTTTTCTCCCATACAATTATGCCGAAATTTCACATTCCTATTTCTCTTTGATTTTCTGATTCTTTCTTACCTTTTAAATTGTGGAACCAAAATAGCTAAGTATTGAACCTTTCCTATTATTTTCTGAGTACCCTAGCCCTTTAAATAAAGCTTGTTGCACCATTTAAATCTCTCTACACACTTTCTGACGAAAATCCACCTTCCATCCACCTATCTACCTATCCATCCTCTACCACCCATCACCACCCATTCTACACACCTTAACCCCTTGTGCCGCAGCTTTACAAAGGAAGAAGGAGAGGATTAACTTGAAGCCGTGCCTAGCCATTCAAGACGTTGGATTGCTGGAACGTTTCTAGGTGTAATCTATCTTTGTTTTCAATGTTCAATTTAATTTCTCTTTGTTTTGCTGTGAACATGAGGAACTAAGCCCTTTTGGCTAGGGGGCTATTCAAAGCCATGAATATGCTTGCAATATGATTTGATTACATCCAGTTGTGATTCATAAGTTGTGAATTCAATTTACTTATCTGTTGAATTAAAACTGATTTGTGTGTGTTGATTGAGAGTGCACGCTTAATTTTCATGCATAAATCTGATGCTAGGATATAAGGGAGTTTCACCTAATCGTTATGAACTTATATTCATAAGTAGTGAAGGTTGCTAGTCACAATCGTGTTAAGTAAATTCCTGGCATAAGTATTATGCAATTCATAGTTACGAGTGCCTTTGATGTGAAAATTACATGACACTCAAATTAAAACCCTATCGACGTAGTATATGAAAGTAGGGATCGTTTTAGGCCGGGGATTAGAAGGGATGCTAATCTACACAAATTAAACTCTAAGACACTAAACTAGACTCTAAACAACTCAAAACTAACCAATTTGACTCAAAACAGCAAAACTAATTTAAACAGACTCAAAACAGGTACTAGGAAGTGAATTGGATGAATTTTAGACTAGTAAGACTCAAAACACTAAAAGGAGACAGATTTGGACGAATTTAAGTAAACTAAAACACAAATAAGAACTGAGGGGGTTTTTAGACGAATTTATCAAAACTACGAAGATTCCAGCAAACAAAGTAAATTAAAGAGAGGTGAAGGTGAATTCAGGGGTGAAAAACACTAAAAACAGCAAGAAACAATAAAAAAAGACTCAATTCTAGACCTAACAAGTGATTTTGACGAAAATAGAACTTAAAAGTCTCAAACAACTAAAAGAAAACAGGTTTTGACTCTAAAAACAAGATTAAATGAAAGGGGGTTTGTTTTTGACGAATTTAAAACTTAAAACAGAAACTTTGCATAAAATACTTTATAGAAAACGAATTTGATGAATTAAGAAGGGTGAAAGGCTAGTTAGAGGGTCCTTCTCCACACATGAACATATGCATACGAACCAATTTCCAGTTATTATTCCTTTAGACATGAATGACAACACCCCAAGTTAACCGTGACAGCACAAATTAACCATCAGATTTTCCTTAGTTCATTGAATTGAATGGAAGACGCATTACAACCAAATTATCCTTTTCAAGTCTCCTAACTATGACAGCATGATAGAAAACATATCAAAGGTCATTACGTTCTTTGAAAATCATAAGTGTTGACGAGGCATTCGTAACTATGACAGCATGATACTCTTGCCTAGGACTTACTTAACATGATTGTGACTAGCAACCTTTACTACTTGTGAATATAAGTTCATAACGATTAGGTGAAACTCCCTTATACTCTAGCATCAAATTCATGCATGCAAATTAAGTGTCGACCCCCAATTAACACACATAAACAAGTTTTAATAACTCAGTTAAGCAAATCACATTCTAGTCTTAAGAAACAATAACTGGACGTAATCAATTCATATATAACATATAATCATGGCTTCAAATTCACCTCTAACTATAAAGAAATTAGTTCCTCATGTTCACAAGCAAACAAAGAAAACTTAAATTAAACATTAAAAACAAAGGATAGAATACACCTAGAAACGCTCCAGATTTCTTCCTTCCTTCCTTTGCAAAGCTGCAGCACAAGAGTGTGTGGTGGATGGATGTAGGTGAGTTATGGTAGAGGGTGGTGGTCTGAATGGTGCAGCATAAACTTGTATTTATAGGCCTAGGAATTACTTGGCCTAGGTTGTAAAGGAAAAGGATTTAGGACTCCAAACCAACAAGGAAAAGGCCATCTAGAAAGGTTGGGGCGTCAGATTTTTAGGGCTTCTAGAAAGGAGTGTTGTGGCATGTTTCTAGAACAAAAAGGCCTCCTAAAAACAGGTTTTAGGCATCCTAATATGAAAAGGAGCCCCCTTGTAGCTGGAATTAAGGTAGGATAAGATTAGGATAGGATAAGATAAGGTTGGATAAGATAAGGTTTTGGATAATTCTCCTTCTTTGTAGCTGATTCCTTATCTTCTTTGACTTGGATTTATTTCTTCAACTCTTTTGCACATTCCTAGCCTCTCTTGAACTTCAAATTCGTCCATCCATCTTGCTCCAATCTTGTGATACCCATTCCAAGCCCAAAACTACTCTAAAATGTTCCAAATTGCATCTTTTTGCCAACTTTGCCAATTGGACCTGAAAACATGATGCAATGTAAAACAAGCACACAAATTAAACCCTCTTTTGACAATTGTAGTATATGAATAAGTAGGGATCGTTCTAGACTGGGGATAATGAGGGCTTGCTAAAACCTCTAAACTGCCTCAAAAACGTAAAAACAAAGTTTAAAACACTAGACTAGACTTAAAAGACTCAAAACAGGTTCACAAGACTCAAAATAGGCTAAAAACACTCAAAACTGCCTAAAAACACAAACTGGGCAGTTTTGGACTCTAAACACAAATTTGGACGAATTTGGGTTTTAACTTGACTCAAGACACTTAAAAACACAAACAAAACAGATTTTAAACACTTTGAAACAAGAAAGTAAAGGGGGGTTTTGTTTTGGACGAATTTAAACTTAAGAAAACAGATTATAAACTAAAACAGATTTTGGACGATTTTGGTAAAATATGGATGACGGGCTAGCTAGAGGCTCTTTCTCCACACGTGACATGTATGCAAACGACTCGATTTCCAGTTACTCCTGCATTGAATCATGAACGACAATGCCCCAAATTAACCGTGACATCACTAATTAACCCTCAGATTTTCCTTGTATTATTGGATTGGATGACATCATTCGACAACCCAAAGCATTCTTCAAAAGTCCCCTACATGACATCATAATAGAGATACAATCAAAGATCATTACGTTCAATGAAAATCATAAGCATTGACAAAGCACTTGTAACTATGACATCATGATACTCGCGATTGTGACTAGGAACCTTCACTACATATGAATATAAGTTTGTAACGATTATGTGAAACTCCCTTATACTCTAGCATCATATTTATGCATGCCAATTAAGTGTCGACCCTCAATCAACAAACACATATAAGTTCTTAATCAAATAGTTAAGCCAATTGCATTCACGATTCAAGAATTCATAACTGGAATTTATCAACTCAAATTGCACACATAATCATGGCTTTGAAATCACCCCTAGCCGAGAGGGGTTTAGTTCCTCATGTTCACAGCAAAACAAAAGGAAAAGAAATTAAACATTGTAAACATAGAACGAATTACACCTAGAACGCTCCAACAATCAAGCTTGAACGTCCAAGAGTCCTTCCTTCTTCCTTCTTGCTGCGGCACAAAGGTGGGTGAAGTGTATGGGATGTGTTTTGGGGTCAGGAATGTGTTTAGGGTGAAAGGAAGTTGCGGCAAGGGTGTTGGGATGGTTTCTGGCGTGAATGAATGATTGGGTGAGTGAATGGATCTCTTTTGTGCGGCACAAGGAAGGTTTATTTAAGGAATTAAGGTAATAAAGCTAGGGAACAATTTAGGAAACAGAAATTAAATCAAAACCTTAAGGGAAATAGGAATTAAAGTCATAATCCTAAGGGAATTGGGCAAGTAGGTGCGGCAAGGGTGGAAAGGGTAAGGCAAGGCCTTGCAAGGCAAGGCAAAAGGGTTTCCTTTCTGTTTTAGGTCCAGATTTTGGGTAATAAAGTGATGCCTTGCACGACAAGGATCGGGAAAGCAAGGGAAGGTGCGGCAAGAGTTCTTTAGGTGCAAGGGAAGTTCACTTTGTGTCCTAAAATGTATAGGAGGTCTTCAATGTTGCTGGAACTTAGGAATATTTAGGATTAGGAAAGGTCAAACCAAAATAGGAAACATTGGCTTAACTTTCCTACTTCAAGTAGGAATCCTTGTTCTTCTAGGAATCCTTCTTTGATTAGGAATCCTTCGTTGATTAGGAATCCTAACTTCTTCAAGTCTTCAATTTCGTCCATTCCTTTTGCTCCAAGCATGTGATGTCCATCCCAAGCCCAATTTTGCTCCAAAAAGCTCCAAAATGCACTTTCTTGCATACTTTGCCCTGAGAACCTGAAAACACACAAAAATGGCTTAAAAGACTAAAATAACTAAGAAAACACAACATAAATGCACAAGAACAAGCCAACTAAGTCGCCTAAATATGCTTCTATCAAAACACACGAAAATAGCTTAAATCACTATAATAAGCAACAAATAACTAAGTAAATGCAAGAAAACACACTAACTAAGTCGCATAAATATGCTCCTATCAAATTCCCCCACACTTAGCTTTTGCTAGTCCTCGAGCAAAACAAACAAAACATAACCTAAACCCTCCAACGTTCGCCTCAGGGATTTCCAATGGTACATAACATGTTAAAAATCATTACTTACATAGATTTTAGTTATCCTTACTCTCGAGCACATACTTAATCGCAGTTACTACTCACTAGCTCGCATTTAATCAATTAAAACAACATTTTGAATGTAGTAACATGCCTTAGAGAATCCCTCAATTCCTTTCTAGATATGCACTCTATTTTCACTCAGATTTTCTGACTACACTCCCTACACTAGGTATATGTGAGAAGATTGATGTAAACATGAAAAACTAAACACTCACATATGTATTAACAAAGAAGGCATTTTCTGGAATTAGTAATGCATGTATATATATGATCTCATGAATGGAATGCCACTACTTAGACGCGAGAATCTGGGATTCCATATGCTCATACCAATCCCAAACTCCACATATTGAAACACATAACAATCAAGATAGAAGTCTAAGGGTTGTAACGAGGCTAAGGGTATTGGCTAACAAAGAAAGGTAAGGAAAACAAACGTTCTTAAAGAAATAGCAAGCAAAGTAATGAATATGGCACTTAGAACTCCCTTCTGAAATGTAGCCACAAACTTCGATACATAAAGGGAAGATCACACATATTTAGGGCCGAGTTCAACTTTTTTGGACCCTTTTCTTCAACAACCAACACTTGTGAGTACATACTTTTCTCACTTATTTTGAACACTTTTTTCACTTTTTCACATACTTTTCTTTTTCTTTTCTTTCTCTCACGAATTTTCTTTTTTTCGTGCCCTTTCTCTTTGGCATACAAAACCTTCCCCCACACTTGTTTTTCTGCATAATATTGATCAAAAGGAATTCCCTCTAGGTCATGCTTCACTACGCCTTAAGAACAAGGGTAAGGATGGTCCTAATCTAGGCTAGGTAAGGATAATGTGGTTAACAAAGAAAATAGGCTAACTAAGGCTCAAAGGGGTTAAACCTACAATACATATGCAAAGGGTTAGGCTTTTTGGCTCTGGTTTTAACTAAACAACTTCATCTTGTTTTATGTTATGCTAATCAATTTTAGTTTTGAATGAAATGGGTATAAGTTCTAGTATTTGGAACTATAATGATGAAACGCATTCTAAGTAGCAACCAAGCAAAGAATGATGAGATCATGCAACGACTTTAGAAAACAAAGAATCACAGATTAATAACTCTCCAAACAAAGTATAAGCTCAAGTCTCTCAAGGTTGTAGCGTTAGTTTGGGTTATTTCCTTCAAGCATGTTACAAAAACTGATTTTTTTTTCTTTACAATTACATGTGAATTCATGAATGTCAACTATAACCAAGCATAAACCAAAGAGCATATCAAACTTCAATCCATGTTTGTAACTTTCTTTAACAGTCATGCAATAAAAAACCAAATCCTCATCATTGTGTTGGAAGGTACCCTCAGACACAAACACACAAAAACGACTCTTTTTGGTATTTTTCAAAACATTTTCAAATTTTTTTGTAAATTTTCGTATTTTTCTTTCAAGACACATAAAAACACGTCAAAACACCCTAAAAACACTCAAAAACATTGAAAAACAACTTTAGAAGTGATAGGTGATAAAAAAACCCACGAATTTTTCAATGAAAACACTTTGTTTACCCCCCCCCCCACACTTAAACCAAACATTGTCCTCAATGTTTCAAACATAAACGCACACACAAGCAAGCAAACAACACAACTAACAAACATGACAAAGATGGCAAAGTAAAAGCAATAAAGAGTAGGGTTTAGAAACGCAAATCTGGTTGTGGAGCCGGAGCTTCCTAGTTCTTCTTTATTTGCATGGGTTGCCTCCCAAGAAGCGCTTGCTTTAACGTCTTCTAGCCAAACGAATCCTTCAATTATGCTTCATTGAAGGCCATGGCATGGAATTGATCTTTGAATGGAAGGTGATACTTGAAATGATTCGGCAATGGTTTAAATTCTAGTATGGGTACCTGAATCATTAACAACATATTAGTATAAAACAAAATTGAAATTAGGGGAGGTGGCTTACCTGTGTGCTCCGACAAGAACTCAATGACAAACACCACATCTTTGAAAGTTTCAGGAATTTTGCACTTGGCCAGATTGAATGTGATGGTTGTGACATGTCCCGTGTCATAAAATTCAACTTCCTTGGGCTTTATTGTCTCATGAACATCCTCTTTGATCCATTCTTGATATTCTCCAGCCACTTCGTTCTCTTGAATCATTCTTCTTGAGGTGCAATTCTCTTCAAAAATTTCAACACATTCTGGAGCTGGATGTGTTGTAACAAGAATCGGGATAGTACTTGGTACCTTTGGGAAGGCTTCCATGATGTCTTTTTCACTTTCTTCATTCTTGGAAATCATGAACCTAGGAGGAAAAGGTGCATTCAGAGGAATAACATTAGAATGAATTGAACTTGGGACGTCCTTACTTGTGGTGGGTGGTTGAAAAGGCTTAGGGGGCTGCGGCAAGGGTTGTTCTACCCTTGTCGTGCGCATGTCTTCTTCCTCCTCCTCAATCAGCAACTCCTCATCCACTTCTAGGCTATGTTTGGACATTTTTAGCTCAGCTCCAACCTCCATAGGCACTTCCCAAAGTGATAGCATCATGGATTCCAAAATCTTCCTTTGAATTTGCAATAGTTGAGTTGGAGAGTTCACTTTGCTCTAGAATCTGTGCCATGAATTCCGCTATCTATCCAATTTGCTTTTCCAAATGGTCCACCCTTTTGTCTTGATTTTCTTGTCCCTGAGATAAAGAAGTGAGTAACTCAAGAATTTTATCATTATCCATTGACGAACCTGAACTTGGTTGGGCCGAATATGGTTGAGGCCGTGGTGGTTCATATGGCTTTTGATAGATCTCCTCAGATGGCTGCCAATACCCTTCTTGTTGTGAGCCCTGCGTGAAAGAAGTTAGTATATCATAAGTCGTGGACATACTTGAATTCGATTGGAATTGTTGTGGGGGAGGCTGTGGTGGCTGCATAGATCTTGAATGAAACTCCTCATATGGCTGCCAACATCCTTCTTGTTGAACCTCCTTAGCTTGATTTTGTGAACCCTGCGCCAAAGAATTTAATTCATCAAGAATTTGATCAAAATCTATTGACGAACCTGAGTTGGGTTGGGCATATTGTATATGAGGTTGTGGTGGCTGCACAGATCTTGAGTAGAGCTCCTCATCTTGCTGCCAATATCCACCTTGTTGAATTTGTTGGGGTTCCCCCCACATATAATCTGAATAATCTCTCCAATCCAAATTGTAAGCGTTGGAAAACATGTTGTCTCTTGAATGGTTATGGCTTTGATAACCCCAAGCACCTCCATTCGTAGTGAATTGAGGACGTTGATGAGTTTGATATCCTTGCCCATAGGGCACCCCAAATGTAGGGGCAGTGTGCATTGAAGTTCTTTCAGCAATCTGTGACAATTGAGATGTAAGATTCGCCAAATGAGCTTGAAAGTTTGCAATTGCCATGTCTAGTACCTGAAACAACAAAAACAAAACAAAACAAAATAAAAAACTAAAACGTAAAAACAAAAACACAAACAGAAACACGGGGGATTAGCAAATTTGCTAATCCTTGGCAACAGCGCCAAAAATTTGATGTGAAATTAAATTGCACTCAAACTTAAACCCTATCAATGTAGTATGTGTAAGTAGGGATCGTTCTAGCCGGTGATAGGAGCATATTTATGCGACTTAGTTAGCTTGTTTTCATGCATTTACGTTGTTAGTTCTTAGTTAATTTTGTACTTTAAGCTATTTTCGTGTATTTGTAGGTTCATAGTGTCAAGATGGCAAAAAAAAGCAATTTGGAGCATTCTAGAGCATTTTTGGGCCAAGATTGGGTAGTGCAAGCATGGAGGCAAGTTGATGGACGAAATTGAAGATATAAAGGCTTGAAATCAGCTAAGAAGATGGAAGAAAGAAATTGAAGATAAAGAAGATAAGGAATCAGCTCAAAAGAAGGAGAATTATCCAGAACATTATCCAAACAACCTTATCTTATCTTATCTTACCCAATCCTTATCTTATCTTACCTTATCTTATCCTAATCTTATCCTAACCTGTTTTCTTCGGTTTAGAGGACTTAAAACCTGATTTCTAGAAGTCCTATCCATTCCCCTACAAAAGTGGCGCCCCAAACTCTTCTAGAAACCCCAAAATCTGCCACAAAACACATTCTTTCTAAAACCCTATAAATCTGGCGTCTCCTTCCCTTCTAGAATCCTTTTTCCTTGCCTTGCAAGGCATTCCCTGCCCTTATCCTATTGTGCCGCACCTTAGGCCCTTTCCCATTAGAAATCTGATTGTTTTGAACCTATTTCTGGATGGATTTGGCTTTCTAGAAGTCCTAATCTGATTCATCTAGGGTTTTTGGTGCCTATATATATATATTTCTCCCCCCTTGCCCCAGACACCACCCATCCATACGAATTCTACACCACCACACTTTCAGAAATCCATATTTTGCTGCAGAGAAAGGAAGACAAGGCCTTGCCGTGGCTTCCATTAGAGAGGGAGGAGTTCTTTCTTCTCTTGTTTCGTTTCATGTTTAATTTAACTTGCTTTTCAATTATGTTGAACATGTGGAACTAATTTCGTTTTAGTTAGAGGTGGATTCAAAGCCATGGACATATGTTTGATATGAATTGATTACCTTCAGTTATTGTTTCAGAAATTGTGAATGTGATTTACTTATCTGTTTTATGAAGAACTTGTTCTTGTGTGTTGATTAAGGAGGCCTACTTAGTTTACATGCATGAATTTGATGCTAGGATATAGGGAATTTCACCTAATCGTTATGAACTTATATTCACAAGTAGTAAAGATTGCTAGTCACAATCATGTTAAGTAAATCCAAGGCAGGAGTAACATGCGTATTCCATAGTTATGAATGCCTTGTCAATGTTTATGATTTCCATGGAACTTAATGATCTTTGATATGTATCTCTATCATGCGTATTCCATAGTTAGGGAACTTGATAAGAATAATTTGGTTGTGATGCGTTATCCATTCAATTCAATGAACTTAGGGAAATCTGGGAATTAATTAGTGCAATACAATTAATTCGAAGCATTGTCATTCATGGTTTATCGAAAGAATAACTGGAAATCAATTCGTATGCATATGTTCATGTGTGGAAAGGAACCCTCTAACTAGTTTTCACCCCTGAATTCACCTTTATCTCTTTCAATTTACTTTGTTTGCCTAAATCTGCTTAGTTTTGCTTAAATCGTCCAAAAACCCCCTTAGTTCTTAATTGAGTCTTAGTTTGTTTAAATTCGTCCAAATCTGTCCCCTTTTAGTGTTTTGAGTCTAACTAGTCCAAAAGTCATCCAATTCACCCTTTAGAACCTGTTTTGAGTCTGTTTAGGTTAGTTTTGTTGTTTTGAGTCAAGTAATTCTCACATCAAATTTTGGCGCCGTTGCCGGGGATTAGCAAATTTGCTAATCCCCCGTGTTTCTGTTTGTGTTTTTGTTTTGCTTAGTTTTCTGATTTGTTTTGTTTTTCTTTGTTTTAGGTACTAGTGTATGACTTGAAGTTCTCAACCCGTTCACGCACATATCTTGGAGTTTAACGACGATTTTGAGCGAGATTTGAGAAGGAAGAGGAAGCACCCAGAACCTGATCTACTTAGTTCAAGTTCTAATTCCGAATCTGAAGTTGAAATTGAAGAGGATTTGGAAGAGGAGCACGACATGGCTGCAGATAACCGAACAATCAAAGAACTTTCAGCCTCGGGATTGGACAATGCGACCCCTGTCAATGTTGATGGGAGTATATTGAAGATGAAAGCCTTTCCATTCTCTCTTTTGGAAAAGGCTAAGGATTGGCTCTACGAACTAGCACCTGGAACCGTTACTTCATGGGAAAGCATGAAGCGCGCATTCTTAGAGAAATTTTTCCCAACTTCAAGAGTCATTCTCTTGAGGAAAAGGATAAGTGGCATTCAACAAAACCAAGGGGAATCGTTTCCAGCCTATTATGAGCTTTTCAAGGTGCTTGATGCTTCTTGTCCACAACACCAATTGAAGGAGGAACTTCTCCTACAATACTTCTACGAGGGACTTCTACCAATCGAACGTCAAATGTTAGATGCCTCAGCGGGAGGAGCCTTGGTGGACAAGACCCCCACGGCTGCAAAGACCTTGATTGCTAATCGAGCGTTGAACGCTCAACAATACGAAGGAGTTGGACAGAAAGAAGGGCCACGGCAACAACAAGTGAATAAGGTAAATGCAATTTCAGAATTACAATCTCAAATGGCTAATCTCACTCTTCTTTTGTCATAGGTTGTGGATGGAACCAAAGCACAAGGGCCGGCCATATGTGGAGTGTGTTCTATGCAGGGACATCTCAACGATCAATGCCCTCAATTGATTGAGAATGGGGGGTGGGAAACTACCCAAGCCGTGGGTCTTCAAGGCCAAACCCAACAAAGACACGACCCATACTCAAACACATACAATCCAGGATGGAGAGATCATCCAAACTGCAAGTGGAGGGACTCTCAACAAGCACAGCCACAAAGCGAATTTAGACAGCCCCCTGGGATGTTTCCAAGGCCATATGCAGCCACATAACCTCAACCAATTTCGGCCCAAACCAATTCAGGTTCGTTGTTAGATAATGATAAAATTCTTCAAGTACTGACCTCTTTGACGCAGGACATACAGAGCATAAAGAATCAAGCTAAAGAGGTGGACGAATTGAAGAAACAAATGGGGCAAATGGCTGAATTCATGGGCCAATTCAGAGAACAAGGCAGATTGCCTAGTTCAACCGTTGTTAATCCCAAAGGAGGATTTGAAACCGCCCAAGCAATCACGTTGAGAAGTGGTAAGCAGGTTGGAACTGATTCACAACCATCTAGATCAAGTCAAGAAGAGGACACGAAGCTGCAATTGGAGGAGGATGAATCACCCAAACCCACGGCAAGGAATGCACAATCCTTGCCGCAGCCAATTCCCACTTCTAAACCATCCCCAACCATCAAGGTAGGTTCCAATTCGAATTCTTCTAGCTCTACTCCACTAATTGTGCCCTTTCCTGGCAGGTTGCGGCAATCAAAGAAAGAGGATGCTGAAAAGGACATTCTAGAGACATTCCGGAAAGTTCAAGTCAATATCCCACTCCTTGATGCAATAAAGCAGGTCCCAAGGTATGCTAAGTTTTTGAAAGAGCTTTGTACAACAAGGAGAAGGATTTCTAACAAAGAAGTGGTTCAAGTAAGTGAGAATGTCTCAGCCGTTTTACAAAGGAAATTACCCCCTAAATGCAAAGATCCGGGTAGTTTTACAATTCCTTGTGTTATTGGAAATACTCGTTTTGAATCTGCCATGTTAGACTTAGGTGCATCAATAAATGTCATGCCATATTCTGTTTATGCATCTATCAATCTAGGAGAGCTTAACAACGATGGTGTTATTATCCAATTAGCCGATCGATCTAATGCATACCCAAAAGGAGTTTTGGAAGATGTTTTGGTGCAGGTAGACCACTTGATTTTTCCTGCAGATTTCTATGTGCTTTACATGGAGGATTCAGACCATTCACATCCATTACCACTCTTACTTGGCCGACCATTCATGAAAACAGCCCAAACCAAGATTGATGTGGCCAAGGGAACGTTAACTATGAAGTTTGGTAGTGATAAGATTAAATTTAATGTTTCTAAGTCTGTTGAGAATCCTAACGTCGTTCCTTCTTGCTTTTCCATGGATAAAATAAAAAAGATAGGGCCGGACCGTTCAAGCATAAAGGATACATCAAGAACCATACAAAACAAGGGAATTGGAGTGGAGCACAAGGACCATACAGCCACTACCCTCAAAATGCCCCAATTGGTCAAAAATATCATGGGGAAGAATGTTCATAGTGCTGCCACTTCATTGCAGTACATTGGTAAGCCATCTATTCCAGATTCGATTCCCATTTCAACTAATAGGTTGTTACCTTGTATGGTGCAGATTCCCAATCAAATCCAAGCTGGTGGGCATGATTACAATGATTTTAGGATGTTCAATGCCACAATCCGGAAGGATCACTATCCCTTACCATTCAGAGATCCAATGCATGAGCTGTTTGAGGAGCATGTGGTGGAAGAACTACCTCTGCATGCCGTGGGTACCATGGGAACTTAAATGGACGAATCGTCCGGCTGGAAGACGTTAAAGCAAGCGCTTCTTGGGAGGCAACCCATGTGTTCAAACGAGAGAACGATGGAATTCTAGCTCCAAAACCAGATTTGCGTTCTTAAACTCTCTCTCTTTATTGCTTTTGTTTTACCATATCTGTTATGTGTGTTAGTTGTGTTATTTGTTTGCTTTTGTGTGAGTTTATGTTTGAAACATTGAGGACAATGTTTGATTTAAGTGTGGGGGGGGTAACAAAGTGTTTTTGCATGAAATTCGTGGGTTTTTATCACCTATCACTTTGAATGTTGTTTTCAGTGTTTTTAAGTTTTTTTAAGCTGTTTTGGAGTCTTTTAGTGTGTTTTGAAAAGAAAATCCGAAAATACCATAAAAATTTGAAAAATTGTTTTGAAAAACCCAAAAAGAGTTGTTTTTGTGTGTTCGTTTGTGTCTTAGGGTACCTTCCAACACAATGATGAGGATTCGGTTTTTAATTGCATGACTATGGAGGACAGTTATAAACATGGATGGAGGTTTGAATTGCTCTCTGGTTTATGCTTGATTATGGTTATAGTTCATGAATTCATGTTTAATCAAAAAGAGAAAAAATCAGTTTTTGTAACATGCTTGAAGGAAGAATCTCAAACTAACGCTACAACCCTGAGAGACTTGAGCTTTAAAATGTTCTTTGGAGAGTTAAAAATCTGTGCATTTGTTGTTTTCTAAAGTCGTTGCATGATCTCATTATTCTTTGCTTGGTTGCTACTTAGAAGGCGTTTCATCATTTAGTTCCAAATACTAGAACTCATACCCGTTTCATTCAAAGCATGAAATTGATTAGCATAACACATAATCAAGATGAAGTTGTTTAGTTTAAAACCAGAGCCAAAAAGCCTAACCCTTTGCATATGTATTGTAGGTTTAACCCATTTGAGCCTTGTTTAGCCTATGTTCTTTGTTTACCCACAATATCCCTACGTAGCCTAGATTAGGACCATCCTTACCCTTGTTCTTAAGGCGTAGCTAAGCATGACCTAGAGTGAATTCCCTTTGTTCGTTATTAGGCAGCAAACAAGTGTGGGGGAAGGGATTTATGTGTCTGATTGTGTGCCAACAAAGTATCAAAGAGGCACGGGTGAAGAAGCCAAAAAAAAAAAAAGAAGAAAAAAAGAAGAAAAATTCGTGAAAAAAAGAAAGAAAAAGAAAAGTATGTGAAAAAAAGTATGAAAAGTGTTCAAAATAGGTGAGAATAAGCTCGCAAGTGTTGATTGTTGAAGAAAGGGTCCAAAAAGATGAATCCGGCCCTAAGTATGTGTGATCTTCCCTTTATGTATCAAAGTGTGTGGCTGCATTCAAGAAAGGGAGTTCTAAGTGTCATATTCATTACTTTGCTTGCTATTGCTTTAAGAACGTTTGTTTTTCCTATCCTTTCATTGTTAGCCAACACTCCCCAAGCCCCGTTACAACCCTATACTTCAATCTTGAGTGTTGTGTGTTTCAATATGTGGAGTTTGGGATTGGTACGAGCATATGGTATCCCTGGTTCTCACATCTAAGTAGTAGCATTCCATTCATGAGATCATATATAAACATGTTTATTAACTCCAGAAATTGCTTTCTTTGTTATAAACATATGTGAGTGTTCGTTTTCATGTTTACATCAATCTTCTCACATATATCTAGTATAGGGAGTGTAGTTAGAAAATCTGAGTGAAAATAAGAGTGTACCTAGTGAGGAATTGAGTGAATTCTCTAAGGCATGTTACTACACTCAAAACATTGTTTTAATTGGTTAAATGAGAGCTAATGGATGGTGACTGTGGTTAAGTATGTACTAAAGGGTGGGGAAGACTAAAAGCTATGGTTATGATGATCTTAAATATGTCATGTATGTTGGAAATCCCTGAGGTGAAAGTTGGAAGGTCTAGTTTGTTTAGTGTTTGTTTTGTTTCGTTTTGCTTGAGGACTAGCAAAAGCTAAGTGTGGGGGGATTTGATAGGAGCATATTTATGCGACTTAGTTAGCTTGTTTTCATGCATTTACATTGTTAGTTCTTAGTTAATTTTGTATTTTAAGCTATTTTCGTGTATTTGTAGGTTCAAAGTGTCAAGATGGCAAAAAGAAGCAATTTGGAGCATTCTAGAGCATTTTTGGGCCAAGATTGGGTAGTGCAAGCATGGAGGCAAGTTGATGGACGAAATTGAAGATATAAAGGCTTGAAATCAGCTAAGAAGATGGAAGAAAGAAATTGAAGATAAAGAAGATAAGGAATCAGCTCAAAAGAAGGAGAATTATCCAAAACATTATCCAAACAACCTTATCTTATCTTACCCAATCCTTATCTTATCTTACCTTATCTTATCCTAATCTTATCCTAACCTGTTTTCTTCGGTTTAGAGGACTTAAAACCTGATTTCTAGAAGTCCTATCCATTCCCCTACAAAAGTGGCGCCCCAAACTCTTCTAGAAACCCCAAAATCTGCCACAAAACACATTCTTTCAAGAACCCTATAAATCTGGCGTCTCCTTCCCTTCTAGAATCCTTTTTCCTTGCCTTGGAAGGCATTCCCTGCCCTTATCCTATTGTGCCGCACCCTAGGCCCTTTTCCCATTAGAAATCTGATTGTTTTGAACCTATTTCTGGATGGATTTGGCTTTCTAGAAGTCCTAATCTGATTCATCTAGGGTTTTTGGTGCCTATATATATATATATTTCTCCCCCCTTGCCGCAGACACCACCCATCCATACGAATTCTACACCACCACACTTTCAGAAATCCATATTTTGCTGCAGAGAAGGGAAGACAAGGCCTTACCGTGGCTTCCATTAGAGAGGGAGGAGTTCTTTCTTCTCTTGTTTCGTTTCATGTTTAATTTAACTTGCTTTTCAATTATGTTGAACATGTGGAACTAATTTCATTTTAGTTAGAGGTGGATTCAAAGCCATGGACATATGTTTGATATGAATTGATTACCTTCAGTTATTGTTTCATAAATTGTGAATGTGATTTACTTATCTGTTTTATGAAGAACTTGTTCTTGTGTGTTGATTAAGGAGGCCTACTTAGTTTACATGCATGAATTTGATGCTAGGATATAAGGGAATTTCACCTAATCGTTATGAACTTATATTCACAAGTAGTAAAGATTGCTAGTCACAATCATGTTAAGTAAATCCAAGGCAGGAGTAACATGCGTATTCCATAGTTATGAATGCCTTGTCAATGTTTATGATTTCCATGGAACTTAATGATCTTTGATATGTATCTCTATCATGCGTATTCCATAGTTAGGGAACTTGATAAGAATAATTTGGTTGTGATGCGTTATCCATTCAATTCAATGAACTTAGGGAAATCTGGGAATTAATTAGTGCAATACAATTAATTCGAAGCATTGTCATTCATGGTTTATCGAAAGAATAACTGGAAATCAATTCGTATGCATATGTTCATGTGTAGAGAGGAACCCTCTAACTAGTTTTCACCCCTGAATTCACCTTTATCTCTTTCAATTTACTTTGTTTGCCTAAATCTGCTTAGTTTTGCTTAAATCGTCCAAAAACCCCCTTAGTTCTTAATTGAGTCTTAGTTTGTTTAAATTCGTCCAAATCTGTCCCCTTTTAGTGTTTTGAGTCTAACTAGTCCAAAAGTCATCCAATTCACCCTTTAGAACCTGTTTTGAGTCTGTTTAGGTTAGTTTTGTTGTTTTGAGTCTATTTAGCCTGTTTTGAGTCTCTAGTGTCTAGAATCTGCCTAGTTGAGTTTTATTTGTTGTTTTAAGTTTGTTTTGTGTTATTTGAGTCAAGTTACGTTGTCTAGAGTTAAAATTCGTTCAGATTGATCACTAGTACTTGTTTTGATTGTCTAGAGTCCAGTTTTAGTGTTTTAGAGTTTAATTTGTATAGATTAGCATCCCTTCTAATCCCCGGCCTTAAACGATCCCTACTTTCATATACTACGTCGATAGGGTTTTAATTTGAGTGTCAAGTAATTCTCACATCAGCCGGGGATTAGAAGGGATGCTAATCTACGCAAATCTGACTTAAAAACACAAAATTAAACTTAAAAACACTTAACTAGACTCTAATGACTCAAAACTAACTTAAAACACTCAAAATAGCAAGAAACAATGAAAAAGACTCAATTCTAGACCTCACAAGTGATTTTGACGAAAATAGAACTTAAAAGACTCAAACAACTAAAAGAAAACAGGTTTTGACTCTAAAAACAAGATTATATGAAAGGGGGTTTGTTTTTGACGAATTTAAAACTTAAAACAGAAACTTTGCATAAAATACTTTATAGAAAACGAATTTGATGAATTAAGAAGGGTGAAAGGCTAGTTAGAGGGTCCTTCTCCACACATGAACATATGCATACAAACCAATTTCCAGTTATTATTCCTTTAGACATGAATGACAACACCCCAAGTTAACCGTGACAGCACAAATTAACCATCAGATTTTCCTTAGTTCATTGAATTGAATGGAAGACGCATTACAACCAAATTATCCTTTTCAAGTCTCCTAACTATGACAGCATGATAGAAAACATATCAAAGGTCATTACGTTCTTTGAAAATCATAAGTGTTGACGAGGCATTCGTAACTATGACAGCATGATACTCTTGCCTAGGACTTACTTAACATGACTGTGACTAGCAACCTTTACTACTTGTGAATATAAGTTCATAACGATTAGGTGAAACTCCCTTATACTCTAGCATCAAATTCATGCATGCAAATTAAGTGTCGACCCCCAATTAACACACACAAACAAGTTTTAATAACTCAGTTAAGCAAATCACATTCTAGTCTTAGGAAACAATAACTGGACGTAATCAATTCATATATAACATATAATCATGGCTTCAAATTCACCTCTAACTATAAAGAAATTAGTTCCTCATGTTCACAAGCAAACAAAGAAAACTTAAATTAAACATTAAAAACAAAGGATAGAATACACCTAGGAACGCTCCAGATTTCTTCCTTCCTTCCTTTGCAAAGCTACGGCACAAGAGTGTGTGGTGGATGGATGTAGGTGAGTTATGGTAGAGGGTGGTGGTCTGAATGGTGCAGCATAAACTTGTATTTATAGGCCTAGGAATTACTTGGCCTAGGTTGTAAAGGAAAAGGATTTAGGACTCCAAACCAACAAGGAAAAGGCCATCTAGAAAGGTTGGGGTGTCAGATTTTTAGGGCTTCTAGAAAGGAGTGTTGTGGCATGTTTCTAGAACAAAAAGGCCTCCTAAAAACAGGTTTTAGGCATCCTAATATGAAAAAGGAGTCCCCATTGTAGCTGGAATTAAGGTAGGATAAGATTAGGATAGGATAAGATAAGATAAGGTAAGATAAGGTTAGTTTGGATAAGATAAGGTTTTGGATAATTCTCCTTCTTTGTAGCTGATTCCTTATCTTCTTTGACTTGGATTTATTTCTTCAACTCTTTTGCACATTCGTAGCCTCTCTTGAACTTCAAATTCGTCCATCCATCTTGCTCCAATCTTGTGATATCCATTCCAAGCCCAAAACTGCTCTAAAATGCTCCAAATTGCATCTTTTTGCCAACTTTGCCAATTGGACCTGAAAACACTCGAAAATAGCTTAAATCACTATAATAAGCAACAAATAACTAAGTAAATGCAAGAAAACACACTAACTAAGTCGCATAAATATGCTCCTATCATTTGTAGAACCCAAATCCCCAAGGAAATAGGCTAACAAATCAGAATCTGAGAGGGAAATGGATAAGGAATGCACGGCAAGGCTTGGATAAGGCAGGGAATGCCTTGCAAGGCAAGGAAAAAACCTTCTAGAGAGGAGGGAGGCGCCAGATTTATAGGACAAGGGATAAGACTTCTAGAAATCAGGTTTTAAGTCTCCTAAACTGAAATTAAATGTCTTTTGTTGCTGAAAACAAGGTAGGATAAGATTAGGATAAGATAAGGTTTGGATAAGATAAGGTTGTTTGGATAATGTTTTGGATAATTCCCCTTCTTTATAGCTGATTCCTTATCTTCTTTATCTTTGACTTCTTTCTTCCCTCTTTTTAGCTGATTTCAAGCCTTTGCATCTTCAATTTCGTCCATCAACTTGCCTCCATGCTTGCACTACCCAATCTTGGCCCAAAAATGCTCTAGAATGCTCCAAATTGCTTCTTTTTGCCATTTTGACACTTAGAACCTACAAACACACGAAAATAGCTTAAAATACAAAATTAACTAAGAACTAACAACGTAAATGCATGAAAACAAGCTAACTAAGTCGCATAAGTATGCTCCTATCAGCCTTGTCAATGCTTATGATTTTCAGAGAACTTAATGATCTTTGCTTGTATCTCTATTATGCAATTCATGTAGGGAACTTGTGGAGAATGCTTTGGGTTGTTGTATGCAATCATCCAATTCAATAAAATTAGGAAAATCTGAGGGTTAATTAGTGCAATCATCCAATTCAACCACCCACCACAAGTAAGGACGTCCCAAATTCATTTAACTCTAATGTTATTCCTCCAAATGTCATTTTTCCTTGCAGGTTTTTAATTCCCAAGAAAGAAGAGAGTGAAAAAGACATCATGGAAACCCTTCCAAAGGTGCAAAGTACTATCCCAATTCTTGGCACACCAAATCAAGTTCCAGATTGTATTGAAGTGTTCAAAGAGCCTTCTACACCAAGAAGAAGGAGTCAAGAGAAGGAAGTGGCTGGAGAATACCAAGAGTTCATCAAGGAGGACATATTTGAAACAACAAAGCCCAAAGAAGTTGAATTTGAGGACACGGGACAAGTCACAACCATCCTAGTCAATCTGGCCAAGTCCAACATTCTTGAAACATTCAAAGATGTGGTGTTTGTCATTGAGTTTGTGTCGAAGCAAGCAAGTAAGCCATCTTCTCCAATTTTGATTTTGTTTTCTACTAACTGGCTGATTTTAATGATTCAGGCACCCACACTAGAATTTAAACCATTGCCGGATCATTTGAAGTATCACCTCCCATTCAAAGATCACCTACATGCCGTGGCCTCCAATGAAGCTTAATTGGAGGTATCGTCTGGCTGCACGACGTAAAAGCAAGCGCTTCTTGGGAGGCAACCCATGCATTCAACGAAGGACGTTCTAGGAATCACCCACATCCCGATTTGCGTTCCTAAACCCTTCTCTTTACTGCATTTATTTTGCTTTGCTGAGTTAGTTGTTTGTTTGTTTGCTTTCTGTGAGTTTATGCTTGAAACATTGAGGACAATGTTTGATTTAAGTGTTGGGGGGTAACAAAGTGTTTTTGATGCAAATTCGTGGGATTTTATCACCCATTACTTCTCATAAAAATTTGAAAAATTGTTTTGAAAAACCCAAAAAGAGTTGTTTTTGTGTGTTTGTGTCTTAGGTACCTTCCAACACAATGATGAGGATTTGGTTTTTAATTGCATGACTGTTAAAGAAAGTTACGAACATGGATGAAAGTTTGATTTACTCTTTGGTTTATGCTTGGTTGTGGTTATAATTTATGAATTCACATGCAATCATAAAGGAAAAATCAGTTTTTGTGACATGCTTGAAGGAAGAAACTCAAATTAACGCTACATCTTTGAGAGACTTGAGCCTAAAACGTTCTTTTGGAGAGTTATTAATCTGTGATTCTTTGTTTTCTAAAGTCGTTGCATGATCTCATTATTCTTTGCTTGGTTGCTACTTAGAAGGCGTTTCATCATTTAGTTCCAAATACTAGAACTCATGCCCGTTCCATTCAAAGGATGATGACATTGATTTGCATAACACATATCAAGATGAAGTTGTGTAGTGACCACCATAGCCACACAGCCGTACCCCTTTTTCATATGTTCTGTAGGTTTAACCCGTTTGAGCCTTGTTTAGCCTATGTTCTTTGTTAACCACATTATCCTTACCTAGCCTAGATTAGGACCATCCATACCCTTGTTCTTGAAGCATAGTGAAGCATGACTTAAAAAGAATTCCTTTTGATTGACTTCTTGCAGAAAAACAAGTGTGGGGGAAGGGATTTGTGTGTGTGTGTGTGCCAAGAAAAAGAAATAAGGCACGGGTAGAAAAGAAAAGAAATTTCATGGGAAAAGAAAAGAAAAAGAAAAAGTTATGAAAAAAAAGTGAAAAAAGAGTTGAAAAATAAGTGAGAATGAGCTCACAAGTGTTGATTGTTGAAGGAATGGTCCAAAACATCAAAATTCGGCCCTAGAGTGTGTAAATCTTCCCTTTTTGTTCAAAGTTAAAATTCTGCATTCAAAATTGAATTCTAAGTGTCAATTTCTTTACTTTGCTTACTATTTCTTTAAGAACCTTTGTTTTTCCTATCCTTTCTTTGTTAGCCAACACCCTTAGCCCCGTTTCAACCCTTTAACTTCGATCTTGGGTGTTGTGTGTTTCAATATGTGGAGTTTGGAATTGGTATGAGCATATGGCATCACTGGTTCTCGCATCTAAGCAGTAGCATTCCATTCATGAGATCATATTCATATATGCATTAATAACTCCAGAAAAGTGCTTCTTTGTTGCAACATATGTGAGTCTTAGTTTTCATGTTTACATCAATCTTCTTACATATACCTAGTGTAGGGTGTGTAGTCAGAAAATCTGAGTGAAAATTGAGTGCATATCTAGTAAGGAATTGAGGGAATTCTCTAAGGCATGCTACTACATTCAAAATATCGTTTTAATTGGTTAAATGTGAACTAGTAAGTGGTGACTGTGATTAAGTATGTGGTCAAGTGTTAAGTTGACTACAATCTGTGCAAGTGATGATTTTTAATATGTCATGTGCATTGGAAATCCCTAAGGCAAATGTTGGAAGGTTTAGACTGAGTTTTGTTTCTTTTGTTTGTTTTGTTTTGCTCGAGGACTAGCAAAAGCTAAGTGTGGGGGTATTTGATAGGAGCATATTTATGCGACTTAGTTAGCTTGTCTCCTTGCATTTACATTGTTAGTTCTTAGTTATTTTAGTATTTTAAGCTATTTTCGTGTGTTTGTAGGTCTAATGTGCAAAGTGCGCAAGAAAGTGCATTTTGGAGCCTTTTGGAGCAGTTTTGGTCACTAAATGGATTGCACATGCTTGGAGCTAAGTGGATGGACGAAATTGAAGATCAAATGAGCTTAGGATCAAATGAAGAATGAAGAGTTCAAAATTGGAAGCCAAGGTTTCTAAAGTTGGAAGTTTCTATTTGTGAAGGTTTCCATTTGTGCAAGTTTCCATTTGTGGAGGTTTCCATTTTTGGTGTTTCCAAAACATGTAGGTTGCCTAATTACTCATTCTAGAAGCCCAAAACCGTGCCTAACACATTCCCCTTTTGTTTCAATCCTTGCTGCACAAAGGAGAGGTTTTCTTGCCTATTTTCTGTCATAAAACACATTCCTCTTTTGTTTCAATCCTTGCTGCACAAGGGAGAGGTTTTCTTGCCTATTTTCTACCCAAAAATACTTCCCCTTTCTCTTACAAATCAATGCCCACCTTCTTTCCCTTTCTCTCTTAATTTCTGACCTTTAAACACATTCCTTTTCTCTCCTACACAATTCTGCCGAATTTCACATTCCTATTTCTCTTTAAATTCTGATCCTTACTTACCTTTTCAATTTGGAACAAAATAGCTAAGTTTTATTCACCTTTCTTTCTTTCCCTTTCTCTTTATTTTCTGCTGCATCCTACTTACCCTTTTCCTCTTGGGATTCTGATATGTTACCCTTTTTCTTGAGGATTTGGAGTCCTAGATGCATTCCCAATTCATCAAAGTCGTGGCCTTCCCTTGTTCTATAAATAAACATCCTTGCCGCAGCTTTTGGGGGACGTCTCTCTCTCTGAACTGATTCTCTGCATCCATTCCATCCACCTATCTACCTATCCATCCTCTACCACCCATCACCACCCATTCTACACACCTTAACCCCTTGTGCCGCAGCTTTACAAAGGAAGAAGGAAAGGAATAACTTGAAGCCGTGCCTAGCTATTCAAGACGTTGGATTGCTGGAACGTTTCTAGGTGTAATCTATCTTTGTTTTCAATGTTTAATTTAATTTCTCTTTGTTTTGCTGTGAACATGAGGACCTAAACCCTTTTGGCTAGGGGGAATTTCAAAGCCATGAATATATTTGCAATATGAATTGATTACCTTCAGTTGTGATTTCATAAATTGTGAATGCAATTTGCTTAACTGTTTGATTCAGAACTTATTCTTGTATGTTGATTAAGGATGCATACTTAGTTTGCATGCATGAATTTGATGCTAAAATATAAGGGAGTTTCACCTAATCGTTATGAACTTATATTCACAAGTAGTGAAGGTCGCTGGTCACGATCATGTTAAGTAAATTCCTGGCAGGAGTATCATGCGCTTTCATAGTTACGAATGCCTTGTCAATGCTTATGATTTTCATAGAGCTTAATGATCTTTGATTGTATCTCTATTATGCGCTTTCATGTAGGGAACTTTTGAAGAATAATTTGATTGCGATGCGCTATTTCCGTCCAATTCAATGACATAAGGAAAATTTGAGGGTTAATTTAAGCGTACCTAATTAATCTGGGGTGTTTAGGTTCATGGTTTATCGAATGAACAACTGAAAATTGATTTGTATGCAAGTGTGTCATGTGTGGAGAAAAACCTTCTAGCTAGTCCATCATCCATACAAATAACCTAATTTCGTGCAAATCTGTCTAGTTCTAGTTTCTATTTTGCTTTACTTTATTTTCGTCCAAAACCCAATCCCCCTTTACTTTGTTGTGTTAATTAGATTAGAATCTGTCCAATTTGTGTTTTTAAGTGTTTTGAGTCAAGTTCAAGTTAATTTTCGTCCAAATAACTCCCTAGAGTCAGTTTTGAGTCTATTTCATTGTTTTGTGCTGTTTTGAGTCTTTCTAGTTAGTTTTGAGTCTTTTTAGTTTGTATTGAGTCTATCAAGTCTAGTTAAGTGTTTTTAAGTTTCTTTTTGTGTTTTAAAGTCAGTTTAGTTTAGATTAGCAATCCCTCCTAATCCCCGGTCCAGAATGATAGGAGCATATTTATGCGACTTAGTTAGCATGTTTCCTTGCATTTTCTTAGTTAGTTTCTACTTATTTAAGTGTTTTAAGCTATTTTCGTGTGTTTGTAGGTTCAAATGACAAAGTTGGCAAGAAAGTGCAATTTGGAGCATTTTAGAGCAGTTTTGGGCCAAGAATGGATGTCACAAGTATGGAGCAAGATGCATGGACGAATTTGAAGTTCAAGAAAGGCTAGGAATGTGCAAAAGAGTTGAAGAAATAAATTCAAGTCAAAGAAGATAAGGAATCAGCTACAAAGAAGGAGAATTATCCAAAACATTATCCAAAACCTTATCTTATCTTATCTTATCTTATCTTATCCTATCCTAATCTTATCCTACCTTAATTCCAGTTACAAGGGGGACTCCTTTTCATATTAGGATGCCTAAAACCTGTTTTTAGGAGGCCGTTTTGTTCTAGAAACATGCCACAACACTCCTTTCTAGAAGCCCTAAAAATCTGGCGCCCCAACCTTTCTAGATGGCCTTTTCCTTGTTGGTTTGGAGTCCTAAATCCTTTTCCTTGACAACCTAGGCCAAGTAATCCCTAGGCCTATAAATACACTATTTTGCTGCACCATTCAGACCACCACCCTCTACCATAAGTCACCTACATCCATCCACCACACACTCATTGTGCCGCAGTTTTGCAAAGGAAGGAAGGAAGAAATCTGGAGCGTTTCTAGGTGTTTTCTATCCTTTGTTTTTAATGTTTAATTTAAGTTTTCTTTGTTTGCTTGTGAACATGAGGAACTAATTTCTTTATAGTTAGAGGTGAATTTGAAGCCATGATTATATGTTATATATGAATTGATTACGTCCAGTTATTGTTTCTTAAGACTAGAATGTGATTTGCTTATCTGAGTTATTAAAACTTGTTTATGTGTGTTAATTGGGGGTCGACACTTAATTTGCATGCATGAATTTGATGCTAGAGTATAAGGGAGTTTCACCTAATCGTTATGAACTTATATTCACAAGTAGTAAAGGTTGCTAGTCACAATCATGTTAAGTAAGTCCTAGGCAAGAGTATCATGCTGTCATAGTTACGAAAGCTTCGTCAACACTTATGATTTTCAAAGAACGTAATGACCTTTGATATGTTTTCTATCATGCTGTCATAGTTAGGAGACTTGATAAGGATAATTTGGTTATAATGCGTCTTCCATTCAATTCAATGAGTTAAGGAAAATCTAATGGTTAATTTGTGCTGTCACGGTTAACTTGGGGTGTTGTCATTCATGTCTAAAGGAATAATAACTGGAAATTGGTTCATATGCATATGTCATGTGTGGAGAAGGACCCTCTAACTAGCCTTTCACCTATCACTTCTAAAGTTGTTTTTCACTGTTTTTGAGTGTTTTTAGTGTGTTTTGAAGTATTTTTATGTGTCTTGAAAGAAAAATACGAAAATTTACAAAAAAATTTGGAAAAAGTTTTCAAAATACCAAAAAGAGTCGTTTTTAGAGTCGTTTTTGTGTGTTTGTGTCTTAGGGTACCTTCCAACACAATGATGAAGATTTGGTCTTTAATTGCATGACTGTTAAAGAAAGTTACAAACATGGATTGAAGTTTGATATGCTCTTTGGTTTATGCTTGGTTATAGTTGACATTCATGAAGTCACATGTAATCACAAAAAGGATAAAATCAGTTTTTGTAACATGCTTGAAGGAAGTAACTCAAACTAATGCTACAACCCTGAGAGACTTGAGCCTATACGTTCTTTGGAGAGTTATTAATCTTGACATTCTTTGTTTTCTAAAGTCGTTGCATGATTTCATCATTCTTTGCTTGGTTGCTACTTAGAATGCGTTTCATCATATAGTTCCAAATACTAGAACTTATACCCATTTCATTCAAAAATAAAATTGATTAGCATAACATAAAGCAAGATGAAGTTGTTTAGTTGAAAACCAGTGCCAAAAAGCCTAACCCTTTGCATATGTATTGTAGGTTTAGCCCCTTTGAGCCATATTTAGCCTATTTTCTTTGTTAGCCACATTATCCTTACCTAGCCTAGATTAGGACCATCCTTACCCTTGTTCTTAAGGCGTAGTGAAGCATGACCTAGAGTGAATTCCCTTCGTTCATTATTAGGCAGCAAACAAGTGTGGGGGAAGGGATTCTTGTGTATGTGCCAAGAAAAGAAAAAAAGGGCACAGGAAGAAAGAAAGAAAAAAAAAAAGAAAGAGAAAGAAGAAAATTCGTGAGAAAAAGAAAAGAAAAAGAAAAGTATGTGAAAAAGTGTGAAAAGTGTTCAAAATAAGTGAGATTAAGCTCACAAGTGTTGGTTGTTGAAGAAAGGGTCCAAAAAGGTTGAATTCGGCCCTAAGTATGTGTGATCTTCCCTTTATGTATCAAAGTTTGTGGCTGCATTTAAAAAGGGAGTTCTAAGTGTCATATTCATTACTTTGCTTACTATTTCATTAAGAACCTTTGTTTATCTCTTACCTTTCTTTGTTAGCCAATACCCTTAGCCCCGTTACAACCCTTAGACTTCTATCTTGATTGTTATGTGTTTCAATATGTGGAGTTTGGGATTGATATGAGCATATGGTAACCCTGGTTCTCGCGTCTAAGTAGTGGCATTCCATTCATGAGATCATATATATACATGCATTCCAGAAATTGCTTTCTTTGTTATATACATATGTGAGTATTAGTTTTCTTGTTACATCAATCTTCTCACATATAACTAGTGCAGGGAGTGTACTCTGAAAATCTGAGTTAAAATTGAGTGCATATCTAGTAAGGAATTGAGGGATTCTCTAAGGCATGTTTCTACATTCAAAATGTTGTTTTAATTGATTAGATGTGAACTAGTGAGTGGTAATTGTGATTAAGTATGTGCTTAAGGGTAGGGATAACTAAGATCTATGTAAGTAATGATTTTTAACATGTTATGTTTCATTGGAAATCCCTGAGGCGAATGTTGGAAGGTTTAGGTTTTGTTTTGTTGTTTGTTTTGCTCGAGGACTAGCAAAAGCTAAGTGTGGGGGAATTTGATAGGAGCATATTTATGCGACTTAGTTAGCATGTTTCCTTGCATTTTCTTAGTTAGTTTCTACTTATTTAAGTGTTTTAAGCTATTTTCGTGTGTTTGTAGGTTCTAATGACAAAGTTGGCAAGAAAATGCAATTTGGAGCATTTTAGAGCAGTTTTGGGCCAAGAATGGATGTCACAAGTAAGGAGCAAGATGCATGGACGAATTTGAAGTTCAAGAAAGGCTAGGAATGTGCAAAAGAGTTGAAGAAATAAATTCAAGTCAAAGAAGATAAGGAATCAGCTACAAAGAAGGAGAATTATCCAAAACATTATCCAAAACCTTATCTTATCTTATCTTATCTTATCCTATCCTAATCTTATCCTACCTTAATTCCAGTTACAAGGGGGACTCCTTTTCATATTAGGATGCCTAAAACCTGTTTTTAGGAGGCCGTTTTGTTCTAGAAACATGCCACAACACTCCTTTCTAGAAGCCCTAAAAATCTGGCGCCCCAACCTTTCTAGATGGCCTTTTCCTTGTTGGTTTGGAGTCCTAAATCCTTTTCCTTGACAACCTATGCCAAGTAATCCCTAGGCCTATAAATACACTATTTTGCTGCACCATTCAGACCACCACCCTCTACCATAAGTCACCTACATCCATCCACCACACACTCATTGTGCCGCAGCTTTGCAAAGGAAGGAAGGAAGAAATCTGGAGCGTTTCTAGGTGTTTTCTATCCTTTGTTTTTAATGTTTAATTTAAGTTTTTTTGTTTGCTTGTGACCATGAGGAACTAATTTCTTTATAGTTAGAGGTGAATTTGAAGCCATGATTATATGTTATATATGAATTGATTACGTCCAGTTATTGTTTCTTAAGACTAGAATGTGATTTGCTTATCTGAGTTATTAAAACTTGTTTATGTGTGTTAATTGGGGGTCGACACTTAATTTGCATGCATGAATTTGATGCTAGAGTATAAGGGAGTTTCACCTAATCGTTATGAACTTATATTCACAAGTAGTAAAGGTTGCTAGTCACAATCATGTTAAGTAAGTCCTAGGCAAGAGTATCATGCTGTCATAGTTACGAATGCCTCGTCAACACTTATGATTTTCAAAGAACGTAATGACCTTTGATATGTTTTCTATCATGCTGTCATAGTTAGGAGACTTGATAAGGATAATTTGGTTATAATGCGTCTTCCATTCAATTCAATGAGTTAAGGAAAATCTAATGGTTAATTTGTGCTGTCACGGTTAACTTGGGGTGTTGTCATTCATGTCTAAAGGAATAATAACTGGAAATTGGTTCATATGCATATGTCATGTGTGGAGAATGACCCTCTAACTAGCCTTTCACCCATCCAAAGCACCTAATTTCGTATCTTTGTTACTTTGTTTCTTTAATTTGCTTAGTTTTAGTTAATTTCGTCAAAAACCCAATCCCCTTTATTTTCTTGTGTCAACTCAGTTTTGTGCTGTTTTAAGTTGTTTTGAGTCTTTAGAGTCTAGTTAAGTGTTTTTAAGTTTAATTTTGTGTTTTTGAGTCAGATTTGCGTAGATTAGCATCCCTTCTAATCCCCGGCTAGAACGATCCCTACTACATATACTACAACTGTCAAAAAGAGGGTTTAATTTGTGTGTCAAGTTAATTTTCACATCAAATTTTGGCGCCGTTGCCGGGGATTAGCAAATTTGCTAATCCCCAGTGTTTCTGTTTGTGTTTTTTGTTTTTATGTTTTAGTTTTTGATTTTGTTTTGTTCGTTTTCTTTGTTTCAGGTACTAGACATGGCAATTGCCAACATTCAAGCTCAATTGGCGAATTTTACTTCTCAACTGTCCCAGATTGCCAAAAGAACCACAATGCACACTGCCCCTACATTTGGGGTGCCCTATGGGCAAGGATGTCAAACTCATCAACGTCCTCAATTCACTGCGAACGGAGGTACTTGGGGTTATCAAAGCCATAACCAATCAAGGGACAACATGTTTTCCAACGCTTACAATTCGGATTGGAGAGATTATTCAGATTATATGTGCGAGGAACCTCAACAAATTCAACAAGGTGGATATTGGCAGCAAGAGGAGGAGTTCTATTCAAGATCTGCGCAGCCACCACAACCTCATATACAATATGCCCAACCCAACTCAGGTTCGTCAATAGATTATGATCAAATTCTTGATGAATTAAATTCTTTGAAGCAGCCATCTAGTTAAGTGTTTTTAAGTCAGATTTGCGTAGATTAGCATCCCTTCTAATCCCCGGCTAGAACGATCCCTACTTACACATACTACATTGATAGGGTTTAAGTTTGAGTGCAATTTAATTTCACATCACAGAATGATCCCTACTTATACATATACTACAATTGTCAAAAGAGGGTTTAATTTGTGTGCTGTTTTACAACGCATCAGTTTATGGCTAGGATGGATGTATGGTGCGGCAAGGGTTGTTTAAGGTCAGAAACTATGGAGAAGGGTGAAGGAAAGGTGCGGCAGAGAGTGGTGGATGATTTCTGGCGTGAACGGGTGAATGAATGATGTTCTGTGGCTGCAACAAGGAAGTTTATTTTAAAGGTTTCAGGAATTAAAACCCTAGGTTATTTAGGTAAACAGAAATTAAGTCAAAAGCTTTAGAAAGAGGAAACAAAATCAGAAAACTAAGGGAAAGTACAGGGATTTGCGGCAAGGATCTAAATTAAAGGGAATGTGCTTTAAATGCAAGGAAACAGGAAATAACCCTCTCCCTTGCACGGCAAGGAAGAGTAAAGGGTAAGGAGGTGCGGCTGGATGATTAGGAAAGGGAAAGTGTCCTGAAACTGAAGGAAAAGGGGTCCCCTTGCATGGAAAGGGAAAGGGAGAATGGGAAAGGTGCAACAATGACTTTAATGGTGCAAGGATGATGTGAAATTTATATGACACTCAAATTAAACCCTATTGATGACAATTGTAGTAGAGATGCAAGTAGGGATCGTTCTAAACCGGGGATTAACTAGGGATGCTAATCAACACAAATAAGACTCAAAAACACTAAACTAGACTCTAATGACTCAAAACTAACTTCAAACACTAAAAACAGCAACAAACAATAAAAAAGACTCAATTCTAGACCTACCAAGTGATTTTGACGAAAATAGAACTTAAAAGACTCAAACAACTAAAAGAAAACAGGTTTTGACTCTAAAAACAAGATTAAATGAAAGGGGGTTTGTTTTTGACGAATTTAAAACTTAAAACAGAAACTTTGCATAAAATACATTATAGAAAACGAATTTGGTGAATTGAAAAGGGTGAAAGGCTAGTTAGAGGGCCCTTCTCCACACATGAACATATGCATATAAATCGATTTCCAGTTATTCTTTCAACAAACCATGAATGACAATGCCCCAAATTAATTGTGTAGAACTAATTAATTCTCAGATTTCCCTAGACTCATTGAATCGGATGAAAAGCATACAACAACCCAAATCATTCTTTATTAAGCTCCTTAACTATGAAAGGCATGATAGAGACACAAAACAAAGATCATTAAGCTTTGTGAAAATCATAAGCATTGACATGACATTCGTGACTATGAAAAGCATGACACTCCTGCCAGGAATTTACTTAACGCGATCGTGACTAGCAACCTCCACTACTTGTAAATATAAGTTTGTAACGATTAGGTGAAACTCCCTTATATTTTAGCATCAAATTCATGCATGCAAACTAAGTAGGCCTCCTTAATCAACACACAAGAACAAGTTCTTAATAAAACAGATAAGTAAACCACATTCACGATTCATGAAATCATAACTGGAGGAAATCAATTCATATAAAACATATGTCCATGGCTTCGAATTCACCTCTAACTATAAAGAAATTAGTTCCTCATGTTCGCAATCAAACAAATATAAATAAAATTAAACATTAAAAACAAAGGATAGAATACACCTAGAAAACGCTCCAGATTCCTTCCTTCCTTGCAAGGCTGCGGCACAATGAGTGTGTGGTGGATGGATGTAGGTGAGTTATGGTAGAGGGTGGTGGTCTGAATGGTGCAGCAAAATAGTGTATTTATAGGCCTAGGGATTACTTGGCCTAGGTTGTCAAGGAAAAGGATTTAGGACTCCAAACCAACAAGGAAAAGGCCATCTAGAAAGGTTGGGGCGCCAGATTTTTAGGGCTTCTAGAAAAGAGTGTTGTGGCATGTTTCTAGAACAAAAAAGCCTCCTAAAAACAGGTTTTAGGCATCCTAATATGAAAAGGAGTCCCCCTTGTAGCTAGAATTAAGGTAGGATAAGATTAGGATAGGATAAGATAAGATAAGGTAAGATAAGGTTAGTTGGATAAGATAAGATTGGATAAGGTTTTGGATAATTCTCCTTCTTTGTAGCTGATTCCTTATCTTCTTTGACTTGAATTTATTTCTTCAATTCTTTTGCACATTCCTAGCCTCTCTTGAACTTCAAATTCGTCCATCCATCTTGCTCCATACTTGTGCTATCCATTCCAAGCCCAAAACTGCTCTAAAATGCTCCAAATTGCATCTTTTTGCCAACTTTGCCAATTGGACCTGAAAACACACGAAAATAGCTTAAATCACTATAATAAGTAGAAACTAACTAAAGAAAGCGCAAGGAAACAAGCTTACAAAGTCGCATAAATATGCTCCTATCAAAGGAATGTGTAGTTTGTGTACTAAAATGCATATGAAGCCTTCAAAGTTGTTGGAATTGATAGGAGCATATTTATGGGACTTAGTTAGCTTGTTTCCTTGCATTTACTTAGTTTATGTTTATTATAGTGTTTTAAGCTATTTTCGTGTGTTTGTAGGTCCAATTGGCAAAGTTGGCAAAAAAAGTGCATTTTAGAGCATTTTGGAGCAATTCTGGGCTGAAATGGATTGCATGCATATGGAGCACAAGGAATGGACGAATTTGAAGTTCCAATGAGGCTAGGAATGATTTTAAAAGTTGGAGAAACAAATTCAAGTCAAAGAAGATAAGGAATCAGCTACAAACATGGAACATTATCCAAACCAACCTTATCTTATCTTATCCTATCCTAATCTTATCCTATCTTAATTGCAGCTGCAAGGGGGACTCCTTTTCATAATATGATGCCTAAAACCTGTTTTTAGGAGGTCTTTTCCATCTAGAAACATGCCACAACACTCCTTTTTAGAAGTCCTAAAAATCTGGCGCCCCAAACCTTTCTAGAAGGCCTTTGCCTTGCCTTGCACTCCATCCCCTTCCCTCCAATTGTGCCGCACCTTCCCTACCCTTATTCCTCTTGGATTCTGATTTAATTAGCCTATTCCCTTGTGGATTTGGATTGTGCAAAGCCTTTTCAGAAATTAATTGGGCTAAACCCCTTTCCTGATGGATTTGAGCCTTGTGCCGCACCCTAGGGCCCTAATCCTTTATTTCTGCTAAGTCCAAGTCGTAACCTGATTTCCCTAGGGTTTTCCATGCCTATATATACATATTTTGAGGCTTTGCTGCAGGTCACCACCCCTATACCACACCATAATTCATAGCCATCACCATCCATACACAGAAACACCCTTTGCAGCAAGAAGGAGAGGAGGAGAGCTTTGCCGTGGCTTCCATTGGAGGAGGATCTTGTGCTGCAACAACCTGCAACCATTGGAGACTTCCTGAGTTCTTTCTTCCCTTGTTTTAGTTTCAATGTTTATTTCAGATTGCTTTTCAATTGTCATGAACATGTGTAACTAAGTTTTTCTTAGTTAGAGGTAAATTCGAAGCCATGGACAGATGTTTAATATGAATTGATTACCTCCAGTTATTGTTTCCTAAAACATGAATGCGATTCACTTATCTGTTTGATTAAAACTTATTCTTGTATGTGGGTTAAGGGTGCACACTTAGTTTGCATGCATGAATCTGATGCTAAAATATAAGGGAATTTCACCTAATTGTTATGAACTTATATTTATGAGTGGTAAAGGTTGCTAGTCACAATCGTGTTAAGTGAATCCATGGGATGAGTATCATCATGCTTTTCATAGTTACGAATGCCTTGTCAATGCTTATGATTTTCATATAACTTAATGATCTTTGAATGTATCTCTATTATGCGTATTCCATATAGGGAACTTGATAAGAATAATTTGATTGTCGATGCGTTATCCATCTAATTCAATGAATTAAGGAAAATCTGAAAGTTAATTTGTGCATTCACGATTAATTTGGGGCATTGTCATTCATGGTTTAAAGAAACAATACTGGAAATCAATTTGTATGCATATGTTTCATGTGTGGAGAAGGATCCTCTAACTAGCTTTTCACCCTTGAATTCACCTTAATTTCGTTTTAACTTACTTTGTTTGCTGCAATTTACTTAGTTTTGTCAAATTCGTCCAAAAACCCCCTCAGTTCTTATTTGTGTCTTAGTTTTGTCAAATTCGTCCAAATCTGTCCCCTTTCTGTGTTTCGAGTCTTACTAGTCTAGAATTTGTCCATTTCACTCTCTAGTATCTGTTTTGAGTCTATTTAGCTTAGTTTGTGTGTTTTGAGTCAATTTGGTCAGTTTTGAGTCATAAGAGTCTAGTTTAGTGTTTTAGAGTTTAAATTGTGTAGATTAGCATCCCTTCTAATCCCCAGCTTAAAACGATCCCTACTTTCATATACTACGTCGATAGGGTTTTAATTTGAGTGTCAAGTAATTTTCACATCAAATTTTGGAATGCATCCTTCTTGATTGGTGCTGAATGTTCCTGCCCTTTATTTTTTATTACATCAATGACAAAACAAGAACGAACGTCATTAGTATTCTCAACAGATTCAGAAATATTAAAATTAATCATATTGATGTGAAAATTACTTGACACTCAAATTAAAACCCTATCGACGAAGTATATGAAAGTAGGGATCGTTTTAGGCCGGGGATTAGAAGGGATGCTAATCTACACAAGTTAAACTCTAAAACACTAAACTGGACTCTAGACAACTCAAAACTAACCAAATTGACTCAAAACAGCAAAACTAATTCAAACAGACTCAAAACAGGTACTAGAAAGTGAATTAGATGAATTTTAGACTACTAAGACTCAAAACACTAAAAAGAGACAGATTTGGATGAATTTAAGTAAACTAAAACACAAATAAGAACTGAGGGGGTTTTTAGACGAATTTATCAAAACTAAGAAGATTCCAGCAAACAAAGTAAACTAAAGAGAGGTGAAGGTGAATTCAAGAGTGAAAAGCTAGTTAGAGGGTTCTTCTCCACACATGAACATATGCATACAAATTGATTTCCAGTTATTCTTTCGATAAACCATGAATGACAATGCTCCGATTTAATTGTATTGCACTAATCAATTCTCAGATTTCCCTAAGTTCATTGAATTGAATGGATAACGCATCACAACCAAATTATTCTTATCAAGTTCCCTAACTATGGAATACGCATGATAGAGACACATATCAAAGGTCATTAAGTTCCATGGAAATCATAAACATTGACAAGGCATTCATAACTATGAACTGCATGTTAATTCTGCCTAGGGTTTACTTAACATGATTGTGACTAGCAATCTTTACTACTTGTGAATATAAGTTCATAACGATTAGGTGAAATTCCCTTATATCCTAGCATCAAATTCATGCATGTAAACTAAGTATGCATCCTTAATCAACACACAAGAATAAGTTCTTAATAAAACAGATAAGTAAACCACATTCACAATTTATGAAACAATAACTGGAGGTAATCAATTCATACTAAACATATGTCCATGGCTTTGAATCCACCTCTAACTAAAACGAAATTAGTTCCACATGTTCAACATAATTGAAAAGCAAATTAAATTAAACATGGAAACAGAAACAAGAGAAGAAAGAACTCCAAGAACTCCAATGGTTGCAGGTAGGCTGCGGCACAACCCTTCATCTCCAATGGAAGCCACGGCAAGGCCTTGTCTTCTCTCCTCTGCGGTAAAGTATGAATTTCTGAAGGTGTGGTGGTATAGAATGAATTATGGAGTGTATATGGGGTGGTGTAACCTGCGGCACTTCTCTAATTCTGTATATATAGGCACCACAAACCCTAGGGTAATCAGATTAGGACTTGGACTCAGCATAAGCATCGGATTAGGTCCCTAGGTGTGGCATAAATTGTGAATCCATTACGAAAAAGGATCATGGCCCAATTAATTTCTGAAAAGGATTTGTAGAACCCAAATCCACAAGGAAATAGGCTAACAAATCAGAATCTGAGAGGGAAAGAGATAAGGGATGCACGGCAAGGCTTGGATAAGGCAGGGAATGCCTTGCAAGGCAAGGAAAAACCTTCTAGAGATGAGGGAGGCGCCAGATTTGTAAGACAAGGGATAAGACTTCTAGAAATCAGGTTTTAAGTCTCCTAAACTGAAATCAAATTGAAAACAATGTAGGATAAGATTAGGATAAGATAAGATAAGGTAGTTTGGATAATTTTTTGGATAATTCCCCTTCTTTCTAGCTGATTCCTTATCTTCTTTATCTTTGACTTCTTTCTTCCCTCTTTTTAGCTGATTTCAAGCCTTTGTATCTTCAATTTCGTCCATCAACTTGCCTCCATGCTTGCACTACCCAATCTTGGCTCAAAAATGCTCTAGAATGCTCCAAATTGCTTCTTTTTGCCATCTTGACACTTAGAACCTACAAACACACGAAAATCGCTTAAAATACAAAATTAACTAAGAACTAACATCATAAATGCATGAAAACAAGCTAACTAAGTCGCATAAATATGCTCCTATCAAATTCCCCCACACTTAGCTTTTGCTAGTCCTCAAGCAAAACGAAACAACCAAAACAAAACAAAGTAAACAAACTAAGCCTTTCAACGTTCACCTCAGGGATTTCCAACATACATGACATATTCAAGAGCATCATAACCATAGCTTTGAGTCATCCCCACCCTTTAGTACATACATAACCATAGTCACCATTCATTAGCTCGCATTTAACCAATTAAAACAATGTTTTGAATGTAGTAACATGCCTTAGAGAATTCACTCAATTCCTTACAAGGTATACACTCTATTTTCACACAGATTTTCTAACTACACACCCTACACTAGGTATGTGTGAGAAGATTGATGTAAACATGAAAACAAACACTCACATATATTTATAACAAAGAAAGCAATTTCTGGAGTTATTAAGCATGTTTAGATATGATCTCATGAATGAAATGCTACTACTTAGACGCGAGAACCAGGGACACCATATGCTCATACCAATCCCAAACTCCACATATTGAAACACACAACACTCAAGATTGAAGTATAGGGTTGTAACGGGGCTAGGGGTATTGGCTATTTGGCATTGGTTCACTACACAACTTCATCTTGATTATGTTATGCTAATCAATTTCATGCTTTGAATGAAACGGGTATGAGTTCTAGTATTTGGAACTAAATGATGAAACGCCTTCTAAGTACCAGCCAAGCAAAGAATGATGAGATCATGCAACGACTTTAGAAAACAATAAATGCACAGATTTTTAACTCTCCAAAGAACGTTTAGGCTCAAGTCTCTCAAGGATGTAGCGTTAGTATGAGATTCTTCCTTCAAGCATGTTACAAAAACTGATTTTTTTCTTTTGTGATTAAACATGAATTCATGAACTATAACCATAATCAAGCATAAACCAGAGAGCAATTCAAACTTCCATCCATGTTTATGACTTTCCTCAATAGTCATGCAATTGAAAACCGAATCCTCATCATTGTGTTGGAAGGTACCTAAGACACAAACACACCAAAACGACTCTAAAAACACTTCAAAAACTGATTTTTTCTAAATTTTCGTATTTTGACTTCAAAACACACAAAACTACCTCAAAACACACTAAAAACACTTAAAACAGTGAGAAACAATATTATAAGTGATAGGTGATAAAAACCCACGAAAATCATGCAAAAACAACTTGTTTACCCCCCCACACTTAAATCAAACATTGTCCTCAATGTTTCAAACATAAACACACACAAAAGCAAGCAAAGAACACAACGAACACACATAACAGATATGGCAAAACGAAAGCAATAAAGAGAGAGAGTAGAGGAACGCAAATCTGGTTGTGGAGCTAGAATTCCATCGTTCTCGCGTTTGAACACTGGGTTGCCTCCCAAGAAGCGCTTGCCTAACGTCTTCCAGCCGGAGGATATTTCCATTTAAGTTCCCATTGTACCCACGGCATGCAGAGGTAGTTCTTCCACCACATGCTCCTCAAACAGCTCGTGCATTGGATCTATGAATGGTAAGGGATAGTGATCCTTCCGGATTGGGGTGTTGAGCATTCTAAAGTCAATGTAATCATTCCCACTAGCTTGTATTTGATTGGGGACCTACCCCATACAAGGTAACAACCTATTAGTTGAAATGGGAATCGAATCTGGAATAGGTGGCTTACCAATGTACTGCAATGAAGTGGCAGCACTATCAACAAATGCATGTGGGGTGCTCTCGGCCAGATTTGGGGGTTTGAGGGTTGTGGCCGTGCAATCCTTGTGCTTCAATCCAATTCCCTCTTCGTTGGTGGTTCGAAATGCATCTTTCTTGAATGATATTGAACGTTCCAGCCCTTTATTTTTTATTTTATCAATGACAAAACAAGAGCGAACACGATTAGTATTCTCAACAGATTCAGAAACATTAAAATTAATCATATCACCACCAAACTCCATTGTTACTGCTCCTTTGGCCACGTCAATCTTGGTTTGAGCTGTTTTCATGAAAGGTCGTCCAAGTAAGATTGGCAATGTTGAAGAGTGGGCTGAATCCTCCATGTCAAGCACATAGAAATCTGCAGGAAAAATCAAGTGGTCTACCTGCACCAAAACATCTTCCAAAACTGCTTTTCAGTATGCATTAGATCGATCAGCTAATTGTATAATCACACCATCATTTTTCAACTCTCCTAAGTTCATAGATGCATAAATAGAATAAGGCATGACATTAATTGATGCACCTAAGTCTAACATGGCATGTTCAAACCGAGTATTGCCAATAACACAAGGAATTGTAAAACTACCCGGATCTTTGCACTTAGGGGGCAGTTTACGTTGCAAGATGGCTGAGACATTTTCACTCACATGCACCACTTCTTTCTCTTGAATTCGTTTCTTGGTTGTGCAAAGCTTCTTCAACAACTTAGCATACTTCGGAATTTGCTTTATTGCATCTAGGAGCGGGATATTGACATGCACCTTCCTAAACGTTTCAAGAATGTCTTTTTCATCCTCTTCCTTCTTTGATTGCATGAATCTGCTAGGAAAAGGCACAGTTGATGGAATAACATTAGAAGGAATCCAATTTCGACCTACCTTAGTTAAAGCGGATGGCATAGGGTGCTTAGGAGGCTGCGGCAAGGGTGTCTCTTTCCTTGCCGTGGGTTTCACTTGCTCTTCCTCCTCGATCAGCAACTTTTCATCCTCCTTTTGACTTGATTTGGATGGTTGTGGGTTGGCTCCAACCTGTTTGCCATTTCTCAACTTGATTGCATTGGCGGTTTCAAATCCTTCTTTAGGATTAACAACTGTTGAACTAGGCAATCTGCCCTATTCTCTGAATTGGCCCATGAATTCCGCTATTTGACCCATTTGCTTTTCCAAATTGTCCACCCTTTTGTCTTGGATTTGCCTTTCTTTGTTTTGAGTTTGTACTTCCTGCGTCAAAGTAGTAAGTAACTTAACAACTTGATCATTATCCAAAGACATACCTGAGTTTGTTGGGGCAGATTGCATTTGGGTTTGATTTGGTACAAATGGCTTTGTATAAAAGCCTGGTGGTTGCTGCCTAAATCCTCCTTGTTGTTGGGGTTGTTGAGGCTCCCTCCACTTGAAATTTGGGTGATCCCTCCAACCCGGATTGTATGTGTTTGAATATGGATCATAGCGTGGCTGATTTTGGCTCCCAAATCCCACGGCATTGGCAGATTCCCACCCTCCATTGGGCATTGATCATTGGCATGTCCTTGCATAGAGCACACGCCACAAACACTTTGTCCATGTATCTTCATTCCCTCGGCCATCTGAGAAACAATAGAAGTAAGGTTAGCTAATTGGGATTGAATGTCGAACATAGAACTTACCTCATTCACTCCTTGCCGTGGGGTGTCTCTTTGCCCAAGTCCTTCGTATTGTTGTGCATTCAACCCTCGGTTGGCAATTAGGGTCTTTGTAGCCATGGGTGTTTTGTCAACCAATGCACCTTCTGCTGAGGCATCTAGCATTTATCTCTCAATTGGAAGAAGTCCTTCATAAAAGTATTGAAGTAAAAGTTCTTCTTTCATTTAGTGTTGTGGACAAGAAGCAACAAGCGCCTTGAAACGCTCATAATAGGCTGCAAACGATTCTCCTTGGTTTTGTTGAATGCTACTAATCCTTTTCCTCAAGAGAATGACTCTTGAAGTTGGGAAAAATTTCTCTAAGAATGCGCGCTTCATGCTTTCCCGAGAAGTGACGGTTCCAGGTGCTAGTTTATAGAGCCAATCCTTAGCCTTTTCCAAAAGAGAGAATGGAAAGGCTTTCATCTTCGTTATACTTCCATCGACATTGATAGCAGTCATGCTTGAACAAACCACTTCAAATTCGTTTAAGTGCTTGTTTGGATCTTCCATGGACAACCCGTGGAATTTGGGAATGTGGTGCAACAAGCTAGACTTCAATTAGAATTCATCAGTCTTGCCCTCGGCTGCCCTAGGATATTGAATGCATAAAGGGGTTGCATTATCCAATCCCGAGGCTGAAAGTTCTTTGACCGTTCGATTATCTGCAGCCATGTCTTGCTCCTCTTCCAAATCCTCTTCAATTTCAACTTCAGATTCAGAATTAGAACTTGAACTAAGTAGATCAGGTTCTGGGTGCTTCCTTTTTGATAGGAGCATATTTATGCGACTTAGTTAGCTTGTTTTCATGCATTGACGTTGTTAGTTCTTAGTTAATTTTGTATTTTAAGCTATTTTCGTCTGTTTGTAGGTTCAAAGTGTCAAGATGGCAAAAATGAGCAATTTGGAGCATTCTAGAGCATTTTTGGGCCAAGATTGGGCTGTTTTCATGAATGGTCGGCCAAGTAAGAGTGGTAATGGATGGGATTGGTCTGAATCCTCCATGTCAAGCACATAGAAATCTGCAGGAAAAATCAAGTGGTCTACCTGCACCAAAACATCTTCCAAAACTCCTTTTGGGTATGCATTAGATCGATCGGCTAATTGGATAATAACACCATCATTTTTAAGCTCTCCTAGATTCATAGATGCATAAACAGAATATGGCATGACATTTATAGATGCACCTAAGTCTAACATGGCAGATTCAAAACGAGTATTTCCAATAACACAAGGAATTGTAAAACTACCCGGATCTTTGCATTTAGGGGGTAATTTCCTTTGTAAAATGGCTGAGACATTCTCACTTACTCTTACCACCTCTTTGTTAGAAATCCTTCTCCTTGTTGTACAAAGCTCATTAAAAAACTTAGCATACCTTGGGACCTGCTTTATTGCATCAAGGAGTGGGATATTGACTTGAACTTTCCGGAATGTCTCTAGAATGTCCTTTTCAGCATCCTCTTTCTTTGATTGCCGCAACCTGCCAGGAAAGGGCACAATTAGTGGAGTAGAGCTAGAAGAATTCATATTGGAACTTACCTTGATGGTTGGGGACGGTTTAGAAGTGGGAGTTGGCTCCGGCAAGGATTGTGCATTCCTTGCCGTGGGTTTGGGTGATTCATCCTCCTCCAATTGCAGCTTCGTGTCCTCTTCTTGACTTGATCTAGATGGTTGTGAATCAGTTCCAACCTGCTTACCACTTCTCAACGTGATTGCTTGGGCGGTTTCAAATCCTCCTTTGGGATTAACAACGGTTGAACTAGGCAATTTGCCTTGTTCTCTAAATTGGCCCATGAATTCAACCATTTGCCCATTTTGTTTCTTCAATTCGTCCACCTCTTTAGCTTGATTCTTTATGCTCTGTATGTCCTGTGTCAAAGAGGTTAGTACTTGAAGAATTTTATCATTATCTAACAACGAACCTGAATTGGTTTGGGCCGAAATTGGTTGAGGTTGTGTGGCTGCATATGGCCTTGGAAACATCCCAGGGGGCTGTCTAAATTCACCTTGTTGCTGTGCTTGTTGAGAGTCCCTCCACTTGAAGTTTGGATGATCTCTCCATCCCGGATTGTATGTATTGGAAAATGGGTCACCATGGTTTTGGTATTGATTCCCAAAACCCACGGCATTGAGTGTCTCCCACCCTCCATTCTCTATCAATTGTGGGCACTTATCCGTGGGATGTCCTTGCATGGAGCACACGCCACAAGAAGCCACGGTTTGCACTTTTGGTCCTTCAACAACCTGAGAAAGAAGAGTGGTAAGGTTAGCCATTTGATTTTGAAGTTCGGTTATAGCACTTACCTCATTCACTTGGTGTTGCCGTGGAATGCTCCTTTGTCCAACACCTTCGTATTGTTGAGCGTTCAACGCTCGATTAGCAATCAAGGTCTTTGCAGCCGTGGGGGTCTTGTCCACCAAGGCTCCTCCCGCTGAGGCATCTAACATTTGACGTTCGATTGGTAGAAGTCCCTCATAGAAGTATTGTAGGAGAAGTTCCTCCTTCATCTGATGCTGTGGACATGAAGCAACAAGAGATTTAAAACGTTCATAATACGTAGGAAAAGACTCACATTCTTCTTGCTGAATTCCACTTATCCTTTTTCGTATGGTGATGACTCGAGAGGTTGGGAAAAACTTCTCCAAGAAAGCCCGTTTCATGCTCTCCCACGATGTGACAGTTCCGGGAGCCAATTCATACAACCAATCCTTCGCCTTTTCCAAGAGAGAAAAGGGAAAGGCCTTCATCTTCAAAATACTCCCATCGACATTGACGGGGGTCATGCTTGAACACACCACTTCGAATTCTTTCAAGTGTTTGTTCGGATCTTCCATGGACAACCCGTGGAATTTGGGGATGTGGTGCAACAAGCTAGACTTCAATTCAAATTCGTCAGTCTTGCCCTCGGCTGCCCTAGGATATTGAATGCATAAAGGGGTTGCATTGTCCAATCCCGAGGCTGAAAGTTCCTTGATCGTTCGGTTATCTGCAGCCATGTCATGCTCCTCTTCCAATCCTCTTCATTTCAACTTCAGATTCGGAATTAGAACTTGAACTAAGTAGACCAGGTTCTAGGTGCTTCCTCTTCCTTCTCAAATCTCGCTCAAAATCGTCGTTAAACTCCAAGATATGTGCGTGAACGGTTTGAGAACTTCGAGTCATGCACTAGTACCTAAAACAAAGAAAGCAAAACAAATCAGAAAACTAAGCAAAACAAAAACAAAAACAAGTTAAAATACACGGCAGAAACTAGGGAGATTAGCAAGTTTGCTAATCCCCGGCAACGGCGCCAAAATTTGATGTGAGAATTACTTGACACTCAAATTAAAACCCTATCGACGTAGTATATGAAAGTAGGGATCGTTTAAGGCCGGGGATTAGAAGGGATGTTAATCTACACAAAATTACACTCTAAAACACTAAATTGGACTCTAGACAATGAAAACAAGTACTAGTGATCAATCTGAACGAATTTTAACTCTAGACAACCTAACTTGACTCAAATAACACAAAACAAACTTTAAACAACAAATAAAACTCAACTAAGCAGATTCTAGACACTAGAGACTCAAAACAGGCTAAATAGACTCAAAACAGCAAAACTAACTTAAGTAGACTCAAAACAGGTTCTATGAAGTGAATTGGATGACTTTTGGACTAGTTAAACTCAAAACACTAAAAGGGGACAGATTGGGACGAATTTAAACAAACTAAGACTCAATTAAGAACTAAGGGGGTTTTTGGACTATTTAAGCAAAACTAAGCAGATTTAGGCAAACAAAGTAAATTGAAAGAGATAAAGGTGAATGCAGGGGTGAAAACTAGTTAGAGGGTTCTTCTCCACACATGAACATATGCATACGAATTGATTTCCAGTTATTCTTTCGATAAACCATGAATGACAATGCTTCGAATTAATTGTATTGCACTAATTAATTCCCAGATTTCCCTAAGTTCATTGAATTGAATGGATAACGCATCACAACCAAATTATTCTTATCAAGTTCCCTAACTATGGAAGACGCATGATAGAGATACATATCAAAGATCATTAAGTTCCATGGAAATCATAAACATTGACAAGGCATTCATAACTATGGAATACGCATGTTACTCTTGCCTAGGATTTACTTAACACAATTGTGACTAGCAATCTTTACTACTTGTGAATATAAGTTCCTAACGATTAGGTGAAATTCCCTTGTATCCTAGCATCAAATTCATGCATGTAAACTAAGTAGGCCTCCTTAATCAACACACAAGAACAAGTTCTTCATAAAACAGATAAGTAAATCACATTCACAATTTATGAAACAATAACTGAAGGTAATCAATTCATATCAAACATATGTCCATGGCTTTGAATCCACCTCTAACTAAAACGAAATTAGTTCCACATGTTCAACATAATTGAAAAACAAATTAAATTAAACATAGAAACAAAACAAGAGAAGAAAGAACTTCTCCTCCAATGGAAGCCACGGCAAGGCCTTGTCTTCCCTTCTCTGCAGCAAAATATGGATTTCTGAATGTATATGGGGGTGGGTGGATGAGTTATGAGATGTGTATGGAGGTGGATGGATGGTGCAGCAATCGCTTTAACTTGTTTATAAATATATCACAAACCCTAGAGTAATCAGATTAGGGCTTGGACTTAGCATAAAACATGGTTTTAGGACTCTAGGTGCGGCAGAAAATATAGATTAGGCCTTAGGGTTCGGCAATCACTTTAGAAAAGGAATTGTGGTCCAATTAATGTCTGAAAAGGATTATAGAACCCAAATCCACAAGGAAAAGGCTTAATAAATCAGAATCCAAGAAGGAATGGGAGTGAGAAGGCACGGCAGAAAGGGATAGGGCAGGGAACCTTGCAAGGCAAGGAAAAGACCTTCTAGAAAGGAGGGAGGCGCTAGATTTTTAGGCTTCTAGAAAGAATGTGTTTCTGGCCAGATTTTGGGGTTTCTAGAAGAGTTTGGGGCGCCACTTTTATAGGACAAGGGATAGGACTTCTAGAAATCAGGTTTTAAGTCCCCTAAATTGAAGAAAACAAGTTAGGATAAGATTAGATTGGATAAGGATTGGATAAGATAAGATAAGATAAGGTTGTTTTGGATAATGTTTTGGATAATTCTCCTTCTTTTGAGCTGATTCCTTATCTTCTTTATCTTTGACTTCTTTCTTCCATCTTCTTAGCTGATTTCAAGCCTTTATATCTTCAATTTCATCCATCAACTTGCCTCCATGCTTGCACTACCCAATCTTGGCCCAAAAATGCTCTAGAATGCTCCAAATTGCTCCTTTTTGCCATCTTGACACTTTGAACCTACAAACACACGAAAATAGCTTAAAATACAAAATTAACTAAGAACTAACAACGTAAATGCATTAAAACAAGCTAACTAAGTCGCATAAATATGCTCGTATCAAATTCCCCCACACTTAGCTTTTGCTAGTCCTTAAGCAAAACGAAACAAAACAAACGAAACAAACACCAAACAAACTAGACCTTCCAACTTTCACCTCAGGGATTTCCAACATACATGACATATTTAAGATCATCATAACCATAGCTTTTAGTCTTCCCCACCCTTTAGTACATACTTAACCACAGTCACCATCCATTAGCTCTCATCTAACCAATTAAAACAATGTTTTGAACGTAGTAACATGCCTTAGAGAATTCACTCAATTCCTCACTAGGTACACTCTTATTTTCACTCAGATTGTCTAACTACACTCCTTATACTAAGTATATGTGAGAAGATTGATGTAAACCTGCAAACGAACACTCACATATGTTTATAACAAAGAAAGCAATTTCTGGAGCTATTAAGCATGTATATATCTGATCTCATGAATGGAATGCTACTACTTAGATGCGAGAACCAGGGATACCATACGCTCGTACCAATCCCAAACTCCACATATTGAAACACACAACACTCAAGATTGAAGTATAGGGTTGTAATGGGGCTAAGGGTGTTGGCTAACAAAGAAACATAAGGAAAACAAACGTTCTTAAAGCAAAAGCAAGCAAAGTAAAGAATATGACACTTAGAACTCCCTTTCTTGAATGCAGCCGCACACTTTGATACATAAGGGGAAGATTACACATATTTTAGGGCCGAATTCAACTTTTTGGACCCTTTCTTCAACAATCAACACTTGTGAGCTTATTCTCACTTATTTTGAACACTTTTCATACTTTTTTTTTTTCACAAACTTTTCTTCTTTTTCTTTTGCACGAATTTGTGCACAACTTTCTTTCCCCCACACTTGTTTGCTGCCCAATAACGAACAAAGGGAATTCACTCTAAGTCATGCTTAGCTATGCCTTAAGAACAAGGGTAAGGATGGTCCTAATCTAGGCTAGGTAGGGATAATGTGAGTAAACAAAGAACATAGGCTAAACAAGGCTCAAAAGGGTTAAACCTAGAAGACAAATAACATAGGGAGGTTCGGCTATTTGGCACTGGTTCACTACACAACTTCATCTTGTTTACGTGTTATGCTAATCAATTTCATGCTTTGAATGAAATGGGTATGAGTTCTAGTATTTGGAACTAAATGATGAAACGCCTTCTAAGTAGCAACCAAGCAAAGAATAATGAGATCATGCAACGACTTTAGAAAACAACAAATGCACAGAGTTTTAACTCTCCAAAGAATGTTTTAAGCTCAAGTCTCTCAGGGTTGTAGCGTTAGTATGAGTTCCTTCCTTCAAGCATGTTACAAAAACTGATTTTTTCTCTTTTTGATTAAACATGAATTCATGAACTATAACCATAATCAAGCATAAACCAGAGAGCAATTCAAACCTCCATCCATGTTTATAACTGTCCTTAATAGTCATGCAATTAAAAACCGAATCCTCATCATTGTGTTGGAAGGTACCTTAAGACACAAACAAACACACAAAAACAACTCTTTTTGGGTTTTTCAAAACTATTTTTCAAATTTTTATGGTATTTTCGGATTTTCTTTTCAAAACACACTAAAAGACTCCGAAACAGCTTAAAAACACTTAAAAACACTGAAAACAACATTCAAAGTGATAGGTGATAAAAACCCACGAATTTCATGCAAAAACACTTTGTTACTCTTCCTTCTCAAATCTCGTTCAAAATCGCCGTTAAAATCCAAGATATGTGCGTGAATGGGTTGAGACTTTCGAGTCATACACTAGTACCTACAACAAAGAAAACAAAACAACTCAGAAAACAAAGCAAAACAAAAACAAAAAACAAACTAAGATACACGGCAGAAAATTGGGAGATTAGCAAATTTGCTAATCCTCGGCAACGGCGCCAAAATTTAATGTGAAAATTACTTGACACTCAAATTAAAACCCTATCGACGTAGTATATGAAAGTAGGGATCGTTTTAGGCCGGGGATTAGAAGGGATGCTAATCTACACAAGTTAAACTCTAAAACACTAAACTGGACTCTAGACAACTCAAAACTGACCAAATTGACTCAAAACAGCAAAACTAATTCAAACAGACTCAAAACAGGTACTAGAAAGTGAATTGGATGAATTTTAGACTACTAAGACTCAAAACACTAAAAAGAGACAGATTTGGACGAATTTAAGTAAACTAAAACACAAATAAGAACTGAGGGGGTTTTTAAACGAATTTATCAAAACTAAGAAGATTCCAGCAAACAAAGTAAATTAAAGATAGGTGAAGGTGAATTCAAGGGTGAAAAGCTAGTTAGAGGGTTCTTCTCCACACATGAACATATGCATACAAATTGATTTCCAGTTATTCTTTCGATAAACCATGAATGACAATGCTCCGATTTAATTGTATTGCACTAATCAATTCTCAGATTTCCCTAAGTTCATTGAATTGAATGGATAACGCATCACAACCAAATTATTCTTATCAAGTTCCCTAACTATGGAATACGCATGATAGAGACGCATATCAAAGATCATTAAGTTCCATGGAAATCATAAACATTGACAAGGCATTCATAACTATGAACTGCATGTTAATTCTGCCTAGGGTTTACTTAACATGATTGTGACTAGCAATCTTTACTACTTGTGAATATAAGTTCATAACGATTAGGTGAAATTCCCTTATATCCTAGCATCAAATTCATGCATGTAAACTAAGTATGCATCCTTAATCAACACACAAGAATAAGTTCTTAATAAAACAGATAAGTAAACCACATTCACAATTTATGAAACAATAACTGGAGGTAATCAATTCATACTAAACATATGTCCATGGCTTTGAATCCACCTCTAACTAAAACGAAATTAGTTCCACATGTTCAACATAATTGAAAAGCAAATTAAATTAAACATGGAAACAGAAACAAGGGAAGAAAGAACTCCAAGAACTCCAATGGTTGTAGGTAGGCTGCGGCACAACCCTTCCTCTCTAATGGAAGCCACGGCAAGGCCTTGTCTTCTCTCCTCTGCGGGAAAGTATGAATTTCTGAAGGTGTGGTGGTATAGAACGAATTATGGAGTGTATATGGGATGGTGTAACCTGCGGCACTTCTCTAATTCTGTATATATAGGCACCACAAACCCTAGGGTAATCAGATTAGGACTTGGACTCAGCATAAGCAAGGGATTAGGTCCCTAGGTGCGGCATAAATTGTGAATCCATTACGAAAAAGGATCATGGCCCAATTAATTTCTGAAAAGAATTTGTAGAACCCAAATCCACAAGGAAATAGGCTAACAAATCAGAATTTGAGAGGGAAAGAGATAAGGGATGCACGGCAAGGCTTGGATAAGGTGGGGAATGCCTTGCAAGGCAAGGAAAAACCTTCTAGAGAGGAGGGAGGCGCCAGATTTATAGGACAAGGGATAAGACTTCTAGAAATCAGGTTTTAAGTCTCCTAAACTGAAATCAAATTGAAAACAAGGTAGGATAAGATTAGGATAAGATAAGATAAGGTTTGGATAAGATAAGGTAGTTTGGATAATGTTTTGGATAATTCCCCTTCTTTCTAGCTGATTCTTTATCTTCTTTATCTTCGACTTCTTTCTTCCCCCATTTTAGCTGATTTCAAGCCTTTGTATCTTCAATTTCGTCCATCAACTTGCCTTCATGCTTGCACTACCCAATCTTGGCCCAAAAATGCTCTAGAATGCTCCAAATTGCTTCTTTTTGCCATCTTGACACTTAGAACCTACGAACACACGAAAATAGCTTAAAATACAAAATTAACTAAGAACTAACATCATAAATGCATGAAAACAAGCTAACTAAGTCGCATAAATATGCTCCTATCACATATCACCACCAAACGCCATAGTTACTGCTCCATTGGCCACGTCAATCTTGGTTTGAGCAGTTTTCATGAAAGGTCGTCCAAGTAAGAGTGGCGATGGTGGAGAGTGGGCTGAGTCCTCCATATCAAGCACATAGAAATCTGCAGGAAAAATCAAGTGGTCTACCTGCACCAAAACATCTTCCAAAACTCCTTTCGGATATGCATTAGATCGATCGGCTAGTTGAATAATAACACCATCATTTGTAAGCTCTCCTAGATTAATGGATGCATAAACGGAATATGGCATGACATTTATTGACGCACCTAAATCTAGCATAGCGTGGTCAAACCTTGTATTACCAATTACACAAGGGATTGTGAAACTACCTGGATCTTTGCATTTAGATGGCAGCTTTCTTTGCAACATTGCAGAGACATTCTCACTTACATGTACCACCTCTTTCTCCCGAATCCGTTTCCTTGTTGTACATAGCTTCTTTAAAAACTTAGCGTACTTCGGGATTTGCTTTATAGCATCAAGGAGTGGGATATTGACATGCACATTCCTAAAGGTCTCTAGAATGTCTTGTTCATTCTCTTCGTTCCTAGCTTGCATAAACCTGCTAGGGAAAGGCAAATTTGGTGGAATTAGGTTAGAATGAGTCAAATTTGAACCACCCTTACCTGAATTGGACAGTGTAGAAGGCTTAGGGGGCTGCGGCAAGGATGGTTCCTTCCTTGCCGTGGGCTTGTCTTGCTCCTCCTCTTCAACCAGCAACTTTTCATCTTCTTTTTGGCTTGATTTGGATGGTTGTGGGTCAGTTCCAACTTCTTTTCCACTTCTCAACATGATGGCTTTAGCGGTTTCAAATCCTCCCTTTGGATTCACAATGGTTGAACTAGGAAGTTTACCTTCTTCTCGAAACTGCCCAAGGAACTCTGAAATCTGCCCTATTTGCTTCTTCATGTCGCTTATCTCCTTGTCTTGATTCGTGATGTGAAAATTAACTTGACACACAAATTAAACCCTCTTTTTGACAGTTGTAGTATATGTATAAGTAGGGATCGTTCTGGACCGGGGATTAGGAGGGATTGCTAAACACTTGAAACTGACTCAAAAATGTAAAAACAAAGTTTAAAACACTAAACTAGACTCAAAGAATGCAAGACTAAATTCTAAAACACTAAAACAACTCAAAAGACTCAAAACAGCACAAAAACACTCAAAACTGCCTAAAAACACAAACTGGGCAGTTTTGGACTCTAAACACTACTTTGGACGAAAATAAGGTTTTAACTTGACTCAAGACGCTTAAAAACACAAATCAAAACAGATTTTAACTAATCTAACACTTCAAAATAAAGGGGGATTTGTTTTTGACGAATTTAAAACTAAAAACAGAAACTTTGCATAAAAAAAACTTTAGAAAAACGATTTTGATGAATTAAGAAGGGTGAAGGGCTAGTTAGAGGGTCCTTCTCCACACATGATATATGCATATGAACCAATTTCCAGTTATTATTCCTTTAGACATGAATGACAACACCCCAAGTTAACCGTGACAGCAAAAATTAACCATCAGATTTTCCTTAGTTCATTGAATTGAATGGAAGACGCATTACAACCAAATTATCCTTATCAAGTCTCCTAACTATGACAGCATGATAGAAAACATATCAAAGGTCATTACGTTCTTTGAAAATCATAAGTGTTGACGAGGCATTCGTAACTATGACAGCATGATACTCTTGCCTAGGATTTACTTAACATGATTGTGACTAGCAACCTTTACTACTTGTGAATATAAGTTCATAACGATTAGGTGAAACTCCCTTATACTCTAGCATCAAATTCATGCATGCAAATTAAGTGTCGACCCCCAATTAACACACACAAACAAGTTTTAATAACTCAGATAAGCAAATCACATTCTAGTCTTAAGAAACAATAACTGGACGTAATCAATTCATATATAACATATAATCATGGCTTCAAATTCACCTCTAACTAAAAAGAAATTAGTTACTCATGTCCACAAGCAAGCAAACATAAATAAACTTAAACATTGAACAAAGATAGAAAACACCTAGAAAGTACTCCAGAGTCATTTGATGCGAAATATATAAGCACACAAATTTAACCCTCTTGTTGACAATTGTAGTATAGATGCAAGTAGGGATCGTCCTGGACCGGGGATTAGGAAGGCTTGCTAAAACCTCAAAACTGACTCAAAATCATTAAAACAAAGTTTAAAACACTAAACTAGACTCAAAGAATGCAAAACTAGACTCTAAGACACTAAAACAACTCAAAAGACTCAAAACAGCACAAAAACACTCAAAACTGCCTAAAAACACAAACTGGGCAGTTTTAGACTCTAAACACTACTTTGGACGGAAATAGGGTATTGGCTTGACTCAAAACACTTAAAAACAGAAACAAAACAGATTGTGAACACTTTGAAACAAGAAAGTAAAAGGGGGGTTTGGGTTTTGACGAAATTAAAAACAAAACGAACAGATTGTAAAGTAAAACAGATTTTTGACAAATTTGGTAAAACTTATGGATGATGGCCCAGCTAGAGGGTTCTTCTCCACACATGACACACTTGCGCATAAACCAATTTTCAGTTGTTCTTTCGATAAATCATGAAACTCAACACCCCAGGTTAATTAGGTCCGCTTAAATTAACCTTCAAGTTCTCCTTAAGTTATTGAATTGGACGGGAAAACGCATACAACAACTCAAAACATTCTCTAAAAGTCCCCTAAGTGAGCAGCACAATAAAGATACAATCAGAGATCAATAAGCCTTGTGAGAACTATAAGCATTGACGAGGCGTTCGTTACTATGATGAGCATGAAACTCCTGCCAAGAATTCATTTAACGCGATCGTTTATAAGCGACCTCCACTACTTGTGAATATAAGTTTGTAACTATTAGGTGAAACTCCCTTATATTCTAGCATCAAACTCATGCATGCAAACTAAGTGTCGACCCTCAATCAACATACAAGAATAAGTTATCCATCAAGCAGTTAAACAAATTGAATTCACAACTTATGAAATCACAACAGAAAGTAATCAATTCACATTGCAAGTATAATCATGGTTTCGAATCCCCCCCTAGCGAAGACGGGTTTAGTTCCTCATACTCACAGAACAAAGATTATTGAATTGAAACATTGAAAACAAAAGAAAGATTACACCTAAACGTTCCAGCAATCCTAACTTGAATGGCAGGCACATCCAAGGGCTTTCCTCCTTCCTCTTTGCTGCGGCACAAGGGTTGTTGGTGAGTTTTGGGATTATGAATTGTGTAGAAGGCTGGGTTTATGGCTAGGATGGATGTATGGTGCGGCAGGGGTTGTTTTAGGTCAGAAACTATGGAGAATGGTGAAGGATAGGTGCAACTAGGGTTGGGGAAGGAATTCTGGCGTGAATGGGTGGTAGAGGATGGATAGGTAGATAGGTGGATGGAATGGATGCCGAGAATCTGTCCAGAGAGGGAGAGAGATTTAAATGGTGCGGATGGCTTTATTTATAGGGCTAGGGTTGAAAGGCTATCAGAAAATAATAGGAAAGGTTCAATACTTAGCTATTTTGGTTCCACAATTTAATAGGTAAGAAAGAATCAGAAAATCAAAGAGAATAAGAAAGTAAAATTCGGCAGAATATGTAGTAGAGAAAAGGAATGTGTTTTAAAGGTCAGAAATTAAGAGAGAAAGAAAAAGAAGGTGTGGCATTGATTTGTAAGAGAAAGGGGATTTTGGGCAGAAAATAGGCAAGTAAGGTGCAGGAATTAAAGAGAATAGGAAAGGAAATTCGGCAGAATTGTAAGACAGATTTAGGAATGTGTTTTGAGGCACAAAATAAGTAAGAAAGGCTCCTCCTTGTGCGGCAAGGCATAGAACACAAAGGGAATGTGATTTTGGGTCAGAAAATAGGTAAGAAGAGGATCCCTTGTGCGGCAAGGTTGTGGAAAGAAAGGGAAAGGCACTTATGTGGCAGATTTTGGAAGAAAAGGGAAAGGAGATATGTGGCAAGGTTAGGGAAAGGTTCTAGGACTTCTAGAAACATGTAATGAGGCAACCTAACATGTTTTGGAACCCTTTTATGGCTGGAACATAGGTGATGAAGGATTAGGAAACTTCTAAGCCAAGAATAGAAACTTTCAAGAATGGAAACCTCCAAGAATAGAAACTTCCAACTTTAGAAACTTTGGCTTCCAATTTTGAACTCTTCATTCTTCATTCAATCCTAAGCTCATTTGATCTTCAATTTCGTCCATCCACTTAGCTCCAAGCATGTGCAATCCATCCCAAGCCTAAAACTGCTCCACAAGGCACCAAAATGCACTTTCTTGCTCCTTTAGCCCTTAGAACTTGAAAACACACGAAAATGGCTTTAAAGACTAAAATAACTAAGAACTAACAACCTAAATGCAAGGAAACAAGCTAACTAAGTGATGTAAATATGCTCCTATCATCCTTCCTTCCTTGCAAGCCCCGATAAAAAAAAAATATCCCCCATTAGATATATATAATATTCTCAAAAGCCCCGATAAGTACATCCTTATATGTAGGCTATTCTCCCCGGAAATTTCCCATAGCCTGTGCTCTTTACAATGAGAAAGTTGATGCAGATCCTAACACAAACCCTTATCCCACACTTGTTTCCTACCTAATAACGATCAAAGGGAATTCACTCTAGGTCATACTTCACTACGCCTTAAGAACAAGGGTAAGGATGGTCCTAATCCAGGCTAGGTAAGGATAATGTAGGCTGACAAAGAAAATAGGCTAATTATGGCTCAAAGGGGTTAAACCTACAATACATATGCAAAGGGTTAGGCTTTTTGGCTCTGGTTTTGAACTAAACAGCTTCATCTTGTTATTTGTTATGCTAATCAATTTCATGCTTTGAATGAAATGGGTATAAGTTCTAGTATTTGGATCTAAATAATGAAATGCATTCTAAGTAGCAACCAAGCAAAGAATGATGAGATCATGCAACGACTTTAGAAAACAAAGAATGTCAAGATTGATAACTCTCCAAACAAAGTTTAGGCTCAAGTCTCTCAGGGTTGTAGCGTTATGTTGAGTTACTTCCTTCAAGCATGTTACAAAAACTGATTTTATCCTTTTTGTGATTACATGTGAATTCATGAATGTCAACTATAACCAAGCATAAACCAAAGAGCATATCAAACTTCAATCCATGTTTGTAACTTTCTTTAATAGTCATGCAATTAAAAACCAAATCCTCATCATTGTGTTGGAAGGTACCCTAAGACACAAACACACAAAAACGACTCTAAAAACGACTCTTTTTGATATTATTCAAAATGTTTTCAAATTTTTTTGTAAATTTTCGTATTTCTCTTTCAAGACACATAAAAACACTTCAAAACACACTAAAAACACTCAAAAACAGTGAAAAACAACCTTAGAAGTGCTAGGTGATAAAAACCCACGAATTTTTCAATGAAAACACTTGTTTTACCCCCCCCACACTTAAACCAAACATTGTCCTCAATGTCTCAAACAAAGACTCACACACAAGCAAGCAAACAACACAACGAACAAACATGACAAATATGGCAAAGTAAAAGCAATAAAGGGTAGGGTTTAGAAACGCAAATCTGGTTATGGAGCCGGAGAGTTCCTAGGTCCTCTTTATTTGCATAGGTTGCCTCCCAAGAAGCACTTGCTTTAACGTCTTCCAGCCGGACGAACCTTCCATCTATTCTTCAATGGGGCCCACGGCATTAAGGGTTATGTCATCCACAATGTGCTCTTCAAAGTGCTCATAGTAGGGCTTCAAACGATGTCCGTTCACCTTGAATTCGTGCCCCGTCTTCAAACTTTGGATTTGAACTGCACCATGAGAAAAAACATTAGTAATAACAAACGGTCCAATCCACCTAGAACGTAACTTACCTGGAAATAATCGAAGACGGGAATTGAAAAGTAGAACTTTCTGCCCATTGGAGAATGTTTTGGTTCGAATCATCTTGTCATGAAAAGCCTTCGTCTTCTCTTTGTAAATTCGCGCATTCTCGTAAGCTTCATTCCTAATCTCCTCGAGCTCGTTCAATTGAAGCTTCTAATGAATTCCAGCGGCATCTATATCCATATTGAAGGTTTTGACTGCCCAATGCGCCTTATGTTCTAATTCAACGGGAAGATGGCATGGTTTCCCATAGATGAGCCGAAATGGGGACATCCCAAGGGGTGTTTTGTAGGCCGTACGATACGCCCGTAGTGCATCATTCAAGCGCAAACTCCAATCCTTCCTCGTTGGCCCAACTGTTTTCTCTAAAATTTGCTTGATTTCACGGTTTGAAACCTCAGCTTGCCCACTTGTTTGAGGATGATAAGGTGTAGAAACCTTATGCGTGACATTGTACTTTTTAAGTAATGCCTCAATGGAGAGCCTCCATCGCTGATAAGCACTCGTGGCATGCCAAACCTTGCAAATATGTTAGTTCTAACAAAATCTGCAACCACTTTAGAATCATTAGTTCGGGTGGCTTTTGCTTCCACCCACTTCGAGACATAATCAACCGCAAGTAAAATATATGTAAAACCATGCGATGAAGGAAAAGGACCCATAAAATCAATACCCCATACATCAAAAATTTCGACAGTAAAGATAGGGGTTTGCGGCATTTGGTCCTTTGGGCCTATATTTTCCATTCTTTGGCAACGATCACACGTCACACAAAAAGTTCTAGCATCCTTAAAGATCGTAGGCCAATAAAACCCACATTCTAACACTTTAAGGGCTGTGCGTTGTGTGCCAAAGTGTCCCCCGCATGCATAAGTGTGACAGAAAGTTAAAATTGAGTTAAACTCTGAATTATGCACACATATACGTATAATCTGATCGGGGCAATACTTCCACAAGTATGGATCATCCCAAACATAAAACCGTGCCTCTTTTTTCAATTTATCACCTTGTTGCTTGTTTAGGGTGTTTGGAACTTGTTTAGTAACCAAATAATTAACTAAATCGGCATACCATGGCACACTTACCTTAATGGACAGCAGCTGCTCATCTGGAAACGTCTCAGGGATGGGAATTGGGTCCTCTTCTTGCACCAATCTACTGAGGTGGTCAGCCACTACGTTTTCAACTCCTTTCTTGTCCCGGATTTCGATATCGAACTCTTGAAGTAGGAGCATCCATCGAATAAGCCTTGGTTTAGCCTCCTTCTTCGTAAGTAAGTATCTTAAAGCTGCATGATCAGAGTAAATAATGACTTTAGTACCAAGTAAATATGAACGAAACTTATCTAATGCAAAGACAACGGCAAGAAGTTCTTTTTCCGTCGTAGAGTAGTTCAATTGAGCATCGTTCAAGGTCCTTGAGGCTTAGTAGATGACGTGCAGATTTTTGTCCTTCCTCTGTCCTAAGACAGCCCCCAATGCATAGTCGGAAGCATCGCACATTAGCTCAAACGGAAGATTCCAATTTGGTGGCATAATGATTGGTGCCGTGGTTAGCATCTCTTTGAGTTGGTTGAAAGCCTTCTCACATTCCTCGTCAAACTTGAAAGCCACTTCCTTTTGAAGGAGACAGCACAAAGGTTGAGAAATCTTTGAAAAATCCTTGATGAATCGCCTATAAAATCCTGCATGTCCAAGAAAAGAACGAACCTCTCTAACCGAAGTAGGAGAGGGTAAGTAGCGTACAAGATCTATTTTCGATTTATCAACCTTAATTCCCCTTTCTGAAATGATATGCCCTAAAACTATGCCTTGCGTAACCATAAAGTGACACTTTTCCCAATTTAAAACAAGGTTGGTTTCAACGCATCGTTTTAAGATTAATGTGAGATTTTCCAAACAACCATCAAACGAATCACCAAAGACGCTAAAATCATCCATGAATACCTCAATAATCTTCTCAACATAATCTGAAAAGATACTTACCATGCATCTTTGGAATGTGGCAGGTGCATTGCATAAGCCAAATGGCATGCGACGATAGGCAAAAGTACCAAAGGGGTATGTGAAGGTGGTCTTTTCTTGGTGATCCGGAGCTATGACAATTTGATTATATCCCGAATAACCATCAAGAAAACAATAAAAAGAATGACCGGCTAACCTTTCAAGCATTTGATCAATGAACGGCAAAGGGAAGTGGTCCTTCCTTGTGGTGGCGTTGAGCTTCCTATAATCGATGCACACTCACCAACCTGTTTGGATACGGGTTGGTACAAGCTCATTCTCGGCATTCTTCACCACAGTGACTCCGGATTTCTTTGGAACAACTTGAACCAGTGAAACCCAACGGCTATCCAAAATTGGATAGATCACTCCACAATCGAGAAGCTTGATAATCTCCTTCTTCACAACTTCCATCATTGGAGGGTTGAGTCGGCGTTGAGCCTCTCGAGTTGGTTTAGCCCCCTCCTCTAGAAGTATGCGATGCATGCATGTTGTAGGGCTAATCCCCTTAATATCAGCCAATGTCCAACCAATGGTTGTTTTGTGCTCTTTTAACACCCGAATCAACTTCTCCTCCTCTGTTGCCGTGAGTGATGCAGAGACATTGATGGGCAACATCTCTTCATCTCCCAAGAAGACGTATTTTAAATGATCCGATAGTGGCTTAAGTTCAAGAATAGGGGCCTGAATCACAGAAGGTAACAACGTATTAGTAGAAACGGGAATTGGAATTGGGTTAGGAGACGTACCATGATGTCGTGGTAATGAGTCAAAGGCAGCCACAATCTCGGCTTGTTCTTCACTAGGTACGGCCAGATTGGGCTTCATTCCAATTCCTTGTACAATTGTTGTTTCAAAGGGATCTTCATCCAATGAGTCAAGGAATTCCTGAGCCAATGAATCAAATGCATCAATAGAAAAACAAGAATGATCGTCTTTAGGATATTTAATAGTTTCAGAAAGATTGAAATCAATCACTTCCCCATCAAATTCCATTGTTAAAGTCCCTTTGAACACGTCGATCTTGGTGCATGCTGTCTTCATGAAGGGCCTCCCAAGTAGGATCGGCAATGGGGTGATATTGGGCGACTCCTCCATTTCTAAAACATAGAAATCTGCTGGGAATATCAAGTTATCCACCTGCACCAAAACATCTTCCAAAACTCCTTTCGTATATGCATTAGAACGATAGGCTAATTGAATTATAACACCATCGTTTTTAAGCTCTCCTAAATTCATAGATGCAAAAATTGAGTAAGGCATGTCATTAATTGAAGCTCCTAAGTCTAACATAGCATGTTCAAACTTAGTATTGCCAATAACGCAAGGAATTGTAAAACTACCCGGATCTTTGCATTTAGGGGGTAATTTTCTTTGTAAAACAGCAGAGACATTCTCACTTACCTGGACAACTTCTTTGTTCGAAATTCTCCTCCTTGTTGTACAAAGTTCTTTCAAAAACTTAGCGTACCTTGGAACTTGCTTAATTGCATCAAGGAGAGGTATATTGACTTGCACTTTCCAAAATGTTTCCAGAATGTCTTTCTCATTCTCTTCCTTCTTTGATTGGCTAAACCTGCTAGGAAAGGGTGCATTTAGTGGAATAGAACTTGAAAAATTCGAGTTAGGACTTACCTTGGCCGAATTGGATGGTTTGGCAGTGAAAGATGGCTGCGGCAAGGGTTGCTCCCCTCTTGCCGTGGGTTTGGCTTGTTCCTCCTCTTCAATCAGTAACTTTTCATCCTCTTTTTGGCTTGATTTGGATGGTTGTGGGTTGGTTCCAACTTCTTTTCCACTTCTCAACATAATGGCTTTGGCGGATTCAAATCCTCCATTTGGATTCACAATGGTTGAGCTAGGAAGTTTGCCTTGTTCTTGGAATTGTCCTATGAACTCCGCCATCTGCCCCATTTGTTTCTTTAAATCGTTCACCTCTTTGTCTCTAATTTGCATGCTCTGCGACATAGAAGTTAGTAATTGAAAAATCTGATCATTATCAACGGACGAACCTGATTTGGTTTGGGCAGGTTGTGCTTGGGGTTGTGTAGGCACGTATGGTTTTGAATAGAACCCTGGAGGTTGCTGCCTAAATCCACTTTGTTGTTGAGGTTGTTGAGGTTCCCTCCACTTGAAATTTGGATGATCTCTCCAGCCCGGATTGTAAGTGTTGGAGTATGGATCATTGCGTGGCTGATTTTGACTCCCAAAACCCATGGCATTGGCAGATTCCCAGCCTCCATTCTCAATCAATTGAGGGCATTGGTCAGTGAGATGTCCTTGCATAGAACACACACCACAAACACTTGGTCCTTGTATCTTCATTCCTTCGGCCATCTGAGTCACAATGGAAGTAAGGTTAGCTAATTGAGTTTGAATGTCGGAATTGGAACTTACCTCATGGACTCGCTGCCGTGGGGACTCTCTTTGTCCAAGTCCCTCGTATTGTTGTGCATTCAATGCTCGGTTGGCAATTAGGGTCTTCGCAGCCATTGGTGTTTTGTCAACCAATGCACCTCCCGCTGAAGCATCTAGCATTTGTCGCTCAATGGGAAGAAGTCCTTCATAGAAGTATTGAAGTAGAAGCTCTTCTTTCATTTGATGTTGAGGACATGAGGCGACAAAGGCCTTAAAACACTCATAATATGCTGGGAATGTCTCTCCTAGGCTTTGTTGAATTCCACTAATCTTCTTCCTTAAGAGAATGACTCTCGAAGTGGGGAAGAACTTCTCTAAAAACGCCCTCTTCATGCTTTCCCAAGAAGTGACCGTTCCGAGTGCTAATTCATAAAGCCAATCTTTAGCCTTTTCCAAAAGAGAGAATGGAAAGGCCTTCATCATCAAAATGCTCCCATCGACATTGATGGGTGTCATGCTCGAACAAACCACTTCGAACTCCTTAAGATGCTTGTTTGGATCTTCCATGGATAGCCCATGGTATTTGGGAACGTGATGCAACAAGCTTGACTTCAATTCGAACTCATCGGTCTTGCCTTGAGCAGCCGCGGGGTATTGAATGCAAAGGGGTGCGGCATTAGCCAACCCCGAGGCTGAAAGTTCCTTGATTGTACGATTATCCATAGCCATGGCTTGTTCTTCTTCTTCAAATTCAGATTCGGCCTCTGAGCTTGAATTAGGTTCGCTAGGTTCTGGATGCCTCCTCTTCCTTCTCAATGTTCGTTCAAAATCGTCGTCAAACTCCAAGATATGCTCACGAACTGGTTGAGAACTTCGAGTCATAAACTAGTACCTAAAACAAGAAAACAAAAGAAAATCAGAAAACAAAGTAAAACAAAACACACGGCAAACAAGGGATTAGCAAATTTGCTAATCCCCGGCAACGGCGCCAAAATTTGGTGTGAAAATTAACTTGACACACAAATTAAACCCTATTGATGACAATTGTAGCAATGATGTAAGTAGGGATCGTTCTAGACTGGGGATTAACTAGGGATGCTAATCAACACAAATAAGACTCAAAAACACTAAACTAGACTCTATAGACTCTAAACTAACTTAAAACACTAAAAACAGCAAGAAACAATAAAAAAGACTCAATTCTAGACCTAACAAGTGATTTTGATGAAAATTAAACTAAACTTGACTCAAAAGACTAAAAGAAAACAGATTTTGACTCAACTAACAAGTTTAAATGAAAAGGGGATTGTTTTTGACGAAATTAAGACTTAAAACAGAAATTTTGCATAAAAACTTTAGAAAAACTAGTTTGGTGGTTTAAAACGGGTGAAAGGCTAGTTAGAGGGCCCTTCTCCACACATGAACATATGCATATAAATTGATTTCCAGTTATTCTTTCAACAAACCATGAATGACAATGCCCCAAATTAATTGTGTAGAACTAATTAATTCTCAGATTTCCCTAGACTCATTGAATTGGAAGAAAAGCATACGACAACCCAAATCATTCTTTATTAAGCTCCCTAACTATGAAAAGCATGATAGAGACACAAAACAAAGAGCATTAAGCTTTGTGAAAATCATAAGCATTGACAAGGCATTCGTGACTATGAAAAGCATGACACTCCTGCCAGGAATTTACTTAACGCGATTGTGACTAGCAACCTCCACTACTTGTAAATATAAGTTCATAACGATTAGGTGAAATTCCCTTATATTTTAGCATCAAATTCATGCATGCAAACTAAGTATGCATCCTTAATCAACACACAAGAACAAGTTCTTAATAAAACAGTTAAGCAAACCACATTCACAATTCATGAAATCATAACTGGAGGAAATCAATTCATATAAAACATATGTCCATGGCTTTGAATTCGCCTCTAACTATAAAGAAATTAGTTCCTCATGTTCGCAATCAAACAAATATAAATAAAATTAAACATTGAACAAAGATAGAAAACACCTAGAAAACGCTCCAGATTCCTTCCTTCCTTGCTTGCAGGTTGCGGCACAATGAGGGTATGGCTGAATGGTAGTGTAGAGATGTGTGAATGAGAGATGATGGTGTGAATGGTGCAGCAAATATGTGAATATATAGAGGGAGGGTGCGGCACAATTAGATGGTGTAGGAAAAGGATTACAAAATGTAGTTTGTGTAGGAAAATAAAACACAATCCTAAGGGGAAAGGGTTTATGTAATCCTAGCAGGAAATAAGACATCTAGAAGGCCAAAAACCAAAGGGAATTAGGATAAAGGTGCGGCTGGATCATGCATCTAGAAGGCTTGGGGCGCCACTTTTTTAGGGACTTCTAGAAAGGGTGTTATTTGGCTGATTTTGGGGTTTCTAGAAGGGGTTAGGTGCAGCACCTTTGTAGGAAGGGATAAGGTTCCTAGAAATCAGGTTTTAAGGTCTCCTAAACTGAAATTGAATCCCTTTTGCAGCAGGAATTAAGTTAGGAAAGGATTAGGATAGGATAGGATAAGGCATGGTAAGATAAGATAAGATAAGGTTTGGATAAGATAAGGATAAGATAAGGTAGTTTGGATAATGTTTTGGATAATTCTTCTTCTTTGTAGCTGATTCCTTATCTTCTTTGACTTGGATTTATTTCTTCAACTCTTTTGCACATTCCTAGCCTCTCTTGAACTTCCAATTCGTCCATCCATCTTGCTCCAATCTTGTGATATCCATTTTTGGCCCAAAACTGCTCTAAAATGCTCCAAATTGCATCCTTTTGCCTACTTTGCTTCTTGGACCTATAAACACACGAAAATGACTCAAGACACTATAATAAGCAACAAATAACTAAGTAAATGCAAGAAAACACAATAACTAAATAGCATAAATATGCTCCTATCAAGGGTGCGGCACCAACAAGTTATGTAGGAAAAGGATTACAAAATGTAGTTTGTGTAGGAAAATAAAATCACAATTCTAAGGGGAAAAGGTTTATGTAATCCTAGCAGGAAATAGGACATCTAGAAGGCCAAAAACCAAAGGGAATTAGGAGAAAGGTGCGGCTGGATCATGCATCTAGAAGGCTTGGGGCGCCACCTTTTTAGGGACTTCTAGAAAGGGTGTTATTTGGCTGATTTTGGGGTTTCTAGAAGGGGATAGGTGCGGCACCTTTGTAGGAGGGGATAAGATTCCTAGAAATTAGGTTTTTAGGTCTCCTAAACTGAAAATGAATCCCTTTTGCAATAGGAATTAAGTTAAGAAAGGATTAGGATAGGATAAGATAAGGTAAGATAAGATAAGGTTAGTTTGGATAAGATAAGGTTGGATAAGGTTTTGGATAATTCTCCTTCTTTGTAGCTGATTCCTTATCTTCTTTGACTTGGATTTATTTCTTCAACTCTTTTGCACATTCCTAGCCTCTCTTGAACTTCAAATTCGTCCATCCATCTTGCTCCAATCTTGTGATATCCATTCCAAGCCCAAAACTGCTCTAAAATGCTCCAAATTGCATCTTTTTGCCAACTTTGCTTCTAGGACCTATAGACACACGAAAATGACTTAAAACACTATAATAAGCAACAAATAACTAAGTAAATGCAAGAAAACACACTAACTAAGTTGCACAAATATGCTCCTATCAAATTCCCCCACACTTAGCTTTTGCTAGTCCTCGAGCAAAACAAAACAAACAAAACATAACCTAAACCTTCCAACGTTCACCTCAGGGATTTCCAATGGAACATAACATGTAAAAAATCATTACTTACATAGATTTTAGTTATCCCCACCCTTGAGCACATACTTAATCACAGTTACCACTCACTAGCTCGCATCTAATCAATTAAAACAACTTTTTGAATGTAGTAACATGCCTTAGAGAATCCCTCAATTCCTTACTAGATATGCACTCAATTTTCACTCAGATTTTCCGACTACACTCCCTACACTAGTTATATGTGAAAAGATTGATGTAAACATGAAAACTAATACTCACATATGTATTAACAAAGAAGGCACTTTTTGGAATTATTAAGCATGTATATATATGATCTCATGAATGGAATGCCACTACTTAGACGCGAGAACCAGGGATACCATATGCTCATACCAATCCCAAACTCCACATATTGAAACACACAACACTCAAGATTGAAGTATAGGGTTGTTACGGGGCTAGGGGTATTGGCTAACAAAGAAAGGTAAGGAAAACAAACGTTCTTAAAGCAATAGCAAGCAAAGTAATGAATATGACACTTAGAACTCCCTTTTGAAACGCAGCCACAAACTTTGATACATAAAGGGAAGATCACACATACTTAGGGCCAAATTCAACTTTTTGGACCCTTTCTTCAACAACCAACACTTGTGAGCTTTAATCTCACTTATTTTGAACACTTTTCATACTTCTTCACATACTTTTCTTTTTCTTTTTCCACGAAATTTTTTTTTCTTTTCTCTTTGTTTTTTTTTTTTTCTTCTTTTTCTACCCGTGCCCTTTTGTTTTTCTTGGCACACAATCACACACATAAATCCCTTCCCCCACACTTGTTTGCTGCCTAATAACGAACGAAAGGAATTCACTCTAGGTCATGCTTCACTACGCCTTAAGAACAAGGGTAAGGATGGTCCTAATCTAGGCTAGGTAAGGATAATGTGGCGAACAAAGAAATTAGGCTAAATATGGCTCAAAGGGGTTAACCTACAAATCAAATGAACATGGGGTACGGCTATTTGGCTCTTGGTTTACTAAACAACTTCATCTTGATTATGTGTTATGCTAATCAATTTTAGTTTTGAATGAAATGGGTACAAGTTCTAGTATTTGGAACTATATGATGAAACGCATTCTAAGTAGCAACCAAGCAAAGAATGATGAGATCATGCAACGACTTTAGAAAACAAAGAATGTCAAGATGAATAACTCTCCAAACAAAGTTTAGGCTCAAGTCTCTCAGGGTTGTAGCGTTAGTATGAGATTCTTCCTTCAAGCATGTTACAAAAACTGATTTTTTTTCTTTTTGATTGAACATGAATTCATGAATTATAACCATAATCAAGCATAAACCAGAGAGCAATTCAAACTTTCATCCATGTTTATAACTTTCTTTAACAGTCATGCAATTAAAAACCGAATCCTTATCATTGTGTTGGAAGGTACCCTAAGACACAAACAAACAAAAACGACTCTTTTTGGTATGTTTCGAAACGTTTTCAAATTTTTTTTGTAAATTTTCGTATTTTTCTTTCAAGACAGATAAAAATACTTCAAAACACACTAAAAACACTCAAAAACAGTGAAAAACAACCTTAGAAGTGATAGGTGATAAAAACCCACGAATTTTTCAATGAAAACACTTGTTTACCCCCCCACACTTAAACCAAACATTGTCCTCAATGTTTCAAACATAGACGCACACACAAGCAAGCAAACAACACAACTAACAAACATGACAAAGATGGCAAAGTAAAAGCAATAAAGAGTAGGGTTTAGAAACGCAAATCTGGGTGTGGAGCCGGAGAGTTCCTAGGTCCTCTTTATTTGCGTGGGTTGCCTCCCAAAAAGCGCTTGCTTTAACGTCTTTCAGCAGGACGAACCTTCCTTCTATTCTTCAATGGAGCCCACGGCATTAATGGATGTGTCCTCCGCAATGTGCTCTTCAAAGTGCTCATAGTAAGGCTTCAAACGTTGTCCATTCACTTTGAACTCTTGTCCCGTCTGTAAACTTTGAATTTGGACTGCACCATGAGGAAATACATTAGTAACAATAAACGGACCAATCCACTTAGAACGTAACTTACCTGGAAACAGACGAAGGCGGGAATTGAAAAGTAGAACTTTCTGCCCATTGGAGAACGTTTTGGTTCGAATCATCTTGTCATGAAAAGCCTTCGTCTTCTCTTTGTAAATTTGAGCATTCTCGTAAGCTTCATTCCTAAGCTACTCAAGCTCGTTCAATTGAAGCTTCCTATGGATTCCTACGGCATCAATGTCCATGTTGAATGTTTTAATGGCCCAATGTGCACGATGCTCCAATTCAACAGGAAGATGGCATGGTTTCCCATAGATGAGCAGAAATGGGGACATTCCAATTGGTGTTTTGTAGGCCGTACGATACGCCCACAATGCATCATTTAAACGCAAGCTCCAATCTTTGCGGTTTGGCCCTACGGTTTTCTCCAAAATCTGCTTGATTTCTCTATTTGAGACATCGGCTTGCCCACTGGTTTGAGGGTGATAAGGTGTTGAAACCTTATGCGTGATATTGTACTTCTTGAGCAGCGCCTCAATGGTTCGATTGCAAAAATGGGAACCCCCATCACTGATTAGTACTCTTGGCATTCCAAACCTTGCAAATATGTTAGTCTTAACAAAATCTGCAACCACTTTAGAATCATTAGTTCGGGTGGCTTTTGCTTCCACCCATTTCGACACATAATCCACAGCAAGCAAAATATAAACAAAACCATGAGATGAAGGAAAAGGACCCATGAAATCAATACCCCATACATCAAAGATTTCAACACTAAATATGGGGTTTTGCGGCATTTGTTGTTTAGGACCTATATTACCCGTTCTTTGACATCTATCACAAGTCATACAAAACATTCTAGCATCTCTAAAGATAGTAGGCCAATAAAATCCACATTCTAAAACTTTATGTGCTGTTCTTTGAGTACCAAAGTGACCTCCACATGCATAAGTGTGACAGAAAGTTAAAATTGAATTAAACTCAGAATCATGCACGCACTTACGTAGAACCTGATCAGGGCAATATTTCCACAAGTATGGGTCATCCCAAACATAAAAACGTGCATCCTTTTGAAGTTTATCACTTTGGTGCTTGTTTAGCTCTCTTGGAATGTGTTTAGACACTAAATAATTTACTATATCAGCATACCATGGCTCACTTACCTTGATGGACAGCAGCTGCTCATCTGGGAATGTCTCTTGGATAGGCACGGCATCCTCCTCATGCACCATACGGCTCAAGTGATCAGCCACCACGTTTTCACTCCCTTTCTTATCCCAGATTTCAATATCGAACTCTTGGAGAAGGAGCATCCAGCGAATGACTCTTGGTTTGGCCTCTTTCTTGGTGAACAAATACTTCAGAGCTGCATGGTCAGTGTAAATAATAACTTTAGTACCAAGTAAATAAGAACGAAATTTATCTAAAGCAAACACAACAGCAAGAAGTTCTTTTTCAGTGGTGGAGTAATTCAATTGAGCATCATTCAAGGTCCGGGATGCATAATAGATGACGTGTGGCTTCTTGTCCTTTCTTTGTCCCAAGACAGCTCCTAATGCATATCTGAAGCGTCACACATAAGCTCAAACGGAAGGCCCCAATCTGGTGGAACTATGATAGGGGCCGAAGTTAGCATCTCCTTAAAGTGTTTGAACGCCTTCTCACACTCCTCGTTGAAGTCAAAAGCCACATCTTTCTGGAGGAGACGGCAAAGAGGGTTTGAAATCTTTGAAAAGTCCTTGATGAATCGCCTATAGAATCCTGCATGTCCAAGAAAAGAACGAACCTCTCTAACTGAAGTAGGAGATGGTAAGTAGCGTACAAGATCTATTTTTGATTTATCAACTTCAATTCCCCTTTCTGAAACAATATGCCCTAAAACTATGCCTTGTTTAACCATAAAGTGACATTTTTCCCAATTTAACACAAGGTTAGTTTCAACGCATCGTTTCAAGATTAATGTGAGATTTTCCAAACAACCATCAAACGAATCACCAAAGACACTAAAGTCATCCATAAATACCTCAATAATCTTCTCCACAAAATCTGAAAATATACTTACCATACATCTTTGGAAGGTGGCAGGTGCATTGCATAAACCGAATGGCATGCGACGATAGGCAAAGGTACCAAAAGGGCACGTGAAAGTGGTCTTTTCTTGGTCATCCAGAGCTATGACAATATGATTATATCCAGAATAACCATCAAGAAAACAATAAAAAGAATGACCGGCTAACCTTTCAAGCATTTGATCAATGAACGGCAAAGGGAAGTGGTCCTTCCTTGTGGTGGCATTTAGCTTCCTATAGTCGATGCACACTCTCCAACCTGTTTGGATACGTATGGGCACAAGTTAATTTTCTGCATTCTTCACCACAATGACCCTGGACTTCTTTGGAACACATTGAATTGGTGAGACCCAACGGCTATCCGAGATTGGATAAATCACTCCACAATCAAGAAGCTTGATAATCTCATTCTTCACAACTTCCATCATTGGAGGGTTGAATCGGCGTTGAGCTTCTCGAGTTGGTTTAGCCCCCTCCTCTAGAAGTATGCGATGCATGCATGTAGTAGGGCTAATTCCCTTAATATCGGCCAATGTCCAACCAATGGCTGTTTTGTGCTCTTTCAACACCCGAATCAACTTCTCCTCCTCTATTGCCATGAGTGACGCAGAGACAATGACGGGTAACATCTCTTCATCGCCCAAGAAGACGTACTTTAAATGATCCGGCAATGGCTTAAGTTCAAGAATAGGGGCCTGAATCACAGAGGGTAACAACGTATTAGTAGAAATGGGAATTGGAATTGGGTTAGGAGACGTACCATGATGTGGTGGCAATGAGTCAAAGGCAGCCACAATCTCGGCTTGTTCTTCACTAGGTACGGCCAGATTGGGCTTCATTCCAATTCCTTGTGCAATTGTTGTTTGAAGGATATCTTCATCCAATGAATCAAGGAATTCCTACGCCAATGAATCAAATGCATCAATAGAAAAACAAGAATGATCATCCTTAGGATATTTAATAGTTTCAGAAAGATCGAAATCAACAAGAATGATCATCTTTAGGATATTTAATAGTTTCAGAAAGATCGAAATCAATCACTTCCCCATCAAATTCCATTGTTAAAGTCCCTTTGAACACATCGATCTTGGTACGTGCTGTTTTCATGAAGGGCCTCCCAAGAAGAATCGGCAATGGGGTAACATTGGGTGAATCCTCCATCTCTAAAACATAGAAATCTGCTGGGAATATCAAGTTATCCACCTGCACCAAGACATCTTCCAAAACTCCTTTCGGATATGCGTTAGAACGATTGGCTAATTGAATTATAACACCATCGTTTTTAAGCTCGCCTAAGTTCATAGATGCATAAATTGAGTAAGGCATGACATTAATTGAAGCTCCTAAGTCTAACATCGCATGTTCAAACTTAGTATTGCCAATAACACAAGGAATCGTAAAACTACCCGGATCTTTGCATTTAGGGGGTAATTTCCTTTGCAAAACAGCGGAGACATTCTCACTTACCTGGCCCACCTCTTTATTTGAAATCCTTTTCCTTGTTGTGCAAAGCTCTTTCAAAAATTTAGCATACTTTGGAACTTGCTTGATTGCATCATGGAGCGAAATATTGACTTGTACTTTCCTAAAGGTTTTTAGAATGTCCTTTTCGTTCTCTTCTTTCCTTGATTGCTTAAACCTGCTAGGAAAGGGCACATTTAGTGGAATTGAACTTGAAAAATTCGAATTTGGACTTACCTTGGTGGGTTGGGATGGCTTAGAGGCATTAGGTGGGTGCGGCATTGATTGGTCATCCTTGGCCGTGAGTTTTGCTCCATGATCCTCTTCTTGCGGCTGCTTTTCATCCTCTTCTTGACTTGATTTGGATGGTTTGGGGTCAATTCCGACCTGTTTACCACTCCTCAACATGATTGCCTTGGCGGTTTCAAAGCCTCCTTTAGGATTAACAACGGTTGAACTAGGCAATCTTCCTTGTTCTCTAATCTGCCCCATGAACTCCGCAAGTTGCCCCATTTGCTTTTCCAAATTGTCCACCCTTTTGTCTTGATTTTGCCTCTCTTTGTTTTGAGTTTGTACTTCCTGCATCAAAGTAGTAAGTAACTTAACAACTTGATCATTATCCAAAGACATACCTGAGTTTGTTGGGGCAGATTGCATTTGGGTTTGATTTGGTACGAATGGCTTTGTACAAAAGCCCGGTGGTTGCTGCCTAAATCCTCCTTGTTGTTGGGGTTGTTGAGGCTCCCTCCACTTGAAATTTGGGTGATCCCTCCAACCTGGATTGTATGTGTTTGAATATGGATCATTGCGTGGCTGATTTTGACTCCCAAAACCCATGGCATTGGCAGATTCCCAGCCTCCATTCTCAATCAATTGAGGGCATTGGTCAGTAAGATGTCTTTGCATAGAACACACACCACAAACACTTGGTCCTTGTATCTTCATTCCTTCGGCCATCTGAGTCACAATGGAAGTAAGGTTAGCTAATTGAGTTTGAATGTCGGAATTGGAACTTACCACATGGACTTGCTGCCGTGGGGTGTCTCTTTGCCCAAGTCCTTCGTATTGTTGTGCATTCAACGCTCGGTCGGCAATTAGGGTCTTTGCAGCCATGGGTGTTTTGTCAACCAATGCACCTCCCGCTGAAGCATCTAGCATTTGTCGCTCAATGGGAAGAAGTCTTTCATAGAAGTATTGAAGTAGAAGCTCTTCTTTCATTTGATGTTGAGGACATGAGGCGAAAAGGGCTTTAAAACGCTCATAGTATGCTGGGAATGTCTCTCCTTGGCTTTGTTAAATTCCACTAATTTTCTTCCTCAAGAGAATGACTCTCGAAGTGGGGAAAAACTTCTCTAAAAACGCCCTCTTCATGCTTTCCCAAGAAGTGACCGTTCCGGGTGCTAATTCATAAAGCCAATCTTTAGCCTTTTCCAAAAGAGAGAATGGAAAGGTCTTCATCATCAAAATGCTCCCATTGACATTGATGGGTGTCATGCTCGAACAAACCACTTCGAATTCCTTAAGATGCTTGTTTGGGTCTTCCATGGACATCCCATGGTATTTAGGAATGTGGTGCAACAGGCTTGACTTCAATTCGGACTCATCGGTCTTGCCTTGAGCAGCCGCGGGGTATTGAATGCAAAGGGGTGCGGCATTGGCCAACCCCGAGGCTGAAAGTTCCTTGATTGTACGATTATCCATAGCCATGGCTTGTTTTTCTTCTTCAAATTCAGATTCGGCCTCTGAGCTTGAACTAGGTTCGCTAGGTTCTGGATGCCTCCTCTTCCATCTCAATGTTCGTTCAAAATCGTCGTCGAACTCCAAGATATGCTCACGAACTGTTTGAGAACTTCGAGTCATAAACTAGTACCTAAAACAAGAAAACAAAAACAAAAATCAGAAATCAAAGTAAAAGAAATAAAAACACACGGCAACAAGGGATTAGCAAAAATTTGCTAATCCCCGGCAACGGCGCCAAAATTTGATGTGAAAATTAACTTGACACACAAATTAAACCCTCTTTTTGACAGTTGTAGTATATGTATAAGTAGGGATCGTTCTGGACCGGGGATTAGGAGGGATTGCTAAACACTTTAAACTGACTCAAAAACGTAAAAACAAAGTTTAAAACACTAAACTAGACTCAAAGAATGCAAGACTAAATTCTAAAACACTAAAACAACTTAAAAGACTCAAAACAGCACAAAAACACTCAAAACTGCCTAAAAACACAAACTGGGCAGTTTTGGACTCTAAACACTACTTTGGACGAAAGTAAGGTTTTAACTTGACTCAAGACACTTTCCTCTTTTGTTGCAATCCTTGCTGCACAAGGGAGAGGTTTTCTTGCCTATTTTCTGCCCAAAAATACTTCCCCTTTCTCTTACAAATCAATGCCACACCTTCTTTCCCTTTCTCTCTTAATTTCTGACCTTTAAAACACATTCCTTTTCTCTCCTACATATTCTGCCGAATTTCACTTTCTTATTCTCTTTGAAATTCTGATTCTTTCTTACCTATTCAATTGTGGAACCAAAATAGCTAAGTATTGAACCTTTCCTATTATTTTCTGATTGCCTTTCAACCCTAGCCCTATAAATAAAGCCATCCGCACCATTTAGTTTCTCTCGCTCTCTGGACAGATTCTTTGCGTCCACTACACCATTCATAACCCCCAAAACTCACCACCAACCCTTGTGCCGCAGCAAAGAGGAAAGAGGAGAGCCCTTGGACGTGCTTGCCATTCGAGTTAGGATTGCTGGAACGTTTTAGGTGTAATCTTTCTTTTGTTTTCAATGTTTCAATTCAATAATCTTTGTTCTCTAAGTATGAGGAACTAAACCCCTCTTAGCTAGGGGGGGATTCGAAACCATGATTATACTTGCAATATGATTTGATTACATCCAGTTGTGATTCATAAGTTGTGAATTCAATTTACTTATCTGTTCATATTATAACTGATTTTTGTGTGTTGATTGAGGTGGCCAACTTAATTTGCATGCATGAATTTGATGCTAGAATATAAGGGAGTTTCACCTAATCGTTATGAACTTATATTCACAAGTAGTGAAGGTTGCTAGTCACGATCGCGTTAAGTAAATTCTTGGCATAAGTATCATGCAATTCATAGTTACAAGTGTCCGTCAATGCTTATGATTTTCATAGGACTTAATGATCTTTGCTTGTATCTCTATTATGCAATTCATGTAGGGAACTTGTGGGGAATGCTTTGGGCTGTCGAATGCAATCATCCAATTCAATAAAATTAGGAAAATTTGAGGGTTAATTAGTGCAATTCACGGTTAATCTGGGGCGTTGAGGATTTGTGGTTTATGGAAAGCAACTGGAAATCGTTTTGTATTCAAGTGTGTCATGTGTGGAGAAGAACCTCCTAGCTATCCCATCATCCATAGTTTTCACCCAATTTCGTGCAGATTTCATTAGTACTTTAAGTTTCTTGTTTTGTTTTCAAATTCGTCAAAACCCAATCCCCCCTTTACTTGTTGAGTCATATTAGTTAGAAACTGTTTTAGTTTGTGTTTTTGAGTGTTTTGAGTCAAGTTAAAAGTTATTTTCGTCCAAAATTGTGTTTAGAGTCCAAAACTGCCCAGTTTGTCTTTTTAGGCAGCTTTGAGTGTTTTAAAGTTGTTTTAGTGTCCTAGAGTTTAGTTTTGCATTCTTTGAGTCGTGTTAAGTGTTTTTAACTTTGTTTTTATGTTTTTGAGTCAGTTTAGAGGTTTTAGCAAGCCCTCCTCCTAATCCCCGGTCCAGAATGATCCCTACTTGCATCTATACTACAATTGTCAACAAGAGGGTTTAATTTGTGTGCTGTTTTACATCGCAACAAATTTTTGGCGCCGTTGCCGGGGATTAGCAACTTTGCTAATCCCTTGTTTCCTTTTCATGTATTTTTTTTTTCTTTGTTTCTGTTTGTGTTTTTGTTTGTGTCTTTTACTTTTGATATTTGATTTAGTTTTATTTCTTTGATTTCAGGTACTAGAGGAGCAAGACATTGATTTTGCAAACATTCAAGCTCAATTGGCAAATCTTTCTTCCCAATTGTCCAAGATTGCCGAAACAACCACAATGCACACTGCTCAAACTCATCAACGTGCTCAATTCGTTGTGAATGAAGATGCTTGGGGTTATCAAGGCTATGATCAATCAAGGGACAACATGTTTTCCAACACTTACAATTCAGATTTGAGTGATCATTCAAACTCTATGTGGTGGGAATCTCAACAAGTTCAAACCGAAGGCTATTGGCAGCCATATGAGGGGTTTTATTCAAGACCTATGCAGCCACCACAACCTTCCCCACCACAATTCCAATCGAATTCAAGTATGTCCATGAATTATAATGAAATTCTTGATGAATTAATTTCTTTGACGCAGGGCTCACAACAAGAAGAATATTCGCAGCCATCTGAGGAGTTTTACCAATGGCCATATGCACCATCACAGCCTCCACCGCAATCGTCCCAACTACATTTAGGTTCTTCCATGGATAATGATCAAATTATTCAATTACTAACCACTTTGGAACAGGAGCAGCAAAATCAAGCCCAAGTGATGAGCGATCAGGACAAGAAGTGGGGTGAATTGAAGAATCAAATGGGAGAGATTGTAGAATTCATGGGACAAATTCAAGAACAAAGTGCACTCTCCAACTCAACTATTGTAAATTCAAAGGAAGATTTTGAAATCGCCAAAGCTATCACTTTGGGAAGTGCTGTAGCGGTTGAAGCTCACCCAAAACTGTCCAAACACAGCCTGAACGTGGATGAATTGCTGTTGCTAGAAGAGGAGGAGGAGGCCACACCCACGGCAAGGGAAGAATAACCTTTGCCGCAGCTTCCTAGAGTCCCTAGGCCGTCCAACTCTGGTAATATTGTTCCAAACTCAATTCATTCTAATGTTATTCCTCCGAATGCACCTTTTCCTCACAGGTTTTTAATTCCCAAGACAGATGAGAGTGAAAACGACATTGTGGAAGCCTTTCCAAAGGTGAAAGGTGATATCCCAATTCTTGGCACACCAAATCAAGTTCCGGATTGTGTTGAAGTGTTCAAAGAACCTTGTACATCAAGAAGAATAATTCAAGAGCAAGAAGTGGCTGGAGCATATGAAGAATGCATCAAAGAGGATGTTCATGAGACAACGAAGCCCAATGAAGTTGAATTTTATGACACGGGACAAGTCACAACCATCACATGCAATCTGGCCAAGTGCAAAGTTCTTGAAACATTCAATGATGTGGTGTTTGTAATTAAGTTCTTATCGGACAAAGCAAGTAAGCCATCTTCTCCAATTTCAATTTTGTTTTCTACTAATTGGCTGATTTTGATGAGTCAGGCACCCACACTAGAATTTCAACCATTGCCGGATCATTTCAAGTATCACCTTCCATTCAAAGATCAATTCCATGCCGTGGCCTCCAATGAAGCTTAATTGGAGGTATCGTCCACCTGCATGACGTAAAAGCAAGCGCTTCTTGGGAGGCAACCCATGCATTCAACAAAGGAAGACCTAGGACTCACTCCAAATCCAGATTTGCGTTCCTAAGCCCTTCTCTTTGTTATTGTTTCTATTCTGCCATGTTTAGTTTGTTGATTCATTGTTTGTTAGTTTGCTTGTTTTTGTGTGAGTTTATGCTTGAAACATTGAGGACAATGTTTGATTTAAGTGTGGGGGGGTAACAAAGTGTTTTTGATGCAAATTCGTGGGATTTTATCACCCATTACTTCAAAAGTTGTTCCTTGTTGTTTTTAAGTGTTTTTAAGCTGTTTTGGAGTGTTTTAGTATGTCTTGACATAAAAATCCGAAAATCTCATAAAAATTTGAAAAATTGTTTTGAAAAACTCAAAAAGAGTTGTTTTTGTGTCGTTTTTGTGTGTTTGTGTCTTAGGTACCTTCCAACACAATGATGAGGATTTGGTTTTTAATTACATGACTGCTAAAGAGAGTTATAAACATGGATGAAAGTTTGATTTACTCTTTGGTCTATGCTTGGTTGTGGTTATAATTTATGAATTCACATGCAAACAAAAAGGAAAAAATCAGTTTTTGTAACATGCTTGAAGGAAGGAACTCAAATTAACGCTACAACCTTGTGAGACTTGAGCCTTAAACGTTCTTTTGGAGAGTTATAATCTGTGCATTTGTTGTTTTCTAAAGTCGTTGCATGATCTCATTATTCTTTGCTTGGTTGCTACTTAGAAGGCGTTTCATCATTTAGTTCCAAATACTAGAACTCATGCCCATTCCATTCAAAGCATGACATTGATTTGCATAACACACGATCAAGATGAAGTTATTTAGTGAACCACCACAGCCAAACAGCCGAACCCCCTATATCATTTGTTTTGTAGGTTTAAACACCTTTGAGCCTTGTTTAGCCTATTTTCTTTGTGAACCACATTATCCTCACCTAGCCTAGATTAGGACCATCCATACCCTTGTTCATAAAGCATAGTGAAGCATGACTTAAAAAGAATTCCTTTAGATATGATCTCATGAATGGAACGCTACTACTTAGATGCGAGAACCAGTGACACCATATGCTCTTACCAAATTCAAACTCCACAAATTGAAACACACAACACTCAAGATAAAAGTCAAGGGTTGTAACGGGGCTTGGGGGTATTGGCTAACAACGAAAGGATAGGAAAAACAAACATTCTTAAAGCAATAGCAAGCAAAATAATGAATATGACACTTAGAATTCCCTTTAGCATGCAGAAATCAACTTTTAAACACAAAGGGAAGATTCAAGCAACAAATAGGGCCGGATTCAATGTTTTGGACCCTTCCTTCAACAAACAACACTTGAGAACTCTTTTTCATATCTTTTCAACTCCTTTTTCATTCTTTTCACAACTTTTTCTTTTTTTCTTTCTATTTTCCACGAATTTTTCTTCTTCTTTTTTTTTTCTTTTCTTTTCTTTGCCGTGCCTCATTCAAGACTTTGGCACACCCACAACAAAACTTACTTCCCCCACACTTGTTTTCTGCCAAACAATGATCAAAAGGAATTCACTCTAGGTCATGCTTCACTACGCCTTCAGAACAAGGGTAAGGATGGTCCTAATCTAGGCTAGGTGAGGATAATGTGGGTTAAGAAAGAACATAGGCTAAACAAGGCTCAACGGGGTTAAAACCTACAAAACACAATGAAATAGGGAGATACGGCAATTTGGCTATGGTGGTCACTACACAACTTCATCTTGAATATGTGTTATGCAAATCAATAACATGCTTAGAATGAATTGGGCATGAGTTCTAGTGTTTGGAACTAAATGATGAAACGCCTTCTAAGTAGCAACCAAGCAAAGAATAATGAGATCATGCAACGACTTTAGAAAACAACAATGCACAGAGTATTAACTCTCCAAATGAACGTTTAGGCTTAAGTCTCACAAGGTTGTAGCGTTAGTTTGAGTTCCTTCCTTCAAGCATGTTACAAAAACTGATTTTTCCATTATGATTGCATGTGAATTCATAAGTTATAACCACAACCAAGCATAAACCAAAGAGTAAATCAAACTTTCATCCATGTTTACAACTCTCTTTAACAGTCATGCAATTACAAACCGAATCCTCATCATTGTGTTGGAAGGTACCCTAAGACACAAACAAACACACAAAAACAACTCTTTTTTGGGTTTTTTTAAAACAATTTTTCAAATTTTTATGGGATTTTCGGATTTTTGAGTCAAAACACACTAAAACACACCAAAACAGCTTAAAAACACTTAAAAACAGCAAGGAACAACATTAGAAGTTATGGGTGATAAAACCCTACGAATTTGCATCAAAAACACTTTGGTTACCCCCCCCACACTTAAATCAAACATTGTCCTCAATGTTTCAAGCATAAACTAACACAAATAAACAACAAACAAACAAAACAGCAACTAAACAATAAACAAGGCAGAAACGAAAACAACAACAAAGAGAAGGGTTTAGGAAAGCAAATCTGGAATTGGAGTGCTCCCTAGGTCTTCCTTTGTTGAATGCATGGGTTGCCTCCCAAGTAGCGCTTGCTTTAACGTCGTACAGCCGGACGAAACGCCCATTCATTCCAGGTTGGTACCCACGGCATGCAGAGGTAGTTCTTCCACCACATGCTCCTTAAACAGCTCATGCATTGGATCTATGAATGGAAGGGGATAGTAATCCTTCCTGATTGGGGTGTTGAGCATTCTAAAGTCCATGTAATCATGCCCACCAGCTTGGATTCGATTGGGATTCTGCACCATACAAGGTAACAACCTATTAGTTGAAATGGGAATCGAAATTGGAATAGGTGGCTTACCAATGTACTGCAATGAAGTGGCAGCACTATCAACAAATGCATGTGGGGTGCTCTCGGCCAGATTTGGGGGTTTTAGGGTTGTGGCCGTGCAATCCTTGTGCTTCAATCCAATTCCCTCTTCGTTGGTGGTTCGAAATGCATCTTTCTTGAATGATACTGAACGTTCCTGCCCTTTATTTTTTATTTTATCAATGACAAAACAAGAGCGAACACGATTAGTATTCTCAACAGATTCAGAAATATTAAAATTAATCATATCACCACCAAACTCCATAGTTACTGCTCCTTTGGCCACGTCAATCTTGGTTTGAGCTGTGTTCATGAAAGGTCGTCCAAGTAAGATTGGCAATGTTGAAGAGTGGGCTGAATCCTCCATGTCAAGCACATAGAAATCTGCAGGAAAAATCAAGTGGTCTACCTGCACCAAAACATCTTCCAAAACTCCTTTGGGGTATGCATTAGATCGATCGGCTAGTTGGATAATAACACCATCCTTTTTAAGCTCCCCTAGATTCATAGATGCATAAACAGAATATGGCATGACATTAATTGATGCACCTAAGTCTAACATGGCATGTTCAAATTGAGTATTGCCAATAACACAAGGAATTGTAAAACTACCCGGATCTTTGCACTTAGGGGGCAGTTTACGTTGCAAGATGGCTGAGACATTTTCACTCACATGCACCACTTCTTTCTCTTGAAGTCGTTTCTTGGTTGTGCAAAGCTTCTTCAACAACTTAGCATACTTCGGAATTTGCTTTATTGCATCAAGGAGCGGGATATTGACATGCACCTTCCTAAACGTCTCCAGAATGTCTTTTTCATCCTCTTCCTTCTTTGATTGCATGAATCTGCTAGGAAAAGGCACAGTTGATAGAACAACATTAGAAGGAATCCAATTTCGACCTACCTTAGTTAAAGCGGATGGCATAGGGTGCTTAGGAGGCTGCGGCAATGGTGTCTCTTTTCTTGTCGTGGGTTTCACTTGCTCTTCCTCCTCAATCAGCAACTTTTCATCCTCCTTTTGACTTGATTTGGATGGTTGTGGGTCAGCTCCAACCTGTTTGGCACTTCTCAACGTGATTGCATTGGCGGTTTCAAATCCTCCTTTAGGATTAACAACGGTTGAACTAGGCAATCTGCCTTGTTCTCTGAATTGGCCCATGAATTCCGCTATTTGCCCCATTTGCTTTTCCAAATTGTCCATCCCTTTGTCTTGGATTTGCCTCTCTTTGTTTTGAGTTTGTACTTCCTGCGTTAAAGTAGTAAGTAACTTAACAACTTGATCATTATCCAAAGACATACCTGAGTTTGTTGGGGCAGATTGCATTTGGGTTTGATTTGGTACGAATGGCTTTGTATAAAAGCCTGGTGGTTGCTGCCTAAATCGTCCTTGTTGTTGGGGTTGTTGAGGCTCCTTCCACTTGAAATTTGGGTGATCCCTCCAACCAGGATTGTATGTGTTTGCATATGGATCATTGCGTGGCTGATTTTGGCTCCCAAATCCCACAGCATTGGCAGATTCCCACCCTCCATTCTCAATCAATTGAGGGTGCATAGAACACACTCCACATATGGCCGGACCTTGCACTTTGGTTCCATCAACAACCTGTGACAAAAGAAAAGTGAGATTAGCCATTTGAGATTACAATTCTGAAATTGCACTTACCTCATTCACATGTTGTTGCCGTGGGGGGTCCCTTTGTCCAACACCTTCGTATTGTTGTGCATTCAAGGCTCGGTTTGCAATTAAGATTTTGGTAGCCACCGGGGTTTTGTCAACCAAGGCACCTCCCGCTGAAGCATCAAGCATTTGTCTCTCAATTGGAAGAAGTCCTTCATAGAAATATTGAATCAAAAGCTCTTCCTTCATTTGGTGTTGTGGGCAAGATGCAACTAGGGCCTTAAAACGCTCATAATATGCTGGAAAAGATTCTCCTTGGCTTTGTTCAATGCCACTAATTCTCTTCCTCAAAAGAATAACTCTCGAAGTTGGGAAGAATTTCTCTAAAAACGCTCTTTTCATGCTTTCCCAAGAAGTGACCGTTCCAGGTGCCAATTCGAATAACCAATCCTTAGCCTTTTCAAATAGAGAGAATGGAAAGGCTTTCATCTTCAGAATATTCCCATCTACGTTGATTGGTGTCATGCTTGAGCACACCACCTCAAATTCCATCAAATGCTTGTTTGGATCTTCCATAGACAGCCCATGGTACTTAGGAATGTGATGCAACAAGCTTGAATTCAATTCAAACTCATCAGTCTTGCCCTCGGCTGCCCTAGGATATTGAATGCATAAGGGCACGGCATTGTCAAGTCCTGAGGCTGAAAGCTCTTTGATTGTATGATTGTCCACAGCCATGTTTTCCACTTCTTTTCAAATTCAGATTCAATTTCAACTTCAGATTCAGAATTAGAACTTGAACTAAGGAGATCAGGTTCTGGGTGCTTCCTCTTCCTTCTCAAATCTCGCTCAAAATCGTCGTTAAAATCCAAGATATGTGCGTGAACGGGTTGAGAATTTCGAGTCATACACTAGTACCTACAACAAAGAAAACAAAACAAAATCAGAAGACTAGACAACTAACCCAAACGAAAATAACAATCCAAGGGATTAGCAAAGTTGCTAATCCCCGGCAACGGCGCCAAAAATTTGATGTGAAATATATAAGCACACAAATTAAACCCTCTTTTTATCAATTGTAGCAAAGTATGTAAGTAGGGATCGTTCTAGGCCGGGGATTAGGAGGGATTGCTAAATCACTTGAAAACTGACTCAAAAACTTAAAACAAAGTTAAAACACTAAATTAGACTCGAAGAATGCAAAACTAAACTCTAAAACACTGAAACAAACCAAAAGACTCAAAACAGCAAACAAACACTCAAAACTGCCTTAAAAATACAAACTGGCTGTTTTGGACTCTAAACACAATTTTGGACGAAATAAGTTTTAACTTGACTCAAAACACTCAAAAACACAAACTAAAACAGCTTCTAACTAATATGACTCAACAAAGTAAAGGGGGATTTGGTTTTGATGAATTTGAAAACAAAACATAAACTTTGTAAAACAAAACAGATTTTAAAACGAATTTGGTTTAAATGAATGGATGGAAGGCTAGCTAAGGGGTTCCTCTCCACACATGTCACACTTGCATACAAAACGATTTCTAGTTGCTTTTCAATAAACCATGGATTCTCAACACCCCAGATTAACCGTGAATTGCACTAATTAACCCTCAGATTTTCCTAACGTTATTGAATTGGATGATTGCATACGACAACCCAAAGCATTCCCCACAAGTTCCCTACATGAATTGCATAATAGAGATACAAGCAAGAATCATTAAGTTCTATGAAAACCATAAGCATTGAAGAGGCATTCGTTACTATGAATTGCATGAAACTTATGCCAAGAATTTACTTAACACAATTGAGATCATCAACCTTTACTACTTGTGAATATAATTCTGTAACGATTAGGTGAAACTTCCTTATATCCTAGCATTAGATTTATGCATGACAATTAAGCGTGCACTCTCAACCAACACACACAAATCAGTTTAATTGAAATAGATAAGTAAATTGAAATCACAATTTATGAATCACAACTAGAGGTAATCAAGTCATATAGCAAGCATAAACATGGTTTCGAATCCCCCCCTAGCCAGAGGGGGTTTAGTTCCTCATACTCACAGAACAAAGAGTATTGAATTTAAACATTGAAATCAAAGGAAAGGAAACACCTAAAACTTCCAGCAATTCAAACTTGAATGGCATGCACGTCCAGGGCTCCTTCTCCTCCTCTTTGCTGCGGCACAAGGTCTAGGGACAGATTTTGGGGGTTATGAATGGTGTAGAAGGCTGGGTTATTGGCTAGGATGGATGTATGGTGCGGCAGGTAGTGAATTAGGTCAGAAACTATGGAGAATGGTGAAGGATAGGTGCGGCAGAGAGTGGGGAAGGGTTTCTGGCGAGAATGATGTATATGGAGGGTGGTGTGCATGGCAAAGGGTGGAGAAATATATATATATATATATATAGGCACCAAAAACCCTAGGTGAATCAAATTAGGACTTATAGAAAGCCAAATCCATCCAGAAATAGGTTCAAAACAATCAGATTTCTCATGGGAAAGGGCCTAAGGTGCGGTAGATTTGGATAAAGAGGGATAAGGCTTCTAGAAAGCCTTGCAAGGCAAGGAAATCAGGTTTTCTAGAAGGCTAGGTGCGGCAAGGACTTAGGGTTCTAGAATCCTAAATTAAATGTCCCCCAATCAGAAAATAAGCCCTCATTGTACCAGGAATTGAATTAGAAAATGATTAGGATAAGATAAGGTTAGTTAAGATAGGATAAGGATTTGATAAGATAAGATAAGATAAGGTTGTTTTGGATAATGTTTTGGATAATTCTCCTTCTTTTGAGCTGATTCCTTATCTTCAATGATTTGAATTTATTTCTCCAACCTTGAAACATATTCCTAACTCCATTTGGACTCCAAATTCGTCCATCTTCTTGGCTCCAAGCATATGATATCCATTCCAAGCTCAAATGTGCTCCAAAAGGCTCCCAAATGCATCCTTTTGCATACTTTGCCCTTAAAACCTGAAAATACATCAAACTAGCTTAAAAGACTACTTTAACTAAGGAAAAACAACATAAATGCACAAGAACAAGCTAACTAAGGTGAATAAATATGCTCCTATCAGAAGGCCAAAAACCAAAGGGAATTAGGAGAAAGGTGCGGCTGGATCATGCATCTAGAAGGCTTGGGGCGCCACCTTTTTAGGGACTTCTAGAAAGGGTGTTATTTGGCTGATTTTGGGGTTTCTAGAAGGGGATAGGTGCGGCACCTTTGTAGGAGGGGATAAGGTTCCTAGAAATCAGGTTTTTAGGTCTCCTAAACTGAAATTGAATCCCTTTTGCAATAGGAATTAAGTTAAGAAAGGATTAGGATAGGATAAGATAAGGTAAGATAAGATAAGGTTAGTTTGGATAAGATAAGGTTGGATAAGGTTTTGGATAATTCTCCTTCTTTGTAGCTGATTCCTTATCTTCTTTTACTTGGATTTATTTCTTCAACTCTTTTGCACATTCCTAGCCTCTCTTGAACTTCAAATTCGTCCATCCATCTTGCTCCAATCTTGTGATATCCATTCCAAGCCCAAAACTGCTCTAAAATGCTCCAAATTGCATCTTTTTGTCAACTTTGCTTCTAGGACCTATAAACACACGAAAATGACTTAAAACACTATAATAAGCAACAAATAACTAAGTAAATGCAAGAAAACACACTAACTAAGTCGCACAAATATGCTCCTATCAATTCGCTATTCGATTATTTTGATTTTGTAATCCTTGTGCTACAGAAGTTAGTAGTTGAATAGCTTGATCATTATCAAATAGCAAACCTGAGTTTGGTTGAGCAGATTGTGGTTGAAGTTGCATTGGTTCGAATGGCCTTTGATAGAACCCGGGAGTTTATTGTCTAAATCCACCTTGTTGTTGAGGTTGTTGAGGCTCCCTCCACTTGAAGTTTGGGTGATCTCTCCAGCCCGGATTGTAAGTATTGGAGTATGGATCATTCCGTGGCTGATTTTGGCCTTGATAGCCCACGACATTGGCACTTTCCCATCCTCCATTCTTTATCAATTGAGGGCATTGATCATTGAGATGCCCCTGCATAGAGCACACTCCACATATGGCTGGACCTTGCACTTTGGTTCCATCAACAACCTGTGACAAAAGAAGAGTGAGATTAGCCATTTGAGAATGCAATTCTAAAATTGCGCTTACCTCATTCACATGTTGTTGCCGTGGGGGGTCCCTTTGTCCAACACCTTCGTATTGTTATGCATTCAAGGCTCGGTTTGCAATTAAGATCTTGGCAGCCATCAGGGTTTTGTCAACCAAGGCACCTCCCGCTGAAGCATCAAGCATTTGTCTCTTAATTGGAAGAAGTCATTCGTAGAAATATTGAATTAAAAGCTCTTCCTTCATTTGGTGTTGTGGGCAAGATGCAACTAGGGCCTTAAAACGCTCATAATATGCTGGAAAAGATTCTCCTTGGCTTTGTTCAATGCCACTAATTCTCTTCCTTAAAAGAATAACTCTCGAAGTTGGGAAGAATTTCTCTAGTAAGTGATGACTATGATTACGTATGCGCTTGAGAGTAGGGATGGCTAAAATCTATGTAGGTAGTGACTTTTAGCATGTTATGTACCATTGGAAATCCCTGAGGCGAATGTTGGAAGGTTTAGGAAGTTTTGTTTGTTTTGTTTTGCTCGAGGACTAGCAAAAGCTAAGTGTGGGGGAATTTGATAAGAGCATATTTATGCGACTTAGTTAGCTTGTTTCCTTGCATTTACTTAGTTAGTTTATGTTTAGTATATATGGAGCACAAGGAAAGGACGAATTTGAAGTTCCAATGAGGCTAGGAATGTGTTTAAAAGTTGGAGAAACAAATTCAAGTCAAAGAAGATAAGGAATCAGCTACAAACATGGAACATTATCCAAACCAACCTTATCTTATCTTATCCTATCCTAATCTTATCCTATCTTAATTCCAGCTGCAAGGGGGACTCCTTTTCATAATATGATGCCTAAAACCTGTATTTAGGAGGTCTTTTCCATCTAGAAACATGCCACAACACTCTGATGCAAAATATATAAGCACACAAATTAAACCCTCTTTTTATCAATTGTAGCAAAGTATGTAAGTAGGGATCGTTCTAGGCCGGGGATTAGGAGGGATTGCTAAACCACTTGAAAACTGACTCACAAACTTAAAACAAAGTTAAAACACTAAATTAGACTCAAAGAATGCAAAACTAAACTCTAAAACACTGAAACAAACCAAAAGACTCAAAACAGCAAACAAACACTCAAAACTGCCTTAAAACCACTTTCTGGGCAGTTTTGAGCACTAAGGAAGAATTTGGACGAAAACAGTTTATAACTTGACTCAAGACACTTAAAAACACAAACTAAATTGATTTCTAACTAAATTGACACTTCAAAATAAAGGGGGAATTGGTTTTGATGAAATTGAAAACAAAACATAAACTTTGTAAAACAAAACAGATTGTAAAACGAAATTGGTTAAAGTGAATGGATAGAAGGCTAGCTAAGGGGTTCTTCTCCACGCATGTCATACTTGCATACAAAACGATTTCGAATTGCTTTTCAATAAACCATGAATTCTCAACGCCCCAGATTAACCGTGAATTGCACTAATTAACCCTCAGATTTTCCTAACGTTATTGAATTGGATGATTGCATATGACAACCCAAAGCATTCCCCACAAGTTCCCTACATGAATTGCATAATAGAGATACAAGCAAGAATCATTAAGTTCTATGAAAACCATAAGCATTGACGAGGCATTCGTTACTATGAATTGCATGAAACTTATGCCAAGAATTTACTTAACACAATTGAGATCATCAACCTTTACTACTTGTGAATATAATTCTGTAACGATTAGGTGAAACTTCCTTATATCCTAGCATTAGATTTATGCATGCAACTAAGTTGGCCACCTCAATCAACACACACAAATCAGTTTTAATATGAACAGATAAGTAAATTGAATTCACAATTTATGAAACGCAATTAAAGGTAATCAAGTCATATAGCAAGCATAAACATGGTTTCGAATCCCCCCCTAGCCAGAGGGGGTTTAGTTTCTCATACTCACAGAACAAAGAGTATTGAATTTAAACATTGAAATCAAAGGAAAGGAAACACCTAAAACTTCCAGCAATTCAAACTTGAATGGCATGCACGTCCAAGGCTCCTTCTCCTCCTCTTTGCTGCGGCACAAGGTCTAGGGACAGATTTTGGGGGTTATGAATGGTGTAGAAGGCTGGGTTAATGGCTAGGATGGATGTATGGTGCGGCAGGGAGTGAATTAGGTCAGAAACTATGGAGAATGGTGAAGGAAGGGTGCGGCAGAGAGTGGTGGATGATTTCTGGCGTGAATGATGTATATGGAGGGTGGTGTGTACGGCAAAGGGTGGAGAAATATATATATAGGCACCAAAAACCCTAGTTGAATCAGATTAGGACTTCTAGAAAGCCAAATCCATCCAGAAATAGGTTCAAAACAATCAGATTTCTCATGGGAAAGGGCCTAAGGTGCGGCAGATTTGGATAAAGAGGGATAAGGCTTCTAGAAAGCCTTACAAGGCAAGGAAATCAGGTTTTCTAGAAGGCTAGGTGCGGCAAGGACTTAGGGTTCTAGAATCCTAAATTAAATGTCCCCCAATCAGAAAATAAGCCCTCATTGTACCAGGAATTGAATTAGAAAAGGATTAGGATAGGATAAGGTTAGTTAAGATAGGATAAGGATTGGATAAGATAAGATAAGATAAGGTTGTTTTAGATAATGTTTTGGATAATTCTCCTTCTTTTGAGCTGATTCCTTATCTTCTTTATCTTTGACTTCTTTCTTCCATCTTCTTAGCTGATTTCAAGCCTTTATATCTTCAATTTCGTCCATCAACTTGCCTCCATGCTCGCACTACCCAATCTTGGCCCAAAAATGCTCTAGAATGCTCTCAATTGCTTCTTTTTGCATACTTGCCCTTAGAACCTGAAAATACATCAAACTAGCTTAAAAGACTACTTTAACTAAGGAAAAACAACATAAATGCACAAGAACAAGCTAACTAAGGTGCATAAATATGCCCCTATCAAATTCCCCCACACTTAGCTTTTGCTAGTCCTCGAGCAAAACAAAACGAAACAAAACAAGTATGACACAACCTAAACCTTCCAACATTTGCCTCAGGGATTTCCAATACACATGACACGTTAAAAATCATCATTCCCACAGATTTTAGCCATCTTTACACTTAAGCACATACTTAATCATAGTCACTACTTACTAGTTCACAAATAATCAATTAAAACGATGTTTTGAATATAGTAACATGCCTTAGAGAATTCCCTCAATTCCTTACAAGATATGCACTCAATCTTCACTCAAATTTTCTAACTACACACCCTACACTAGTTATATGTGAGAAGATTGATGTAAATATGAAAACTAATACTCACATATGTATATAACAAAGAAAAGCAATTTCCGGGGTTAATAACATGTTTAGATATGATCTCATGAATGGAACGCTACTACTTACATGCGAGAACCAGTGACACCATATGCTCTTACCAAATTCAAACTCCACAAATTGAAACACACAACACTCAAGATTAAAGTCAAGGGTTGTAACGGGCTTGGGGGTATTGGCTAACAACGAAAGGATAGGAAAAACAAACGTTCTTAAAGCAATAGCAAGCAAAATAATGAAATCGAACTTAGAATTTCCTTTAGCATGCAGAAATCAACTTTTAAACACAAAGGGAAGATTCAAGCAACAATTAGGGCCGGATTCAATGTTTTGGACCCTTCCTTCAACAAACAACACTTGAGAACTCTTTTTCACATCTTTTCAACTCCTTTTTCATTCTTTTCACAACTTTTCTTTTTTCTTTCTATTTTCCACGAATTTTTCTTCTTTTTTTTTTTTTCTTTTTTCTTTTCTTTCTACCTGTGCCTCATGCAAGACTTTGGCACACCCACAACAAAACTCACTTCCCCCACACTTGTTTTCTGCCAAACAATGATCAAAAGGAATTCATATTGAGTCATGCATTACTATGCTTCAAGAACAGTGATGTGAGAATTACTTGACACTCAAATTAAAACCCTATCGACGTAGTATATGAAAGTAGGGATCGTTTAAGGCCGGGATTAGAAGGGATGCTAATCTATACAAATTAAACTCTAAAACACTAAAATTGGACTCTAGACAATGAAAACAGGTACTGTGGGTCAATCTGAACGAATTTTAACTTCAAACAACTTAAAACAACCTATCTTGACTCAAACAAACCAGAACAAACTTAAAACAACAAATAAAACTCAACTAGACAGATTCTAGACACTAGAGACTCAAAACAGGCTAAATAGACTCAAAACAACAAAACTAACTTAAACAGACTTAAAATAGGTTCTAAGGGGTGAATTGGATGACGTTTGGACTAGTTAGACTCAAAACACTAAAAGGGGACAGATTTGGACGAATTTAAACAAACTAAGACTCAATTAAGAACTAGGGGGGTTTTTGGACGATTTAAGTAAAACTAAGCAGATTTAAGCAAACAAAGTAAATTGAAAGAGATAAAGGTGAATTCAGGGGTGAAAACTAGTTAGAGGGTTCCTCTCCACACATGAACATATGCATATGAATTGATTTCCAATTATTCTTTCGATAAACCATGAATGACAATGCTTTGAATTAATTGTATTGCACTAATCAATTCCCAGATTTCCCTAAGTTCATTGAATTGAATGGATAACGCATCACAACCAAATTATTCTTATCAAGTTCCCTAACTATGGAATACGCATGATAGAGATACATATCAAAGATCATTAAGTTCCATGGAAATCATAAACATTGACAAGGCATTCATAACTATGGAATACGCATGTTACTCTTGCCTAGGATTTACTTAACACAATTGTGACCAGCAATCTTTACTACTTGTGAATATAAGTTCCTAACGATTAGGTGAAATTCCCTTATATCCTAGTATCAAATTCATGCATGCAAACTAAGTATGCATCCTTAATCAACACACCAGAACAAGTTCTTAATAAAACAGTTAAGCAAACCACATTCACAATTTATGAAACAATAACTGAAGGTAATCAATTCATATCAAACATATGTCCATGGCTTTGATTCCACCTCTAACTACAACGGAATTAGTTCCACATGTTCAACATAATTGAAAAGCAAGTTAAATTAAACATGAAGATCAAACAAGAGAAGAAAGAACTCCAAGAAACTCCAATGGTTGCACCGCAAGCCTTCTCTTCTCTTCTCTGCGGCAAAGTATGGTTTTCTGAATGTATATGGGGGTGGTTGGATGGTATGGTGCGGCAGAGGGTGAATTAGGTCAGAAACTATGGAGAATGGTGAGGGAAGGGTGCAGCAGAGAGTGGTGGGTGATTTCTGGCGTGAATGATGTATATGGAGGGTGGTGAAACCTGCGGCAACCCTCTAAACTTGTATATATAGGCACCACAAACCCTAGGGTAATCAGATTAGGGCTATGACTCAGCATAAAAAAAGAATTAGGGCCCTAGGTGCGGCAGAAATTGTGAATCCATTAGGAAAAAGGATTGTGGCCCAATTGATTTCTGAAAAGGATTTGTAGAACCCAAATCCACAAGAAAAAGGCTTAATAAGTCAGAATCCAAGAGGGAATGGAAGTGAGAAGGCACGGCACAAAGGGATAAGGCAGGGAGCCTTGCAAGGCAAGGAAAAGACCTTCTAGAAAGGAGGGAGGCGCCAGATTTTTAGGCTTCTAGAAAGAATGTGTTTCTGGGCAGATTTTGGGGTTTCTAGAAGAGTTTGGGGCGCCACTTTTGTAGGGGAATGGATAGGACTTCTAGAAATCAGGTTTTAAGTCCCCTAAACTGAAGAAAACAGGTTAGGATAAGATTAGGATAAGATAAAATAAGGATTGGGTAAGATAAGATAAGATAAGGTTGCTTTGGATAATGTTTTGGATAATTCTCCTTCCTTTGAGCTGATTCCTTATCTTCTTTATCTTTGACTTTTTTCTTCCATCTTCTTAGCTGATTTCAAGCCTTTATATCCTCAATTTCGTGCATCAACTTGCCTCCATGCTTGTACTACCCAATCTTGGCCCAAAAGTGCTCTAGAATGCTCCAAATTGCTTCTTTTTGCCATCTTGACACTTTGAACCTACAAACACACGAAAATAGCTTAAAATACAAAATTAACTAAGAACTAACAACGTAAATGCATGAAAACAAGCTAACTAAGTCGCATAAATATGCGCCTATCAAATTCCCCCACACTTAGCTTTTGCTAGTCCTCAAGCAAAACGAAACCAAACAAACGAAACAAACACCAAACAAACTAGACCTTCCAACTTTCACCTCAGGGATTTCTAACATACATGACATATTTAAGATCATCATAACCATAGCTTTTAGTCTTCCCCACCCTTTAGTATATACTTAACCACAGTCACCATTCATTAGCTCTCATTTAACCAGTTAAAACAATGTTTTGATTGTAGTAACATGCCTTAGAGAATTCACTCAATTCCTCAGTAGGTACACTCTTATTTTCACTCAGATTTTCTAACTACACTCCCTATACTAAGCATATGTGAGAAGATTGATGTAAACATGAAAACGAACACTCACACATGTTTATGACAAAGAAAGCAATTTATGGAGTTAATAAACATGTTTATATATGATCTCATGAATGGAATGTTACTACTTAGATGCGAGAACCAGGGATACCATACGCTCGTACCAATCCCAAACTCCACATATTGAAACACACAACACTCAAGATTGAAGTCAAGGGTTGTAACGGGGCTTAGGGTATTGGCTAACAAAGAATGGTAAGGAAAACAGACGTTCTTAAAGCAAAAGAAAGCAAAGTAATGAATATGACCCTTAGAACTCCCTTTCTAAATGCAGCCACACACTTTGATACATAAGGGGAAGATTACACATATTTTAGGGCCGAATTCAACTTTTTGGACCCTTTCTTCAACAATCAACACTTGCGAGCTTATTCTCACTTATTTTGAACACTTTTCATCCTTTTTTTTTTTCACAAACTTTTCTTCTTTTTCTTTTTTTTTTTCTGCTTCTTCACCCGTGCCTCTTTTGATACTTTGGTACACATAAATGTACAACTTCCCTTCCCCCACACTTGTTTGCTGCCCAATAACGAACAAAGGGAATTCACTCTAAGTCATGCTTAGCTACGCCTTAAGAACAAGGGTAAGGATGGTCCTAATCTAGGCTAGGTAGGGATATTGTGGGTAAACAAAAAACATAGGCTAAACAAGGCTCAAAAGGGTTAAACTTACAAAACAAATAACATAGGGAGGTTCGGCTATTTGGCACTGGTTCACTACACAACTTCATCTTGTTTATGTGTTATGCTAATCAATTTCATGCTTTGAATGAAACGGGCATGAGTTCTAGTATTTGGAACTAAATAATGAAACGCCTTCTAAGTAGCAACCAAGCAAAGAATAATGAGATCATGCAACGACTTTAGAAAACAACAAATGCACAGATTTTTAACTCTCCAAAGAACTTTTTAAGCTCAAGTCTCTCAGGGTTGTAGCGTTAGTTTGAGATTCTTCCTTCAAGCATGTTACAAAAACTGATTTTGTCATTTGTGATTAAACATGAATTCATGAATTATAACCATAATCAAGCATAAACCAGAGAGCAATTCAAACCTCCATCCATGTTTATAACTTTCCTCAATAGTCATGCAATTAAAAACCGAATCCTCATCGTTGTGTTGGAAGGTACCCTAAGACACAAACAAACACACAAAAACAACTCTTTTTGGGTTTTTCAAAACAATGTTTCAAAATTTTATGGTATTTTCGGATTTTCTTTTCAAAACACACTAAAAGACTCCAAAACAGCTTAAAAACACTTAAAAACATGGAAAACAACATTCAAAGTGATAAAAACCCACGAATTTCATGCAAAAACACTTTGTTACCCCCCCACACTTAAATCAAACATTGTCCTCAATGTTTCAAACATAAACTCACACAAAAACAAGCAAATAACACAACTAACACACATAACAGATATGGCAAAACAAAAGCAATAAAGAGAGAGAGTTTAAGAACGCAAATCTGGTTTTGGAGCTAGAATTCCATCTTTCTCTCGTTTGAACACATGGGTTGCCTCCCAAGAAGCGCTTGCTTTAACGTCTTCCAGCCGGACGATTCTTCCATTTATGCTCCCATGAAACCCACGGCATGGAGGGGTACATCCTCCACAACATGCTCCTCAAAAGTCTCATAATATGGCTTCAACCTATGTCCATTCACTTTAAACTCTTGATCCGTCTTCAAACTTTGGATTTGAACTGCACCATGAGGGAAAACATTAGTAACAACAAAATGACCAATCCACTTAGAACGTAACTTACCCGGAAACAACCGAAGGCGAGAATTGAAAAGTAACACTTTCTGCCCCACAAAGAACACTTTGCTACGAATCATCTTGTCATGGGCAGCCTTTGTTTTCGCCTTGTAAATGTGAGCGTTCTCATAAGCTTCATTCCTTATCTCTTCAAGCTCATTCAATTGAAGCTTCCTATGAATCCCAGCGGCATCAATGTCCATGTTGAATGTCTTCATAGCCCAATGTGCCCGATGCTCTAACTCAACAGGTAAGTGACATGGTTTCCCATAAATCAGCCGAAATGGGGACATCCCAATTGGTGTTTTGTAGGCATTACGATACGCCCACAATGCATCATTCAAGCGCAAGCTCCAATCCTTCCGAGTTGGTCCGATTGTCTTCTCCAAAACCTGCTTGATTTCCCTATTAGAAACCTGGGCTTGCCTACTTGTTTGAGGATGATAAGGTGTTGAAACCTTATGCGTGACATTATACTTCTTGAGCAGCGCCTCAATGGTTCGATTGCAAAAATGGGAGCCCCCATCACTGATTAGTACTCTTGGCATTCCAAACCTTGCAAATATGTTAGCTTTAATGAAATATGCAACCACTTTAGAATCATTAGCACGGGTGGCTTTTGCTTCCACCCATTTCGACACATAATCCACGGCAAGCAAAATATAAAGGAAACCATGTGAAGAAGGGAAAGGCCCAATGAAATCAATTCCCCAAACGTCAAAGATTTCAACAGAATATATAGGGTGCTGCGGCATTTAGGTTCTTGCACTAATATTACCAGTTCTTTGACAACGATCACATGTCATACAAAAAGTTCTAGCATCTCTAAAGATAGTAGGCAAATAAAATCCACATTCTAAAACTTTATGTGCTGTTCTTTGAGTGCCAAAGTGACCTCTACATGCATAAGTGTGACAGAAAGTTAAAATTGAATTAAACTCAGAATTATGCACACACCTACGAAGAATCTGATCAGGGCAATATTTCCACAAGTATGGGTCATCCCAAACATAAGAACGTGCATCCTTTTGAAATTTTTCACGTTGGTGCTTGTTTAGCTCTCTTGGAATGTGTTTAGACACCAAATAATTCACTAAATCAGCATACCATGGCTCACTTACCTTGATGGACAACAGCTGCTCATCTGGGAATGTCTCTTGGATAGGCACGGCCTCCTCCTCATGCACCATACGGCTCAAGTGGTCAGCCACCACGTTTTCACTCCCTTTCTTGTCCCGGATTTCAATATCGAACTCTTGGAGAAGAAGCATCCAGCGAATGAGTCTTGGTTTGGCCTCTTTCTTGGTGAACAAATACTTCAAAGCTGCATGGTCAGTGTAAATAATAACTTTAGTACCAAGTAAATAAGAATGAAACTTATCTAAAGCAAACACAACAGCAAGAAGTTCTTTTTCAGTGGTAGAGTAATTCAATTGTGCATCATTCAAGGTCCGAGATGCATAATAGATGACATGGGGCTTCTTGTCCTTCATTTGTCCCAAAACAGCTCCTAATGCATAATCAGAAGCATCACACATAAGCTCAAAAGGAAGGCTCCAATCTAGTGGGACTATGATAGGGGCCGAAGTTAGCATCTCTTTGAGGTGTTTGAATGCCTTCTCACATTCCTCATCAAACACAAAAGTCACATCTTTCTGGAGGAGACGGCAAAGGGGGGTGGAAATCTTCGAAAAATCCTTGATGAATCGCCTATAGAAACCTGCATGTCCAAGAAAAGAACGAACCTCTCTAACCGAAGTAGGAGAGGGTAAGTAACGCACAAGGTCTATTTTTGATTTATCAACCTCAATTCCCCTTTCTGAAATGATATGACCTAAAACTATGCCTTGTTTTACCATACAGTGACATTTTTCCCAATTCAAAACAAGGTTAGTTTCAATGCAACGTTTTAGAATCAAAGTGAGATTATCTAAGCACCCATCAAACGAATCCCCAAAAACACTAAAATCATCCATGAATACCTGAATAATCTTCTCCACAAAATCTGAAAAGATACTTACCATGCATCTTTGAAAGGTGGCAGGTGCATTGCATAAACCGAATGGCATGCGACGATAGGCAAAGGTACCAAAGGGGCACGTGAAGGTGGTCTTTTCTTGGTCATCCGGATCTATAACAATATGATTATACCCAGAATAAACATCAAGAAAACAATAAAAAGAATGACCGGCTAACCTTTCAAGCATTTGATCAATGAACGGCAAAGGGAAGTGGTCCTTCCTCGTGGTGGCGTTTAGCTTCCTATAGTCGATGCACACTCTCCAACCTGTTTGGACACGTGTGGGCACAAGTTCATTCTCCGCATTCTTCACCACAGTGACCCCAGATTTCTTTGGAACACATTGCACCGGTGAAACCCAACGGCTATCCGAGATTGGATAAATCACTCCACAATCAAGAAGCTTTATAATCTCCTTCTTCACAACTTCCATCATTGGAGGGTTGAGTCGGCGTTGAGCCTCTCGAGTTGGTTTAGCCCCCTCCTCTAGAAGTATGCGATGCATGCATGTTGTAGGGCTAATCCCCCTAATATCGGCCAATGTCCACCCAATGGCTGTTTTGTGCTCTTTCAACACCCGAATTAACTTTCCTTCCTCTGTTGCCGTTAGTGTGGAGGACACAATGACGGGCAACGTCTCGTTATCTCCCAAAAAGACGTACTTCAAATGATCCGGCAATGGTTTAATCTCAAGTACGGGTGCCTGAATCACTGAAGGTAACAACTTATTAGTAGAAATTGGAATTGAAATTGGTTTTGAAGGCTTACCACGGTGCTGAGGTAGTGACTCTAGGGCAGCCACCATCTCGGCCTCTTCTTCACTTCTAGGCACGGCAATATTAGGTTTTTGCCCAATTCCTTGTGCAATTGTTGATTCAAGGGGATCCCTCTCCAAGGAATCAAGGTAATCCTGTGCCAATTCATCAAATATATCAATAGCAAAACAAGAATGATTTTCTTTAGGAAATTTAACAGTTTCAGCAAGATTGAAATCAATAACTTGCCCATCAAATTCCATTGTCAACGTCCCTTTGAATACATCGATCTTGGTGCGGGCTGTTTTCATGAAAGGTCTCCCAATGAGGATCGGCAATGGGGTAGAATGAGGTGTATCCTCCATGTCAAGCACATAAAAGTCCGCTGGAAAAATCAGATTTCCAACCTACACCAAAACATCTTCCAAAACTCCTTTTGGATATGCATTAGAACGATCGGCTAATTGAATTATAACACCATCGTTTTTAAGCTCACCTAAGTTCATAGATGCATAAATAGAGTATGGCATGACATTAATTGAAGCTCCTAAGTCTAACATAGCATGTTCAAACTTAGTATTACCAATAACGCAAGGAATTGTAAAACTACCCGGATCTTTGCATTTAGGGGGTAATTTCCTTTGTAAAACAGCAGAGACATTCTCACTTACTTGAACCACTTCTTTGTTAGAAATCCTTCTCCTTGTTGTACAAAGCTCTTTCAAAAACTTAGCATACCTTGGGACTTGCTTTATTGCATCAAGGAGTGGGATATTGACTTGAACTTTCCGGAATGTCTCTAGAATGTCTTTTTCAGCATCCTCTTTCTTTGATTGCCGCAACCTGCCAGGAAAGGGCACAATTAGTGGAGTAGAGCTAGAAGAATTCATATTGGAACTTACCTTGATGGTTGGGGATGGTTTAGAAGTGGGTATTGGCTGCGGCAAGGATTGTGCATTCCTTGCCGTGGGTTTGGGTGATTCATCTTCCTCCAATTGCAGCTTTTTGTCCTCTTCTTGACTTGATCAAGATGGTTGTGAATCAGTTCCAACCTGCTTACCACTTCTCAACGTGATTGCTTGGGCGGTTTCAAATCCTCCTTTAGGATTAACAACGGTTGAACTAGGCAATCTGCCTTGTTCTCGGAATTGGCCCATGAATTCAGCCATTTACCCCATTTGTTTCTTCAATTCGTCCACCTCTTTAGCTTATTTTTTATGCTCTGCACGTCCTGCGTCAAAGAGGTTAGTACTTGAAGAATTTTATCATTATTTAATGATGAACCTGAATTAGTTTGGGCCAAAGTTGGTTGAGGTTGTGGGGCTGCATACAGCCTTGGAAACATCCCAGGGGGCTGTCTAAATCCGCTTTGTGGCTGTGCTTGTTGAGAGTCCCTCCACTTGAAGTTTGGATGATCTTTCCATCCTGGATTGTATGCGTTTGAGTATGGGTGGTGTCTTTGTTGGGTTTGGCCTTGAAAACCCACGGCTTGGGCAGTTTCCCACCCCCCATTCTCAATCAATTGAGGGCATTGATCGTTCAGATGTCCCTGCATAGAACACACTCCACATATGGCCGGCCCTTGTGCTTTGGTTCCATCCACAACCTGTGACAAAAGAAGAGTGAGATTAGCCATTTGAGATTGTAATTCTGCAATTGCATTTACCTCATTCACTTGTTGTTGCCGTGACCCTTCTCTCTGTCCAACTCCTTCGTATTGTTGCGCATTCAAGGCTCGATTTGCAATTAGAGTCTTGGCAGCCACGGGTGTTTTGTCAACCAAAGCTCCTCCCGCTGAAGCATCAAGCATTTGTCTCTCAATGGGGAGAAGTCCTTCATAGAAATATTGGCGGAGAAGCTCTTCTTTCATTTGGTGTTGTGGACAAGAAGCAACAAGCGCCTTGAAACGCTCATAATAGGCTGGAAACGATTCCCCTTGGTTTTGTTGAATGCCACTTATCCTTTTCCTCAAGAGAATGACTCTTGAAGTTGGGAAAAATTTCTCTAAGAATGCGCACTTCATGCTTTCCCACGAAGTAACGGTTCCAGGTGCTAGTTCGTAGAGCCAATCCTTAGCCTTTTCCAAAAGAGAGAATGGAAAGGCTTTCATCTTCAATATACTCCCATCAACATTGACAGGGGTCATGCTTGAACAAACCACTTTAAATTCCTTCAAGTGCTTGTTCAGATCTTCCATAGACAACCCGTGGAATTTGGGGATGTGGTGCAACAAGCTAGACTTCAATTCGAATTCGTCAGTCTTGCCCTCGGCTGCCCTAGGATACTGAATGCATAAAGAGGTTGCATTGTCCAATCCCGAGACTGAAAGTTCTTTGATTGTTCGGTTATCTGCAGCCATGTCGTGCTCCTCTTCCAAATCCTTTTCAATTTCAACTTCAGATTCGGAATTAGAACTTGAACCAAGTAGACCAGGTTCTGGGTGCTTCCTCTTCCTTCTCAAATCTCGCTCAAAATCGTCGTTAAACTCCAAGATACGTGTGTGAACGGGTTGAGAACTTCGAGTCATACACTAGTACCTAAAACAAAGAAAACAAAACAAATCAGGAAACTAAGCAAAACAGAAACAAAAACAAGTTAAAATACACGGCAGAAACTAGGGAGATTAGCAAGTTTGCTAATCCCAGGCAACGGCGCTAAAATTTGATGTGAGAATTACTTGACACTCAAATTAAAACCCTATCGACGTAGTATATGAAAGTAGGGATCGTTTAAGGCCGGGGATTAGAAGGGATGCTAATCTATACAAATTAAACTCTAAAACACTAAAACTGGACTCTAGACAATGAAAACAGGTACTATGGGTCAATCTGAACGAATTTTAACTTCAAACAACTTAAAACAACCTAACTTGACTCAAACAAACCAGAACAAACTTAAAACAACAAATAAAACTCAACTGGACAGATTCTAGACACTAGAGACTCAAAACAGGCTAAATAGACTCAAAACAACAAAACTAACTTAAACAGACTCAAAACAGGTTCTAAGGGGTGAATTGGATGACTTTTGGACTAGTTAGACTCAAAACATTAAAAGGAGACAGATTTGGACGAATTTAAACAAACTAAGGCTCAATTAAGAACTAGGGGGGTTTTGGACGATTTAAGTAAAACTAAGCAGATTTAAGCAAACAAAGTAAATTGAAAGAGATAAAGGTGAATTCAGGGGTGAAAACTAGTTAGAGGGTTCCTCTCCACACATGAACATATGCATATGAATTGATTTCCAGTTATTCTTTCGATAAACCATGAATGACAATGCTTTGAATTAATTGTATTGCACTAATCAATTCCCAGATTTCCCTAAGTTCATTGAATTGAATGGATAACGCATCACAACCAAATTATTCTTATCAAGTTCCCTAACTATGGAATACGCATGATAGAGATACATATCAAAGATCATTAAGTTCCATGGAAATCATAAACATTGACAAGGCATTCATAACTATGGAATACGCATGTTACTCTTGCCTAGGATTTACTTAACACAATTGTGACCAGCAATCTTTACTACTTGTGAATATAAGTTCCTAACGAGTAGGTGAAATTCCCTTATATCCTAGCATCAAATTCATGCATGCAAACTAAGTATGCATCCTTAATCAACACACAAGAACAAGTTCTTAATAAAACAGTTAAGCAAACCACATTCACAATTTATGAAACAATAACTGAAGGTAAACAATTCATATCAAACATATGTCCATGGCTTTGATTCCACCTCTAACTACAACGGAATTAGTTCCACATGTTCAACATAATTGAAAAGCAAGTTAAATTAAACATGAAGATCAAACAAGAGAAGAAAGAACTCCAAGAAACTCCAATGGTTGCACGGCAAGCCTTCTCTTCTCTTCTCTGCGGCAAAGTATAGTTTTCTAATGTATATGGGGGTGGTTGGATGGTATGGTGCGGCAGAGGGTGAATTAGGTCAGAAACTATGGAGATTGGTGAGGGAAGGGTGCAGCAGAGAGTGGTGGGTGATTTCTGGCGTGAATGATGTATATGGAGGGTGCTGAAACCTGAGGCAACCCTCTAAACTTGTATATATAGGCACCACAAACCCTAGGGTAATCAGATTAAGGCTAGGACTCAGCATAAAAAAGGAATTAGGGCCCTAGGTGCGGCAGAAATTGTGAATCCATTAGGAAAAAGGATTGTGGCCCAATTGATTTCTGAAAAGGATTTGTAGAACCCAAATCCACAAGAAAAAGGCTTAATAAGTCAGAATCCAAGAGGGAATGGAAGTGAGAAGGCACGGCACAAAGGGATAAGGCAGGGAGCCTTGCAAGGCAAGGAAAAGACCTTCTAGAAAGGAGGGAGGCGCCAGATTTTTAGGCTTCTAGAAAGAATGTGTTTCTGGGCAGATTTTGGGGTTTCTAGAAGAGTTTGGGGCGCCACTTTTGTAGGGGAATGGATAGGACTTCTAGAAATCAGGTTTTAAGTCCCCTAAACTGAAAAAAACAGGTTAGGATAAGATTAGGATAAGATAAAATAAGGATTGGGTAAGATAAGATAAGATAAGATAAGGTTGTTTTGGATAATGTTTTGGATAATTCTCCTTCTTTTGAGCTGATTCCTTATCTTCTTTATCTTTGACTTCTTTCTTCCATCTTCTTAGCTGATTTCAAGCCTTTATATCCTCAATTTCGTCCATCAACTTGCCTCCATGGTTGCACTACCCAATCTTGGCCCAAAAGTGCTCTAGAATGCTCCAAATTGCTTCTTTTTGCCATCTTGACACTTTGAACCTACAAACACACGAAAATAGCTTAAAATACAAAATTAACTATGAACTAACAACGTAAATGCATGAAAACAAGCTAACTAAGTCGCATAAATATGCTCCTATCAAACAGAGGTATGGATGGTCCTAATCTAGGCTAGGTGAGGATAATGTGGGTTAACAAAGAACATACGCTAAACAAGGCTCAACAGGGTTAAAACCTACAACACACAATGAAATAGGGAGATACGGCAATTTGGCTATGGTGGTCACTACACAACTTCATCTTGAATATGTGTTATGCAAATCAATAACATGCTTAGAATGAATTGGGCATGAGTTCTAGTGTTTGGAACTAAATGATGAAACGCCTTCTAAGTAGCAACCAAGCAAAGAATAATGAGATCATGCAACGACTTTAGAAAACAACAATGCACAGATTATTAACTCTCCAAATAAACGTTTAGGATCAAGTCTCACAAGGTTGTAGCGTTAGTTCGAGTTCCTTCCTTCAAGCATGTTACAAAAACTGATTTTTCCATTATGATTGCATGTGAATTCGTAAGTTATAACCACAACCAAGCATAAACCAAAGAGTAAATCAAACTTTCATCCATGTTTACAACTCTCTTTAACAGTCATGCAATTACAAACCGAATCCTCATCATTGTGTTGGAAGGTACCCTAAGACACAAACAAACACACAAAAACAACTCTTTTTTGGGTTTTTTAAAACAATTTTTCAAATTTTTATGGGATTTTCGGATTTTTTGAGTCAAAACACACTAAAACACACCAAAACAGCTTAAAAACACTTAAAAACAGCAAGGAACAACATTAGAAGTTATGGGTGATCAAACCCTACGAAATTGCATCAAAACATTTTGGTTACCCCCCCACACCTAAATCAAACATTGTCCTCAATGTTTCAAGCATAAATTCACACAAATAAACAACAAACAAACAAAACAGCAACTCAACAATAAACAAGGCAGAAACGAAAACAACAACAAAGAGAAGGGTTTAGGAACGCAAATCTGGAATTGGAGTGCTCCCTAGGTCTTCCTTTGTTGAATGCATGGGTTGCCTCCCAAGTAGCGCTTGCTTTAACGTCGTACAGCCGGACGAAACGCCCAATCACTCCAGATTGGTACCCACGGCATCCAAGGATATGTCATCCACGGTTTGCTCCACAAAGTTCTCATAATAGGGCTTCAAACGATGCCCGTTCACCTTGAATTCATGCCCCGTTTTCAAGCTTCGGATTTGGACTGCACCATGAACAAAAACATTAGTAATAACAAACAGTCCAATCCACTTAGAACGCAACTTACCGGGAAACAATCGTAAACGGGAATTGAACAATAGCACTTTCTACCCAATTGAGAATGATTTCCCACGGATCATGTTGTCATGGAAAGCTTTGGTCTTTTGCTTGTAAATGCTCGCATTCTCGTATGCCTCATGCCGTATCTTATCAAGCTCATTCAATTGGAATTTCCTATGACTGCCCGCTTCATCTAGGTTCATGTTAAACTTCTTGACGGCCCAATGAGCTTTGTGTTCCAACTCAACGGGGAGATGGCACGGCTTGCCATAGACAAGCCGAAAGGGGGACATCCCAATGGGGGTTTTGTATACCGTACGATACGCCCAAAGTGCATCATCTAGCCGTAAACTCCAATCCTTCCTTGTTGGCCCAACGGTCTTCTCTAGTATTTGCTTGATCTCTCGGTTAGAAACCTCTGCTTGGCCATTTGTTTGAGGATGGTAAGGTGTAAAAACCTTATGGTTGACGTTGTATTTCCTCAATAACGCCTCAATGGTCCGGTTGCAGAAGTGTGACCCTCCATCACTAATGATCACTCGTGGCATGCCAAACCTTGCAAATATGTTAGTTCTAATAAAATCTGCAACCACTTTAGAATCATTAGTCCGGGTGGCTTTTGCTCCCACCCACTTCGACACATAATCAACCGCAAGCAAAATATACATAAAACCATGCGATGACGGAAAGGCACCCATAAAATCAATACCCCAAACATCAAAAATTTCAACATTTAGGATAGAAACCTGCGGCATTTGGTCCTTTGCACTAATATTACCCATTCTTTGGCATTTATCACATGTTAAACAAAAAGTTCTAGCATCTTTAAAAATACTAGGCCAATAGAATCCACATTGTAACACTTTGAGGGCTGTTCTTTGTGTGCCAAAGTGCCCTCCACATGCATATGTATGACAAAAGCTCAGAATTGAATGAAATTCAGAATCGTGCACACATCGACGTATAATTTGATCGGGGCAAAATTTCCATAAATATGGATCATCCCACACATAAAACCGTGCATCATGTCTAAGTTTATCACGTTGGTGCCTAGTGAAATTGCTTGGAATTCGTTTTGACACCAAAAAGTTCACCAAATCAGCATACCAGGGCTCACTAACCTTTATGGACAGCAATTGTTCATCAGGGAATGTCTCCAAAATAGGTAGAGACTCCTCGTTATGCACCATTCAGCTGAGGTGGTCAGCCACCACGTTTTCACTTCCCTTCCTGTCACGAATCTCAATGTCGAACTCTTGAAGTAGCAATATCCAACGAATTAGCCGTGGCTTGGCCTCCTTTTTGGTGAGCAAGTACTTCAATGCTGTATGGTCAGTGAACACAATTACTTTAGTACCAATTAGATATGATCTAAACTTATCTAAAGCAAAAACAACGGCAAGAAGTTCTTTTTCCGTAGTGAAATAGTTCAACTGGGCATCATTCAATGTCCGTGAGGCATAGTAGATGACATGCGGCCTCTTGTCCTTTCTTTGTCCCAAAACAGCCCCTAAAGCATAATCGGACGCACCACACATAAGCTCGAAAGGTAGGCTCCAATCTGGTGGAACAATAATGGGTGCCGTGGTCAACAACTCCTTGAGTTGGTTGAATGATGCCGTGCATTCCTTGGTGATTTCAAACGCCACTTCTTTTTGTAGGAGACGGCAAAGAGGTTGTGCAACCTTTGAGAAATCTTTGATAAACCTGCGATAGAAACTTGCATGGCCAAGAAAAGAACGAACCTCTCTAACCGAAGTCGGAGAGGGTGAGTGACGTACAAGATCTATTTTTGACTTATCCACCTCAATGCCGTTTTCAGAGATGATATGACCTAGAACTATGCCTTGTTTAACCATGAAATGACATTTTTCCCAATTAAGAACAAGGTTAGTTTCAACACAACGTTTTAGAATCAAACTAAGATTATGCAAGCAACTATCAAAGGAGTCACCAAAAACGCTAAAATCGTCCATGAAAACTTCAATTATTTTCTCAACATAATCAGAAAATATGCTCATCATGCATCTTTGAAATGTGGCAGGTGCATTACATAAACCAAAAGGCATGCGACGATATGCAAAAGTACCAAAGGGGCATGTGAAAGTAGTTTTTTCTTGATCCTCGGGTGCTATGACAATTTGATTATAACCAGAATAACCATCAAGAAAACAATAGAAAGCATAACCCGCTAACCTCTCAAGCATTTGGTCAATAAATGGCAATGGGAAGTGATCCTTCCTCGTGGTGGCATTTAGCTTCCTATAGTCGATGCACACCCTCCAACCGGTTTGAATGCGTGTAGAACAAGTTCATTGTCGGCATTGGCTACCACTGTCACGCCAGATTTCTTTGGCACACATTGAACGGGTGAAACCCACCTACTATCCGAAATTGGATAGATCACTCCACAATCCAAAAGCTTGATTATCTCCTTCTTCACAACTTCCATCATCGGAGGGTTGAGACGGGGTTGAGCCTCTCGAGATGTTTTGGACCCCTCCTCTAGAAGTATGCGATGCATGCACGTAGTAGGGCTAATTCCCTTTATGTCGGCCAAAGTCCATCCAATTGCCGTTTTGTACTCTTTTAGCACCCTCACCAATTTGTTTTCCTCTTGTGCCGTGAGTGAGGATGAGATGATGACGGGCAACGTCTCAACCTCTCCCAAGAAAACGTACTTCAAGTGACTCGGCAAAGGCTTAAGTTCAAGTATAGGTGGCTACACAACTGAGGGAAGCATCTTATTAGCCGAAACTGAACTTAAAATTGGGTCCAAAAACTTACCAGATTGTGATGGCAATGACTCAAGGGCTGCCACCATCTCAATGACATCCTCACTAGGGGGCACGGCAAAGGATGCTTCATGCATGCCGTGGGTTTCCTTGGTGGCTGTTTCAATGCTTTGCATGTCCCTTCCTTGTGCAATGGCCAATTCAAGTGCATCGTCCTTCAAATTGTCCAGCGCCAAAGAGTCAATTATATCAATAGCAAAACATAAATGATTCTCACTAAGGTACTTCATAGAATCAGAAAGATTGAAATTAATAACTTCCCCATCAAATTCCATCGTCAAAGTGCCATTAAACACATCAATCTTCGTACGAGCAGTTTTCATGAATGGCCTTCCAAGGAGGATGGGCAATGACGGGGAATGGTCCGATTCATCCATTTCAAGCACGTAGAAATCCGCCGGGAATATCAAGTGATTAACCTGCACCAAAACATCCTCCAAAACTCCCTTTGGATAGGCATTAGATCTATCGGCCAATTGTATGATAACACCATCGTTTTTCAACGCTCCTAGGTTCATAGATGCATAAATTGAATATGGCATGACATTTATAGATGCACCTAAGTCTAACATGGCAGATTCAAACCTAGAATTACCAATAACACACGGAATTGTAAAACTACCCGGATCTTTGCATTTAGGGGGCAGTTTGCGTTGCAAGATGGCTGAGACGTTTTCACCCACTTTTACAACCTCCTTGGTCGAAATCCTCCTCCTATTAGTGCAAAGTTCCTTTAAGAACTTGGCGTACCTGGGGACTTGCTTAATTGCATCCAAAAGGGGAATATTGACTTGAACTTTCCTAAACGTCTCAAGAATGTCCTTTTCTGCTTCTTCTTTCTTTGTTTGCTTGAACCTATTTGGAAAAGGAACATTCGAAGGAAATGTATTAGTAGGAACTGAATTTGACACGTCCTTACCTCTATTGGACAAATTGGATGGTTTAGGATCACTTAGGGCTTGTGGCAAAGGTGTTTCCACCTTTCCTGTGAGTGGGCTTTGTTCCTCCTCTTCAATTCTCAACTCTTCCTCCTCGTTGGAACATGATTTGGATGGTTTAGGGTCAGATCCTACTTGCTTCCCACTTCGCAGACTCATGGCTTTTGCAGATTCGAATCCACCTTTTGGGTTGACAACGGTTGAACTTGGCAACTTACCTTGCTCTCGAAATTGCCCCATGAACTCGGCAATCTGTCCAACTTGCTTCTCCAACTCGTCCACCTTCTTGTCCCTAGTTTGCATACCCTGCGCCATAGAAGTTAGTAATTGAAAAATTTGATCATTATCAATTGAAGAACCTGATTTGTTTTGGGCAGGTTGTGCTTGGGCTTGTGTTGGTTCCAACGGCTTTTGATAGAAACCCGGGGGTTGTTGCCTAAATCCGCTTTGCTGTTGGCCTTGTTGGGGTTCTCGCCATTTGAAATTTGGATGATCACGCCACCCGGGATTGTAGGTATTGGTATTGATTGCCAAAACCCACAGCATTTAGGGTTTCCCACCCTCCATTCTCTATCAATTGTGGACACTTATCTGTGGGATGTCCTTGCATGGAGCACACGCCACAAGAAGCTATATTTTGCACTTTTGGACCTTCCACCACCTGAGAAAGCAAAGTAGTAAGGTTAGCCATTTGATTTTGAAGTTCGGTTAGGGCACTTACCTCATTGACTTGGTGTTGCCGTGGGATGCTCCTTTGCCCAACACCTTCGTATTGTTGAGCGTTCAACGCTCGATTGGCTATCAATGTCTTGGCTGCCGTGGGGGTCTTGTCCACCAAGGCTCCTCCCGCTGAGGCATCTAGCATTTGACGTTCGATTGGTAGAAGTCCCTCGTAGAAATATTGTAGGAGAAGTTCCTCCTTCATCTGATGCTGTGGACATGAAGCAACAAGAGATTTAAAACGTTCATAATAAGTAGGAAAAGATTCACCTACTTCTTGTTGAATTCCACTTATCCTTTTTCGTAGGAGGATGACTCGAGAAGTTGGGAAAAACTTCTCCAAGAAAGCCCGTTTCATGCTCTCCCATGATGTGACAGTTCCGGGGGCCAATTCATACAACCAATCCTTTGCCTTTTCCAAGAGAGAAAAGGGAAAGGCCTTCATCATTAGAATATTCCCATCTACGTTGATTGGTGTCATGCTTGAGCACACCACCTCGAATTCCTTCAAATGCTTGTTTGGATCTTCTATGGACAGCCCATGGTACTTAGGAATGTGATGCAACAAGCTTGACTTCAATTCAAACTCATCAGTTTTGCCTTGAGCCGCCCTAGGGTATTGAATGCATAAGGGCATGGCATTGTCAAGTCCTGAGGCTGAAAGCTCTTTGATTGTACGATTGTCCACAGCCATGTCGTCCACTTCCTCTTCAAATTCAGATTTGGCTTCAGAACTTGCACTTGATTCACTTGGTTCTGGATTCTTCCTCTTTTGTCTTAACTCTCGCTCGAAATCGGCGTCAAAGTCCAGAATATGTTCACGAACCGGATGAGAACTCCGAGTCATAAACTAGTACCTAAAACAAGAAACAAAAACAAGGTCAGAATCTGATCTAATTAAACCAAACGAAAATAACAATCCAAGGGACTAGCACAGTTGCTAATCCCCGGCAACGGCGCCAAAAATTTGATGCAAAATATATAAGCACACAAATTAAACCCTCTTTTTATCAATTGTAGCAAAGTATGTAAGTAGGGATCGTTCTAGGCCGGGGATTAGGAGGGATTGCTAAACCACTTGAAAACTGACTCACAAACTTAAAACAAAGTTAAAACACTAAATTAGACTCAAAGAATGCAAAACTAAACTCTAAAACACTGAAACAAACCAAAAGACTCAAAACAGCAAACAAACACTCAAAACTGCCTTAAAACCACTTTCTGGGCAGTTTTGAGCACTAAGGAAGAATTTGGACGAAAACAGTTTATAACTTGACTCAAGACACTTAAAAACACAAACTAAATTGATTTCTAACTAAATTGACACTTCAAAATAAAGGCGGAATTGGTTTTGACGAAATTGAAAACAAAACATAAACTTTGTAAAACAAAACAGATTGTAAAACGAAATTGGTTAAAGTGAATGGATAGAAGGCTAGCTAAGGGGTTCTTCTCCACGCATGTCATACTTGAATACAAAACGATTTCTAATTGCTTTTCAATAAACCATGAATTCTCAACGCCCTAGATTAACCGTGAATTGCACTAATTAACCCTCAGATTTTCCTAACGTTATTGAATTGGATGATTGCATACGACAACCCAAAGCATTCCCCACAAGTTCCCTACATGAATTGCATAATAGAGATACAAGCAAGAATCATTAAGTTCTATGAAAACCATAAGCATTGACGAGGCATTCGTTACTATGAATTGCATGAAACTTATGCCAAGAATTTACTTAACACAATTGAGATCATCAACCTTTACTACTTGTGAATATAATTCTGTAACGATTAGGTGAAACTTCCTTATATCCTAGCATTAGATTTATGCATGCAACTAAGTTGGCCACCTCAATCAACACACACAAATCAGTTTTAATATGAACAGATAAGTAAATTGAATTCACAATTTATGAAACCCAATTAGAGGTAATCAAGTCATATAGCAAGCATAAACATGGTTTCGAATCCCCCTCTAGCCAGAGAGGTTTTAGTTCCTCATACTCACAGAACAAAGGGTATTGAATTTAAACATTGAAATCAAAGGAAAGGAAACACCTAAAACTTCCAGCAATTCAAACTTGAATGGCATGCACGTCCAAGGCTCATTCTCCTCCTCTTTGCTGCGGCACAAGGTCTAGGGACAGATTTTGGGGGTTATGAATGGTGTAGAAGGCTGGGTTAATGGCTAGGATGGATGTATGGTGCGGCAGGGAGTGAATTAGGTCAGAAACTATGGAGAATGGTGAAGGAAGGGTGCGGCAGAGAGTGGTGGATGATTTCTGGCATGAATGATGTATATAGAGGGTGGTGTGTACGGCAAAGGGTGGAGAAATATATATATATAGGCACCAAAAACCCTAGGTGAATCAGATTAGGACTTCTAGAAAGCCAAATCCATCCAAAAATAGGTTCAAAACAATCAGATTTCTCATGGGAAAGGGCCTAAGGTGCGGCAGATTTGGATAAAGAGGGATAAGGCTTCTAGAAAGCCTTGCAAGGCAAGGAAATCAGGTTTTCTAGAAGGCTAGGTGCGGCAAGGACTTAGGGTTCTAGAATCCTAAATTAAATGTCCCCCAATCAGAAAATAAGCCCTCATTGTACCAGGAATTGAATTAGAAAAGGATTAGGATAGGATAAGGTTAGTTAAGATAGGATAAGGATTGGATAAGATAAGATAAGATAAGGTTGTTTTAGATAATGTTTTGGATAATTCTCCTTCTTTTGAGCTGATTCCTTATCTTCTTTATCTTTGACTTCTTTCTTCCATCTTCTTAGCTGATTTCAAGCCTTTATATCTTCAATTTCGTCCATCAACTTGCCTCCATGCTCGCACTACCCAATCTTGGCCCAAAAATGCTCTAGAATGCTCCCAATTGCTTCTTTTTGCATACTTGCCCTTAGAACCTGAAAATACATCAAACTAGCTTAAAAGACTACTTTAACTAAGGAAAAACAACATAAATGCACAAGAACAAGCTAACTAAGGTGCATAAATATGCCCCCATCACACTCCTTTTGAGAAGTCCTAAAAATCTGGCGCCCCAAACCTTTCTAGAAGGCCTTTGCCTTGCCTTGCACTCCATCCCCTTCCCTCCAATTGTGCCGCATGTTCCCTACCCTTATTCCTCTTGGATTCTGATTTAATTAGCCTATTCCCTTGTGGATTTGGATTGTGCAAAGCCTTTTCAGAAATTAATTGGGCTAAACCCCTTTCCTGATGGATTTAAGCCTTGTGCCGCACCCTAGGGCCCTAATCCTTTATTTCTGCTAAGTCCAAGTCGTAACCTGATTTCCCTAGGGTTTTCCATGCCTATATATACATATTTTGAGGCTTTGCTGCAGGTCACCACCCCCTATACCACACCATAATTCGTAGCCATCACCATCCATACACATAAACACCCTTTGCAGCAAGAAGGATAGGAGGAGAGCTTTGCCGTGGCTTCCATTGGAGGAGGATCTTGTGCCGCAACAACCTGCAACCATTGGAGACTTCCTGCGTTCTTTCTTCCCTTGTTTTAGTTTCAATGTTCATTTCAGATTGCTTTTCAATTGTCATGAACATGTGTAACTAAGTTTTTCTTAGTTAGAGGTGAATTCGAAGCAATGGACATATGTTTAATATGAATTGATTACCTCCAGTTATTGTTTCGTAAAACATGAATGCGATTCACTTATCTGTTTGATTAAAACTTATTCTTGTATGTGGGTTAAGGGTGCACACTTAGTTTGCATGCATGAATCTGATGCTAAAATATAAGGGAATTTCACCTAATTGTTATGAACTTATATTTATGAGTGGTAAAGGTTGCTAGTCACAATCGTGTTAAGTGAATCCATAGCAGGAGTATCATCATGCTTTTCATAGTTACGAATGCCTTGTCAATGCTTATGATTTTCATAGAACTTAATGATCTTTCAATGTATCTCTATTATGCGTATTCCATATAGGGAACTTGATAAGAATAATTTGATTGTCGGTGCGTTATCCATCCAATTCAATGAATTAAGAAAAATCTGAATGTTAATTTGTGCATTCACGATTAATTTGGGGCATTGTCATTCATGGTTTAAAGAAACAATACTGGAAATCAATTTGTTTGCATATGTTTCATGTGTGGAGAAGGATCCTCTAACTAGCTTTTCACCCTTGAATTCACCTTAATTTCGTTTTAACTTACTTTGTTTGCTGCAATTTACTTAGTTTTGTCAAATTCGTCCAAAAACCCCCTCAGTTCTTATTTGTGTCTTAGTTTTGTCAAATTCGTCCAAATCTGTCCCCTTTTTGTGTTTTGAGTCTTACTAGTCTAGAATTTGTCCATTTCACTCTCTAGTATCTGTTTTGAGTCTATTTAGCTTAGTTTGTGTGTTTTGAGTCAATTTGGTCAGTTTTGAGTCATAAGAGTCTAGTTTAGTGTTTTAGAGTTTAAATTGTGTAGATTAGCATCCGTTCTAATCCCCGGCTTAAAACGATCCCTACTTTCATATACTACGTTGATAGGGTTTTAATTTGAGTGTCAAGTAATTTTCACATCAGGAATTCAGGGACATTTAGGATTAGGAAAGGTCACACCAAAATAGGAAACCTTGGCTTAACTTTCCTACTTCAAGTAGGAATCCTTCGTTGATTAGGAATCTTAACTTCTTCAAGTCTTCAATTTCGTCCATTCCTTTTGCTCCAAACATGTGATATCCATTCCAAGCCCAATTTTGCTCCAAAAGGCTCCAAAATGCATCTTCTTGCATACTTTGTCCTTAGAATCTGAAAACACACGAAAATGGATTAAAGGACTAAAATAACTAAGAGATAACAACATAAATGCACAAGAACAAGCCAACTAAGTCGCATAAATATGCTCCTATCAAATTCCCCCACACTTAGCTTTTGCTAGTCCTCGAGCAAAACAATAGAAACAAAAGAAACAAAACTAAACAAAACAAACAAAACACAACCTAAGTAAACAAAACACACTCTAATCCTTCCAACATTTGCCTCGGGGATTTTCAAGGCAGATGTCATGTTAAAAATCATCATTCCCACAGATTTTAGTCAACTTCACACTTGAGCACATACTTAATCACACTTAAGCAAATACTTAATCACAGTCACCACTTACTAGTTCACATTTAACCAATTAAAACGATGTTTTGAATGTAGTAACATGCCTTAGAGAATTCCCTCAATGCCTTACTAGATATGCACTCAATTTTCACACACATTTTCTGACTACACACCCTACATTAGGTATATGTGAGAAGATTGATGTAGACATGAAAATGAACATTCACATATGTTGATCACAAAGAAAGCAATTTCTGGAGTTAATAAGCATGTTTAGATATGATCTCATGAATGGAATGCTACTACTTAGATGCGAGAACCAGTGACACCATATGCTCATACCAATTCCAAACTCCACACATTGAATCTCATAACACTCAAGATTGAAGTTTAAGGGTTGAAACGGGGCTACGGGGAATGGTTAAGAAAGAAAGGATATGGAAAACAAAGGTTCTTAAAGCAATAGCAAACAAAGTAATAATACTGGCACTTAGAATTCAATTTCAAATGCAGAAATCACTTTAAACACAAAAGGGAAGAAAGACACATTCTAGGGCCAGTTTTCATGTTTTGGACCCTTCCTTCAACAATCAACACTCTAGAACTCTTTTTCTCATAATTTTCCACTCTTTTTTTACTTTTTTTTCATAACTTTTTCTTCTTCTTTTCTTTTCCCACGAAATTTCTTTCTTTTCTACCCGTGCCTTATTTCTTTTTCATGGCGCACACACACACACAAATCCCTTCCCCCACACTTGTTTTTCTGCAATAAGTCAATCAAAAGGAATTCTTTTTAAGTCATGCTTCACTATGCTTCAAAAACAAGGGTAAGGATGGTCCTAATCTAGGCTAGGTAAGGATAATGTGGTTCATAAAGAAAATAGGCTAGACAAGGCTCAATGGGGTTTAAACTTACAAAACAAATCACAAAGGGGGTTCGGCTATTTGGCTTGTGGTCACTATACAACTTCATCTTGAATATGTGTTATGCAAATCAATCTCATGCTTTGAATGAAATAAGTATGAGTTCTATTTGGAACTAAATGATGAAACGCCTTCTAAGTAGCAACCAAGCAAAGAATAATGAGATCATGCAACGACTTTAGAAAAAAAGAATGCACAGATTATCAACTCTCCAAAGAACGTTTTAAGCTCAAGTCTCACAGGGTTGTAGCGTTAATTTGAGTTCCTTCCTTCAAGCATGTTACAAAAACTGATTTTTTTCTCTATGATTGCATGTGAATTCATAAATTATAACCACAACCAAGCATAAACCAAAGAGTAAATCAAACTTTTATCCATGTTTATAACTCTCTTTAACAGTCATGCAATTAAAAACCAAATCCTCATCATTGTGTTGGAAGGTACCTAAGACACAAACACACCAAAACAACACAAAAACAACTCTAAACAATAACAAAGAGAAGGGTTTAGGAACGCAAATCTGGAATTGGAGTGATCCCTAGGTCTTCCTTTGTTGAATGCATGGGTTGCGTCCCAAGTAGCTCTTGCTTTAACGTCGTGCAGCCGGACGAAAAACTCAGTCACTCCCCATTGGAGCCCACGGCAAGCAGAGAGATGTCATCCACGACATGCTCCACAAAGTTCTCATAATATGGCTTCAAACGATGTCCGTTCACTTGAAATAGATGACCTGTTTTGAGACTTTGAATCTGGATTGCACCATAAGGAGATACGTTAGTAATGACAAATGGTCCAATCCACTTAGAACGTAACTTACCAGGAAACAAACGTAGACATGAATTGAACAATAGCACTTTCTGCCCTATGGAGAATGTTTTGCCACGAATCATTTTGTCATAGAAAGCTTTGGTCTTCTCCTTATAGATGCGAGCATTCTCATATGCCTCGTTCCTTATCTCATCAAGTTCATGTAATTGGAGCTTCCTATGACTGCCTGCTGCACCTAAGTCCCTGTTGAACTTCTTGACTGCCCAATGTGCTTTGTGCTCCAATTCAACGGGGAGATGGCATGGCTTGCCATAGATGAGCCGGAATGGGGACATCCCAATGGGTGATTCGTCCATCCATCTTGCTCCAATCTTGTGATATCCATTCCAAGCCCAAAGCTGCTCTAAAATGCTCCAAATTGCATCTTTTTGCCAACTTTGCTTCTAGGACCTATAAACACACGAAAATGACTTAAAACACTATAATAAGCAACAAATAACTAAGTAAATGCAAGAAAACACACTAACTAAGTCGCACAAATATGCTCGTATCAAATTCCCCCACACTTAGCTTTTGCTAGTCCTCGAGCAAAACAAAACAAACAAAACATAACCTAAACCTTCCAACGTTCACCTCAGGGATTTCCAATGGAACATAACATGTTAAAAATCATTACTTACATAGATTTTAGTTATCCCTACCCTCGAGCACATACTTAATCACAGTTACCACTCACTAGCTCGCATCTCATCAATTAAAACAACTTTTTGAATGTAGTAACATGCCTTAGAGAATCCCTCAATTCCTTACTAGATATGCACTCAATTTTCACTCAGATTTTCTGACTACACTCCCTACACTAGGTATATGTGAGAAGATTGATGTAACAAGAAAACTAATATTCACATATGTATATAACAAAGAAAGCAATTTTTGGAATTATTAATGCATGTATATATATGGTCTCATGAATGGAATGCCACTACTTAGATGCGAGAACCAGGGACACCATATGCTCATACCAATCCCAAACTCCACATATTGACACACACAACACTCAAGATTGAAGTATAGGGTTGTAACGGGGCTAGGGGTATTGGCTAACAAAGAAAGGTAAGGAAAACAAACGTTCTTTAAAGCAATAACAAGCAAAGTAATGAATATGACACTTAGAACTCCCTTTTGAAACGCAGCCACGAACTTTGATACATAAAGGGAAGATCACACATACTTAGGGCCAAATTCAACTTTTTGGACCCTTTCTTCAACAACCAACACTTGTGAGCTTTAATCTCACTTATTTTGAACACTTTTCATACTTTTTCACAACTTTTTCTTCTTCTTCGTCTTTTTCCACGAATTTTTTCTTTCTCTTTTTTTCTTTTGTTGTTTTTTTTTCTTCCCATGCCCTTTTTTTCTGTTTTGGCACATACACAAGAATCCCTTCCCCCACACTTGTTTGCTGCCTAATAACGAACGAAGGGAATTCATTCTAAGTCATGCTCACTATGCCTTAAGAACAAAGGTATGGATGGTCCTATTCTAGGCTAGGTAAGGATAATGTGGCGAACAAAGAAAGTAGGCTAAATATGGCTCAAAGGGCTAAACCTACAATACATATGCAAAGGGTTAAGGCTTTTTGGCTCTGGTTTTAAACTAAACAACTTCATCTTGTTTTATGTTATGCTAATCAATTTTATGCCTTGAATGAGATGGGTATAAGTTCTAGTATTTGGAACTAAATGATGAAATGCATTCTAAGTAGCAACCAAGCAAAGAATGATGAGATCATGCAACGACTTTAGAAAACAAAGAATGTCAAGATGAATAACTCTCCAAACAAAGTTTAGGCTCAAGTCTCTCAGGGTTGTAGCGTTAGTTCGAGTTACTTCCTTCAAGCATGTTACAAAAACTGATTTTTCTCTTTTGTGATTACATGTGAATTCATGAATGTCAACTATAACCAAGCATAAACCAAAGAGCATATCAAACTTCAATCCATGTTTGTAACTTTCTTTAACAGTCATGCAATTAAAAACCAAATCCTCATCATTGTGTTGGAAGGTACCCTAAGACACAAACACACAAAAACGACTCTAAAAATGACTCTTTTTGGTATTTTGAAAACGTTTTCCCAAATTTTTTGTAAATTTTCGTATTTTTCTTTCAAGACACATAAAAAATACTTCAAAACACACTAAAAATACTTGTTTACCCACGAATTTTTCAATGAAAACACTTGTTTACCCCCCCACACTTAAACCAAACATTGTCCATGTATCTTCATTCCCTCGGCCATCTGAGAAACAATAGAAGTAAGGTTAGCTAATTGGGATTGAATGTCGGACATAGAACTTACCTCATTCACCCTTTGCCGTGGGGTGTCTCTTTGCCCAAGTCCTTCGTATTGTTGTGCATTCAACGCTCGGTTGGCAATTAGGGTCTTTGCAGCCATGGGTGTTTTGTCAACCAATGCACCTCCCGCTGAGGCATCTAGCATTTGTCGCTCAATTGGAAGAAGTCCTTCATAAAAGTATTGAAGTAAAACTTCTTCTTTCATTTGATGTTGAGGACATGAAGCGACAAGAGCTTTGAAACGCTCATATTATGTTGGAAAGGACTCCCCTTGTTGTTGTTGAATTCCACTAATTTTCTTCCTCAAGAGAATGACTCTCGAAGTGGGGAAGAACTTCTCTAAAAACACCCTCTTCATGCTTTCCCAAGAAGTGACCGTTCCGGGTGCTAATTCATAAAGCCAATATTTAGCCTTTTCCAAAAGAGAGAATGGAAAGGCCTTCATCATCAAAATGCTCCCATCGACATTGATGGGTGTCATGCTCGAACAAACCACTTCGAATTCCTTAAGATGCTTGTTTGGGTCTTCCATGGACATCCCATGGTATTTAGGAATGTGGTGCAACAAGCTTGACTTCAATTCGAACTCATCGGTCTTGCCTTGAGCAGCCGCGGGGTATTGAATGCAAATGGGTGCGGCATTGGCCAACCCCGAGGCTGAAAGTTCCTTGATTGTACGATTATCCATAGCCATGGCTTGTTCTTCTTCTTCAAATTCAGATTCGGCCTCTGAGCTTGAACTAGGTTCGCTAGGTTCTGGATGCCTCCTCTTCCTTCTCAATGTTCGTTCAAAATCGTCATCAAACTCCAAGATATGCTCATGAACTGTTTGAGAACTTCGCGTCATAAACTAGTACCTAAACAAGAAAACAAAAACAAAAATCAGAAATCAAAGTAAAAGAAATTAAAACACACGGCAACAAGGGATTAGCAAAAATTTGCTAATCCCCGGCAACGGCGCCAAAATTTGATGTGAAAATTAACTTGACACACAAATTAAACCCTCTTTTTGACAGTTGTAGTATATGTATAAGTAGGGATCGTTCTGGACCGGGGATTAGGAGGGATTGCTAAACACTTGAAACTGACTCAAAAAAGTAAAAACAAAGTTTAAAACACTAAACTAGACTCAAAGAATGCAAGACTAAATTCTAAAACACTAAAACAACTCAAAAGACTCAAAACAGCACAAAAACACTCAAAACTGCCTAAAAACACAAACTGGGCAGTTTTGGACTCTAAACACTACTTTGGACGAAAATAAGGTTTTAACTTGACTCAAGACGCTTAAAAACACAAATCAAAACAGATTTTAACTAATCTAACTCTTCAAAATAAAGGGGGATTTGTTTTTGACGAATTTAAAACTAACAACAGAAACTTTGCATAAAAAAAACTTTAGAAAAACGATTTTGATGAATTAAGAAGGGTGAAGGGCTAGTTAGACGGTCCTTCTCCACACATGATATATGCATATGAACCAATTTCCAGTTATTATTCCTTTAGACATGAATGACAACACCCCAAGTTAACCATGACAGCAAAAATTAACCATCAGATTTTCCTTAGTTCATTGAATTGAATGGAAGACGCATTACAACCAAATTATCCTTATCAAGTCTCCTAACTATGACAGCATGATAGAAAACATATCAAAGGTCATTACGTTCTTTGAAAATCATAAGTGTTGACGAGGCATTCGTAACTATGACAGCATGATACTCTTGCCTAGGATTTACTTAACATGATTGTGACTAGCAACCTTTACTACTTGTGAATATAAGTTCATAACGATTAGGTGAAACTCCCTTATACTCTAGCATCAAATTCATGCATGCAAATTAAGTGTCGACCCCCAATTAACACACACAAACAAGTTTTAATAACTCAGATAAGCAAATCACATTCTAGTCTTAAGAAACAATAACTGGACGTAATCAATTCATATATAACATATAATCATGGCTTCAAATTCACCTCTAACTAAAAAGAAATTAGTTACTCATGTCCACAAGCAAGCAAACATAAATAAACTTAAACATTGAACAAAGATAGAAAACACCTAGAAAGTACTCCAGAGTCCTTTGATGCGAAATATATAAGCACACAAATTTAACCCTCTTGTTGACAATTGTAGTATAGATGCAAGTAGGGATCGTTCTGGACCGGGGATTAGGAGGGCTTGCTAAAACCTCAAAACTGACTCAAAATCATTAAAACAAAGTTTAAAACACTAAACTAGACTCAAAGAATGCAAAACAAGACTCTAAGACACTAAAACAACTCAAAAGACTCAAAACAGCACAAAAACACTCAAAACTGCCTAAAAACACAAACTGGGCAGTTTTAGACTCTAAATACTACTTTGGACGGAAATAGGGTATTGGCTTGACTCAAAACACTTAAAAACAGAAACAAAACAGATTGTGAACACTTTGAAACAAGAAAGTAAAAGGGGGGTTTGGGTTTTGACGAAATTAAAAACAAAACGAACAGATTGTAAAGTAAAACAGATTTTTGACAAATTTGGTAAAACTTATGGATGATGGCCCAGCTAGAGGGTTCTTCTCCACACATGACACACTTGCACATAAACCAATTTTCAGTTGTTCTTTCGATAAATCATGAAACTCAACACCCCAGGTTAATTAGGTCCGCTTAAATTAACCTTCAAGTTCTCCTTAAGTTATTGAATTGGACGGGAAAGCGCATACAACAACTCAAAACATTCTCTAAAAGTCCCCTACGTGAGCAGCACAATAAAGATACAATCAAAGATCATTAAGCCTTGTGAGAACTATAAGCATTGACGAGGCGTTCGTTACTATGATGAGCATGAAACTCCTGCCAAGAATTCATTTAACGCGATCGTTTATAAGCGACCTCCACTACTTGTGAATATAAGTTTGTAACTATTAGGTGAAACTCCCTTATATTCTAGCATCAAACTCATGCATGCAAACTAAGTGTCGACCCTCAATCAACATACAAGAATAAGTTATCCATCAAGCAGTTAAACAAATTGAATTCACAACTTATGAAATGACTACTGAAAGTAATCAATTCACATTGCAAGTATAATCATGGTTTCGAATCCCCCCCTAGCTAAGAAGGGTTTAGTTCCTCATACTCACAGAACAAAGATTATTGAATTGAAACATTGAAAACAAAAGAAAGATTACACCTAAACGTTCCAGCAATCCTAACTTGAATGGCAGGCACATCCAAGGGCTTTCCTCCTTCCTCTTTGCTGCGGCACAAGGGTTGTTGGTGAGTTTTGGGATTATGAATTGTGTAGAAGGCTGGGTTTATGGCTAGGATGGATGTATGGTGCAGCAGGGGTTGTTTTAGGTCAGAAACTATGGAGAATGGTGAAGGATAGGTGCGGCTAGGGTTGGGGAAGGAATTCTGGCGTGAATGGGTGGTAGAGGATGGATAGGTAGATAGGTGGATGGAATGGACGCCGAGAATCTGTCCAGAGAGGGAGAGAGATTTAAATGGTGCGGATGGCTTTATTTATAGGGCTAGGGTTGAAAGGCAATCAGAAAATAATAGGAAAGGTTCAATACTTAGCTATTTTGGTTCCACAATTTAATAGGTAAGAAAGAATCAGAAAATCAAAGAGAATAAGAAAGTAAAATTCGGTAGAATATGTAGTAGAGAAAAGGAATGTGTTTTAAAGGTCAGAAATTAAGAGAGAAAGAAAAAGAAGGTGTGGCATTGATTTGTAAGAGAAAGGGGAAGTATTTTTGGGCAGAAAATAGGCAAGTAAGGTGCAGGAATTAAAGAGAATAGGAAAGGAAATTGGGCAGAATTGTAAGACAGATTTAGGAATGTGTTTTGAGGCATAAAATAAGTAAGAAAGGCTCCTCCTTGTGCGGCAAGGCATAGAACACAAAGGGAATGTGATTTTGGGTCAGAAAATAGGTAAGAAGAGGATCCCTTGTGCGGCAAGGTTGTGGAAAGAAAGGGAAGGGCACTTATGTGGCAGATTTTGGAAGAAAAGGGAAAGGAGATATGTGGCAAGGTTAGGGAAAGGTTCTAGGACTTCTAGAAACATGTAATGAGGCAACCTAACATGTTTTGGAACCCTTTTATGGCTGGAACATAGGTGATGAAGGATTAGGAAACTTCTAAGCCAAGAATAGAAACTTTCAAGAATGGAAACCTCCAAGAATAGAAACTTCCAACTTTAGAAACTTTGGCTTCCAATTTTGAACTCTTCATTCTTCATTCAATCCTAAGCTCATTTGATCTTCAATTTCGTCCATCCACTTAGCTCCAAGCATGTGCAATCCATCCTAAGCCTAAAACTGCTCCACAAGGCACCAAAATGCACTTTCTTGCTCCTTTAGCCCTTAGAACCTGAAAAGACACGAAAATGGCTTTAAAGACTAAAATAACTAAGAACTAACAACCTAAATGCAAGGAAACAAGCTAACTAAGTGATGTAAATATGCTCCTATCATCCTTCCTTCCTTGCAAGCCCCGATAAAAAAAAAATCCCCCATTAGATATATATAATATTCTCAAAAGCCCCGATAAGTACATCCTTATATGTAGGCTATTCTCCCCGGAAATTTCCCATAGCCTGTGCTCTTTACAATGAGAAAGTTGATGCAGATCCTAACTCATGGTGTTAAAGAGTGATCTATAAAGATCCTGGGTACGGCAACGGGAGATACCGAAATTTAGGAACTCAGTACAAAAGCCCTCGGAGATCAACGCATTATATAAAATCAAACTGAAAGCCCGGTTTGTACTTTTTAATCAAATTTTAGAGGTGTTCAGCTTCGTGAGCCCACGAAGAAAGCAATCGGTAAACAATCTCAGGCACATCCCTAAGACGGGGTCTGTTTGGTGATTCAGGGTAAAGTCAAGCCCTGCAGAGGATATTCAAGATTATGGTGGAATCTGAATAATACAGCATCGGTGTATCTAGGTACCAAATTCCGTCTAGAGATTACCGAGGTCGAGAACGTCCGGTAGTCGGCTCTGCAAGAGGAGGGTCTAGCAACCGGTGGAAACGCTAAAATTTCAATCTCCAATGAAATTGTTTACCGCATTACAGTCTGAAAAAGTAAAGTTCGAGAAGGGTCAAAAAAGATTTGTACGACATATGAGTCTTTTAAATCTGATTTTAAATCCGTGTATGTCGTTAGAAAGACTTGCATTAAATATAGGTGTCATATATAGAAGATTATCTTCTAAATATGACAAATTGAGTGAAAAGTATTAGACATTCAGAGAAGGGTGAATGATGGTACATACAAACTCTCGCCACTTCAAATAAAACTCTTAATTTCAAATGATGAATTAAGACGTACTTCTCATTATCATAAATTTCATATACCTGGTAGTTATAATATCTATGGTACTGTTATTTCTACACCTGAAGATAGTCTAGTACTAACAGCACTCGCTATTATGTTAAATCAATATTTTATCAGAAAAAAACCCTTTTCGGAAAATATCTATGGGTTTTCTTATAATCGTTATGAATATTTTAGTATAGTAAGTAAAAAAGAGAATTTTGTTAGGATCTTTAAATTGAACCTACTAAATAGCATGAGTACCTTAGATAGAGAGCTTCTATTGTGTAAGCTATCAGATATAATAACGGATAGGAGAATTATAGATTTATTACAAAAATTATTGTATTCACCTTTAATAGATCAAAATGGAAATGATAGAGTTAGCAATATGAAAATACCCCCTGTTGGTTATATAGCTGAAGTACAACTGAATTTTTCATTAATAGATTTCGATAAGGAGTTTAAGCTCCGTTTTCCTCAATTACAATTTCCTAGATTTAATAATGAAGTTTTAGTGTATTTTCCAGCATATGATATACATGCGGAGTTGTGCTTCAAAACATTCGAAGAAGAAGTAAGAAATTTATTTAATCAGCTTGAATTGAGTGGAACCATCGAGTCTACCGGTCCTGGGAATGAACCAATAAATATTTTAGGTGCACAAGTTAGTGTTCCCGAATACGGGAAAATACTAATAGAAGAAGTATACGAAGATGATTATGAAGATACTATGAAGTAAAAACAATGTTTCCTTTATTTAAAAAACTATCACTTTCGTCAGATCCTTGTGTTCGAAATCATCCGTTGCTTGTTGGTCCTTGTCCTACAAATCCTATTCATTCAGATAGGATGGCACGTCATCGTTATCGAAACAGTCCACGAATTCATATGTCTAACACGCTCTACCCTATCCCTTTTCACGCGAGAAATCAGGGGTGGTTCGCTAGATCCCCTCTTTGGGTCAGGGTTCACAGCCATTGATAGGAGCATATTTGTGCGACTTAGTTAGTGTGTTTTCTTGCATTGACGTAGTTATTTGTTGTTTATTATAGTGTCTTAAGTCATTTTCGTGTGTTTGTAGGTCCTAAAAGAAAAGTATGCAAAAGGATGCAATTTGGAGCATTTTAGAGCAGTTTTGGGCTTGGAATGGATAGCACAAGATTGGAGCAAGATGGATGGACGAATTTGAAGTTCAAGAGAGGCTAGGAATGTGCAAAAGAGTTGACGAAATAAATCCAAGTCAAAGAAGATAAGGAATCAGCTACAAAGAAGAAGAATTATCCAAAACATTATCCAAAACTACCTTATCTTATCCAAACCTTATCTTATCTTACCTTATCCTATCCTATCCTAATCCTTTCCTAACATAATTCCTGCTGCAAAAGGGATTCAATTTCAGTTTAGGAGACCTAAAAACTTGATTTCTAGGAACCTTATCCCTTCCTATAAAGGTGCCGCACCTATCCCCTTCTAGAAACCCCAAAATCAGCCAAATAACACCCTTTCTAGAAGTCCCTAAAAAGGTGGCGCCCCAAGCCTTCTAGATGCATGATCCAGCCGCACCTTTCTCCTGATTCCCTTTGGTTTTTGGCCTTTTAGATGTCCTATTTCCTGCTAGGATTACATAAACCCTTTCCCCTTAGGATTGTGTTTTATTTTCCTACACAAACTACATTTTGTAATCCTTTTCCTACACCATCTAATTGTGCCGCACCCTCCCTCTATATATTCACATATTTGCTGCACCATTCACACCACCATCATCTCTCATTCACACATCTCTACACTACCATTCAGCCATACCCTCATTGTGCCGCAACCTGCAAGCAGGGAAGGAAGGAATCTGGAGCGTTTTCTAGGTGTTTTCTATCTTTGTTCAATGTTTAATTTTATTTATATTTGTTTGATTGCGAACATGAGGAACTAATTTCTTTATAGTTAGAGGCGAATTCAAAGCCATGGACATATGTTTTATATGAATTGATTTCCTCCAGTTATGATTTCATGAATTGTGAATGTGGTTTGCTTAACTGTTTTATTAAGAACTTGTTCTTGTGTGTTGATTAAGGATGCATACTTAGTTTGCATGCATGAATTTGATGCTAAAATATAAGGGAATTTCACCTAATCGTTATGAACTTATATTTACAAGTAGTGGAGGTTGCTAGTCACGATCGCGTTAAGTAAATTCCTGGCAGGAGTGTCATGCTTTTCATAGTCACGAATGCCTTGTCAATGCTTATGATTTTCACAAAGCTTAATGATCTTTGTTCTGTGTCTCTATCATGCTTTTCATAGTTAGAGAGCTTAATAAAGAATGATTTGGGTTGTCGTATGCTTTTCTTCCAATTCAATGAGTCTAGGGAAATCTGATGATTAATTAGTTCTACACAATTAATTTGGGGCATTGTCATTCATGGTTTGTCGAAAGAATAACTGGAAATCAATTTATATGCATATGTTCATGTGTGGAGAAGGGCCCTCTAACTAGCCTTTCACCCTTTTAATTCATCAAACTCGTTTTTTCTAAAGTTTTTATGCAAAGTTTCTGTTTTTTAGTTTTAAATTCGTCAAAAACAAATCCCCCTTTATTTTGAAGTGTTAGATTAGTTAAAATCTGTTTTGATTTGTGTTTTTAAGTATCTTGAGTCAAGTTAAAGCCTTATTTTCGTCCAAAGTAGTGTTTAGAGTCCAAAACTGCCCAGTTTGTGTTTTTGGGCAGTTTTGAGTGTTTTTGTGCTGTTTTGAGTCTTTTGAGTTGTTTTAGTGTTTTAGAATTTAGTCTTGCATTCTTTGAGTCTAGTTTAGTGTTTTAAACTTTGTTTTTACGTATTAGAGTCAGTTTCAAGTGTTTAGAAATCCCTCCTAATCCCCGGTTTAGAACGATCCCTACTTATACATATACTACAATTGTCAAAAAGAGGGTTTAATTTGAGTGCTTAACTTTTATCACATCAACTTTTGGCGCCGTTGCCGGGGATTAGCAAAACTTTGCTAATCCCTTGTGTTTGCCGTGTGTTTTTTCTTTTACTTTGATTTCTGATTGTTGTTTCGTTTCTTGTTTTAGGTACTAGTTTATGACTCGAAGTTCTCAAACAGTTCGTGAGCATATCTTGGAGTTTGACGACGATTTTGAACGGACATTGAGAAGAAAGAAGAGGCATCCAGAACCTAGTGAACCTAGTTCAAGCTCAGAGGCCGAATCTGAATTTGAAGAAGAAGAACAAGCCATGGCTATGGATAATCGTACAATTAAGGAACTTTCAGCCTCGGGATTGGCCAATGCCGCACCTCTTTGCATTCAATACCCCGCGGCTGCTCAAGGCAAGACCGATGAGTTCGAATTGAAGTCAAGCTTGTTGCACCACATTCCCAAATACCATGGGCTGTCCATGGAAGATCCAAACAAGCATCTTAAGGAGTTCGAAGTGGTTTGTTCTAGCATGACACCCATCAATGTCGATGGGAGCATTTTGATGATGAAGGCTTTTCCATTCTCTCTTTTGGAAAAGGCTAAAGATTGGCTTTATGAATTAGCACCCGGAATGGTCACTTCTTGGGAAAGCATGAAGAGGGCGTTTTTAGAGAAGTTCTTCCTCACTTTGAGAGTCATTCTCTTAAGGAAGAAAATTAGTGGAATTCAACAAAGCCAAGGAGAGACATTCCCAGCATACTATGAGCGTTTTAAAGCCCTTGTCGCCTCATGTCCTCAACATCAAATGAAAGAAGAGCTTCTACTTCAATACTTCTATGAAGGACTTCTTCCCATTGAGCGACAAATGCTAGATGCTTCAGCGGGAGGTGCATTGGTTGACAAAACACCCATGGCTGCAAAGACCCTAATTGCTAACCGATCATTGAATGCACAACAATACGAGGGACTTGGACAAAGAGAGTCCCCACGGCAGCATGTCCATGAGGTAAGTTCCAATTCCGACATTCAAACTCAATTAGCTAACCTTACTTCCATTGTGACTCAGATGGCCGAAGGAATGAAGATACAAGGACCAAGTGTTTGTGGCGTGTGTTCTATGCAAGGACATCCAACTGACCAATGCCCTCAATTGATTGAGAATGGAGGATGGGAATTTGCTAATGCCATGGGTTTTGGGAATCAAAATCAGCCACGCAATGATCCATACTCGAACACTTACAATCTGGGCTGGAGAGATCATCCAAATTTCAAGTGGAGGGAACCTCAACGACAAGGTGGATTTAGGCAGCAACCTCCAAGGTTCTATTCAAAACCATACGTGCCTACACAACCCCAAGCACAACCTGCCCAAACCAAATCAGGTACGTCCGTTGATAATGATCAGATTTTTCAATTACTAACTTCTATGTCACAGAGCATGCAAATTAGAGACAAAAAGGTGGATGATTTGGATAAGCGAGTAGGGCAGATTTCAGAGTTCCTAGGGCAATTCCAAGAACAAGGAAAACTTCCTAGCTCAACCATTGTGAATCCAAAGGGAGGATTTGAATCCGCCAAAGCCATTATGTTGAGAAGTGGAAAAGAAGTTGGAACCAACCCACAACCATCCAAATCAAGCCAAAAAGAGGATGAAAAGTTGCTGATTGAAGAGGAGGAACAAGCCAAACCCACGGCAAGGGGGGAGCAACCCTTGCCGCAGCCATCTTTAACTGCCAAACCATCCAATTTGGCCAAGGTAAGTCCTAATTCATATTTTTCAAGTTCTATTCCACTAAATGCACCCTTCCCTAGCAGGTTTAGGCAATCAAAGAAGGAAGAGAACGAGAAAGACATTCTGGAAACATTTAGGAAAGTGCAAGTCAATATACCTCTCCTTGATGCAATTAAGCAAGTTCCAAGGTACGCTAAGTTTTTGAAAGAACTTTGTACAACAAGGAGGAGAATTTCGAACAAAGAAGTTGTCCAGGTAAGTGAAAATGTCTCTGCTGTTTTACAAAGAAAATTACCCCCTAAATGCAAAGATCCGGGTAGTTTTACAATTCCTTGCGTTATTGGCAATACTAAGTTTGAACATGCTATGTTAGACTTAGGAGCTTCAATTAATGTCATGCCTTACTCAATTTTTGCATCTATGAATTTAGGAGAGCTTAAAAACGATGGTGTTATAATTCAATTAGCCGATCGTTCTAACGCATATCCGAAAGGAGTTTTGGAAGATGTTTTGGTGCAGGTGGATAACTTGATATTCCCAGCAGATTTCTATGTTTTAGAGATGGAGGAGTCGCCAAATATTACCCCATTGCCGATCTTACTTGGGAGGCCCTTCATGAAAACAGCACGTACCAAGATCGATGTGTTCAAAGGAACTTTAACAATGAAATTTGATGGGGAAGTGATTGATTTCAATCTTTCTGAAACTATTAAATATCCTAAAGACGATCATTCTTGCTTTTCTATTGATGCATTTGATTTATTGGCGCAGGAATTCCTTGACTCATTGGATGAAGATCCCTTTGAAACAACAATTGCACAAGGAATTGGAATGAAGCCCAATCTGGCCGTACCTAGTGAAGAACAAGCCGAGATTGTGGCTGCCTTTGACTCATTGCCACGACATCATGGTACGTCTCCTAACCCAATTCCAATTCTCGTTTCTACTAATACGTTGTTACTTTCTGTGATTCAGGCCCCTATTCTTGAACTTAAGCCATTGCCGGATCATTTAAAGTACATCTTCTTGGGAGATGAAGAGACGTTTCCCGTCATTGTCTCTGCATCACTCACGGCAACAGAGGAGGAGAAGTTGATTCGGGTGTTGAAAGAGCACAAAACAGCCATTGGTTGGACATTGGCCGATATTAAGGGGATTAGCCCTACAACATCCATGCATCGCATACTTCTAGAGGAGGGGGCTAAACCAACTCGAGAGGCCCAACGCCGACTCAACCCTCCAATGATGGAAGTTGTGAAGAAGGAGATTATCAAGCTTCTCGATTGTGGAGTGATCTATCCAATTTCGGATAGCCGTTAGGTTTCATCGGTTCAAGTTGTTCCAAAGAAATCCGGAGTCACTGTGGTGAAGAATGCCGAGAATGAGCTTGTGCCAACCCGTATCCAAACAGGTTGGAGAGTGTGCATCGATTATAGGAAGCTCAACGCCACCACAAGGAAGGACCACTTCCCTTTGCCGTTCATTGATCAAATGCTTGAAAGGTTAGCCGGTCATTCTTTTTATTGTTTTCTTGATGGTTATTCGGGATATAATCAAATTGTCATAGCTCCTGACGACCAAGAAAAGACCACCTTCATGTGCCCCTTTGGTACTTTTGCCTATCGTCGCATGCCATTTGGTTTATGCAATGCACCTGCCACATTCCAAAGATGCATGGTAAGTATCTTTTCAGATTATGTTGAGAAGATTATTGAGGTATTCATGGATGATTTTAGCGTCTTTGGTGATTCGTTTGATGGTTGTTTAGAAAATCTCACATTAATCTTAAAACGATGCGTTGAAACCAACCTTGTTTTAAATTGGGAAAAGTGTCACTTTATGGTTAAACAAGGCATAGTTTTAGGGCATATCATTTCAGAAAGGGGAATTGAGGTTGATAAATCAAAAATAGATCTTGTACGCTACTTACCCTCTCCTACTTCGGTTAGAGAGGTTCGTTCTTTTCTTGGACATGCAGGATTTTATAGGCGATTCATCAAAGATTTTTCGAAGATTTCTCAACCTTTGTGCCGTCTCCTTCAAAAGGAAGTAGCATTCAAATTTGACGAGGAATGTGAAAAGGCTTTCAACCAACTCAAAGAGAAGCTCACCACGGCACCAATCATTATGCCACCAGATTGGACTCTTCCGTTTGAGCTAATGTGCGATGCTTCCGACTATGCATTAGGAGCCGTGTTAGGGCAAAGGAAGGACAAAAAACTGCATGTCATCTACTATGCCTCGAGGACCTTAAATGACGCTCAATTGAACTACTCTACGACGGAAAAAGAACTTCTTGCTGTTGTCTTTGCTTTAGATAAGTTTCGTTCATATTTACTTGGTACTAAAGTCATTATTTACTCTGATCATGCAGCTTTAAGATACTTACTTACGAAGAAGGAGGCCAAACCCAGGCTTATTCGATGGATGCTCCTACTTCAAGAGTTTGATATCGAAATCCGGGACAAGAAAGGAGTTGAAAACGTAGTGGCTGACCACCTAAGCAGATTAGTGCATGAGGAGGACCAAATTCCCATCCCAGAGACGTTCCCAGATGAGCAGTTGCTGTCCATTAAGGTAAGTACACCTTGGTTTGCTGATTTAGTCAATTATTTAGTGTCTAAAGTGATCCCAAATGAGCTAAACAAGAACCAACGTGATAAACTCAAGCATGATGCACGAAATTATGTGTGGGATGATCCTTATTTGTGGAAATATTGCTCTGATCAAGTCATTCGTAGATGTGTGCATGATTCTGAAATTCATTCAATTCTAAATTTTTGTCACACTTATGCATGTGGAGGTCACTTTGGCACTCAAAGGACTGCACGTAAAGTACTTGAATGTGGTTTTTATTGGCCTACTATCTTTAAGGATGCTAGAACTTTTTGCATAACATGTGATCGTTGTCAAAGAACCGGAAACATAGGCCCAAATGACCAAATGCCGCAAACCCCTATCTTTACTGTCAAAATTTTTGATGTTTGGGGTATTGATTTTATGGGTCCTTTTCCTTCAACGCATGGTTTTACATATATTTTACTTGCGGTTGATTATGTCTCGAAGTGGGTGGAAGCAAAAGCCACCCAAACTAATGATTCTAAAGTGGTTGCAGATTTTGTTAGAACTAACATATTTGCAAGGTTTGGCATGCCACGAGTGCTTATCAGCGATGGAGGCTCTCACTTTTGCAATCGGACCATTGAGGCGTTACTTAAAAAGTACAATGTCACGCACAAGGTTTCTACACCTTATCATCCTCAAACAAGTGGGCAAGCTGAGGTTTCAAACCGTGAGATCAAGCAAATTTTAGAGAAGACAGTTGGGCCAACGAGGAAGGATTGGAGTTTGCGCTTGAATGATGCACTATGGGCGTATCGTACGGCCTACAAAACACCCCTTGGGATGTCCCCATTTCGGCTCATCTATGGGAAACCATGCCATCTTCCCGTTGAATTAGAACACAAGGCGCATTAGGCAGTCAAAACCTTCAATATGGACATAGATGCCGCAGGAATCCATAGGAAGCTTCAATTGAACGAGCTTGAGGAGATTAGGAATGAAGCTTATGAGAATGCGCGAATTTACAAAGAGAAGACGAAGGCTTTTCATGACAAGATGATTCGAACCAAAACGTTCTCCAAGGGGCAGAAAGTTCTACTTTTCAATTCTCGTCTTCGATTATTTCCAGGTAAGTTACGTTCTAGGTGGATTGGATCGTTTGTTATTACTAACGTTTTTTCTCATGGTGCAGTTCAAATCCAAAGTTTGAAGCCCTACTATGAGCACTTTGAAGAGCACATCACGGAGGACATAACCCTTAATGCCGTGGGCCCCATTGAAGAATAGAAGGAAGGTTCGTCCGACTGGAAGACGTTAAAGTAAGCGCTTCTTGGGAGGCAACCCATGCAAATAAAGAAGACCTAGGAACTCTCCGGCTCCATAACTAGATTTGCGTTTCTAAACCCTACTCTTTATTGCTTTTACTTTGCCATATTTGTCATGTTTGTTCGTTGTGTTGTTTGCTTGCTTTTGTGTGTGTCTATGTTTGAAACATTGAGGACAATGTTTGGTTTAAGTGTGGGGGGGGGGTAAACAAGTGTTTTCATTGAAAAATTCGTAGGTTTTTATCACCTATCACTTCTAAGGTTGTTTTTCACTGTTTTTGAGTGTTTTTAGTGTGTTTTGAAGTGTTTTTATGTGTCTTGAAAGAAAAATACGAAAATTTTGAAAAAAAAATCGACAACGTTTTGAAAAATACCAAAAAGAGTCGTTTTTGTGTGTTTGTGTCTTAGGGTACCTTCCAACACAATGATGATGATTTGGTTTTTAATTGCATGACTGTTAAAGAAAGTTACAAACATGGATTGAAGTTTGATATGCTCTTTTGTTTATGCTTGGTTATAGTTGACATTCATGAATTCCCATGTAATCACAAAAAGGATAAAATCAGTTTTTGTAACATGCTTGAAGGAAGTAACTCAAACTAACGCTACAACCCTGAGAGACTTGAGCCTAAACTTTGTTTGGAGAGTTATCAATCTTGACATTCTTTGTTTTCTAAAGTCGTTGCATGATCTCATCATTCTTTGCTTGGTTGCTACTTAGAATGCATTTCATTATTTAGATCCAAATACTACAACTTATACCCATTTCATTCAAAGCATGAAATTGATTAGCATAACAAATAACAAGATGAAGTTGTTTAGTTCAAAACCAGAGCCAAAAAGCCTAACCCTTTGCATATGTATTGTAGGTTTAGCCCCTTTGAGCCATAATTAGCCTATTTTCTTTGTTAGCCTACATTATCCTTACCTAGCCTAGATTAGGACCATCCATACCTTTGTTCTTAAGGCGTAGTGAAGCATGACCCAGAGTGAATTCCCTTTTTTTGTTATTAGACAGCAAATAAGTGTGGGGGAAGGTTTTTAGTGGTTTTGTGTGCCAAAGAAGTAACAAAGGGCACGGGTAGAAGAAACAAGAAAAAAAAAAAAGAAGAAAATTCGTGAGAAAGAGAAAAGAAAAAGAAAAGTATGTGAAGAAGTATGAAAAGTGTTCAAAATAAGTGAGATTAAAGCTCACAAGTGTTGGTTGTTGAAGAAAGGGTCCAAAAAGTTGAATTTGGCCCTAAGTATGTGTGATCTTCCCCTTTGTGTTCAAAGTCTGTTTTTGCGTTTAAAAAGGGAGTTCTAAGTGTCATATTTCTTACTTTGCTTGCTATTGCTTTAAGAACGTTTGTTTCCTTACCTTTCTTTGTTAGCCAATACCCTTAGCCCCGTTACAACCCTTTTGACTTCTTTCTTGATTGTTATGTGTTTCAATATGTGGAGTTTGGGATTGGTATAAGCATATGGTATCCCTGGTTCTCGCGTCTAAGTAGTGGCATTCCATTCATGAGATCATATATATACATGCATTCCAGAAATTGCTTTCTTTGTTAATACATATGTGAGTGTTTAGTTTTCATATTTACATCAATCTTCTCACATATACCTAGTATAGGGAGTGTAGTTAGAAAATCTAAGTGAAAATAGAGTGCATATCTAGTAAGGAATTGAGGGATTCTCTAAGGCATGTTATTACATTCAAAAAGTTGTTTTAATTGATTAAATGCGAGCTAGTGAGTAGTAACTTTGATCAAGTATGTGCTCGAGAGTAAGGATAACTAAAATCTATGTAAGTAATGATTCTTAACATGTTATGTTTCATTGGAAATCCCTGAGGCAAACGTTGGAAGGTTTAGGTTTTGTTTTGTTTGTTTGTTTTGCTCGAGGACTAGCAAAAGCTAAGTGTGGGGGAATTTGATAGGAGCATATTTGTGCGACTTAGTTAGTGTGTTTTCTTGCATTGACGTAGTTATTTGTTGTTTATTATAGTGTCTTAAGTCATTTTCGTGTGTTTGTAGGTCCTAAAAGAAAAGTATGCAAAAGGATGCAATTTGGAGCATTTTAGAGCAGTTTTGGGCTTGGAATGGATAGCACAAGATTGGAGCAAGATGGATGGACGAATTTGAAGTTCAAGAGAGGCTAGGAATGTGCAAAAGAGTTGACGAAATAAATCCAAGTCAAAGAAGATAAGGAATCAGCTACAAAGAAGAAGAATTATCCAAAACATTATCCAAAACTACCTTATCTTATCCAAACCTTATCTTATCTTACCTTATCCTATCCTATCCTAATCCTTTCCTAACATAATTCCTGCTGCAAAAGGGATTCAATTTCAGTTTAGGAGACCTAAAAACTTGATTTCTAGGAACCTTATCCCTTCCTATAAAGGTGCCGCACCTATCCCCTTCTAGAAACCCCAAAATCAGCCAAATAACACCCTTTCTAGAAGTCCCTAAAAAGGTGGCGCCCCAAGCCTTCTAGATGCATGATCCAGCCGCACCTTTCTCCTGATTCCCTTTGGTTTTTGGCCTTTTAGATGTCCTATTTCCTGCTAGGATTACATAAACCCTTTCCCCTTAGGATTGTGTTTTATTTTCCTACACAAACTACATTTTGTAATCCTTTTCCTACACCATCTAATTGTGCCGCACCCTCCCTCTATATATTCACATATTTGCTGCACCATTCACACCACCATCATCTCTCATTCACACATCTCTACACTACCATTCAGCCATACCCTCATTGTGCCGCAACCTGCAAGCAGGGAAGGAAGGAATCTGGAGCGTTTTCTAGGTGTTTTCTATCTTTGTTCAATGTTTAATTTTATTTATATTTGTTTGATTGCGAACATGAGGAACTAATTTCTTTATAGTTAGAGGCGAATTCAAAGCCATGGACATATGTTTTATATGAATTGATTTCCTCCAGTTATGATTTCATGAATTGTGAATGTGGTTTGCTTAACTGTTTTATTAAGAACTTGTTCTTGTGTGTTGATTAAGGATGCATACTTAGTTTGCATGCATGAATTTGATGCTAAAATATAAGGGAATTTCACCTAATCGTTATGAACTTATATTTACAAGTAGTGGAGGTTGCTAGTCACGATCGCGTTAAGTAAATTCCTGGCAGGAGTGTCATGCTTTTCATAGTCACGAATGCCTTGTCAATGCTTATGATTTTCACAAAGCTTAATGATCTTTGTTCTGTGTCTCTATCATGCTTTTCATAGTTAGAGAGCTTAATAAAGAATTATTTGGGTTGTCGTATGCTTTTCTTCCAATTCAATGAGTCTAGGGAAATCTGATGATTAATTAGTTCTACACAATTAATTTGGGGCATTGTCATTCATGGTTTGTCGAAAGAATAACTGGAAATCAATTTATATGCATATGTTCATGTGTGGAGAAGGGCCCTCTAACTAGCCTTTCACCCTTTTAATTCATCAAACTCGTTTTTTCTAAAGTTTTTATGCAAAGTTTCTGTTTTTTAGTTTTAAATTCGTCAAAAACAAATCCCCCTTTATTTTGAAGTGTTAGATTAGTTAAAATCTGTTTTGATTTGTGTTTTTAAGTATCTTGAGTCAAGTTAAAACCTTATTTTCGTCCAAAGTAGTGTTTAGAGTCCAAAACTGCCCAGTTTGTGTTTTTAGGCAGTTTTGAGTGTTTTTGTGCTGTTTTGAGTCTTTTGAGTTGTTTTAGTGTTTTAGAATTTAGTCTTGCATTCTTTGAGTCTAGTTTAGTGTTTTAAACTTTGTTTTTACGTTTTAGAGTCAGTTTCAAGTGTTTAGCAATCCCTCCTAATCCCCGGTTTAGAACGATCCCTACTTATACATATACTACAATTGTCAAAAAGAGGGTTTAATTTGAGTGCTTAACTTTTATCACATCAGCCATAATGAACGTTGGCCGAGGCAAGATGATACTCATGTAAATCTAGTACACCCGCGGATTGGATTTATTAAAAGTATGGTATACACATTTGGCGATTGGATTCCTTACGCTGTAAATAGAGCTCAACTGCCTTTTCTATTACCCTCATCAGGAGGTCTGCTTCGCTCGCCCAATCGTAGCCCTGGTCTTCTGGATGCTGTTGGTCGTAGCGCGAGCATTCGGGATATTGGCCTAGGCGAGGCATTGATTTATAGCTTTCGTTTAGATTCTCGTTTCATTCTCCTTGTTTGCCTTTTGATCGGGTTCTCCCTCTATTGTTTCAATGTACCATTAGAGTTTCTAGAGAAACCATCCCTTATTCAAGCTCCAAACCTCGGACTGCTTACTGAGATAGGTAGGGATACTTTTGTAGACCTGGTGTGCACCGTACACCATACACCAAGCCCTTGCGAGTGTGGTGAACCCTTGAACCGGGAGCTTCCTATTATGTTAGGCACTGTAGGTCGAGAGTTCGACCCCCTAGACCTAGGTTTAAAGCAGCGCTCCTTAGGGGTTGCCACTTTCTTGGGTATTATTATTCTTTGTTTGACGCTTTCCGAGTCTGTTTGTTGTACTGGAATCAGCTTGCCGTAAGTGAGACGAACTTAGAATACAAAACCATTCTAAGTCCTCTATAGGTTTTTCAGTTCTGTTGTGAGTTATTTCATGGTAGCTTGGTTATTTTATGATTTCTGGTCTTCTTATCTAAAAAAGATAAAAAATGTTTCCTTTATTTCAAAAACTTTGCTTGAAATCTAAACCTGTTGTTCGTGATCACCCATTGTTCGTAGGCCCCTCCTTATACAATGATTCTATCTCTTCATCTTTCAAGGGTCGAGTCCGTACTCGGGGTTCTAACAGTGTATCTAATGTAACCTGCAGATATCCTCTTCCGATCCACACACGAACGCATGGTTGGCAAGCTCAAGAGCCGCTGTGGTTTCGTGTGAATAGAAATCCCATATCTTCTCCAACAATTCCGGGTAGTCAAATGTATATCATGTCTCTGGATAGTGTGGAAATAGCTGTACTTAATCATGAATTCTCCAGTTGGATACCTTACGCGGTCCGGAGGTCCCAGCGTTCTTTGTGGGGTGCAGCCTTGCTTCGCTCACCAGATCGCCAACCCGGTCTTCTGGATGCTGTAGGTCGTGAAGCCCGCATTAGGGATATCGGTTTTTCCCAGGCTCTTTCTTATAGTTATTATTTAGATTCACGCTTTATTCTCCTTGTTTGTCTTTTGTTGGGTTTTTCCGTGTATTGTGCCTTAGTTCCTCGCGCCTTTCTTGAGGCCCCTCATGTAATATGTTACCCTGACTTAGGGGAACTGATTAAGATAGGGAAAGATACCTACTTTAATCACAAATGCACTCTGCACGCTACCCCTAGTCCATGTAGTTGTGGCGAGTCTCTTAACAAGGCTATTCCTATTTATCTAAACTCCCAAGAGCTACCCTTCGATCCTTTGGGTGCTGGTGTTAAGAGTAGAGCCGCGGGTGTGGCTGTTTTTCTTGGGGCAGTAATTCTCAGCTTAGCTCTTTCCGAGTCTGTGTGTACTGTAGGATTCAGTGCTGTGTAGTCTGTATTATATGTGTATGTTATATGGCTAGCCCCCGAAAATGCTTAAGTTGGGTGTAAAATTTCCCACGCTTTCCGCTGGTCAACAACCAGCAACAGCTCCCTATTGTTCACTACTCGTACAGGAAGGTAAGAACTACTTGCTTTTCAGGAGGGAATAAATCTAAATTATTAGTCAGATGCATCCATTTTTTAACATTTTTAACAGAAGTTATGATATTTCAATAGTTACTAGAGTTAGTAGGAAAAACAGTTTCAAGGGGTCTTAGAGTTGGAGTTTCAAGGAGTCTTGGAGGCCAGGCTTTCTACCGAGCTTGTCCGAGAGATCCAGGAGAATTCCAGTACTATGGCGACCCGGTAGTGTTTTAAGCACCGTATCCAAGTGTAAGCGCTATGCTGAATTCCAAGTACCACCACGAGGTCTTAAAGATATTTTTAATTCTTGGGTGTGTACTATCTTGAAAGAGGATTGCAGAAGTAAGTTTGAAACTATGTTGGGATTGTCTCTTATATTAGGTCATATTGCATTTTGGGAAATGACCCCTAGTTTGATCTTGGAGGTCAGCCCTATGTCAATTCTTGATCCTACTAAAATAAAATTAATTTATGATACGCTCGTTTCGAGGGTGTGCGAAGCACATAATCTCGGCTTGGGTTGTATGTGCACTGAAGATAGTATTCATACAGCATTTTCTAACAAATTCGAAGAAAGCCTTATTTCAGTAACGGAAGAAGAAAGGCATCGTAATAATGCAAAAGCTTTAGGAATGGTAGTTACATCTTTAACTATCTGTATAGTATTAAATGCGGTGGCGACATATCCCATCTCCACTGGTGATTAGTAATAGCCGTTAGGACTCAAATAAGTCCTTCGCCCTTATCTTTTAGGGCCTCGTCCGCCATGGGCGAGTAGCAACATATAATTCAAAAGTTAGCTCACAAAGTGGGCTGGATTGAATCCTTAGAGTTGATCTCTTTTCCTCATATTTTAGGCTATCATGTAGTATTCAGCTCTAAAGGGATCTCAAACTTTTAGTGTTATTCTCCCGGTTATCTTGCATCCCATTGCGCTTTGCATACCACTAACAGCCTGATATAATACATTCTAATATCTTTTTTTTATCCTGTCTCGCATGTCTTTTGGCCTATGGTGGAGGTTTCTTCTTACCATTCACCTTCGCTTTCTTATCCTTCCCTTTCTTACCCTTAGCTTTTGTAAGGAAGTTGTACAGAGTAGGTTGTTCTAATCCTGTTGGGGATTCAGTAAGAGGGTTCATCGCGGGTTCCTCATGAAGCTTAGCAGACAACGATTGAATCTCTTCACGCAGTTTAGCAAGTTCTGAAACATATTCTTTTTCTTTGTTGGCTGACAGCTCTTTAATGAAATCATATTCATCCTTCAGATTTTTCAATTCTAATTTTAGAATAGAGAGTTCTTGACCTTTGTAGTCTATGACCTCCTTAGGTTGTGTGTCTACCCAAACATTGTTATTATCATAGATAGGATCCCTTTTGGAATCCACTTTGATTCCAAGTTTGACTATGTTATCCTTTTTTACTATGTTTAGGTTACGCCAATCAATTCTAAAGTTAGATTCCACAGTGATCTGCTTAATTCGAGACGGATCAGCGTATTGTGAGTTAAACCATTCAGTATCGACAAAGCCTTTAGCAGGACCTTTGTGTTTAATTATATCACCAGCATCTTTAGTTATTAACGTATTGATGTGAAATTAAATTGCACTCAAACTTAAACCCTATCAATGTAGTATGTGTAAGTAGGGATCGTTCTAGCCGGGGATTAGAAGGGATGCTAATCTACGCAAATCTGACTTAAAAACACAAAATTAAACTTAAAAACACTTAACTAGACTCTAATGACTCAAAACTAACTTAAAACACTCAAAACAGCAAGAAACAATCAAAAAGACTCAATTCTAGACCTAACAAGTGATTTTGACGAAAATAGAACTTAAAAGACTCAAACAACTAAAAGAAAACAGGTTTTGACTCTAAAAACAAGATTAAATGAAAGGGGGTCTGTTTTTGACGAATTTAAAACTTAAAACAGAAACTTTGCATAAAATACTTTATAGAAAACGAATTTGATGAATTAAGAAGGGTGAAAGGCTAGTTAGACGGATCCTCATCCACACATGAACATATGTATACAACTTGATTCCCAGTTACTCTTTCGATAAACCATGAATGACAATGTTCCGAATTAATTGTATTGAACTAATCAATTCCCAGATTTCCCTAGATTCATTGAATTGAATGGATAACGCATCACAACCAAATTATTCTTTCTCAAACTCCCTAACTATGGAATACGCATGATAGAGACATTCAACAAAGATCATTAAGTTTAATGGAAATCATAAACATTGACAAGGCATTCATAACTATGGAAAACGCATGTTAATCCAACCTAGGGTTTACTTCACATAATCGTGACTAGAGATCTTTACTACTCATGAATATAAGTTCATAACGATTAGGTGCAATTCCCTTATATCCTAGCATCAAATTTATGCATGCAAATCAAGTGTCGACCCCCAACCCACATACATAAACAAGTTCTTAATAAGAACAGAAAAGTAAACCACATTCATAATTCATGAAATCGTAACTGGAGTAAATCAAATCATAAGAAACATATATCCATGGCTTCAAATTCTCCCCCCCCCTAACTAATAGGGGTTTAGTTCCTCATGATAGCAATTAAACAAAGAAAACTGAATTGAAACATTAAAAACAAAGGACAGAATACACCTAGAAACGCTCCAGATTTCTTCCTTCCTTCCTTTGCAAAGCTGCGGCACAAGAGTGTGTGGTGAATGGTGGTGGATGGATGTAGGTGAGTTATGGTAGAGGGTGGTGGTCTGAATGTAGCAGCAGATGTGTGTATTTATAGGCCTAGGGATTACTTGGCCTAGGTTGTAAAGGAAAAGGATTTAGGACTCCAAACCAACAAGGAAAAGGCCATCTAGAAAGGTTGGGGCGTCAGATTTTTAGGCCTTCTAGAAAGGAGTGTTGTGGCATGTTTCTAGAACAAAAAGGCCTCCTAAAAACAGGTTTTAGGCATCCTAATATGAAAAGGAGTCCCCCTTGTAGCTGGAATTAAGGTAGGATAAGATTAGGATAGGATAAGATAAGATAAGGTAACATAAGGTTAGTTTGGATAAGATAAGGTTGGATAAGGTTTTGGATAATTCTCCTTCTTTGTAGCTGATTCCTTATCTTCAATGACTTGAATTAATTTCTTCAACTCTTTGCACATTCCTAGCCTCTCTTGAACTTCAAATTCGTCCATCCATCTTGCTCCATACTTGTGCTATCCATTCCAAGCCCAATACCGCTCTAAAATGCTCCAAATTGCATCTTTTTGCCAACTTTGCCAATTGGACCTGAAAACACACGAAAATAGCTTAAATCACTATAATAAGCAACAAATAACTAAGTAAATGCAAGAAAACACACTAACTAAGTCGCATAAATATGTTCCTATCAAATTCCCCCACACTTAGCTTTTGCTTGTCCTCGAGCAAAATAAACAAAACATAACCTAAACCCTCCAACGTTCGCCTCAGGGATTTCCAATGGTACATAACATGTTAAAAATCATTACTTACATAGATTTTAGTTATCCTTACTCTCGAGCCCATACTTAATCACAGTTACCACTCACTAGCTCGCATCTAATCAATTAAAACAACTTTTTGAATGTAGTAACATGCCTTAGAGAATCCCTCAATTCCTTTCTAGATATGCACTCTATTTTCACTCAGATTTTCTAACTACACTCCCTATTCTAGGTATATGTGAGAAGATTAATGTAAACATGAAAACTAATACTCACATATGTATTAACAAAGAAGGCACTTTCTGGAATTATTAATGCATGTATATATATGATCTCATGAATGGAATGCCACTACTTAGACGCGAGAACTAGGGATACCATATGCTCATACCAATCCCAAACTCCACATATTGAAATACATAACAATCAAGATAGAAGTCTAAGGGTTGTAACGGGGCTAAGGGTATTGGCTAACAAAGAAAGGTAAAGAAAACAAACGTTCTTAAAGAAATAGCAAGCAAAGTAATGAATATCAACACTTAGAACTCCCTTTTGAAACGCAGCCACGAACTTTGATACATAAAGGGAAGATCACACATACTTAGGGCCGAATTCAACTTTTTGGACCCTTTCTTCAACAACCAACACTTGTGAGCTTTAATCTCACTTATTTTGAACACTTTTCATACTTCTTCACATACTTTTCTTTTTCTTTTCTTTCTCTCACGAATTTTCTTTTTTCTACCCGTGCCCTTTTCTACTTTGCTTGGCACATACACAAGAATCCCTTCCCCCACACTTATATTTCTGCAAATTGTAGATCAAAAGGAATTCCTCTAAGTCATGCTCCACTATTCTTTAAGAACAAGGGTAAGGATGGTCCTAATCTAGGCTAGGTAAGGATAATATGGTTAACAAAGAAAATAGGCTAAATATGGCTCAAAGGGCTAAACCTACAATACATATGCAAAGGGTTAGGCTTTTTGGCACTGGTTTTGAACTAAACAACTTCATCTTGCTTTATGTTATGCTAATCAATTTCATGCTTTGAATGAAATGGGTATAAGTTCTAGTATTTGGAACTATATGATGAAACGCATTCTAAGTAGCAACCAAGCAAAGAATGATAAGATCATGCAACGACTTTAGAAAACAAGAATGCAGAGATTAATAACTCTCCAAACAAAGTATAAGCTCAAGTCTCTCAAGGTTGTAGCGTTAGTTTGAGTTACTTCCTTCAAGCATGTTACAAAAACTGATTTTTTTTTTTTTGTCTTTTTGTGATTGCATGTGAATTCATGAATGTCAACTATAACCAAGCATAAACCAAAGAGCACATGAAACTTCCATCCATGTTTGTAACTTTCTTTAACAGTCATGCAATTAAAAACCAAATCCTCATCATTGTGTTGGAAGGTACCCTAAGACACAAACACACAAAAACGACTCAAAAACGACTCTTTTTGGTATTTTTCAAAACTTTTTCGATTTTTTTTTCAAAATTTTCGTATTTTTCTTTCAAGACACATAAAAACACTTCCAAACACTTAAAACAGTGAGAAACAATATTAGAAGTGATAGGTGATAAAAACCCACAAAAATCATGCAAAAACAACTTGTTTACCCCCTACACTTAAATCAAACATTGTCCTCAATGTTTCAAACATAATCATACACAAAAGCAAGCAAAGAACACAACTAACACACATAACAGATATGGAAAAACAAAAGCAATAAATAGAGAGTGTAAGAATGCAAATCTGGTTGTGGAGCTAGAATTCCATCGTTCTCTTGTTTGAACACATGGGTTGCCTCCCAAGAAGCGCTTGCTTTAACGTCTTCCAGCCGGACGGTACTTCCATTTAAGTTCCCATGGTACCCACGGCATGCAGAGGTAGTTCTTCCACCACATGCTCCTCAAACAGCTCATGCATTGGATCTATGAATGGTAAGGGATAATGATCCATCCGGATTGGGGTGTTGAGTATTCTAAAGTCCATGTAATCATGCCCACCAGCTTGGATTCGATTGGGATTCTGCACCATACAAGGTAACAACCTATTAGTTGAAATGGGAATCAAAATTGGAATAGGTGGCTTACCAATGTACTGCAATGAAGTGGCAGCACTATCAACAAATGCATGTGGGGTGCTCTCGGCCAGATTTGGGGATTTGAGGGTTGTGGCCATGCAATCCTTGTGCTTTACTCCAATTCCCTCTTCGTTGGTGGTGCGAAATGCATCATTCTTGAATGATACTGAATGTTCCTGCCCTTTATTTTTTATTTTATCAATGACAAAACAAGAGCGAACACGATTAGTATTCTCAACAGATTCAGAAACATTAAAACTAATCATATCACCACCAAACTCCATAGTTACTGCTCCTTTGGCCACGTCAATCTTGGTTTGAGCTGTTTTCATGAGAGGTCGTCCAAGTAAGATTGGCAATGTTGAAGAGTGGCCTGAATCCTCCATGTCAAGCACATAGAAATCTGCAGGAAAAATCAAGTGGTCTACCTGCACCAAAACATCTTCCAAAACTCCTTTTGGGTATGCATTAGATCTATCGGCTAATTGGATAATAACACCATCCTTTTTAAGCTCTCCTAGATTCATAGATGCATAAACAGAATATGGCATGACATTTATTGAAGCACCTAAATCTAACATAGCTTGTTCAAACCTTGTTTTGCCAATAACACAAGGGATAGTAAAACTACCCGGATCTTTGCATTTAGGGGGCAGTTTACGTTGCAAGATGGCTGAGACATTTTCACTCACATGCACCACTTCTTTCTCTTGAAGTCGTTTCTTGGTTGTGCAAAGCTTCTTCAACAACTTAGCATACTTCGGAATTTGCTTTATAGCATCAAGGAGCGGGATATTGACATGCACCTTCCTAAACGTCTCCAGAATGTCTTTTTCATCCTCTTCCTTCTTTGATTACATGAATCTGCTAGGAAAAGGAACAGTTGATGGAATAACATTAGAAGGAATCCAATTTCGACCTACCTTAGTTAAAGCGGATGGCAAAGGGTGCTTAGGAGGCTGCGGCAAGGGTGGTTTTACCCTTGCCGTGGGTTTCATTTGCTCTTCCTCCTCGATCAGCAGCTTTTCATCTTCTTCTTGACTTGATTTGGATGGTTGTGGGTCAGCTCCAACCTGTTTGCCACTTCTCAACGTGATTGCATTGGCGGTTTCAAATCCTCCTTTAGGATTAACAACGTTTGAACTAGGCAATCTGCCTTGTTCTCTAATCTGCCCCATGAATTCTGCTATTTGCACCATTTGCTTTTCCAAATTGTCCACCCTTTTGTCTTGAATTTGCCTCTCTTTGTTTTGAGTTTCTACTCCCTGTGTCAAAGAGGTGATTAATTGAATAATGTTATCATTACACAAAGACATACCTGAGTTTGTTTGGGCAGATTGCGGTGGAGGCTGTAATGTTGCATGTGGCCATTGATAAAACTCCTCAGATGGCTGCAATTGTTCTTCTTTTTGTGAGCCCTGCGTCAAAGAGATTAGTCCTTCAAGAATTTCATTATAACTCATGGGCATACTTGAATTCAATTGGAATTGTTGTGGGAGAGGCTGTGGTGGCTGCATAGGTCTTGAATGAAACTCCTCATATGGCTGCTAATATCCTTCTTGTTGAATTTGTTGAGGTTCCTCCCACATATAATCTGAATAATCTCTCCAATCCGACTTGTAAGCGTTGGAAAACATGTTGTCCCTTGATTGGTTATGGCTTTGATAACCCCAAGCACCTCCGTTTGCAGTGAATTGAGGACGTTGATGAGTTTGATATCCTTGCCCATAGGGCACATTAAATGTAGGGGCAGTGTGCATTGTGGTTCTTTTGGCAATCTGGGACAATTGAGAAGTAAGATTCGCCAATTGAGCTTGAATGTTTGCAATTGCCATGTCTAGTACCTGAAACAAAGAAAACAAAACAAAACAAAATCAAAAACTAAAACGTAAAAACAAAAACACAAACAGAAACACGGGGGATTAGCAAATTTGCTAATCCCCAGCAACGGCGCCAAAAATTTGATGTGAAATTAAATTGCACTCAAACTTAAACCCTATCAATGTAGTATGTGTAAGTAGGGATCGTTCTAGCCGGGGATTAGAAGGGATGCTAATCTACGCAAATCTGACTTAAAAACACAAAATTAAACTTAAAAACACTTAACTAGACTCTAGTGACTCAAAACTAACTTAAAACACTCAAAACAGCAAGAAACAATAAAAAAGACTCAATTCTAGACCTAACAAGTGATTTTGACGAAAATAGAACTTAAAAGACTCAAACAACTAAAAGAAAACAGGTTTTGACTCTAAAAACAAGATTAAATGAAAGGGGGTTTGTTTTTGACGAATTTAAAACTTAAAACAGAAACTTTGCATAAAATACTTTATAGAAAACGAATTTGATGAATTAAGAAGGGTGAAAGGCTAGTTAGAGGGATCCTCATCCACACATGAACATATGTATACAACTTGATTCCCAGTTACTCTTTCGATAAACCATGAATGACAATGTTCCGAATTAATTGTATTGAACTAATCAATTCCCAGATTTCCCTAGATTCATTGAATTGAATGGATAACGCATCACAACCAAATTATTCTTTCTCAAACTCCCTAACTATGGAATACGCATGATAGAGACATTCAACAAAGATCATTAAGTTTAATGGAAATCATGAACATTGACAAGGCATTCATAACTATGGAAAACGCATGTTAATCCAACCTAGGGTTTACTTCACATAATCGTGACTAGCGATCTTTACTACTCATGAATATAAGTTCATAATGATTAGGTGCAATTCCCTTATATCCTAGCATCAAATTTATGCATACAAATCAAGTGTCGACCCCCAACCCACATACATAAACAAGTTCTTAATAAGAACAGAAAAGTAAACCACATTCATAATTCATGAAATCGTAACTTGAGTAAATCAAATCATAAGAAACATATATCCATGGCTTCAAATTCCCCCCCTAACTAATAGGGGTTTAGTTCCTCATGATAGCAATTAAACAAAGAAAACTGAATTGAAACATTAAAAACAAAGGATAGAATACACCTAGAAACGCTCCAGATTTCTTCCTTCCTTCCTTTGCAAAGCTGCGGCACAAGAGTGTGTGGTGAATGGTGGTGGATGGATGTAGGTGAGTTATGGTAGAGGGTGGTGGTCTGAATGTAGCAGCAGATGTGTGTATTTATAGGCCTAGGGATTACTTGGCCTAGGTTGTAAAGGAAAAGGATTTAGGACTCCAAACCAACAAGGAAAAGGCCATCTAGAAAGGTTGGGGTGTCAGATTTTTAGGGCTTCTAGAAAGGAGTGTTGTGGCATGTTTCTAGAACAAAAAGGCCTCCTAAAAACAGGTTTTAGGCATCCTAATATGAAAAGGAGTCCCCCTTGTAGCTGGAATTAAGGTAGGATAAGATTAGGATAGGATAAGATAAGATAAGGTAACATAAGGTTAGTTTGGATAAGATAAGGTTGGATAAGGTTTTGGATAATTATCCTTCTTTGTAGCTGATTCCTTATCTTCAATGACTTGAATTAATTTCTTCAACTCTTTTGCACATTCCTAGCCTCTCTTGAACTTCAAATTCGTCCATCCATCTTGCTCCATACTTGTGCTATCCATTCCAAGCCCAAAACCGCTCTAAAATGCTTCAAATTGCATCTTTTTGCCAACTTTGCCAATTGGACCTGAAAACACACGAAAATAGCTTAAATCACTATAATAAGCAACAAATAACTAAGTAAATGCAAGAAAACACACTAACTAAGTCGCATAAATATGCTCCTATCACGTATAACTCTTAGGTGCTAAGAAGACACCCTTTTTTACAAAGTGCTCCATCTTTAACTTACCCAATTCAATAGAAGAGATTTCATCTTCAGGAAGAGGATTTTCTAGAATTACAGAGTTTGTATCAGTGTAGTAACAGTCTGGTCTGGAAATGTATCTGTACATATGAATACGGGCACAAGCTGTAATAGCCGCTGCCAATTGAACAGCTGATATCCTAGGAGGATTCCAGTCGTTGTATTCAGCATCTTCTGTATAGCTCGCGTATCCTACGATATAGTAACGCTCACTCAGCTTATTCCCATAGATGAAATTATCCCTCCGTATCAAATAGTCATATCTTTTCTTATCACATACCTCTGTTATAGTACTTTTAGGGTTGATACCCCATCTACCATACAACGAGTTCATTAGAATCTTGTATACATATGCCATTGCGTCATCGCCTGCTTTCTTAGCTTCTTGTCTTTTCCTGTAGAGGGATGACACAAAGCTGTCGAAAGGACTAGGCATTTTCTCAAACAAGTATCCCCTTAGAGGGATAATCTTGTAACCTAAGTCGCGGGCATAAATCAACTCTTCGCTATAATACACACCTACGAATTTACCTGTTGGGAAAAGCAAAGTATCATTATCATCCCGATAGGGTAAGAAGGGTTGATTAATAGTACTTGGACACTCTACATAAGCCTCAATAAATCCAAATAATTCGGATAATTCCCGGTTTACCAAATTATGATGGCAGACGGGTATGCCTCCCGGCATAGGAAAGGTTTTCATGATATATGGATATAAGGAGTTTACATCGTAGTAGTATAAATTTTCCCCATATGGTTTATACACATCTGTATGACCTCCAAAGTACCCTTTTCGAATGAATTTATCCTGATTCCTACTAGGTATATGGATAGGCCAACTATTAGAATCGTAAAAGCTCATACGATAAATACTCATAGCTAACGATGACACAGTCAAGACATTCACGATATCCACTTTGTACTGTGAAAAATAAATATCTTGAGCCCTCATCATAATACCACCTAACAGACGAATATCCTGTTTCATATATGATGCGAAATATATAAGCACACAAATTAAACCCTCTTTTTATCAATTGTAGCAAAGTATGTAAGCAGGGATCGTTCTAGGCCGGGGATTAGGAGGGATTGCTAAACCACTTGAAAACTGACTCAAAAACTTAAAACAAAGTTAAAACACTAAATTAGACTCAAAGAATGCAAAACTATACTCTAAAACACTAAAACAAACCAAAAGACTCAAAACAGCAAACAAACACTCAAAACTGCGTTAAAACCACTTTCTGGGCAGTTTTGAGCACTAAGGAAGAATTTGGACGAAAACAGTTTATAACTTGACTCCAGACACTTAAAAACACAAACTAAATTGATTTCTAACTAACTTGACACTTCAAAATAAAGGGGGAATTGGTTTTGACGAAATTGAAAACAAAACATAAACTTTGTAAAACAAAACAGATTGTAAAACGAAATTGGTTAAAGTGAATGGATGAAAGGCTGGCTAAGGGGTTCTTCTCCACACATGTCATACTTGCATACAAAACGATTTCTAATTGCAATTCAATCACCCACGAATTCTCAACACTCCAAGTTAATTAGGTCTGCTTAAATTAACTTTCAGATTTCCCTTATGTCAATGAATTGAATGGAAACTGCACATCACAATCAAATTATTCTTCAAGAGTTCTCTATATGAAAGCGCATACTAGAGATACAATCAAAGATCATTACGTTCAATGGAAATCATAAGTATTGACGAGGCACTTGTAACTATGAAAGCGCATGATACTTATGCCAAGAATTTACTTAACACAATTGAGATCATCAACCTTTACTACTTGTGAATATAATTCTGTAACGATTAGGTGAAACTTCCTTATATCCTAGCACTAGATTTATGCATGACAATTAAGCGTGCACTCTCAACCAACACACACAAATCAGTTTAATTCAAATAGATAAGTAAATTGAATTCACAACTTATGAAACGCAATTAGAGGTAATCAAGTCATATAGCAAGCATAAACATGGTTTCGAATCACCCCCTAGCCAAGGGGGTTTAGTTCCTTATACTCACAGAACGAAGAGTATTAAATTTAAACATTGAAATCAAAGGAAAGAAAACACCTAAAACTTCCAGCAATTCAAACTTGAATGGCATGCACGTCCCAGGCTTCTCCTCCTCCTCTTCTTTGCTGCGGCACAAGGTCTTGGGACAGATTTTGGGGGGTATGAATGGTGTAGAAGGCTGGGTTATTGGCTAGGATGGATGTATGGTGCGGCAGGGAGTGAATTAGGTCAGAAACTATGGAGAATGGTGAAGGATGGGTGCGGCAGATAGTGGTGGATGATTTCTGGCGTGAATGATGTATATGGAGGTGGTGGGCACGGCAAAGGGTGGAGAAATATATATATAGGCACCAAAAACCCTAGATGAATCAGATTAGGACTTCTAGAAAGCCAAATTCATCCAGAAATAGGTTCAAAACAATCAGATTTCTAATGGGAAAGGTCCTAAGGTGCGGCAGGTTTGGATAAGGAGGGATAAGGCTTCTAGAAAGCCTTGCAAGGCAAGGAAAAAGGATTCTAGAAGGGAAGGGGACGCCAGATTTTCAGGGTTCTACAAGGAATGTGTTTTGTGGCAGATTTTGAGGTTTCTAGAAGGATTTGGGGCGCCACTTTTATAGGACAAGGGATAGGACTTCTAGAAATCAGGTTTTAAGTCCCCTAAACTGAAGAAAACAGGTTAGGATAAGATTAGGATAAGATTGGATAAGGTAAGGTAAGATAGGATAAGGATTGGATAAGATAAGATAAGATAAGATAAGGTTGTTTTGGATAATGTTTTGGATAATTCTCCTTCTTTTGAGCTGATTCCTTATCTTCAATGATTTGAATTTATTTCTCCAACCTTGAAACATATTCCTAACTCCATTTGGACTCCAAATTCGTCCATCCTCTTGGCTCCAAGCATATGATATCCATTCCAAACTCAAATGTGCTCCAAAAAGCTCCAAAATGCATCCTTTTGCATACTTGCCCTTAGATCCTGAAAATACATCAAACTAGCTTAAAAGACTACTTTAACCAAGGAAAACCAACATAAATGCACAAGAACAAGCTAACTAAGGTGCATAAATATGCCCTTATCAATATAATCCACCAATTCTTCTTTCTGATGAATCAGATTTTCCACTCGTACTTTGTCATGTTGGATGGACCCCTTTCCTCCTAATTGAGGACAAGTTTTTCCCAATGTAGCCAGACTACTAGGAAGCAGAGTGTATGAATCTCTTAGACATAACACTATTTTCTTTTTCTGATACACTGATAACTCGAAAAGCATATGGTTCCTCATAAGGGGTTTGATGTAGTACTTATCCCCATGAGAAGCATAATATTTCATTAATATAATACCATCAAATCGTGAGAAGTTATGAAAGTAAACGTTTCGAATATTTTTTTTAGTAGCAACCACTACTAAACGCTCTAGAAAGTTGGACATCATTTGATTACTCCTTTCTTCAAATTCGGGTATTCCAAAGTAATCCTCACTGAAATATGTTTCAATAATACGATCGGGTTTGACATCTTCACCAGGCTTAACCACCATGAAACCTACAGCGTAAGGTATATGAACATCATTTTGGAGAATAGTCTCCGTATCGGCTACAATGAATGACTTCTTTTTCTTACCCCTCAGTTTGAGTTCTGTTACATGATTGGGATAACTGCGCTTTCTACGCATAGGATCTGGGGGTGGTGGGTCCCCGGTTGCAGTGCTAGTACTAAACAATACCAAAATAGTATTATAAATTTCCTCTGGGCAAATAGAAACCTCTTTTTCCCTATTTGAATAATAAATTCTTAAGTATAAAGCTGATAGACTCATTTCATTGTATAGCTCTGCTTTTTGTAATAATAATTTATAAATATAATTATATACATCCATGTTTGGCACTGCATTCCCGCTAGAATCTTTTACAGATATAGCCTTCTTACAAATTGTAGAGGACTCCACCTCTCCCGAGAGACTATTCTTAGAGTTTTTCATTACATAACCTATTGTAAACTTACATTTATCACACTCAACAGTATAAGCGTACTTAACTAACAGTCGCATTATAGCCAATGCTATAATATCACACTCAGTACATTGCAGGTACGGCTCGTTAAATCGTTCTTCAGCTATTGTCAATCCTGAATATGGGTCATTGCAATTCTCATAATTGATTAACTCCATTAAATAGTTCCAATTTCTATCGAACACTGATTTATCAAAAGCTTCGGTGGAATAATTATTGTAAGAATATGTGGAATTCCTTTTGTCTTTCCACCTAAAATGTTGAAGAGTTATCATTTAGTAGTGCAGGCAGTAGTTACACTTGAAAGACTCCCAGCTCTGGAGCTCTTTTTCAAAATCATCAAACCTACCTTTCACAGTATTGACATAATTATCATAACAACTAACTATCTCCTCTATTTTTTTATCCAATTTATTCTTATCTTTTATCTTATCAAACTTCTGAGAATTCAAAATTTCTCTAAGATTCTCGCATGGAATGGCTTTATTAATCCCAAGAGTCTTCCAAGGATTATCACAACCCTCAAAATACAGATTTTGCAAAATAAATTCATTTATTATTATAAGAGGATCACCCATTTCCAAATAAACTTTAGTATATATATGAGGTATCTCATTTGCGTAAATAGATGTTGTTATGAAATTATCGTGTACTGTGTAAATAGGAGCTTGAGTCTTTTTAGTTAATTTCTCCACCACTTTCATAGCTATATAGGCATCCCTCTGATGAATAAAGTTGACGCAGGTAGACACTTGTGTCTTGCGCGTATCCCTACTCGAGGTAGGTACACGGAGAGTAACCCTGCGTCTCCTCTTACGGGTAGTACTATCATACACCCAGATCTCTGCAGTATCGCTACGCATATAATCCTGCACTGTAGTGAAGAACGGAATGCTATAGTGCACTGGTTTATCCAATACTGAACAAAACCAGCCAATTAGGTTAATCAAATTCATTAAATTGACTATGTCAGGATATTTATTTTTCCAAAATTCTAAGCAAAGCTTACCCATTTGCTCGGTATCCTGATAACTTAGCAATAAACCATAAACCTCACGAATATCATGAATCATGGTTCTAATAGTCTTGCCATATATTAACGGCATGAATAGCGCTTTGACGAGCTTTCTCGTTAACAGAGATTCTATGATGGTATACTTATTATATTCCAATCTTGAACTCAAGAACACCAGAAGTTCATCTTTCAAATTCAAATACAAATCTTGTATTTTAAGAGATTCTTCATTTTGAGAAGAAGGAAGAAGATTTGTTAGAATAGCTATTTCTTTGTTAAGTAATAAGAAACTTATGATTTGATAAGCACTAGCAGCAGCATCTTTAGTCACAGGAATCATATTTAATCCTTTAATTCTTTCGGTATAACAAACTCTTTCGTTACAAAGCAACTTAGCTATGAACTGAAAAGGATCACTGGCTTGTTGTGCTGAGTTAATTAAACACTCGTCCGATTCACTCATTTTTTCATAGTTCTTTAGATACCAATCAAGAGCAGCCCCTTCCGAATCGAATTTTTTATACTTAAATGCCGCGGCCGTTGCTAAATTCATTCTTAGAGTATATTGTTCCTTTTCGCTTAGTTTATTTTCAGGTGATTTTGCATCACTCGAAAATACAATTAAACTTTTTGACAAGTCACGTTCATGAAAATGCAATACACCCGCGCGGTAGATTCTACCACGGAAGTCCACGAATGCTGGTAGATAAAATTTATAACCCGAGTATGCACTCGAAAGAGTTATTACGAAGTCTTCATACCTAGCTTGCTGCACCCGCTTAATTAAATCCATTAATAAAAGTTGAAGGTCACACACTTCTTGAACTGCTTTGTCTTTGAAGTAACAATTCCTCAATATGTCTAATGCGTTTTTTATATTCAACTCGGCTAGCTTTCTATTCATAAGAAGACCTTTTTTTTCTAAGGTTTCACGATTTTTCAAAATAAATTCCAATACCTTACGGTTTATCTCAAAGGGTTGAGACTGAAGCTTATTCAAAACATTGCACACACTTACAGCATTCTTCAACTTAATATAGAAGTTATTATAGTCACGTGAAGTTAATAGACGAAACCTATTATATAAGAATCCCGTAATTCCACTTAAGTACCCCCCTTGCATATCAGCTAACGTTGAAGGTGAAACAACCTTAGATTCCCAAGGTAGCGGCATAGAAATCATGGGTATATTTAATTTAAGAGGGAGTTAGGATAAGTCGAAATTGAACAACGCATAACAATATGCTGTTTTATAATAATTCTTACCTTTTATCTTTGGTGATTCATCAATTTTCATATTTTCATAAGAGATCAAACCTCTCATACACAAGAAGTCTAACAACAGTTTAGCAATAACATAATTTCTTTTTATCGTATTAACATCTTTTTTATATCTAGTTTCTATCTGTACCGCTGATTGGATCTGATCAAGCAGAGTAGAAACCTTAACAACCGAAAAATGATCTAAACTGTTGAACACTTTCCCTAGTACATTCAGAAGTATTGCTTCTAGTGTATATTCAGAAGTATTGCAGTTTGCTTTTCCTTATCAATTAATTAACGCATCAACTCGGGATAGTGCTTATAAAGATTTTGATAATCGCAATTTAAAGTAATATTTTCTATTTCAGTCTGTAATTCTTCCAAAGTCTCAGGCTGTATATTATCACAATAATTATCTTTCAATAAATTAATTATATCACTATGAATATTGCTAGATTTCTTTTCAGTTTTGATTTCATTGTATACATTATTCCAAAATATTTCAAGAATCTCCTCCTTATTATACGTAGAATACTTACAAATCAATCTACTAAATTTCCCCTTCTCGAACTTTACTTTTTCAGACTGTAATGCGGTAAACAATTTCATTGGAGATTGAAATTTTAGCGTTTCCACCGGTTGCTAGACCCTCCTCTAGCAGAGCCGACTACAGGACGTTCTCGACCTCGGTAATCTCTAGACGGAATTTGGTACCTAGATACACCGACGCTGTATTATTCAGATTCCACCATAATCTTGAATATCCTCTGCAGGGCTTGACTTTACCCTGAATCACCAAACAGACCCCGTCTTAGGGATGTGCTTGAGATTGTTTACTGATTGCTTTCTTCGTGGGCTCACGAAGCTGAACACCTCTAAAATTTCGATTAAAAAGTACAAACCGGGCTTTCAGTTTGATTTTATATAATGCGTTGATCTCCGAGGGCTTTTGTACTGAGTTCCTAAATTTCGGTATCTCCCGTTGCCGTACCCAGGATCTTTATAGATCACTCTTTAACACCATGAGTTAGGATCTGCATCAACTTTCTCATTGTAAAGAGCACAGGCTATGGGAAATTTCCGGGGAGAACAGCCTACATATAAGGATGTACTTATCGGGGCTTTTGAGAATATTATATATATCTAATGGGGGATTTTTTTTTTTATATATCTAAAGGGGGATCAATATATATTGGGACTTTTTTTTATATATCTAAAGTACTCTAGAGGGTGGTGCGGCACCAACAAGTTATGTAGGAAAAGGATTACAAAATGTAGTTTGTCTAAGAAAATAAAATCACAATTCTAAGGGGAAAAGGTTTATGTAATCCTAGCAGGAAATAGGACATCTAGAAGGCCAAAAACCAAAGGGAATTAGGAGAAAGGTGCGGCTGGATCATGCATCTAGAAGGCTTGGGGCGCCACCTTTTTAGGGACTTCTAGAAAGGGTGTTATTTGGCTGATTTTGGGGTTTCTAGAAGGGGATAGGTGCGGCACCTTTGTAGGAGGGGATAAGGTTCCTAGAAATCAGGTTTTAGGTCGCCTAAACTGAAATTGAATCCCTTTTGCAATAGGAATTAAGTTAAGAAAGGATTAGGATAGGATAAGATAAGGTAAGATAAGATAAGGTTAGTTTGGATAAGATAAGGTTGGATAAGGTTTTGGATAATTCTCCTTCTTTGTAGCTGATTCCTTTTCTTCTTTGACTTGGATTTATTTCTTCAACTCTTTTGCACATTCCTAGCCTCTCTTGAACTTCAAATTCGTCCATCCATCTTGCTCCAATCTTGTGATATCCATTCCAAGCCCAAAACTGCTCTAAAATGCTCCAAATTGCATCTTTTTGCCAACTTTGCTTCTAGGACCTATAAACACACGAAAATGACTTAAAACACTATAATAAGCAACAAATAACTAAGTAAATGCAAGAAAACACACTAACTAAGTCGCACAAATATGCTCCTATCACAAAACTCAAAACAAGCTAAAAACACTCAAAACTGCCTAAAAACACAAACTGGGCAATTTTAGACTCTAAACACTACTTTGGACGAAAATAAGGTTTTGACTTGACTCAAAAGACTCTAAAACACAAACAAAACAGATTTTAGACACTTTGAAACAAGAAAGTAAATGGGGGTTTTGGTTTTGACGAAATTGAATCAAACAAACAAATTGTGAAACTAAACAGATTGTAAAACGAATTTAGGAAATAAGATGATGGATGGATTGGTTAGAGGTCCGTTCTCCACACATGACACACTTGTATACGAATTGATTTCCAATTGCTTTTCAATAAACTGTGATGCTCAACACCCCAGATTAACCGTGATGCACAAATTAACCCTCAGATTTTCCTTAACTTATTGAATTGGATGAATGCATGCGACAACTCAAATCATTCTCCAAAAGTCCTCTACATGAATGCATAATAGAGATACAATCAGAGATCATTACGTTTCATGAAAATCATAAGTGTTGACGAGGCAATTGTAACTATGAATGCATGATACGTTTGCCAAGAATTCAATTAACACGATTGTGACAATCAACCTTCACTACTCAGGAATATAAACTTGTAACGATTAGGTGAAACTCATTTATATTCTAGCATCTAACTCAAGCATGAAAACTAAGTATGCATCCTTAATCAACATACAAGAATCAGTTATGAATAAAACAGTTAATTGAATTGCAATCACAACTTATCAAATCACAATTGGAAGGAATCAATTCATATCTCAAGCATGTTAATGGCTTCAAACTTCCCCCTAACTAAATAGAAATTAGTTCCACATGTCTAACAAAGTTGAAACGCAATCTAAATTAAACATTGAACTAAAACTAAGGATAGAAAAAACCCAGAAACGCTCCACACTCCAATGGCAAGCACATCTCCCCCTTAGATGGTGGCACGGCACAAAGCTCCTCTTCTCCTTCCTTCTTTGCTGCGGCACTTGATGAATTTCTGTGTATATGGTGTGAATTGTGGTGGTGGATGGATGTAGGTGAGTTATGGTGAAGGATGGATGGTGAATGGTGTGTAGAATTCGTATGGATGAATGGTGGTGTGCGGCAAGGCTTGGAAATATGTATATATAGCATGGCAAACCCTAGGGAAATCAGTTTAGGACTTGGACTTAGCAGAAATTAAGGAATAAAGGGTTTAGCCCACTTAATTTCTGAAAAGGATTTGTAAAACCCAAATCCACAAGGAAATAGGCTAATTAAATCAGAATCCAAGTGAGAAAAGGATAGGGATGCACGGCTGAGAGGATAAGGGCAGAGAATGCCTTGCAAGGCAAGGAAAAAGGATTCTAGAAGGGTTTAGGTGCGGCACTTTTTTAGGGTTCTAGAAAGAATGTGTTTTATGATAGATTTTGGGGTTTCTAGAAGGGTTTGGGGCGCCACTTTTGTAGGACAAGGGATAGGACTTCTAGAAAGAGTGTTTTTGGGCTGATTTCAAGCCTTTTTGTCTTCAAACTCGTCCATCAACTTGCCTCCATGCTTGCACTACCCAATCTTGGCCCAAAAATGCTCTAGAATGCTCCAAATTGCTTCTTTTTGCCATTTTGACACTTAGAATCTACAAACACACGAAAATAGCTTAAAACACTATAATAAGTAGAAACTAACTAAGAAAATGCAAGAAAACATGCTAACTAAGTCGCATAAATATGCTCCTATCAGATGCATCACACATAAGCTCGAAAGGAAGGCTCCAATCAGGTGGAACAATAATTGGGGCCGGGGTCAGCAACTCCTTGAGTTGTTTGAAGGAGGCCGTGCATGATAGGAGCACATTTATGGGACTTAGTTAGTATGTTTTTTGCATTTACTTAGTTATTTGTTGCTTTGATGCGAAATATATAAGCACACAAATTAAACCCTCTTTTTATCAACTGCAGCAAAGTATGTAAGTAGGGATCGTTCTAGGCCGGGGATTAGGAGGGATTGCTAAATCACTTGAAAACTGACTCAAAAACTTAAAACAAAGTTAAAACACTAAATTAGACTCAAAGAATGCAAAACTATACTTTAAAACACTAAAACAAACCAAAAGACTCAAAACAGCAAACAAACACTCAAAACTGCCTTAAAACCACTTTCTGGGCAGTTTTGAGCACTAAGGAAAAGTTTGGACGAAAATATGTTATAACTGGACTCACGACACTCAAAAACACAAACTTAAATCAATTTCTAACTAATTTGACACTTCAAAATAAAGGGGGAATTGGTTTTGACGAATTTGAAAACAAAACATAAACTTTGTAAAACAAAACAGATTTTAAAATGAATTTGGTTTAAATGAATGGATGGAAGGCTAGCTAAGGGGTTCTTCTCCACACATGTGATACTTGCATACAAAACGATTTCTAATTGCAATTCAATAAACCACGAATTCTCAACACTCCAAGTTAATTAGGTCCGCTTAAATTAACTTTCAGATTTCCCTTCTGTCAATGAATTGGACGGAAAATGCGCATCACAATCAAATTATTCTTCAAGAGTTCTCTATATGAAAGCGCATACTAGAGATACAATCAAAGATCATTACGTTCAATGGAAATCATAAGTATTGACGAAGCACTTGTAACTATGAAAGCGCATGATACTTACGCAAAGAATTTACTTAACACAATTGAGATCATCAACCTTCACTACTTGTGAATATAAGTTTGTAACGATTAGGTGAAACTTCCTTATATCCTAGCATTAGATTTATGCATGACAATTAAGCGTGCACTCTCAACCAACACACAAATCAGTTTAATTCAAATAGATAAGTAAATTGAATTCACAACTTATGAAACGCAATTAGAGGTAATCAAGTCATATAGCAAGCATGAACATGGTTTCGAATCCCCCCCTAGCCAAGGGGGGTTTAGTTCCTCATACGTACAAAACAAAGAGTATTGAATTTAAACATTGAAATCAAAGGAAAGGAAACACCTAAAACTTCCAGCAATTCGAACTTGAATGGCATGCACTTCCAAGGCTTATTCTCCTCTTCTTTGCTATGTCACAGGGACTCGGGGCAGGTTTAGGGACTTAGGTGTATGGGTGGAAGGATATGGAGTGGTGCAGTAGTGTTTAGGGGGAATGGATGGTGCGGCAAGGTCAGGAAGTATGGTGGTGTGGTGATGAAGGTTGCGGCAAGGGATGTGTGTAGTGTAGATGGCGTGAAAGATGTATATGGAGGGTGGTACATGCGGCAAAGGGTGTAGAAATCTATATATAGGCACCAAAAACCCTAGGTAAATTCTAGAAAGCCAAATCCATCCGGAAATAGGTTTAAAACAATCAGAGTTTTAATGGGAAAAGGCCTAAGGTGCGGCAGGTTTGGATAAGGAGGGATAAGGCTTCTAGAAAGCCTTGCAAGGCAAGGAAATCAGATTTTCTAGAAGGCTAGGTGCGGCATGGAGGAGATAAGGTTCCTAGAAATCAGGTTTTTATGTCTCCTAAACTGAAATTAAAACCCTTTTACAGCAGGAATTAAGTTAGGAAAGGATTAGGATAGGATAAGATAAGATAAGGTTTGGATAAGATAAGATAAGATAAGGTAGTTTTGGATAATGTTTTGGATAATTCTCCTTCTTTGTAGCTGATTCCTTATCTTCTTTGACTTGGATTCATTTCTTCAACTCTTTTGCACATTCCTAGCCTCTCTTGAACTTCAAATTCGTCCATCCTCTTGGCTCCAAGCATATGATGTCCATTCCAAGCTCAAATATGCTCCAAAAGGCTCCAAAATGCATCCTTTTGCATACTTTGCCCTTAAAACCTGAAAATACATCAAACTACTTAAAAGACTACTTTAACTAAGGAAAAACAACATAAATGCACAAGAACAAGCTAACTAAGGTGCATAAATATGCCCCTATCAAATTCCCCCACACTTAGCTTTTGCTAGTCCTCGAGCAAAACAAAACGAAACAAAACAAGTATAACACAACCTAAACCTTCCAACAATTGTCTCAGGGATTTCCAATGCACATGACATGTTAAAATCATCATTCCCACAGATTTTGGCCATCTTTACGCTTATGCACATACTTAATCATAGTCACTACTTACTAGTTCACAAATAACCAATTAAAACGATGTTTTGAATGTAGTAACATGCCTTAGAGAATTCCCTCAATTCCTTACAAGATATGCACTCAATCTTCACTCAGATTTTCTAACTACACACCCTACACTAGTTATATGTGAGAAGATTGATGTAAATATGAAAATGAACGCTCACATATATGTATAACAAGAAAAGCAATTTCCGGAGTTAATAACATGTTTAGATATGATCTCATGAATGGAACGCTACTACTTAGATGCGAGAACCAGTGACACCATATGCTCAAACCAAATTCAAACTCCACAAATTGAAACACACAACACTCAAGATTAAAGTCAAGGGTTGTAACGGGGCTTGGGGAGTTGGCTAACAACGAAAGGATAGGAAAAACAAACGTTCTTAAAGCAATAGCAAGCAAAATAATGAAATCGAACTTAGAATTTCCTTTAGCATGCAGAAATCAACTTTTAAACACAAAGGGAAGATTCAAGCAACAATTAGGGCCGGATTCAATGTTTTGGACCCTTCCTTCAACAAACAACACTTGAGAACTCTTCTTCACATCTTTTCAACTCCTTTTTCATTCTTTTCACAACTTTTTCTTTTTTCCTTTCTATTTTCCACGAATTTTTCTTCTTCTCTTTTTTTTTTTTTTTTTTCTTTTCTTTGCCGTGCCTCATTCAAGGTTTTGGCACACACAACAAAATTCACTTCCCCCACACTTGTTTTCTGCCAAACAATGATCAAAAGGAATTCATATTGAGTCATGCGTTACTATGCTTCAAGAACAAGGGTATGGATGGTCCTAATCTAGGCTAGGTGAGGATAATGTGGGTTAACAAAGAACATAGGCTAAACAAGGCTCAACGGGGTTAAAACCTACAAAACACAATGAAATAGGGACATACGACAATTTGGCTATGGTGGTCACTACACAACTTCATCTTGAATATGTGTTATGCAAATCAATAACATGCTTAGAATGAATTGGGCATGAGTTCTAGTGTTTGGAACTAGATGATGAAACGCCTTCTAAGTAGCATCCAAGCAAAGAATAATGAGATCATGCAACGACTTTAGAAAACAACAATGCACAGATTATTAACTCTCCAAATAAACGTTTAGGCTCAAGTCTCACAAGGTTGTAACGTTAGTTTGAGTTCCTTCCTTCAAGCATGTTACAAAAACTGATTTTTTTCTTTTATGATTGCATGTGAATTCATAAGTTATAACCACAACCAAGCATAAACCAAAGAGTAAATCAAACTTTCATCCATGTTTACAACTCTCTTTAACAGTCATGCAATTACAAACCGAATCCTCATCATTGTGTTGGAAGGTACCCTAAGACACAAACAAACACACAAAAACAACACTTTTTTGGGTTTTTTAAAACAATTTTTCAAATTTTTATGGGATTTTCGGATTTTTGAGTCAAAACACACAAAAGTACACCAACACAGCTTAAAAAACACTTAAAAACAGCAAGGAACAACATTAGAAGTTATGGGTGAAAAAACCCTACGAATTTGCATCAAAACACTTTGGTTACCCCCCCACACTTAAATCAAACAGTGTCCTCAATGTTTCAAGCATAAACTAACACAAATAAACAACAAACAAACAAAACAGCAACTAAACAATAAACAAGGCCGAAACAACAAAGAGAAGGGTTTAGGAACGCAAATCTGGGATTGGAGTGCTCCCTAGGTCTTCCGTTGTTGAATGCATGGGTTGCCTCCCAAGTAGCGCTTGCTTTAACGTCGTACAGCCGGACGAAACGCCCATTCATTCCAGATTGGTACCCACGGCATCCAAGGAGATGTCATCCACGGTTTGCTCCACAAAGCTCTCATGATATGGCTTCAATCGGTGCCCATTCACCTTGAATTCTTGTCCACTTTTCAAGCTTTTGATTTGCACTGCACCATGAACAAAAACATTAGTAACAACAAATGGGCCAACCCACTTGGAACGTAACTTACCAGGAAACAACCGAAGACGGGAATTGAATAGCAACACTTTCTGCCCAATTGAGAATGATTTGCCACGAATCATCTTGTTATGCAAGGCCTTGGTCTTCTCTTTGTAGATTCGGGCATTCTCATATGCTTCGTTCCTTATCTCCTCAAGTTCATTCAATTGAAGCTTCCTATGCATTCCAGCCGCATCTAACTCCAAATTGAATGCTTTCACGGCCCAATGCGCCTTGTGCTCTAATTCCACAGGGAAGTGACATGGTTTACCATATATTAGCCGAAATGGGGACATGCCAAGGGGTGTTTTGTAAGCCGTGCGATAGGCCCACAATGCTTCGTTCAAGCGCAAGCTCCAATCCTTCCTTGTAGGCCCCACGGTTTTATCTATGATTTGTTTGATCTCTCGGATAGAAACCTCGGCTTGGCCATTCGTTTGAGGATGGTAAGGTGTAGAAACCTTATGATTGACGTTGTACTTCCTCAACAACGCCTCAATTGTTCGATTGCAAAAGTGCGACCCTCCATCACTAATGATCACCCGTGGCATGCCAAACCTTGCAAAAATGTTAGTTCTAATAAAATCTGCAACCACTTTAGAATCATTAGTCCGGGTGGCCTTTGGTTCCACCCATTTTGAGACATAATCCACGGCAAGTAATATATAAAGGAAACCATGCGATGAAGGAAATGGGCCCATGAAATCAATGCCCCAAACATAAAAAATTTCAACAGGAAGTATGATGTTTTGCAGCATTTGGTCCTTAGCACCTATGTTACCCATTCTTTGGCAACGATCCCAAGACATACAAAAGGTTCTAGCATCTTTAAATAAAGTCGGCCAATAAAATCCACATTCTAAAACCTTAAGGGCAGTGCGTTGTGTCCCAAAGTGCCCCCCACATGCATAAGTGTGGCAAAAAGTTAAAATTGAATTAAACTCCATATTATGCACACATCGACGTATAACTTGATCCGAACAATATTTCCATAAGTATGGATCATCCCACACATAAAACCGTGCATCATGTCTTAACTTATCACGTTGGTGCCTAGCAAAAGTGCTTGGAATTCGTTTTGACACCAAAAAGTTCACCAAATCAGCATACCAAGGCTCACTAACCTTTATGGACAGCAATTGTTCATCGGGGAATGTCTCCAAAATAGGTAGAGACTCCTCGTTATGCACCATTCGGCTTAGGTGGTCAGCCACCACGTTTTCACTTCCTTTTCTGTCACGAATCTCAATGTCGAACTCTTGAAGTAGCAACATCCAACGAATTAGCCGTGGCTTGGCGTCCTTTTTGGTGAGTAAGTACTTCAATGCTGCATGGTCAGTGAACACAATTACTTTAGTACCAATTAGATATGATCTAAACTTATCTAAAGCAAAAACAATGGCAAGAAGTTCTTTTTCCGTAGTGGAATAGTTCAACTGGGCATCATTCAACGTCCGTGAGGCATAGTAGATGACATGTGGCCTCTTGATGCGAAATATATAAGCACACAAATTAAACCCTCTTTTTGACAATTGTAGTATATGTATAAGTAGGGATCGTTCTAGACCGGGGATTAGGAGGGATTGCTAAACACTTGAAACTGACTCAAAAACGTAAAAACAAAGTTTAAAACACTAAAACAACTCAAAAGACTCAAAACAGCACAAAAACACTCAAAACTACCTAAAAACACAAAGTGGGCAGTTTTGGACTCTAAACACTACTTTGGACGAAAACAAATTTTAACTTGACTCAAGACACTTAAAAACACAAATCAAAACAGATTCTAACTAATCTAACACTTCAAAATAAAGGGGCATTTGATGCTGACGAATTTGAAAACAAAATAAACAGATTGTAAACTAAAACAGATTTTGGACGAATTTGGATAAAATATGGATGATGGGCTAGCTAGAGGATTCTTCTCCACACATGACACACTTGCAAATAAACCAATTTTCAGTTGTTCTTTCGATAAATCATGAAACTCAACACCCCAGATTAATTAGGTCCGCTTAAATTAACCTTCAAGTTCTCCTTAAGTTATTGAATTGGATGGGAAAGCGCATACAACAATTCAAAGCATTCTCTAAAGTCCTTTATGTGAACAGCACAATAAAGATACAATCACAGATCATTAAGCATCATGAGAACTATAAGTATTGACGAGACATTCGTTACTATGATGAGCATGGAACTCCTGCCAAGAATTCATTTAACGCGATCGTTTATAAGGGACCTCCACTACTTGTGAATATAAGTTTGTAACTATTAGGTGAAACTCCCTTATATTCTAGCATCATATTCATGCATGCAAATTAAGTGTGCACTCTTAATAAACATACACAAATAAGTTATCAATCAAGCAGTTAAACAAATTGAATTCACAACTTATGAAATCATAACTGAAGGTAATCAATTCATATTGCAAGTATGTTCATGGCTTTGAATCTTCCCCTAGCCAAAAGGGTTTTAGTTCCTCATAATCGCAGAACAAAGAATAACAAGTTTATACATTGAAAACAAAAGAAAGAAAACACCTAAACGCTTCAGCGATCCAAACTGAACAGCAAGCACGTTCAAGAACTTTCCTTCCCTTCCTTGATTGCGGCACAAGGTCTTGTGGTAGGTTTTGGGTGTTATGGATGGTGGAGAAGGATGGGATTATGGTTAGGATGGATATATGCTGCGGCAAGGACTGGTTTTGGTCAGAAACTATGGAGAATGGTGAAGGAAGGGTGCGGCAGAGAGTGATGGATGATTTCTGGCGAGAATGGTTGAATGAATGATGATTTGTGGCTGCAACAAGAAAGTTTATTTAAAGGCTTTAGGGAAATTAAAACCCTAGGTTATTTTAGTAAACAAAAATTAAGTCAAAAGCTCTAAAAAGAGGAAACAAAATAAAAAAACTAAGGGAAAGTGCCAGGGATGTGCGGCAAGGCTTAAAAACAGAATAGGAATGTGTTTTAATGCAAGGAAACAGGAAATAACCCTCTCCCTTGCACGGCAAGGAAGAGGAAAGGGGTAAGGAGGTGCGGCAAGGGTCCTTAGGTGGTCTAAGTCCTTCAATTTGTGTCCTAGAATGCATAGGAAGCCTTCAAAGTTGCTGGAATTTGGGAACATTTAGGATTAGGAAAGGTCAAACGAAAATAGGAAACCTTGGCTTAACTTTCCTACTTCAAGTAGGAATCCTTGTCTGAGTAGGAATCCTCATGTGAGTAGGAATCCATCTTCAATTAGGAATCCTTCTTCAATTAGTAATCCTTCTTCAATTAGGAATCCTAACATCTTCAAGTCTTCAATTTCGTCCATTCCTTTTGCTCCAAACATGTGATATCCATTCCAAGCCCAATTTTGCTCCAAAATGCTCCAAAATGCATCTTCTTGCATACTTTGTCTTTAGAATCTGAAAACACACGAAAATGACTTTAAACACTAAAATAACTAAGGAAACACAACAAAAATGCACAAGAACAAGCCAATTAAGTTGCATAAATATGCTCCTATCACCTCTTGTCCTTTCTTTGTCCCAAAACAGCCCCTAAAGCATAATCAGACGCATCACACATAAGCTCGAAGGGTAGGCTCCAATCCGGTGGAACAATAATGGGTGTCGTGGTCAACAACTCCTTGAGTTGGTTGAATGATGCCGTGCACTCCTTGGTGAATTCAAACGCCACTTCTTTTTGTAGGAGACTGATGCGAAATATATAAGCACACAAATTAAACCCTCTTTTTATCAATTGTAGCAAAGTATGTAAGTAGGGATCGTTCTAGGCCGGGGATTAGGAGGGATTGCTAAATCACTTGAAAACTGACTCAAAAACTTAAAACAAAGTTAAAACACTAAATTAGACTCAAAGAATGCAAAACTATACTTTAAAACACTAAAACAAACCAAACGACTCAAAACAGCAAACAAACACTCAAAACTGCCTTAAAACCACTTTCTGGGCAGTTTTGAGCACTAAGGAAGAGTTTGGACGAAAATATGTTATAACTGGACTCAAGACACTTAAAAACACAAACTTAAATCAGTTTCTAACTAATTTGACACTTCAAAATAAAGGGGGAATTGGTTCTGACGAATTTGAAAACAAAACATAAACTTTGTAAAACAAAACAGATTTTAAAATGAATTTGGTTTAAATGAATGGATGGAAGGCCAGTTAAGGGGTTCTTCTCCACACATGTCATACTTGCATACAAAACGATTTCTAATTGCAATTCAATAAACCACGAATTCTCAACACTCCAAGTTAATTAGGTCCGCTTAAATTAACTTTCAGATTTCCCTTCTGTCAATGAATTGGACGGAAAATGCGTATCACAATCAAATTATTCTTCAAGAGTTCTCTATATGAAAGCGCATACTAGAGATACAATCAAAGATCATTACGTTCAATGGAAATCATAAGTATTGACGAGGCACTTGTAACTATGAAAGCGCATGATACTTATGCCAAGAATTTACTTAACACAATTGAGATCATCAACCTTTACTACCTGTGAATATAAGTTTGTAACGATTAGGTGAAACTTCCTTATATCCTAGCATTAGATTTATGCATGACAATTAAGCGTGCACTCTCAACCAACACACACAAATCAGTTTAATTCAAATAGATAAGTAAATTGAATTCACAACTTATGAAACGCAATTAGAGGTAATCAAGTCATATAGCAAGCATAAACATGGTTTCGAATCCCCCCTAGCCAAGGGGGGGTTAGTTCCTCATACGTACAGAACAAAGAGTATTGAATTTAAACATTGAAATCAAAGGAAAGGAAACACCTAAAGCTTCCAGCAATTCGAACTTGAATGGCATGCACATCCAAGGCTTCTTCTCCTCTTCTTTACTGCGGCACAAGGAATCGGGACAGGTTTAGGGACTTAGATGTATGGGTGAAAGGATATGGAGTGGTGCAGTAGTGTTTAGGGGGAATGGATGGTGCGGCAAGGTCAGGAAGTATGGTGGTGTGGTGATGAAGGATAACCAAAACAAAACAAAACAAGTATAACACAACCTAAACCTTCCAACAATTGTCTCAGGGATTTCCAATGCACATGACATGTTAAAAATCATCATTCCCACAGATTTTGGCCATCTTTACGCTTAAGCACATACTTAATCATAGTCACTACTTACTAGTTCACAAATAACAAATTAAAACGATGTTTTGAATGTAGTAACATGCCTTAGAGAATTCCCTCAATTCCTTACAAGATATGCACTCAATCTTCACTCAGATTTTCTAACTACACACCCTACACTAGTTATATGTGAGAAGATTGATGTAAATATGAAAACGAACGCTCACATATATGTATAACAAGAAAAGTAATTTCCGGAGTTAATAACATGTTTAGATATGATCTCATGAATGGAATGCTACTACTTAGATGCGAGAACCAGTGACACCATATGCTCAAACCAAATTCAAACTCCACAAATTGAAACACACAACACTCAAGATTAAAGTCAAGGGTTGTAACGGGGCTTGGGGAGTTGGCTAACAACGAAAGGATAGGAAAAACAAACGTTCTTAAAGCAATAGCAAGCAAAATAATGAATATGACACTTAGAATTTCCTTTAGCATGCAGAAATCAACTTTTAAACACAAAGGGAAGATTCAAGCAACAATTAGGGCCGGATTCAATGTTTTGGACCCTTCCTTCAACAAACAACACTTGAGAACTCTTTTTCACATCTTTTCAACTCCTTTTTCATTCTTTTCACAACTTTTTCTTTTTTTCTTTCTATTTTCCACGAATTTTTCTTCTTCTTTTTTTCTTTTTTTTTTCCGTGCCTCATTCAAGACTTTGGCACACCCACAACAAAACTCACTTCCCCCACACTTGTTTTTTGCCAAACAATGATCAAAAGGAATTCATATTGAGTCATGCGTTACTATGCTTCAAGAACAAAGGTATGGATGGTCCTAATCTAGGCTAGGTGAGGATAATATGGGTTAACAAAGAACATAGGCTAAACAAGGCTCAACGGGGTTAAAACCTACAAAACACAATGAAATAGGGAGATACGGCAATTTAGCTATGGTGGTCATTACACAACTTCATCTTGAATATGTGTTATGCAAATCAATAACATGCTTAGAATGAATTGGGCATGAGTTCTAGTGTTTGGAACTAAATGATGAAATGCCTTCTAAGTAGCAACCAAGCAAAGAATAATGAGATCATGCAACGACTTTAGAAAACAACAATGCACAGATTATTAACTCTCCAAATAAACGTTTAGGCTCAAGTCTCACAAGGTTGTAGCGTTAGTTTGAGTTCCTTCCTTCAAGCATGTCACAAAAACTGATTTTTCTTTTATGATTGCATGTGACTTCATAAATTATAACCACAACCAAGCATAAACCAAAGAGCAAATCAAACTTTCATCCATGTTTATAACTCTCTTTAACAGTCATGCAATTAAAAACCAAATCCTCATCATTGTGTTGGAAGGTACCCTAAGACGCAAACAAACACACAAAAACAACTCTTTTTGGGTTTTTTAAAACAATTTTCCAAATTGTTATGGGATTTTCGGATGTTTGAGTCAAAACACACTAAAACACACCAAAACAGCTTAAAAAACACTTAAAAACAGCAAGGAACAACATTAGAAGTTATGGGTGAAAAAACCCTACGAATTTGCATCAAAACACTTTGGTTACCCCCCCCCCCACACTTAAATCAAACATTGTCCTCAATGTTTCAAGCATAAACGAACACAAATAAACAACAAACAAACAAAACAGCAACTAAACAATAAACAAGGCCGAAACGAAAACAACAACAAAGAGAAGGGTTTAGGAACGCAAATCTAGAATTGGAGTGCTCCCTAGGTCTTCCTTTGTTGAATGCATGGGTTGCCTCCCAAGTAGCGCTTGCTTTAACGTCATACAGCCGGACGAAACGCCCATTCATTCCAGATTGGTACCCACGGCATCCAAGGAGATGTCATCCACGGTTTGCTCCCCAAAGCTCTCATGATATGGCTTCAATCGGTGCCCATTCACCTTGAATTCTTGTCCACTTTTCAAGCTTTTGATTTGCACTGCACCATGAACAAAAACATTAGTAACAACAAATGGGCCAACCCACTTGGAACGTAACTTACCAAGAAACAACCGAAGACGGGAATTGAATAGCAACACTTTATGCCCAATTGAGAATGATTTGCCACGAATCATCTTTTCATGAAAGGCCTTGGTCTTCTCTTTGTAGATTCGGGCATTCTCATATGCTTCGTTCCTTATCTCCTCAAGTTCATTCAATTGCTGCTTTCTATGCATTCCAGCCGCATCTAACTCCAAATTGAATGTTTTCACGGCCCAATGCGCCTTGTGCTCTAATTCCACAGGTAAGTGACATGGTTTGCCATACATTAGCCGAAATGGGGACATGCCAAGGGGTGTTTTGTAAGCCGTGCGATAGGCCCACAATGCTTCGTTCAAGCGCAAGCTCCAATCCTTCCTTGTAGGCCCCACTGTTTTATCTATGATTTGTTTGATCTCTCGATTAGAAACCTCGGTTTGGCCATTCGTTTGAGGATGGTAAGGTGTAGAAACCTTGTGATTGACATTGTACTTCCTCAACAACGCCTCAATTGTTCGATTGCAAAAGTGCGACCCTCCATCACTAATGATCACCCGTGGCATGCCAAACCTTGCAAAAATGTTAGTTCTAATAAAATCTTCAACCACTTTAGAATCATTAGTCCGGGTGGCCTTTGCTTCCACCCATTTTGAAACATAATCGACGGCAAGTACTATGTAAAGGAACCCATGCGATGAAGGAAATGGGCCCATGAAAACAATGCCCCAAACATCAAAAATTTCAACAGGAAGTATGATGTTTTGCGGCATTTGGTCCTTAGCACCTATGTTACCCATGCTTTGGAAACGATCACAAGACATACAAAAGGTTCTAGCATCTTTAAATAAAGTCGGCCAATAAAATCCACATTCTAAAACCTTAAGGGCAGTGCGTTGTGTCCCAAAGTGCCCCCCACATGCATAAGCGTGACAGAAAGTTAAAATTGAATTAAACTCCATATTATGCACACATCGACGTATAACTTGATCCGAACAATATTTCCATAAGTATGGATCATCCCACACATAAAACCGAGCATCATGTCTTAACTTATCACGTTGGTGCCTAGCAAAAGTGCTTGGAATTCGTTTTGACACCAAAAAGTTCACCAAATCAGCATACCAAGGCTCACTAACCTTTATGGACAGCAATTGTTCATCGGGGAATGTCTCCAAAATAGGTAGAGACTCCTCGTTATGCACCGTTCTGCTTAGGTGGTCAGCCACCACGTTTTCACTTCCTTTTCTGTCACGAATCTCAATGTCGAACTCTTGAAGTAGCAACATCCAACGAATTAGCCGGGGCTTGGCCTCCTTTTCGGTGAGCAAATACTTCAACGCTGCATGGTCAGTGAAAACAATTACTTTAGTACGAATTAGATATGATCTAAACTTATCTAAAGCAAAAACAACGGCAAGAAGTTCCTTTTCCATAGTGGAATAGTTTAATTGTGCATCATTCAACGTCCGTGAGGCATAGTAGATGACATGCGGCCTCTTGTCCTTTCTTTGTCCCAAAACAGCCCCTAAAGCGTAATCGGACGCATCACACATAAGCTCGAAATGTAGGCTCCAATTCGGGGGAACAATAATGGGTGCCGTGGTCAACAACTCCTTGAGTTGGTTGAATGATGCCGTGCACTCCTTGGTGAATTCAAACGCCACTTCTTTTTGTAGGAGACGGCAAAGAGGTTGTGCAACCTGTGAGAAATCTTTGATAAACCTACGATAGAAACTTGCATGGCTAAGAAGAGAACGACCCTCTCTAACCGAAGTCGGAGAGGGTAAGTGACGTACAAGATCTATCTTTGACTTATCAACCTCAATACCGTTTTCAGAGATTATATGACCTAAAACTATGCCTTGTTTAACCATGAAATGACACTTTTCCCGATTAAGAACAAGGTTAGTTTCAACGCAACGTTTTAAGATCAAACTGAGATTATGGAAGCAACTATCAAAAGAATCACCAAAAAGGCTAAAATCATCCATAAAAACTTCAATGATCTTCTCAACATAATCAGAAAATATGCTCATCATGCATCTTTGAAATGTGGCAGGTGCATTACATAAACGAAAAGGCATGCGATGATATGCAAAAGTACCAAAGGGGCATGTGAAAGTAGTTTTTTCTTGATCCTCGGGTGCTATGACAATTTGATTATAACCAGAATAACCATCAAGAAAACAATAGAAAGCATAACCCGCTAACCTCTCAAGCATTTGGTCAATAAATGGCAATGGGAAGTGATCCTTCCTCGTGGTGGCATTTAGCTTCCTATAGTCGATGCAGACCCTCCAACCGGTTTGAATGCGCGTAGGAACAAGTTCATTCTCGGCATTGGCTACCACTGTCATGCCAGATTTCTTTGGCACACATTGAACGGGTGAAACCCACCTACTATCCGAGATTGGATAGATCACTTCACAATCCAAAAGCTTGATTATCTTCTTCTTCACAACTTCCATCATCGGAGGGTTGAGACGGCGTTGAGCCTCTCGAGATGTTTTGGACCCCTCCTCTAGAAGTATGCGATGCATGCACGTAGTAGGGCTAATTCCCTTTATGTCGGCCAAAGTCCATCCAATTGCCGTTTTGTACTCTTTTAGCACCCTCACCAAGAAAACGTACTTCAAGTGACTTGGCAAAGGCTTAAGTTCAAGTGTGGGTGGCTGCACAACTGAAGGAAGCATCTTATTAGCCGAAACTGAACTTAAAATTGGGTCCAAAAACTTACCAGATTGTGATGGCAATGACTCAAGGGCAGCCACCATCTCAATGACATCCTCACTAGGCGGCACGGCAAAGGATGCTTCATGCATGCCGTGGGTTTCCTTGGTGGCTGTTTCAATGCTTTGCATGTCCCTTCCTTGTGCAATGGCCAATTCAAGTGCATCGTCCTTCAAATTGTCCAAATGGTCCTGCGCCAAAGAGTCAATTATATCAATAGCAAAACATGAATGATTCTCACTAGGGTACTTCATAGAATCAGAAAGATTGAAATTAATAACTTCCCCATCAAATTCCATCGTCAAAGTGCCATTAAACACATCAATCTTCGTACGAGCAGTTTTCATGAATGGCCTTCCAAGGAGGATGGGCAATGACGGGGAATGGTCCGATTCATCCATTTCAAGCACGTAGAAATCCACCGGGAATATCAAGTGATTAACCTGCACCAAAACATCCTCCAAAACTCCCTTTGGATAGGCATTAGATCTATCGGCCAATTGTATGATAACACCATCGTTTTTCAACGCTCCTAGGTTCATAGATGCATAAATTGAATATGGCATGACATTTATAGATGCACCTAAGTCTAACATGGCAGATTCAAACCTAGAATTACCAATAACACACGGAATTGTAAAACTACCCGGATCTTTACATTTAGGGGGCAGTTTGCGTTGCAAGATGGCTGAGACGTTTTCACCCACTTTTACAACCTCCTTGGTCGAAATCCTCCTCCTATTAGTGCAAAGTTCCTTCAAGAACTTGGCGTACCACAGGACTTGCTTGATTGCATCCAAAAGGGGTATGTTGACTTGAACTTTCCTAAATGTCTCTAGAATGTCCTTTTCAGCTTCTTCTTTCTTTGTTTGCTTGAACCTATTTGGAAAAGGAACATTCGAAGGAAAAACATTAGTAGGAACTGAATTTGACACGTTCTTACCTTTATTGGACAAATTGGACGGTTTAGGATCACTTAGAGCTTGCGGCAAAGGTGTTTCCACCTTTTCCGTGAGTGCGCTTTGTTCCTCCCCTTCAATTCTTAACTCTTCCTCCTCGTTGGGACGTGATTTGGATGGTCTAGGGTCAGATCCTACTTGCTTTCCACTTCGCAAACTCATAGCTTTTGCAGATTCGAATCCACCTTTCGGATTGACCACGGTTGAGCTAGGCAACTTGCCTTGCTCTCGAAATTGCCCCATGAACTCGGCAATCTGTCCTACTTGCTTCTCCAACTCGTCCACCTTCTTGTCCCTAGTTTGCATACCCTGCGCCATAGAAGTTAGTAATTGAAAAATCTGATCATTATCAATTGAAGAACCTGATTTGTTTTGGGTAGGTTGCGCTTGGGCTTGTGTTGGTGCCAACGGCTTTTGATAGAAACCCGGGGGTTGTTGCCTAAATCCACTTTGTTGTTGGCCTTGTTGGGGTTCTCGCCATTTGAAATTTGGATGATCACGCCAACCGGGATTGTAAGTATTGGAAAAAGGATCACCACGTGGTTGGTATTGATTGCCAAAACCCACGGCATTGAGTGTCTCCCACCCTCCATTCTCTATCAATTGTGGGCACTTATCCGTGGGATGTCCTTGCATGGAGCACACGCCACAAGCAGCTACGTTTTGTACTTTTGGACCTTCCACCACCTGAGAAAGCAAAGTAGTAAGGTTAGCCATTTGATTTTGAAGTTCGGTTATGGCACTTACCTCATTGACTTGGTGTTGCCGTGGGGTGCTCCTTTGCCCAACAACTTCGTATTGTTGAGCGTTCAACGCTCGATTGGCTATCAATGTCTTGGCTGCCGTGGGGGTCTTATCCACCAAGGCTCCTCCCGCTGAGGCATCTAGCATTTGACGTTCGATTGGTAGAAGTCCCTCGTAGAAATATTGTAGGAGAAGTTCTTCCTTCATCTGATGCTGTGGACATGAGCAAGAAGAGATTTAAAACGTTCATAATAAGTAGGAAAAGATTCACCTTCTTCTTGTTGAATTCCACTTATCCTTTTTCGTATGAGGATGACTCGAGAAGTTGGGAAAAACTTCTCCAAGAAGGCCCGTTTCATGCTCTCCCAAGATGTGACAGTTCCGGGAGCCAATTCATACAACCAATCTTTCGCCTTTTCCAAGAGAGAAAAGGGAAAGACCTTCATCTTCAATATGCTCCCATCGACGTTGATGGGGGTCATGCTTGAACGTACCACCTCGAATTCTTTCAAATGCTTGTTAGGATCCTCCATGGACAACCCATGGTACTTCGGAATATGGTGTAACAAGCTTGACTTCAACTCAAATTCTTCGGTTTTTCCTTGGGCCACCCTAGGATATTGAATGCATAAGGGCACGGCATTGTCAAGTCCTGAGGCTGAAAGCTCTTTGATTGTACGATTGTCCACAGCCATGTCTTCCACTTCCTCTTCAAATTCAGATTCGGCTTCTGAACTTGCACTTGATTCACTTGGTTCTGGATTCTTCCTCTTTTGTCTCAACTCTCGCTCGAAATCGGCGTCAAAGTCCAAAATATGTTCACGAACCGGATGAGAACTCCGAGTCATAAACTAGTACCTAAAACAAGAAACAAAAACAAGGTCAGAATTTGACACGTTCTTACCTTTATTGGACAAATTGGACGGTTTAGGATCACTTAGGGCTTGTGGCAAAGGTGTTTCCACCTTTGCCGTGAGTGGGCCTTGTTCCTCCTCTTCAATTCTCAACTCTTCCTCCTCGTTGGAACATGATTTGGATAGTTTAGGGTCAGATCCTACTTGCTTTCCACTTCGCAAACTCATGGCTTTTGCAGATTCGAATCCAGCTTTTGGATTGACAACGGTTGAACTTGGCAACTTACCTTGCTCTCGAAATTGCCCCATGAACTCGGCAATCTGCCCTATTTGCTTCTCCAACTCATCCACCTTCTTGTCCCTAGTTTGCATACCCTGCGCCATAGAAGTTAGTAATTGAAAAATCTGATCATTACCAATTGAAGAACCTGATTTGTTTTGGGCAGGTTGTGCTTGTGCTTGTGTTGGTGCCAACGGCTTTTGATAGAAACCCGGGGGTTGTTGCCTAAATCCCCTTTGTTCTTGGCCTTGTTGGGCTTCTCGCCATTTGAAATTTGGATGATCACACCAACCGGGATTGTAAGTATTGGAAAAGGGTTTCCCACGGTTTTGGTATTGATTCCCAAAACCCACGGCATTGAGTGTCTCCCACCCTCCATTCTCTATCAATTGTGGGCACTTATCCGTGGGATGTCCTTGCATGGAGCACACGCCACAAGAAGCCACGGTTTGCACTTTTGGTCCTTCAACAACCTGAGAAAGAAGAGTGGTAAGGTTAGCCATTTGATTTTGAAGTTCGGTTATAGCACTTACCTCATTCACTTGGTGTTGCCGTGGAATGCTCCTTTGTCCAACACCTTCGTATTGTTGAGTGTTCAACGCTCGATTAGCAATCAAGGTCTTTGCAGCCGTGGGGGTCTTGTCCACCAAGGCTCCTCCCGCTGAGGCATCTAACATTTGACGTTCGATTGGTAGAAGTCCCTCGTAGAAGTATTGTAGGAGAAGTTCCTCCTTCATCTGATGCTGTGGACATGAAGCAACAAGAGATTTAAAATGTAGCTCTTTGATTGTACGATTGTCCACAGCCATGTCTTCCACTTCCTCTTCAAATTCAGATTCGGCTTCTGAACTTGCACTTGATTCACTTGGTTCTAGATTCGTCCTCTTTCGTCTCAACTCTCGCTCGAAATCATCGTCAAAGTCCAAAATTGATGTGAAATTTATATGACACACAAATTAAACCCTATTGATGACAATTGTAGCAATGATGTAAGTAGGGATCGTTCTAGACCGGGGATTAACTAGGGATGCTAATCAACACAAATAAGACTCAAAAACACTAAACTAGACTCTATAGACTCTAAACTAACTTAAAACACTCAAAACAGCAAGAAACATTCAGAAAGACTCAATTCTAGACCTAATAAGTGGTTTTGACGAAAATAAAACTTAAAAGACTCAAAAGACTAAAACAAAACAGGTTTTGACTCTAAAAACAAGTTTAAATGAAAGGGGGTTTGTTTTTGACGAATTGAAAACTTAAAACAGAAACTTTGCATAAAATACTTTATAGAAAACGAATTTGGTGAATTGAAAAGGGTGAAAGGCTAGTTAGAGGGCCCTTCTCCACACATGAACATATGCATATAAGTCGAATTCCAGTTATTCTTTCAACAAACCATGAATGACAATGCTCCAAATTAATTGTGTAGAACTAATTAATTCTCAGATTTCCCTAGACTCATTGAATTGGATGGAAAGCATACGACAACCCAAATCATTCTTTATTAAGCTCCCTAACTATGAAAAGCATGATAGAGACATGAAACAAAGATCATTAAGCTTTGTGAAAATCATAAGCATTGACATGACATTCGTGACTATGAAAAGCATGACACTCCTGCCAGGAATTTACTTAACGCGATCGTGACTAGCAACCTCCACTACTTGTAAATATAAGTTTGTAACGATTAGGTGAAACTCCCTTATATTTTAGCATCAAATTCATGCATGCAAACTAAGTAGGCCTCCTTAATCAACACACAAGAAAAAGTTCTCAATAACTCAGATAAGTAAACCACATTCACGATTCATGAAATTATAACTGGAGGAAATCAATTCATATAAAACATATGTCCATGGCTTTGAATTCGCCTCTAACTATAAAGAAGTTAGTTCCTCATGTTCGCAATCAAACAAATATAAATAAAATTAAACATTGAAAACAAAGGATAGAATACACCTAGAAAACGCTCCAGATTCCTTCCTTCCTTGCAAGGCTGCGGCACAATGAGTGTGTGGTGGATGGATGTAGGTGAGTTATGGTAGAGGGTGGTGGTCTGAATGGTGCAGCAAAATAGTGTATTTATAGGCCTAGGGATTACTTGGCCTAGGTTGTCAAGGAAAAGGATTTAGGACTCCAAACCAACAAGGAAAAGGCCATCTAGAAAGGTTGGGGCGTCAGATTTTTAGGGCTTCTAGAAAAGAGTGTTGTGGCATGTTTCTAGAACAAAAAGGCCACCTAAAAACAGGTTTTAGGCATCCTAATATGAAAAGGAGTCCCCCTTGTGGCTGGAATTAAGGTAGGATAAGATTAGGATAGGATAAGATAAGATAAGGTAAGATAAGGTTAGTTGGATAAGATAAGGTTGGATAAGGTTTTGGATAATTCTTCTTCTTTGTAGCTGATTCCTTATCTTCTTTGACTTGAATTTATTTCTCCAACTCTTTTGCACATTCCTAGCCTCTCTTAAGTTTCAAATTCGTCCATCCATCTTGCTCCAATCTTGTGATATCCATTCCAAGCCCAAAACTGCTCTAAAATGCTCCAAATTGCATCTTTTTGCCAACTTTACCAATTGGACCTGAAAACACACGAAAATAGCTTAAATCACTATAATAAGCAACAAATAACTAAGTAAATGCAAGAAAACATATTAACTAAGTCGCATAAATATGCTCCTATCAAAAATATGTTCACGAACCGGATGAGAACTCCGAGTCATAACTAGTACCTAAAACAAGAAACAAAAACGAGGTCAGAATCTGATCTAATTAAACCAAACGAAAATAACAATCCAAGGGATTAGCCAGGTTGCTAATCCCTGGCAACGGCGCCAAAAATTTGATGCGAAATATATAAGCACACAAATTAAACCCTCTTTTTATCAATTGTTGCAAAGTATGTAAGTAGGGATCGTTCTAGGCCGGGGATTAGGAGGGATTGCTAAATCACTTGAAAACTGACTCAAAAACTTAAAACAAAGTTAAAACACTAAATTAGACTCAAAGAACGCAAAACTATACTCTAAATCACTAAAACAAACCAAAAGACTCAAAACAGCAAACAAACACTCAAAACTGCCTTAAAACCACTTTCTGGGCAGTTTTGAGCACTAAGGAAAACTTTGGACGAAAATATGTTATAACTGGACTCACGACACTCAAAAACACAAACTTAAATCACTTTCTAACTAATTTGACACTTCAAAATAAAGGGGGAATTGGTTTTGACGAATTTGAAAACAAAACATAAACTTTGTAAAACAAAACAGATTTTAAAATGAATGGATGGAAGGCTAGCTAAGGGGTTCTTCTCCACACATGTGATACTTGCATACAAAACGATTTCTAATTGCAATTCAATAAACCACGAATTCTCAACACTCCAAGTTAATTAGGTCCGCTTAAATTAACTTTCAGATTTCCCTTCTGTCAATGAATTGGACGGAAAATGCGCATCACAATCAAATTATTCTTCAAGAGTTCTCTATATGAAAGCGCATACTAGAGATACAATCAAAGATCATTACGTTCAATGGAAATCATAAGTATTGACGAAGCACCTGTAACTATGAAAGCGCATGATACTTATGCCAAGAATTTACTTAACACAATTGAGATCATCAACCTTTACTACTTGTGAATATAAGTTTGTAACGATTATGTGAAACTTCCTTATATCCTAGCATTAGATTTATGCATGACAATTAAGCGTGCACTCTCAACCAACACACACAAATCAGTTTAATTCAAATAGATAAGTAAATTGAATTCACAACTTATGAAACGCAATTAGAGGTAATCAAGTCATATAGCAAGCATTGATAGGAACATATTTATGCGACTTAGTTAGCTTGTTCTTGTGCTTTTACGTTGTTAGTTCTTAGTTATTTAGTCTTTTAAGCCAAATTCGCGTGTTTTCAAGTTCTAAGGACAAAGTATGCAAAAAGAAGCAATTTGGAGCATTCTAGAGCATTTTTGAGCCAAGATTGGATAGTGCAAGCATGGAGGCAAGTTGTTGGACGAGTTTGAAGAGAAAAAAAGGCTTGAAATCAGCCTCAAAACACACTTTCTAGAAGTCCTATCCTTTGTCCTACAAAAGTGGCGCCCCAAATCCTTCTGGAAACCCCAAAATCTGCCACAAAACACATTCCTTCTAGAACCCTAAAAATCTGGCGCCTCTTTTCCTTCTAGAATCCTTTTTCCTTGCCTTGCAAGGCATTCCCTTGCCCTTATCCTATTGTGCCGCACCTCTCAGGCCCTTTCCCTCTTGGATTCTGATTGTTAGGCCCTTTTCCTTGTGGATTTGGGTTCTACAAATCCTTTTCAGAAATTAATTGGACCACAATTCCTTTTCCAAGTTAAATGCCGCACCCTAGGCCTTTATTCCTTAATTTCTGTTAAGCCCAAATACAAATCTGATTTCTCTAGGGTTTTGAGGTGCCTATATATACATGTTTTAGGGTTTTACCGCAGAGACCCCAGCCATTCATCACAGAACCCTTTGCCGCACTCCACACCACCATTCTACACATCCAAACACAATTCCAGCCATCTTCCAAGCCTTACCGCAACCTACATCCATCCTAAATCCATCTCTGTTTCATACGTCCATACACACCCTTCAACCCTTGAACCCTTGTGCCGCAGCTAGTTGGGGAAGAAGGAGGACCTTGGCGCTTCATGCTTGCAGATTGGAGCGTTTTAGGTGTACTTCGTTCTTGTTTTCAATGTTTATTTTGTTATTACTCTCTAATCTTACTGTAATCATGAGTGGCTGAGCCCCTAATTAGTTAGGGGGAAGTTTGAAGCCATGAACATGCTTGAGATATGAACTGATTTCTGCCCATTGTGATTTGATAAGTTATGATTGCAATTCAATTATCTGTTTTATGCATAACTGATCTGTGTATGTTTATTAAGGATGCATACCTAGTTTTCATGCATGAATCAGATGCTAGAATATAAATGAGTTTCACTTAATCGTTACAAGTTTATATTCCTGAGTAGTGAAGGTTGATTGTCACAATCGCGTTAATTGAATTCTTGGCAAAAGTATCATGCATTCATAGTTACAATTGCCTCGTCAACACTTATGATTTTCATGAAACATAATGATCTCTGATTGTATCTTTATTATGCATTCATGTAGAGGACTTTTGGAGAATGATTTGAGTTGTTGCATGCATTCATCCAATTCAATGAGTTAAGGAAAATCTGAGGGTTAATTTGTGCATCACGGTTAATCTGGGGTGTTGAGCATCAGAGTTTATTGAAAAGCAATTGGAAATCAATTCATGTACAAGTGTGTCATGTGTGGAGAACGGACCTCTAACTAATCCATCCATCATCTTAATTCCTAAATTCGTTTTAGAATCTGTTTAGTTTCACAATTTATTTGTTTGATTCAATTTCGTCAAAACCAGAACCCCCTTTTACTTTCTTGTTTCAAAGTGTCTAAAATCTGTTTTGTTTGTGTTTTAGAGTGTTTTGAGTCAAGTCAAAACCTTATTTTCATCCAAAGTTGTGTTTAGAGTCCAAAACTGCCCAGATTGTGTTTTTAGGCAGTTTTGGGTGTTTTTAGCTTGTTTTGAGTCTTTTGAGTTTGTTTTGAGTCCCTTAAGTCTTTCCAAACGTTTTTAACTTTGTTTTTGTATTTTAAGTCAGTTTAGAGGTTTTAGCAAGCCCTCCTAATCCCCGGTTTAGAACGATCCCTACTTGCATTTATACTACAATTTGACAACAAGAGAATTTAATTTGAGTGCTTAACTTTTATCACATCAAGCATGAACATGGTTTCGAATCCCCCCCTAGCCACGGAGGGTTTAGTTCCTCATACGTACAAAACAAAGAGTATTGAATTTAAACATTGAAATCAAAGGAAAGGAAACACCTAAAACTTCCAGCAATTCGAACTTGAATGGCATGCACTTCCAAGGCTTCTTCTGCTCTTCTTTGCTGTGTCACAGGGACTCGGGGCAGGTTTAGGGACTTAGGTGTATGGGTGGAAGGATATGGAGTGGTGCAGTAGTGTTTAGGGGGAATGGATGGTGCGGCAAGGTCAAGAAGTATGGTGGTGTGGTGATGAAGGTTGCGGCAAGGGATATGTGTAGTGTAGATGGCGTGAATGATGTATATGGAGGGTGGTACCTACGGCAAAGGGTGTAGAAATATATATATAGGCACCAAAAACCCTAGGTAAATTCTAGAAAGCCAAATCCATCCGGAAATAGGTTTAAAACAATCAGAGTTTTAATGGGAAAATGCCTAAGGTGCAGCAGGTTTGGATAAGGAGGGATAAGGCTTCTAGAAAGCCTTGCAAGGCAAGGAAATCAGATTTTCTAGAAGGCTAGGTGCGGCATGGAGGAGATAAGGTTCCTTGAAATCAGGTTTTTATGTCTCCTAAACTGAAATTAAAACCCTTTTACAGCAGGAATTAAGTTAGGAAAGGATTAGGATAGGATAAGATAAGATAAGGTTTGGATAAGATAAGATAAGATAAGGTAGTTTTGGATAATGTTTTGGATAATTCTCCTTCTTTGTAGCTGATTCCTTATCTTCTTTGACTTGGATTTATTTCTTCAACTCTTTTGCACATTCCTAGCCTCTCTTGAACTTCAAATTCGTCCATCCTCTTGGCTCCAAGCATATGATGTCCATTCCAAGCTCAAATGTGCTCCAAAAGGCTCCAAAATGCATCCTTTTGTATACCTTGCCCTTAAAACCTGAAAATACATCAAACTAGCTTAAAAGACTACTTTAACTAAGGAAAAACAACATAAATGCACAAGAACAAGCTAACTAAGGTGCATAAATATGCCCCTATCATGCTTATTATAGTGTCTTAAGTCATTTTCGTGTGTTTTCAGGTTCAAATGGCAAACTAGGCAAAAAGATGCAATTTGGAGCATTTTAGAGCAGCTTTGGGCTTGGAACGGATATCACAAGATTGGAGCAAGATGGATGGACGAATTTGGAGTTCAAGAGAGGCTAGGAATGTGCAAAAGAGTTGAAGAAATAAATCCAAGTCAAAGAAGATAAGGAATCAGCTACAAAGAAGGAGAATTATCCAAAACATTATCCAAAACCTTATCTTATCCAACCTTATCTTATCTAACCTTATCTTACCTTATCTTATCTTATCCTATCCTAATCTTATCCTACCTTAATTCCAGTTGCAAGGGGGACTCCTTTTCATATTAGGGTGCCTAAAACCTTTTTTTTAGGAGGCCTTTTTGTTCTAGAAACATGCCACAACACTCCTTTCTAGAAGCCCTAAAAATCTGACGCCCCAACCTTTCTAGATGGCCTTTTCCTTGTTGGTTTGGAGTCCTAAATCCTTTTCCTTTACAACCTAGGCCAAGTAATTCCTAGGCCTATAAATACACTATTTTGCTGCACCATTCAGAACACCACCCTCTACCATAACTCACCTACATCCATTCACCACACACTCATTGTGCCGCAGCTGTGCAAAGGAAGGAAGGAAGAAATCTGGAGCGTTTCTAGGTGTATTCTATCCTTTGTTTTCAATGTTTAAATTTAATTGTCTTTGTTTATTTGCGATCATGAGGAACTAAAACCCTTCTTAGCTAGGGGGAATTCGAAACTATGAGCATCTATGTGATATGAATTGATTTCATCCAGTTGTGATTTCATGAATCGTGGATGTGGTTTGCTTAACTGTTTGATTAAAACTTATTCTTGTATGTTGATTAAGGGTGCACACTTAGTTTGCATGCTAGGATTTGATGCTAAAATATAAGGGAGTTTCACCTAATAGTTACAAACTTATATTTACAAGTAGTGGAGGTTGCTAGTCACGATCGCGTTAAGTAAATTCCTGGCAGGAGTGTCATGCAGTCATAGGCACAAATGTCATGTCAATGCTTATGATTTTCACAAAGCTTAATGATCTTTGATATGTATCTCTAGTATGCAGTCATATAGGGAACTTGATAAGAATAATTTGGTTTGCGGCGCTATGTCCAAATTCAATGAACTTAGGAAAATCTGAAGGTTAATGCGTGCAGTCATGGTTAATTTGGGGCATTGTCATTCATGGTTTATAGAAAGAATAACTGGAAATCGATTTGTGTTGCATATATGTCATGTGTGGAGAAGGATCCTCTAGCTAGCCATTCACCAAAATTCGTACCAACCTTTGTTTAGTGTCTTAATCAGTTTGTTTTTACTTTAAATTCGTCAAAAACCCAATGCCCTTTATTTTCTTGTGTCAACTTAGTTAGAATCTGTTTAATTTTGTGTCTTTTAGCATTTTGAGTCAAGTTAAAGTTAGAATTCGTCCAAATAACTCCCTAGTGTCTGTTTTGAGTCTATTTGGTTGTTTTAAGCTGTTTTGAGTCTTTTAAGTTTGTTTTGAGTCTTGTAAGTCTAGTTTAGTGTTTTAGAGTTTAATTAGTGTAGATTAGCATCCCTTCTAATCCCCGGCTAGAACGATGCCTACTTACACATACTACATTGATAGGGTTTAAATTTGAGTGCAATTTAATTTCACATCAGTGCACTCCTCATTGAAATCAAACACCACATCTTTTTGAAGGAGACGGCAAAGAGGTTGGGAAACCTTTGAGAAATCTTTGATGAATCGTCGATAGAAACCTGCATGTCCAAGAAAAGAACGAACGTCTCTAACCGAAGTAGGAAAGGGTAAGTGACGTACAAGATCTATCTTGACTTATCAACCTCAATACCATTTTCAGAGATGATATGACCTAAAACTATGCCTTGTTTAACCATGAAATGATTTTTCCCATGAAATGACAAGTTTCAACACATCGTTTTAAGATCAAACTGAGATTATGCAAACAACCATCAAATGAATCACCAAAAACACTGAAATCATCCATGAAAACTTCAATAATTTTCTCCACATAATCAGAAAATATGCTCATCATGCATCTTTGAAATGTGGCAGGGGCATTGCTGATGTGAAAATTAACTTGACACTCAAATTAAACCCTATTGATGACAATTGTAGCAATGATGTAAGTAGGGATCGTTCTAGACCGGGGATTAACTAGGGATGCTAATCAACACAAATAAGACTCAAAAACACTAAACTAGACTCTATAGACTCTAGACTAACTTAAAACACGCAAAACAGCAAGAAACAATCAAAAGGACTCAATTCTAAACCTAACAAGTGATTTGACGAAAATTAAACTAAACTTGACTCAAAAGACTAAAAGAAAACAGATTTAGACTCTAAAAACAAGACTTAAAAACAAGGGGGATTGTTTTGACGAAATTGAAACTTAAAACTAAAACTTTGCATAAAATACTTTATAGAAAACGAATTTGGTGAATTGAAACGGGTATATGAAAATTACTTGACACTCAAATTAAAACCCTATCGACGTAGTATATGAAAGTAGGGATCGTTTTAGGCCGGGGATTAGAAGGGATGCTAATCTACACAAGTTAAACTCTAAAACACTAAACTAGACTCTAGACAACTCAGAACTGACCAAATTGACTCAAAACAGCAAAACTAATTTAAACAGACTCAAAACAGGTACTAGAAAGTGAATTGGATGAATTTTAGACTTGTAAGACTCAAAACACTAAAAGGAGATAGATTTGGACGAATTTAACAAAACTAAAACACAAATAAGAACTGAGGGGGTTTTTGGACGAATTTATCAAAACTAAGAAGATTCCAGCAAGCAAAGTAAATTAAAGAGAGGTGAAGGTGAATTCAGGGGTGAAAAACTAGTTAGAGGGTTCTTCTCCACACATGAACATATGCATACGAATTGATTTCCAGTTATTCTTTCGATAAACCATGAATGACAATGCTCCGAATTAATTGTATTGAACTAATCAATTCTAAGATTTCCCTAAGTTCATTGAATTGAATGGATAACGCATCACAACCAAATTATTCTTATCAAGTTCCCTAACTATGGAATACGCATGATAGAGACACATATCAAAGATCATTAAGTTCCATGGAAATCATAAACATTGACAAGGCATTCATAACTATGGAAAACGCATGTTAATTCTGCCTAGGATTTACTTAACATGATTGTGACTAGCAACCTTTACTACTTGTGAATATAAGTTCATAACGATTAGGTGAAATTTCCTTATATCCTAGCATCAAATTCATGCATGTAAACTAAGTATGCATCCTTAATCAACACACTTGAATAAGTTCTTAATAAAACAGATAAGTAAACCACATTCACAATTTATGAAACAATAACTGGAGGTAATCAATTCATACTAAACATATGTCCATGGCTTTGAATCCACCTCTAACTAAAACGACATTAGTTCCACATGTTCAACATAATTGAAAAGCAAATTAAATTAAACATGGAAACAGAAACAAGAGAAGAAAGAACTCCAACAACTCCAATGGTTGCAGGTAGGCTGCGGCACAACCCTTCCTCTCCAATAGAAGCCACGGCAAGGCCTTGTCTTCTCTCCTCTGCAGCAAAGTATGAATTTCTGAAGGTGGGGTGGTGTAGAATTCGTATGGATGGGTGGTGGTATGTGGCAAGGCTTGGAAATATGTATATATAGCATGGCAAACCCTAGGGGAATCAGTTTAGGACTTGGACTCAGCATAAGCAAGGGATTAGGACCCTAGGTGCGGTAGAATGTGTAGGAAAAAGGATTATGGCCCAATTGATTTCTGAAAAGGATTTGTAGAACCCAAATCCACAAGGAAAAGGCTAACAAATCAGAATTTGAGAGGGAAAGGGATAGTGATGCACGGCATGGCTTGGATAAGGCAGGGAATGCCTTGCAAGGCAAGGAACAAACCTTCTAGAGAGGAGGGAGACGCCAGATTTTAAGGGTTCTAGAAAGAATGTGTTTTGTGGCAGATTTTGGGGTTTCTAGAAGTTTTGGGGCGCCACTTTTGTAGGACAAGGGATAGGACTTCTAGAAATCAGGTTTTAAGTCTCCTAAACTGAAATTAAATCTCTTTTGTAGCTGAAAACAAGGTAGGATAAGATTAGGATAAGATAAGATAAGGTTTGGATAATGTTTTGGATAATTCTCCTTCTTTTGAGCTGATTCCTTATCTTCTTTATCTTTGACCTCTTTCTTCCCTCTTTTTAGCTGATTTCAAGCCTTTGTATCTTCAATTTCGTCCATCAACTTGCCTCCATACTTGCACTGCCCAATCTTGGCCCAAAAATGCTCTAGAATGCTCCAAATTGCTTCTTTTTGCCATCTTGACACTTAGAACCTACAAACACACGAAATAGCTTAAAATAGAAAATTAACTAAGAACTAACAACATAAATGCATGAAAACAAGCTAACTAAGTCGCACAAATATGCTCCTATCAAATTCCCCCACACTTAGCTTTTGCTAGTCCTCAAGCAAAACGAAACAACCAAAACAAAACAAACTAAACAAACTAAACCTTCCAATGTTCACCTCAGGGATTTCCAACATACATGACATATTCAAGATCATCATAACCATAGATTTTAGTCATCCCCACCCTTTAGTACAGACTTAATCATAGTCACCATTCATTAGCTCGCATTTGACCAATTAAAACAATGTTTTGAATGTAGTAACATGCCTTAGAGAATTCACTCAATTCCTCACAAGGTATACACTCTATTTTCACACAGAATTTCTGACTGCACTCCCTATACTAGGTATATGTAAGAAGATTGATGTAAACATGAAAACGAACACTCACATATGTTTATAGCAAAGAAAGCAATTTCTGGAGTTAATAAGCATGTTTAGATATGATCTCATGAACGGAATGCTACTACTTAGATGCGAGAACCAGGGACACCATATGCTCATACCAATCCCAAACTCTACATATTGAAACACACAACACTTCAAGATTGAAGTATAGGGTTGTAACGGGGCTAGGGGTATTGGCTAACAAAGAAAGGTAAGGAAAACAAACGTTCTTAAAGCAATAGCGAGCAAAGTAATGAATATGACACTTAGAACTCCCTTTTGAAACGCAGGCACGAACTTTGATACATAAAGGGAAGATCACACCTACTTAGGGCCGAATTCAACTTTTTGGACCCTTTCTTCAACAACCAACACTTGTGAGCTTATTCTCACTTATTTTTCAACTCTTTTCACACTTTTCACAACTTTTTCTTCTTCTTCTTTGTTTTCCACGAATTTTTTTTCTTTTCTTTTTTTTCTTTTTCTCTTTTTCTACCCGTGCCTCATTCAAGACTTTGGCACACCCACAACAAAACTCACTTCCCCCCCACTTGTTTTCTGCCAAACAATGATCAAAAGGAATTCATATTGAGTCATGCATTACTATGCTTCAAGAACAAAGGTATGGATGGTCCTAATCTAGGCTAGGTGAGGATAACATGTGGTTAAACAAAGAAAATAGCTAAACAAGGCTCAAAATGGTTAAACCTACAAAACAAATGACATAGGGTTAAGGCTATTTGGCACTGGTTCACTACACAACTTCATCTTGATTATGTGTTATGCTAATCAATTTCATGCTTTGAATGAAACGGGTATGAGTTCTCGTATTTGGAACTATATGATGAAACGCCTTCTAAGTAGCAACCAAGCAAAGAATGATGAGATCATGCAACGACTTTAGAAAACAATAAATGCACAGATTTTTAACTCCCAAAGAACGTTTTAAGCTCAAGTCTCTCAGGGATGTAGCGTTAGTTTGAGATTCTTCCTTCAAGCATGTTACAAAAACTGATTTTTTTCCTTTTTGACTGAACATGAATTCATGAATTATAACCATAATCAAGCATAAACCAGAGAGCAATTCAAACTTCCATCCATGTTTATGACTTTCCTCAATAGTCATGCAATTAAAAACCGAATCCTCATCATTGTGTTGGAAGGTACCTAAGACACAAACACACCAAAACGACTCTAAAAACACGTCAAAAACTGATTTTTTTGTAAATTTTCGTATTTTTACTTCAAAACACACAAAACTACCTCAAAACACACTAAAAACACTTAAAACAGTGAGAAACAATATTAGAAGTGATAGGTGATAAAAACCCATGAAAATCATGCAAAAACAACTTGTTGACCCCCCCACACTTAAATCAAACATTGTCCTCAATGTTTCAAACATAAACACACACAAAAGCAAGCAAAGAACACAACTAACACACATAACAAATATGGCAAAACAAAAGCAATAAAGAGAGAGTGTAAGAACGCAAATCTGGTGTTGGAGCTAGAATTCCATCGTTCTCTTGTTTGAACACATGGGTTGCCTCCCAAGAAGTGCTTGCTTTAACGTCTTCCAGTCGGACGATACTTCCATTTAAGTTCCCATGGTACCCACGGCATGCAGAGGTAGTTCTTCCACCACATGCTCCTCAAACAGCTCGTGCATTGGATCTATGAATGGTGAGGGATAGTGATCCTGCCTGATTGGGGTGTTGAGCATTCTAAAGTCCATGTAATCATGCCCACCAGCTTGGATTCGATTGGGATTCTGCACCATACAAGGTAACAACCTATTAGTTGAAATGGGAATCGAAATTGGAATAGGTGGCTTACCAATGTACTGCAATGAAGTGGCAGCCCTATCAACAAATGCATGTGGGATGCTCTCACCCAGATTTTGGGGGTTTTAGGGTTGTGGCTGTGCAATCCTTGTGCTTCAATCCAATTCCCTCTTCGTTGGTGGTTCGAAATGCATCTTTCTTGAATGATACTGAACGTTCCTGCCCTTTATTTTTTATTTTATCAATGACAAAACAAGAGCAAACACGATTAGTATTCTCAACAGATTCAGAAATATTAAAATTAATCATAGCACCACCAAACTCCATAGTTACTGCTCCTTTGGCCACGTCAATCTTGGTTTGAGCTGTTTTCATGAAAGGTCGTCCAAGTAAGATTGGCAATGTTGAAGAGTGGCCTAAATCCTCTATTTCAAGCACATAGAAATCTGCAGGAAAAATCAAGTGGTCTACCTGCACCAAAACATCTTCCAAAACTCCTTTTGGGAATGCATTAGATCGATCGGCTAATTGGATAATAACACCAACATTTTTCAACTCTCCTAGATTCATAGATGCATAAACAAAATATGGCATGACATTAATTGATGCACCTAAGTCTAACATGGCATGTTCAAATCGAGTTTTGCCAATAACACAAGGAATTGTAAAACTACCCGGATCTTTGCACTTAGGGGGCAGTTTACGTTGCAAGATGGCTGAGACATTTTCACTCAGATGCACCACTTCTTTCTCTTGAAGTCGTTTCTTGGTTGTGCAAAGCTTCTTCAACAACTTAGCATACTTCGGAATTTGCTTTATTGCATCAAAGAGCGGGATCTTGACATGCACCTTCCTAAACGTCTACAGAATGTCTTTTTCATCCTCTTCCTTCTTTGATTGCATGAATCTGCTAGGAAAAGGCACAGTTGATAGAACAACATTAGAAGGAATCCAATTTCGACCTACCTTAGTTAAAGCGGATGGCATAGGATGCTTAGGAGGCTGCGGCAAGGGTGGTTCTACCCTTGCCGTGGGTTTCACTTGCTCTTCCTCCTCGATCAGCAGCTTTTCATCCTCTTCTTGACTTGATTTGGTTGGTTGTGGGTCAGCTCCAACCTGTTTGCCACTTCTCAACGTGATTGCATTGGCGGTTTCAAATCTTCCTTTAGGATTAACAACGGTTGAACTAGGCAATCTGCCTTGTTCTCTAATCTGCCCCATGAATTCCGCTATTTGCCCCATTTGCTTTTCCAAATTGTCCACCCTTTTGTCTTGAATTTGCCTCTCTTTGTTTTGAGTTTGTACTTCCTGCGTTAAAGTAGTAAGTAACTTAACAACTTGATCATTATCCAAAGACATACCTGAGTTTGTTGGGGCAGATTGCATTTGGGTTTGATTTGGTACGAATGGCTTTGTATAAAAGCCCGGTGGTTGCTGCCTAAATCCTCCTTGTTGTTGGGGTTGTTGAGGCTCCCTCCACTTGAAATTTGGGTGATCCCTCCAACCCGGATTGTATGTGTTTGAATATGGATCATTGCGTGGCTGATTTTGGCTCCCAAATCCCACGGCATTGGCAGATTCCCACCCTCCATTCTCAATCAATTGAGGGCATTGATGATTGGCATGTCCTTGCATAGAGCACACGCCACAAACACTTTGTCCATGCATCCTCATTCCCTCGGCCATCTGAGAAATAATAGAAGTAAGGTTAGCTAATTGGGATTGAATTTCGGACATAGAACTTACCTCATTCACTCCTTGCCGTGGGGTGTCTCTCTGCCCAAGTCCTTCATATTGTTGCGCATTCAAGGCTCGATTTGCAATTAGAGTCTTGGCAGCCACTGGAGTTTTGTCAACCAAATCTCCTCCCGCTGAAGCATCGAGCATTTGTCTCTCAATTGGAAGAAGTCCTTCATAGAAATATTGAAGGAGAAGCTCTTCTTTCATTTGGTTTTGTGGACAAGAAGCAACAAGCGCCTTGAAACGCTCATAATAGGCTGGAAACGATTCTCCTTGGTTTTGTTGAATGCCACTAATCCTTTTCCTCAAGAGAATGACTCTTGAAGTTGGGAAAAATTTCTCTAAGAATGCGCGCTTCATGCTTTCCCACGAAGTAACGGTTCCAGGTGCTAGTTCGTAGAGCCAATCCTTAGCCTTTTCCAAAAGAGAGAATGGAAAGGCTTTCATCTTCATTATACTTCCATCAACATTGACAGGGGTCATGCTTGAACAAACCACTTCAAATTCCTTCAAATGCTTGTTAGGATCTTCCATGGACAGCCCATGGTACTTAGGAATGTGATGCAACAAGCTTGACTTCAATTCAAACTCATCGGTCTTTCCTTGACTTGCCGCAGGGTATTGGATGCATAGAGGCACGGCATTGTCAAGTCCTGAGGCTGAAAGCTCTTTGATTGTACGATTGTCCACAGCCATGGCTTGTTCTTTCTCTTCTTGTTCTTCAAATTCAGACTCAGAGCTAGAACTAGTACCTACAACTAAGAAAACAAAACGAACTCAGAAAACAAAGAAAAACAAAAACAAAAGCAAACTAAAACACACGGCAGAAACTAGGGAGATTAGCAAGTTTGCTAATCCCCGGCAACGGCGCCAAAATTTGATGTGAAAATTACTTGACACTCAAATTAAAACCCTATCGACGTAGTATATGAAAGTAGGGATCGGTTTAGGCCGAGGATTAGAAGGGATGCTAATCTACACAAGTTAAACTCTAAAACACTAAACTAGACTCTAGACAACTCAAAACTGACCAACTTGACTCAAAACAGCAAAACTAATTTAAACAGACTCAAAACAGGTACTAGAAAGTGAATTGGATGAATTTTAGACTTGTAAGACTCAAAACACTAAAAGGAGACAGATTTGGACGAATTTAACAAAACTAAAAACCAAATAAGAACTGAGGGGGTTTTTGGACGAATTTATCAAAACTAAGAAGATTCCAGCAAGCAAAGTAAATTAAAGAGAGGTGAAGGTGAATTCAGGGGTGAAAAACTAGTTAGAGGGTTCTTCTCCACACATGAACATATGCATACGAATTGATTTCCAGTTATTCTTTCGATAAACCATGAATGACAATGCTCCGAATTAATTGTATTGAACTAATCAATTCTAAGATTTCCCTAAGTTCATTGAATTGAATGGATAACGCATCACAACCAAATTATTCTTATCAAGTTCCCTAACTATGGAATACGCATGATAGAGACACATATCAAAGATCATTAAGTTCCATGGAAATCATAAACATTGACAAGGCATTCATAACTATGGAAAACGCATGTTAATTCTGCCTAGGATTTACTTAACATGATTGTGACTAGCAACCTTTACTACTTGTGAATATAAGTTCATAACGATTAGGTGAAATTTCCTTATATCCTAGCATCAAATTCATGCATGTAAACTAAGTATGCATCCTTAATCAACACACTTGAATAAGTTCTTAATAAAACAGATAAGTAAACCACATTCACAATTTATGAAACAATAACTGGAGGTAATCAATTCATACTAAACATATGTCCATGGCTTTGAATCCACCTCTAACTAAAACGAAATTAGTTCCACATGTTCACCATAACTGAAAAGCAAATTAAATTAAACATGGAAACAGAAACAAGAGAAGAAAGAACTCCAAGAACTCCAATGGTTGCAGGTAGGCTGCGGTACAACCCTTCCTCTCCAATGGAAGCCACGGCAAGGCCTTGTCTTCTCTCCTCTGCAGCAAAGTATGAATTTCTAAAGGTGGGGTGTGATGCGATGTAAAACAGCACACAAATTAAACCCTCTTTTTGACAATTGTAGTATATGTATAAGTAGGGATCGTTCTAGACCGGGGTTTAGGAGGGATTGCTAAAACACTTGAAACTGACTCAAAAACGTAAAAACAAAGTTTAAAACACTAAAACAACTCAAAAGACTCAAAACAAGTTCACAAGACTCAAAACAACTTAAAAACACTCAAAATTGCCTAAAAACACTAATTGGGCAGTTTCTGACTCAAAACACAACTTTGGACGAAAATAGGTTCTGACTAGACTCAAAATACTCAAAAACACAAACTAAATCAGTTTCTAACTAATATGACTCAACAAAGTAAAGGGGGATTGGGTTTTGACGAATTTGAAAACAAAACAAGTAAAGTAAAGTACTAATGAAATCTGCACGAATTTGGGTGAAACTATGGATGATGGGCTAGCTAGGAGGTTCTTCTCCACACATGACACACTTGCATACAAAACGATTTCCAGTTGATTTCCATAAACCACGAATCCCCAACGCCCCAGATTAACCGTGAATTGCACTAATTAACCCTCAGATTTTCCTAATTTTATTGAATTGGATGATTGCATTCGACAACCCAAAGCATTCCCCACAAGTTCCCTACATGAATTGCATAATAGAGATACAAGCAAATATCATTAAGTTCTATGAAAATCATAAGCATTGACGAGGCAATCGTAACTATGAATTGCATGATACTTATGCCAAGAATTTACTTAACGCGATCGTGACGAGCAACCTTCACTACTTGTGAATATAAGTTCATAACGATTAGGTGAAACTCCCTTATATTCTAGCATCAAATTCATGCATGCAAATTAAGTTGGCCACCTCAATCAACACACACAAATCAGTTATAATATGAACAGATAAGTAAATTGAATTCACAACTTATGAATCACAACTGGATGTAATCAAATCATATTGCAAGTATAATCATGGTTTCGAATCCCCCCCTAGCTAAGAGGGGTTTAGTTCCTCATACTCACAGAACAAAGATTATTGAATTGAAACATTGAAAACAAAAGAAAGATTACACCTAAACGTTCCAGCAATCCTAACTTGAATGGCAAGCACGTCCAAGGGCTCTCCTCCTTCCTCTTTGCTGCGGCACAAGGGTTGGTGGTGAGTTTTGGGGGTTATGAATGGTGTTGGGTGGTAGAGGATGGATAGGTAGATAGGTGGATGGAAGGTGGATTTTCGTCAGAAAGTGTGTAGAGAATCTGTTCAGAGAGAGAGAGAGCCTAAATGGTGGGGATGGCTTTATTTATAGGGCTAGGGTTGAAAGGCAATCAGAAAATAATAGGAAAGGTTCATAACTTAGCTAATTTGTCTCACAATTTAATAGGTAAGAAAGAATCAGAAAATCAAAGAGAAATAGGAATGTGAAATTCGGCAGAATTGTATAGGAGAAAAAAGGAATGTGTTTAAAGGTTAGAAAATAGGAAAGAGAGGGAAAGAAGGTGGGCATTGATTTGTAAGAGAAAGGGGAAGTATTTTTGGGCAGAAAATAGGCAAGAAAACCTCTCCCTTGTGCAGCAAGGATTGAAACAAAAGGGGAATGTGTTAGGCACGGTTTTGGGCTTCTAGAATGAGTAATTAGGCAACCTACATGTTTTGGAAACCCCAAAATTGGAATCCTCCACAAATGGAAACTTGCACAAATGGAAACCTTCACAAATAGAAACTTCCAACTTTAGAAACCTTGGCTTCCAATTTTGAACTCTTCATTCTTCATTTGATCCTCAGCTCATTTGATCTTCAATTTCGTCCATCCACTTAGCTCCAAGCATGTGCAATCCATTTAGTGCCCAAAACTGCTCCAAAATGCTCCAAAATGCACTTTCTTGCATACTTTGCACATTAGACCTACAAACACACGAAAATAGCTTAAAATACTAAAATAACTAAGAACTAACAACGTAAATGCAAGGAAACAAGCTAACTAAGTGATGTAAATATGCTCCTATCAGGGTGGTGTAGAATTCGTATGGATGGGTGGTGGTCTGCGGCAAGGCTTGGAAATATGTATATATAGCATGGCAAACCCTAGGGGAATCAGTTTAGGACTTGGACTCAGCATAAGCAAGGGATTAGGACCCTAGGTGCGCAGAATGTGTAGGAAAAAGGATTATGGCCCAATTGATTTCTGAAAAGGATTTGTAGAACCCAAATCCACAAGGAAAAGGCTAACAAATCAGAATCTGAGAGGGAAAGGGATAGGGATGCACGGCATGGCTTGGATAAGGCAGGGAATACCTTGCAAGGCAAGGAACAATTAAAAGGACTCAATTCTAAACCTAACAAGTGATTTGACGAAAATTAAACTAAACTTGACTCAAAAGACTAAAAGAAAACAGATTTAGACTCTAAAAACAAGACTTAAAAACAAGGGGGATTGTTTTGACGAAATTGAAACTTAAAACTAAAACTTTGCATAAAATAGTTTATAGAAAACGAATTTGGTGAATTGAAACGGGTGAAAGGCTAGTTAGAGGGATCCTTATCCACACATGAACATATGCATACAACTTGATTCCCAGTTACTCTTTCGACAAACCATGAATGACAATGTTCCGAATTAATTGTATTGAACTAATCAATTCCCAGATTTCCCTAGATTCATTGAATTGAATGGATAACGTATCACAACCAAATTATTCTTTCTCAAACTCCCTAACTATGGAATACGCATGACAGAGACATTCAACAAAGATCATTAAGTTTAATGGAAATCATGAACATTGACAAGGCATTCATAACTATGGAAAACGCATGTTAATTCTGCCCTGGATTTACTTAACATGCTTGTGACTAGCAATCTTTACTACTTATGAATATAAGTTCATAACGATTAGGTGAAATTCCCTTATATCCTAGCATCAAATTCATGCATGTAAACTAAGTATGCATCCTTAATCAACACACAAGAACAAGTTCTTAATAAAACAGATAAGTAAACCACATTCATAATCCATGAAATCATAACTGGAGTAAATCAAATCATAAGAAACATATGTCCATGGCTTCAAATTCCCCCCCTAACTAATAGGGATTTAGTTCCTTATGATAGCAATTAAACAAAGAAAACTGAATTGAAACATTAAAAACAAAGATAGACAACACCTAAGAACGCTCCAACGATTCAGTGCTTTGAATGACATTCACGTCTCTAAGTGGCATCTTCTCCTTCCTTCCTTGAATAGTTGCGGCACGAGAGGGATTTTCTGGGTTTGGGGATGTGTTTGGTGAAGGATGGATGATGATGAATGGTGTAGGGGTTTGTGTAGAGAGGACTAGCGAATGAATGGGTGTGTGAAGGCAGAGAATGAATGGAAGGCTTCAACTTTAAATGGTGCGGCATAGAATGCTATTTATAGGGGTTAAGGTGCGGCATAAAAGCTTTAGGAATCAGAGAAGAATTACACAACCTAAACCCATCAGGAATAGGCCATCTAGAAGGTAGGAAACCCCAAAAGACAAGGATTTCATGCGGCAGATATTTGTGTTTACTTAGCAGGAAATTTGGTCTTCTAGAAGAACTAAAACCACTTAGGAGAAGGGATAAGGGTGCGGCAAAGACTTAGGGTTTCTAGAAACCTAAATTAAATGTCCCCCAATTAGAAAATAAACCCTCATTGTACCAGGAATTGAGTTTAGAAAAGGATTAGGAGAGGATAAGGTTAGTTAAGATAGGATAAGGATTGGATAAGATAAGATAAGATAAGGTTGTTTGGATAATGTTTTGGATAATTCTCTTTCTTTTGAGCTGATTCCTTATCTTCAATGATTTGAATTTATTTCTCCAACCTTGAAACATATTCCTAACCCCATTTGGACTCCAAATTCGTCCATCCTCATGCCCACTGCTTGTGCTATCCATTCCAAGCCCAGATTTGCTCTAAAATGCTCCATAATGCATCTTTTTGCCAACTTTGCTTCTTGGACCTAAAAACACACGAAAATGACTTTAAACACTAGACTAAGCAACAAATAGCTAAGTAAATGCAAGAAAACACACTAACTAAGTAGCATAAATATGCTCCTATCAAATTCCCCCACACTTAGCTTTTGCTAGACCTCAAGCAAAACAAAGAAACAAAACATAACCTAAACGTTCCAATGTTCACCTCAAGGATTTCCAATGGAACATAACATGTTAAAAATCATTACTTACACAGATTTTAGTTATCCCTACCCTCGAGCACATACTTAATCACAGTTACTACTCACTAGCTCGCATCCAATCAATTAAAACAACTTTTTGAATGTAGTAACATGCCTTAGAGAATCCCTCAATTCCTTACTAGATACACTCTATTTTCACTCAGATTTTCTGACTACACTCCCTACACTAGTTATATGTGAGAAGATTGATGTAATAAGAAAACTAATACTCACATATGTATATAGCAAAGAAAGCAATTTCTGGAATGCATGTTTATATATGATCTCATGAACGGAACGCCACTACTTAGACGCGAGAACCAGGGATACCATATGCTCATACCAATCCCAAACTCCACATATTGAAACACATAACACTCAAGATTGAAGCATAAGGTTGTAACGGGGCTAGGGGTATTGGCTAACAAAGAAAGGTAAGGAAAACAAACGTTCTTAAAGCAATAGCAAGCAAAGTAATGAATATGACACTTAGAACTCCCTTTTGAAACGCAGCCACGAACTTTGATACAAAGGGACAAAAAACACATACTTAGGGCCAAATTCAATTTTGTGGACCCTTTCTTCAACAACCAACATTTGTGAGCTTATTCTCACGTATTTTTCAACTCTTTTCACACTTTTTCACAACTTTTTCTTCTTCTTCTTCTTTTTCCACGAATTTTTTTTCCTTTTTTTCTTTTCTTTTTTTACCCGTGCCCACTTGTTTTTCTTGGCACACAATCACACACATAAATCCCTTCCCCCACACTTGTTTTTCTGCACAATAACGAACGAAGGGAATTCATTCTAAGTCATGCTCACTATGCCTTAAGAACAAAGGTATAGATGGTCCTAATCTAGGCTAGGTAAGGATAATGTGGCTAACAAAGAAAATAGGCTTAAATATGGCTCAAAGGGGTTAAACCTACACAAAAAATGAACATGGGGTACGGCTATTTGGTTCTTGGTTTACTAAACAACTTCATCTTGTTATGTGTTATGCTAATCAATTTTAGTTTTGAATGAAATGGGTATAAGTTCTAGTATTTGGAACTATATGATGAAACGCATTCTAAGTAGCAACCAAGCAAAGAATAATGAGATCATGCGACGACTTAAGAAGACAACAAATGCACAGATTTTTAACTCTCCAAAGAACGTTAAAGGCTCAAGTCTCTCAGGGTTGTAGCGTTAGTTTGAGTTACTTCCTTCAAGCATGTTACAAAAACTGATTTTATCCTTTTTTGTGATTATATGTGACTTCATGAATGTCAACTATAACCAAGCATAAACCAAAGAGCATATGAAACTTCCATCCATGTTTGTAACTTTCTTTAACAGTCATGCAATTAAAAACCAAATCCTCATCATTGTGTTGGAAGGTACCCTAAGACACAAAAACACAAAAACGACTCTAAAAACGACTCTTTTTGTTATGTTTCAAAATAAATTTTCGTATTTTTCTTTCAAGACACATAAAAACACATAAAAACACACTAAAAACACTTAAAAACAGCGAAAAACAACTTTAGAAGTGATAGGTGACAAAATCCTACGAATTTTCATGAAAAACACTTTGTTTTACCCCCCCCCCCCACACTTAAACCAAACATTGTCCTCAATGTTTCAAGCATAGACTCAAACACAAGCAAGCAAACAACACAACTAACAAACATAACAAAAATGGCAAAGTAAAAGCAATAAAGAGTAGGGTTTAGAAACACAAATCTGGTTGTGGAGCCGGAGAGTTCCTAGGTCCGCTTTATTTGCATGGGTTGCCTCCCAAGAAGCGCTTGCTTTAACGTCTTCCAGCCGGACGAACCTTCCTTCTATTCTGCAATGGAGCCCACGGCATTAAAGGATATGTCCTCCGCAATGTGCTCTTCAAAGTGCTCATAGTAAGGCTTCAATCGATGTCCATTCACTTTGAACTCTTGTCCGGTTTTCAAACTTTGAATTTGGACTGCATCATGAGGAAAAACATTAGTAACCACAAAAGGACCAATCCACTTAGAACGCAACTTACCCGGAAACAATCGAAGGTGAGAATTGAAAAGTAACACTTTCTGCCCTATAGAGAACGTCTTGCTACGAATCATCTTGTCATGGAATGCCTTCGTTTTCTCCTTGTAGATCCGTGCATTCTCATAAGCCTCATTCCTAATTTCTTCTAGCTCATTCAATTGAAGCTTTCTATGAAGACCTGCGGCATCAATGTCCATGTTGAATGTTTTGACGGCCCAATGTGCACGATGCTCTAATTCGACGGGAAGATGACATGGTTTCCCATAGACTAGCCGAAATGGGGACATTCCAATTGGGGTTTTATAGGCAGTGCGATACGCCCACAATGCATCATTCAAATGCAAGCTCCAATCCTTCCGAGTTGGCCCAACGGTCTTCTCCAAAATCTGCTTGATTTCCCTATTAGAAACCTCGGCTTGACCACTTGTTTGAGGATGATAAGGTGTGGCAACCTTGTGCGTGACATTGTACTTCTTGAGCAGTGCCTCAATGGTTCGATTGCAAAAATGGGAACCCCCATCACTGATTAGGACTCTTGGCATTCCAAACCTTGCAAATATGTTAGTCTTAACAAAATCTGCAACCACTTTAGAATCATTAGTTCGGGTGGCTTTTGCTTCCACCCATTTCGACACATAATCCACAGCAAGCAAAATATAAAGGAAACCATGTGAGGAAGGAAAAGGACCCATGAAATCAATACCCCATACATCAAAGATTTCAACACTAAATATGGGGTTTGATAGGAGCATATTTATGCGACTTAGTTAGCTTGTTTTCATGCATTTACGTTGTTAGTTCTTAGTTAATTTTGTATTTTAAGCTATTTTCGTGTGTTTGTAGGTTCAAAGTGTCAAGATGGCAAAAAGAAGCAATTTGGAGCATTCTAGAGCATTTTTGGGCCAAGATTAGGTAGTGCAAGCATGGAGGCAAGTTGATGGACGAAATTGAAGATATAAAGGCTTGAAATCAGCTAAGAAGATGGAAGAAAGAAGTCAAAGATAAAGAAGATAAGGAATCAGCTCAAAAGAAGGAGAATTATCCAAAACATTATCCAAAACAACCTTATCTTATCTTATCTTATCCAATCCTTATCCAATCTTATCCTAATCTTATCCTAACCTGTTTTCTTCAGTTTAGGGGACTTAAAACCTGATTTCTAGAAGTCTTATCCATTCTCCTACAAAAGTGGCGCCCCAAACTCTTCTAGAAACCCCAAAATCTGCCCAAAAACACATTCTTTCTAGAAGCCTAAAAATCTGGCGCCTCCCTCCTTTCTAGAAGGTCTTTCCCTTGCCTTGCAAGGCTCCCTACCTTATCCCTTTGTGCCGTGCCTTCTCACTTCCATTCCCTCTTGGATTCTGACTTATTAAGCCTTTTCCTTGTGGATTTGGGTTCTACAAATCCTTTTCAGAAATCAATTGGGCCACAATCCTTTTTCCTAATGGATTCGCAATTTCTGCCGCACCTAGAGTCCTAATTTCTTGTTTATGCTGAGTCCTAGCCCTAATCTGATTACCCTAGGGTTTGTGGTGCTTATATATACAAGTTTAGAGGGTTGCCGCAGGTTTCACCACCCTCCATATACATCATTCACGCCAGAAATCACCCACCACTCTCTGCTGCACCCTTCCCTCACCATTCTCCATAGTTTCTGACCTAATTCACCCTCTGCCGCACCATACCATCCAACCACCCCCATATACATTCAGAAATCCATATTTTGCTGCAGAGAAGGGAAGACAAGGCCTTGCCGTGGCTTCCATTGGAGAAGGAGGAGTTATTTCTTCTCTTGTTTCGTTTCTATGTTTAATTTAATTTGTTTTTCAATTATGTTGAACATGTGGAACTAATTTCGTTTTAGTTAGAGGTGGATTCAAAGCCATGGACATATGTTTGATATGAATTGATTACCTTCAGTTATTGTTTCATAAATTGTGAATGTGATTTACTTATCTGTTTTATGAAGAACTTGTTCTTGTGTGTTGATTAAGGAGGCCTACTTAGTTTACATGCATGAATTTGATGCTAGGATATAAGGGAATTTCACCTAATCATTAGGAACTTATATTCACAAGTAGTAAAGATTGCTAGTCACAATTGTGTTAAGTAAATCCTAGGCAAGAGTAACATGCGTATTCCATAGTTATGAATGCCTTGTCAATGTTTATGATTTCCATGGAGCTTAATGATCTTTGATATGTATCTCTATCATGCGTATTCCATAGTTAGGGAACTTGATAAGAATAATTTGGTTGTGATGCGTTATCCATTCAATTCAATGAACTTAGGGAAATCTGGGAATTGATTAGTGCAATACAATTAATTCAAAGCATTGTCATTCATGGTTTATCAAAAGAATAACTGGAAATCAATTCGTATGCATATGTTCATGTGTGGAGAAGAACCCTCTAACTAGTTTTCACCCCTGAATTCACCTTTATCTCTTTAATTCACTTTGTTTGCTTAAAACTGCTTAGTTTTGCTTAATTCGTCCAAATCTGTCCCCTTTTAGTGTTTTGAGTCTAACTAGTCCAAAAGTCATCCAATTCACTTCATAGAACCTGTTTTGAGTCTACTTAAGTTAGTTTTGCTGTTTTGAGTCTATTTAGCCTGTTTTGAGTCTCTAGTGTCTAGAATCTGCCTAGTTGAGTTTTATTTGTTGTTTTAAGTTTGTTTTGGTTTGTTTGAGTCAAGTTAGGTTGTTTTAAGTTGTTTGAAGTTAAAATTCGTTCAGATTGACCCATAGTACCTGTTTTCATTGTCTAGAGTCCAGTTTTAGTGTTTTAGAGTTTAATTTGTATAGATTAGCATCCCTTCTAATCCCCGGCCTTAAACGATCCCTACTTTCATATACTACGTCGATAGGGTTTTAATTTGAGTGTCAAGTAATTCTCACGTCAGGGTTTTGCGGCATTTGTTGTTTAGGACCTATATTGCCCGTTCTTTGACATCTATCACAAGTCATACAAAAAGTTCTAGCATCTCTAAAGATAGTAGGCCAATAAAATCCACATTCTAAAAATTTATGTGCTGTTCTTTGAGTACCAAAGTGACCTCCACATGCATAAGTGTGACAGAAAGTTAAAATTGAATTAAACTCAGAATCATGCACACACCTACGTAGAACCTGATCAGGGCAATATTTCCACAAGTATGGGTCATCCCAAACATAAAAACGTGCATCCTTTTGAAGTTTATCACTTTGGTGCTTGTTTAGCTCTCTTGGAATGTGTTTAGACACCAAATAATTAACTACATCAGCATACCATGGCTCACTTACCTTGATGGACAGCAGCTGCTCATCTGGGAATGTCTCTTGGATAGGCACGGCATCCTCCTCATGCACCATACGGCTCAAGTGATCAGCCACCACGTTTTCACTCCCTTTCTTGTCCCGAATTTCAATATCGAACTCTTGGAGAAGAAGCATCCAGCGAATGAGTCTTGGTTTGGCCTCTTTCTTGGTGAACAAATACTTCAAAGCTGCATGGTCAGTGTAAATAATAACTTTAGTACCAAGTAAATAAGAACGAAACTTATCTAAAGCAAACACAACAGCAAGAAGTTCTTTTTCAGTGGTGGAGTAATTCAATTGAGCATCATTCAATGCATAATAGATGACGTGTGGCTTCTTGTCCTTTCTTTGTCCCAAAACAGCTCCTAATGCATAATCTGAAGCATCACACATAAGCTCAAAAGGAAGGCTCCAATCTGGTGGAACTATGATAAAGGCCGAAGTTAGCATCGCTTTGAGGTGTTTGAACGCCTTCTCACACTCCTCGTTGAAGTCAAAAGCCACATCTTTCTGGAGGAGACGGCAAAGAGGGTTTGAAATCTTTGAAAAGTCCTTGATAAATCGCCTATAGAATCCTGCATGTCCAAGAAAAGAACGAACCTCTCTAACCGAAGTAGGAGAGGGTAAGTAGGGTATAAGATCTATTTTTGATTTATCAACTTCAATTCCCCTTTCTGAAACGATATGCCCTAAAACTATGCCTTGTTTAACCATAAAGTGACATTTTCCCCAGTTTAACACAAGGTTAGTTTCAACGCATTGTTTCAAGATTAATGTGAGATTTTCCAAACAACCATCAAACAAATCACCAAAGACACTAAAATCATCCATAAATACCTCAATAATCTTCTCCACAAAATCTGAAAATATACTTACCATACATCTTTGGAAGGTGGCAGGTGCATTGCATAGACCGAATGGCATGCGACAATAGGCAAAGGTACCAAAAGGGCACGTGAAAGTGGTCTTTTCTTGGTCATCCGGAGCTATGACTATCTGATTATATCCAGAATAACCATCAAGGAAACAATAAAAAGAATGACCGGCTAACCTTTCAAGCATTTGATCAATGAACGGCAAAGGGAAGCGGTCCTTTCTTGTGGTGGCATTGAGCTCCTATAATCGATGCACACTCTCCAACCTGTTTGGATACGTGTGGGCACAAGTTCATTCTCGGCATTCTTCACCACAGTGACTCCGGATTTCTTTGGAACACATTTCACCGGTGAAACCTAACGACTATCCGAGATTGGATAAATCACTCCACAATCAAGAAGCTTGATAATCTTCTTCTTCACAACTTCCATCATTGGAGGGTTGAGTCGGCGTTGAGCCTCTCGAGTTGGTTTAGCCCCCTCCTCTAGAAGTATGCGATGCATGCATGTAATAGGGCTAATTCCCTTAATATCGGCCAAAGTCCACCCAATGGCTGTTTTGTGCTCTTGCAATACCCGAACCAACTTTTCCTCCTCTATTGCCGTGAGTGATGAGGAGACAATGACGGCAACGTCTCGTTATCTTCCAAAAAGATGTATTTTAAATGGTCCGGCAATGGTTTAAGCTCAAGTACGGGTGCCTGAATAACTGAGGGTAACAACTTATTAGTAGAAATGGGAATTGAAATTGGTTTTGAAGGCTTACCACGGTGTTGAGGCAATGACTCAAGTGCAGCAACCATCTCGGCCTCTTCTTCACTTCTAGGCACGGCAATATTGGGTTTTTGCCCAATTCCTTGTGCAATTGTTGTTTCAAGGGGATCCCTCTCCAAGGAATCAAGATAATCCTGCGCCAATTCATTGAATATATCAATAGAAAAACAAGAATGATCTTCTTTAGGAAATTTGATAGTTTCAGAAGATTGAAATCAATAACTTCCCCATCAAATTCCATTGTTAAAGTCCCTTTGAACACATCTATCTTGGTGCGGGCTGTTTTCATGAAGGGCTTCCCTAAGAGGATCGGCAATGGGGTAGAATGGGGTGAATCCTCCATGTCAAGCACGTAGAAGTCCGCTGGAAAAATCAAATTACCAACCTGCACCAAAACATCTTCCAAAACACCTTTTGGATATGCATTAGAACGATCGGCTAATTGAATAATCACACCATCGTTTTTAAGCTCACCTAAGTTCATAGATGCATACATAGAGTATGGCATAACATTAATTGAAGCCCCTAAGTCTAACATGGCATGTTCAAACTTAGTATTTCCAATAACGCATGGAATTGTAAAACTACCCGGATCTTTGCATTTAGGGGGTAATTTCCTTTGTAACACAGCAGAAACGTTCTCACTTACTTGAACCACCTCTTTGTTCGAAATCCTTCTCCTTGTTGTACAAAGCTCTTTCAGAAATTTAGCGTACCTTAGAACTTGCTTTATGGCATCAAGGAGTGGGATATTGACTTGAACTTTCCGGAATGTCTCTAGAATGTCCTTCTCGGCTTCTTCTTTCTTTGATTGCCTAAACCTGCCAGGAAAGGGTACATTTAGTGGAATGGAACTAGAAAAATTCGGATTTGGACTTACCTTGGTGGGTTGGGATGGCTTAGAGGCATTAGGTGGGTGGGGCATTGATTGGTCATCTTTGGCCGTGGGTTTTGCTCCATGATCCTCTTCTTGCAGCAGCTTTTCATCCTCTTCTTGACTTGATTTGGATGGTTTGGGGTCACTTCCGACCTGTTTACCACTCCTCAACATGATTGCCTTGGCGGTTTCAAAGCCTCCTTTAGGATTAACAACGGTTGAACTAGGCAATCTTCCTTCGTTCAAAATAGTCGTCAAAGTCCAAGATGTTTGTACGAATAGTTTGAGAACTCCGCGTCATGCACTAGTACCTAAACAGAGAAAACAAAACAAAATCAGAAAACTAGACAAACTAAACCAAAAACACACGGCACACACAAGGGATTAGCAATTTTGCTAATCCCCGGCAACGGCGCCAAAATTTGATGTGAAAATTAACTTGACACTCAAATTAAACCCTATTGATGACAATTGTAGCAATGATGTAAGTAGGGATCGTTCTAGACCGGGGATTAACTAGGGATGCTAATCAACACAAATAAGACTCAAAAACACTAAACAAGACTCTATAGACTCTAGACTAACTTAAAACACGCAAAACAACAAGAAACAATCAAAATGACTCAATTCTAAACCTAACAAGTGATTTGACGAAAATTAAACTAAACTTGACTCAAAAGACTAAAAGAAAACAGATTTAGACTCTAAAAACAAGACTTAAAAACAAGGGGGATTGTTTTGACGAAATTGAAACTTAAAACTAAAACTTTGCATAAAATACTTTATAGAAAACGAATTTGGTGAATTGAAACGGGTGAAAGGCTAGTTAGAGGGATCCTTATCCACACATGAACATATGCATACAACTTGATTCCCAGTTACTCTTTCGACAAATAATGAATGACAATGTTCCGAATTAATTGTATTGAACTAATCAATTCCCAGATTTCCCTAGATTCATTGAATTGAATGGATAACGCATCACAACCAAATTATTCTTTCTCAAACTCCCTAACTATGGAATACGCATGATAGAGACATTCAACAAAGATCATTAAGTTTAATGGAAATCATGAACATTGACAAGGCATTCATAACTATGGAAAACGCTTGTTAATTCTACCCTGGATTTACTTAACATGATTGTGACTAGCAACCTTTACTACTTATGAATATAAGTTCATAACGATTAGGTGAAATTCCCTTATATCCTAGCATCAAATTCATGCATGTAAACTAAGTATGCATCCTTAATCAACACACAAGAACAAGTTCTTAATAAAGCAGATAAGTAAACCACATTCATAATTCATGAAATCATAACTGGAGTAAATCAAATCATAAGAAACATATGTCCATGGCTTCAAATTGCCCCCCCTAACTAATAGGGGTTTAGTTCCTCATGATAGCAATTAAACAAAGAAAACTGAATTGAAACATTAAAAACAAAGATAGACAACACCTAAGAACGCTCCAGCGATTCAATGCTTTGGAATGACATTCACGTCTCTAAGTGGCACCTTCTCCTTCCTTCCTTGAATAGTTGCGGCACGAAAGGGATTTTCTGGGTTTGGGGATGTGTTTGGTGAAGGATGGATGATGATGAATGGCGTAGGGGTTTGTGTAGAGAGGACTGGCGGATGAATGGGTGTGTGAAGGCAGAGAATGAATGGAAGGATTCAACTTTAAATGGTGCGGCATAGAATGCTATTTATAGGGGTTAAGGTGCGGCATAAAAGCTTTAGGAATCAGAGAAGAATTACACAACCTAAACCCATCAGGAATAGGCCATCTAGAAGGTAGGAAACCCCAAAAGACAAGGATTTCATGCGGCAGATATTTGTGTTTACCTAGCAGGAAATTTGGTCTTCTAGAAGAACTAAAACCACTTAGGAGAAGGGATAAGGGTGCGGCAAAGACTTAGGGTTTCTAGAAACCTAATTAAATGTCCCCCAATCAGAAAATAAACCCTCATTGTACCAGGAATTGAGTTTAGAAAAGGATTAGGAGAGGATAAGGTTAGTTAAGATAGGATAAGGATTGGATAAGATAAGATAAGATAAGGTTGTTTGGATAATGTTTTGGATAATTCTCCTTCTTTTGAGCTGATTCCTTATCTTCAATGATTTGAATTTATTTCTCCAACCTTGAAACATATTCCTAACTCCATTTGGACTCCAAATTCGTCCATCCTCATGCCCACTGCTTGTGCTATCCATTCCAAGCCCAGATTTGCTCTAAAATGCTCCATGATGCATCTTTTTGCCAACTTTGCTTCTTGGACCTAAAAACACACGAAAATGACTTTAAACACTATACTAAGCAACAAATAGCTAAGTAAATGCAAGAAAACACACTAACTAAGTAGCATAAATATGCTCCTATCAATTGAAACTAAAACAAGGGAAGAAAGAACTCAGGAAATCTCCAATGGTTGCAGGTTGTTGCGGCACAAGGTCCTCCTCCAATGGAAGCCACGGCAAAGCTCTCCTCCTCTCCTTCTTGCTGAAAAGGGTGTTTCTGTGTATGGATGGTGATGGCTACGAATTATGGTGTGGTATAGGGGGTGGTAACCTGCAGCAAAGCCTCAAAATATGTATATATAGGCGTGGCAAACCTTAGGGAAATCAGGGTACGACTTGGACTTAGCAGAAATAAAGGATTAGAGCCCTAGGGTGCGGCACAAGGCTTAAATCCATCAGGAAAGGGGTTTAGCCCAATTAATTTCTGAAAAGGCTTTGCACAATCCAAATCCGCAAGGGAATAGGCTAATTAAATCAGAATCCAAAAGGAATAAGGGTAAGGAAGGTGCGGCACAATTGGAGGGAAGGGGATGGAGTGCAAGGCAAGGCAAATGCCTTCTAGAAAGGTTTGGGGCGCCAGATTTTTAGGACTTCTAGAAAGGAGTGTTGTGGCATGTTTCTAGATGGAAAAGACCTCCTAAAAAGAGGTTTTAGGCATCCTATTATGAAAAGGAGTCCCCCTTGCAACTGGAATTAAGATAGGATAAGATTAGGATAGGATAAGATAAGATAAGGTTAAGATAAGATAAGGTTGGTTTGGATAATGTTCCATGTTTGTAGCTGATTCCTTATCTTCTTTGACTTGAATTTTGTTCTCCAACTTTTAAACACATTCCTATCCTCATTTGAACTTCAAATTCGTCCATTCCTTGTGCTCCATATGCATGCAATCCATTTTAGCCCAGAATTGCTCCAAAATGCTCTAAAATGCACTTTCTTGCCAACTTTGCCAATTGGACCTACAAACACACGAAAATAGCTTAAAACACTATAATAAACATAAACTAACTAAGTAAATGCAAGGAAACAAGCTAACTAAGTCGCATAAATATGCTCCTATCAGGCGTTGAGCTTCCTATAATCGATACAAACCCTCCAACCTGTTGGATTCGAGTAGGCACAAGCTCCTCTTCGGCATTCTTTACCACAGTCACTCCAGATTTCTTTGGAACACATTGCACAGGTGAGACCCAACGACTATCGGAGATTGGATAGATCACTCCACAATCAAGGAACTTGCTTATCTCCTTCTTCACAACTTCCATCATTGGAGGGTTGAGTCGGCGTTGAGCCTCTCGAGATGTTTTAGACCCCTCCTCCAAAAGTATACGATGCATGGAAGTGGTAGGGCTGATTCCTTTGATGTCAGCCAATGTCCACCCAATGGCCGTCTTGTGCTCTTTTAGCACCCTCACCAACTTGTTCTCCTCTTGTGCCGTGAGTGTGCTTGAGATGATGACTGGCAACGTCTCATCTTCTCCCAAGAGAACATACTTCAAATGACTTGGCAATGGTTTGAGTTCAAGTGTAGGGGGCTGCTGATAGGAGCATATTTACATCACTTATTTAGCTTGTTTCCTTGCATTTACGTTGTTAGTTCCAAGTTATTTTAGTATTTTAAGCTATTTTCGTGTTTTTGTAGGTCTAATGTGCAAAGTATGCAAGAAAGTGCATTTTGGAGCTTTTTGGAGCAGTTTTGGGCATTGGATGGTTAGCACATGCTTGGAGCTAAAGGAATGGACGAAATTGAAGAATTGAAGATGTTAGGATTACTAATCAACGAAGGATTCCTAATCAAGGAAGGATTCCTAACAACAAAGAATTCCTAATCAACGAAGGATTCCTAATCAAAGGAGGATTCCTAGTTGAACAAGGATTCCTACTTGAAGTAGGAAAGTTAAGCCAAGGTTTCCTATTTTGGTTTGACCTTTCCTAATCCTAAATGTCCCTAAGTTCGAGCAACAATGAAGACCTCTTATGCATTTTAGGACACATATTGAACCTTCCTTGCACCTTCCTACCCTTTGCCGCACCTCCCTTGACTTTTCCTCTTCCTTGCCGTGCAAGGGAGAGTGCCTTTCCTATTTTTTGTCATGAAAACACCTTCCCCTTTAGTACCTAGCCTTGCTGCACAAGGGGAGGCCTCTCTTTCCTATTTTCTGACCTTTAAACACATTCCTTTTTTCTCCTACACAATTCTGCCGAATTTCACATTCCTATTTCTCTTTGATTTTCTGATTCTTTCTTACCTATTAAATTGTGGAGCCAAAATAGCTAAGTATTGAACCTTTCCTATTATTTTCTGAGTACCCTAGCCCTTTAAATAAAGCTTGTTGCACCATTTAAATCTCTCTGGACTGATTCTCTGCATCCATTCCATCCACCTATCTACCTATCCATCCTCTACCACCCATCACCACCCATTCTACACACCTTAACCCTTTGTGCCGCAGCTCTACAAAGGAAGAAGGAGAGGATTAACTTGAAGCCGTGCCTAGCCATTCAAGACGTTGGATTGCTGGAACGTTTCTAGGTGTAATCTATCTTTGTTTTCAATGTTTAATTTAATTTCTCTTTGTTTTGCTGTGAACATGAGGAACTAAGCCTTTTTGGCTAGGGGGCTATTCAAAGCCATGAATATGCTTGCAATATGATTTGATTACATCCAGTTGTGATTCATAAGTTGTGAATTCAATTTACTTATCTGTTGAATTAAAACTGATTTGTGTGTGTTGATTGAGAGTGCACGCTTAATTTTCATGCATAAATCTGATGCTAGGATATATGGGAGTTTCACCTAATCGTTATGAACTTATATTCATAAGTAATGAAGGTTGCTAGTCACAATCGTGTTAAGTAAATTCCTGGCATAAGTATCATGCAATTCATAGTTACGAGTGCCTTGTCAATGTTTATGATTTTCAGAGAACTTAATGATCTTTGCTGTATCTCTATTATGCAATTCATGTAGGGAACTTGTGGAGAATGCTTTGGGTTGTTGTATGCAATCATCCAATTCAATAAAATTAGGAAAATCTGAGGGTTAATTAGTGCAATTCACGGTTAATCTGGGGCGTTGAGAATTCATGGTTTATTGAAAAGCAACTGGAAATCGTTTTGTTTGCAAGTATGTCATGTGTGGAGAAGAACCTCCTAGCTAGCCCATCATCCATCCAATTCACCAATTTCGTGCAAATCTGTTTAGTTTTAGTTTCTGTTATGTTTCTAGCTTAATTTCGTCCAAAATCCAATCCCCCTTTAATTAAGTGTGTTAGATTAGTTAGAAGTGTGTTTAAATCTGTCTAAATTAGTGTGTTGAGTCTTACTAGTCTGGAATTCGTCCAAATCAGTTCCTAGTGTCTGTTTTGAGTCTTTTTGGTTGTTTTAAGCTGTTTTGAGTCTTTTAAGTTTGTTTTGAGTCTTGTGAGTCTTGTTAAGTGTTTTTAACTTTGTTTTTATGTTTTTGAGTCAGTTTAGAGGTTTTAGCAAACCCTCCTAATCCCCGGTTTAGAACGATCCCTACTTGCATCTATACTATAATTGTCAACAAGAGGGTTTAATTTGTGTGCTGTTTTACATCGCATCAGTTGCATAACTGATGGAAGTAACTTGTTAGCCGAAACTGAAATTGAAATTGGGTCCAGAAACTTACCAGATTGTGGTGGCAATGATTCGAGGGCAGCCACCATCTCAATTACATCATCACTAGGGGGCACGGCAAGGGAAAATTCATGCATGCCGTGGGGTTGCATGGTTTCTGCTCCATTGTTTTGAATGTCCATTCCTTGTGCAATGACCAATTCAAGTGCATCTTCCTTCAATTGTTCAAACTGGTCCTGCGCCAAAGAGTCAATTACATCAATAGAGAAACATGAGTGATCCTCACTAGGATACTTGATAGAATTTGAAAGATTGAAATTAATAACTTCCCCATCAAATTCCATTGTCAATGTTCCATTAAACACATCAATCTTAGTACGGGCAATGAAGGAGAATGGTCTGACTCGTCCATTTCAAGCACGTAGAAGTCCGCTGGAAAGATTAAATGATTGACCTGCACTAAAACATCTTTCAAAACTCCCTTTGGATAGGCATTAGATCGATCGGCCAATTGTATAATCACACCATCATTTTTCAACTCGCCTAACCCCATAGATGCATAAATTGAATATGGCATGACATTTATAGATGCACCTAAGTCTAACATGGCAGATTCAAAACGAGTATTGCCAATAACACAAGGAATTGTAAAACTACCGGGATCCTTGCATTTTGGGGGCAGTTTGCTGATGTGAAATTAAATTGCACTCAAATTTAAACCCTATCAATGTAGTATGTGTAAGTAGGGATCGTTCTAGCCGGGGATTAGAAGGGATGCTAATCTACACTAATTAAACTTTAAAACACTAAACTAGACTTACAAGACTCAAAACAAACTTAAAAGACTCAAAACAGCTTAAAACAACCAAATAGACTCAAAACAGACACTAGGGAGTTATTTGAACGAATTCTAACTTTAACTTGACTCAAAATGCTGAAAGACACAAAATTAAACAGATTCTAACTAAGTTGACACAAGAAAATAAAGGGGATTGGGTTTTTGACGAATTTAAAGTAAAAACAAACTGATTAAGACACTAAACAAAGATTGGTACGAATTTGGGTGAATTAAAGGGTGAATGGCTAGATAGAGGATCCTTCTCCACACATGACATAAATGCAACACAAATCGATTTCCAGTTATTCTTTCTATAAACCATGAATGACAATGCCCCAAATTAACTGTGACTGCACGCATTAACCTTCAGATTTTCCTAAGTTCATTGAATTTGGACGTAGCGCCGCAAACCAAATTATTCTTATCAAGTTCCCTATATGACTGCATACTAGAGATACATATCAAAGATCATTAAGCTTTGTGAAAATCATAAGCATTGACATGACATTTGTGACTATGACTGCATGACACTCTTGCCAGGAATTTACTTAACGCGATCGTGACTAGCAACCTCCACTACTTGTAAATATAAGTTTGTAACTATTAGGTGAAACTCCCTTATATTTTAGCATCAATGAGTGTGTGGTGGATGGATGTAGGTGAGTTATGGTAGAGGGTGGTGGTTTGAATGGTGCAGCAAAATAGTGTATTTATAGGGCTAGGGATTACTTGGCCTAGGTTGTCAAGGAAAAGGATTTAGGACTCCAAACCAACAAGGAAAAGGCCATCTAGAAAGGTTGGGGCGTCAGATTTTTAGGGCTTCTAGAAAGGAGTGTTGTGGCTTGTTTCTAGAACAAAAAGGCCTCCTAAAAAAACAGGTTTTAGGCACCCTAATATGAAAAGGAGTCCCCCTTGCAACTGGAATTAAGGTAGGATAAGATTAGGATAGGATAAGATAAGATAAGGTAAGATAAGGTTAGATAAGATAAGGTTGGATAAGATAAGGTTTTGGATAATTCTCCTTCTTTGTAGCTGATTCCTTATCTTCTTTGACTAGGATTTATTTCTTCAACTCTTTTGCACATTCCTAGCCTCTCGTGAACTTCAAATTCGTCCATCCATCTTGCTCCAATCTTGTGATATCCGTTCCAAGCCCAAAACTGCTCTAAAATGCTCCAAATTGCATCTTTTTGCCTACTTTGCTTCTTGGACCTATAAACACACGAAAATGACTTAAGACACTATAATAAGTAGAAACTAACTAAGAAAATGCAAGGAAACAAGCTAACAAATTCACATAAATATGCTCCTATCAAATTCCCCCACACTTAGCTTTTGCTAGTCCTCGAGCAAAACAAAAAAACAAAACATAACCTAAACCCTCCAAGATTTGCCTCAGGGATTTCCAATGGTACATAACATGTTAAAAATCATTACTTCCATATATTTTAGTTATCCCTACCCTTGAGCACATACTTAATCACAGTTACTACTCACTAGCTCGCATTTAATCAAAACAACTTTTTGAATGTAGTAACATGCCTTAGAGAATCCCTCAATTGCTCACAAGATATACACTCTATTTTCACACAGATTTTCTGACTACACTCCCTACACTAGGTATATGTGAGAAGATTGATGTAAACATGAAAACTAGCACTCACATATGTCCTAACAAAGAAGGCATTTTCTGGAGTTATTAAGCATGTATAGATATATGCTCTCATGAATGGAATGCCACTACTTAAACGCGAGAACCAGGGATTTCATATGCTCATACCAATCCCAAACTCCACATATTGAAACACATAACAATCAAGATAGAAGTTTAAGGGTTGTAACGGGGCTAAGGGTAATGGCTAACAAAGAAAGGTAAGAGATAAACAAAGGTTCTTAAAGAAATAGTAAGCAAAATAATGAAATTGACACTTAGAATATACTTTTGAAAGCAGAAATCAACTTTAAACACATAGGGAATAATTCACACATTCTAGGGTCAGATTTTTGATGTTTTGGACCCTTTCTTCAACAAACAATACTTGTGAGCTCATCCTCACTTATTTTTCAACTCTTTTTCTTTCTTTTTCACACACTTTTTCTTTTCTTCTTCTTTTTCTACGAATTTTTTTCCTTTTTTTTTTTTCTTTTCACCCAAACCACTAAAAACCTTCCCCCACACTTATTTTTCTGCAAATTGTTGATCAAAAGGAATTCCCTCTAAGTCATGCTTCACTATCCTTTAAGAACAAGGGTATGGATAGTCCTATATACTAGGCTAGGTAAGGATAATGCAGCTACCAAAGAAAATAGGCTAAATAAGGCTCAAAGGGGTTAAACCTACAATACATATGCTAAGGGTTAAGGCTTTTTGGCTTTGGTTTTAACTAAACAACTTTATCTTGTTATGTTATGCTAATCAATTTCATGCTTTGAATGAAACGGGCATGAGTTCTAGTATTTGGAACTATAATGATGAAAACGCATTCTAAGTAGCAACCAAGCAAAGAATGATGAGATCATGCAACGACTTTAGAAAACAAGAATGCACAGATTAATAACTCTCCAAATAAACGTTTAGGCTCAAGTCTCTCAGGGTTGTAGCGTTATGATAGGAGCATATTTACATCGCTTAGTTAGCTTGTTTCCTTGCATTTAGGTTGTTAGTTCTTAGTTATTTTAATCTTTAAAGCCATTTTCGTGTGTTTTTAGGTTCTAAGGGCTAAAGGAGCAAGAAAGTGCATTTTGGTGCCTTTTGGAGCAGTTTTGGGCTTGAAAGGGATTGCACATGCTTGGAGCTAAGTGGATGGACGAAATTGAAGATCAAATGAGCTTAGGATCAAATGAAGAATGAAGAGTTCAAAATTGGAAGCCAAGGTTTCTAAAGTTGGAAGTTTCTATTTGTGAAGATTTCCATTTGTGCAAGTTTCCATTTGTGGAGGTTTCCAATTTTGGGGTTTCCAAAACATGTAGGTTGCCTAATTACTCATTCTAGAAGCCCAAAACCGTGCCTAATACATTCCCCTTTTGTTTTAATCCTTGCTGCACAAGGGACAGGTTTTCTTGCCTATTTTCTGCCCAAAAATACTTCCCCTTTCTCTTACAAATCAATGCCACACCTTCTTTCCCTTTCTCTCTTAATTTCTGACCTTTAAAACACATTCCTTTTCTCTCCTACATATTCTGCCGAATTTCACTTTCTTATTCTCTTTGATTTTCTGATTCTTTCTTACCTATTAAATTGTGGAACCAAAATAGCTAAGTATTGAACCTTTCTTATTATTTTCTGATTGCCTTTCAACCCTAGCCCTATAAATAAAGCCATCCGCACCATTTAGTCTCTCTCCCTCTCTGAACAGATTCTCTACACACTTTCTGACGAAAATCCCCCTTCCATCCACATATCTACCTATCCATCCTCTACCACCCATCACCACCCATTCTACACACCTTAGCTCCTTGTGCCGCAGCTTTACAAAAGGAAGAAGGAGAGGATTAACTTGAAGCCGTGCCTAGCCATTCAAGATGTTGGATTGCTGGAACGTTTCTAGGTGTAATCTATCTTTGTTTTCAATGTTTAATCTAATTTCTCTTTGTTTTGCTGTGAACATGAGGAGCTAAACCCTTTTGGCTAGGGGAAGATTCAAAGCCATGAACATACTTGCAATATGAATTGATTACCTTCAGTTGTGATTTTGATAGGAGCATATTTATGCACCTTAGTTAGCTTGTTCTTGTGCAGTTATGTTGCTTTTCCTTAGTTAAAGTAGTCTTTTAAGCTAGTTTGATGTATTTTCAGGTTCTAAGGGCAAAGTGTGCAAAATGATGCATTTCGGAGCCTTTTGGAGTAGTTTTGGGCGTGGAATGGATATCATAAGATTGGAGCAAGATGGATGGACGAATTTAAGTTCAAAAGAGGCTAGGAATGTGCAAAAGAGTTGGAGAAATAAATTCAAGTCAAAGAAGATAAGGAATCAGCTACAAAGAAGGAGAATTATCCAAAGCATTATCCAAAACTACCTTATCTTATCCTTATCTTATCCAAACCTTATCTCATCTTATCTTACCATGCCTTATCTTATCCTATCCTAATCCTTTCCTAACTTAATTCCTACTGTAAAAGGGTTTTAATTTCAGTTTAGGAGACATAGAAAATCTGATTTCCTTGCCTTGAAAGGCTTTCTAGAAGCCTTATCCCTCCTTATCTAAACCTGCCGCACCTTAGGCCTTTTCCCATTAAAAATCTGATTGTTTTAAACCTATTTCCGGATGGATTTGGATTTCTAGAAGTCCTAATCTGATTTACCTAGGGTTTTTGGTGCCTGTATATATATTTCTACACCCTTCGCCGCAGGTACCATCCTCCATATACATCCATTCATCCATCCACACAACCATTCTCGCCAAAAACCCTTCCCCACTCTCTGCCGCACCTATCCTTCACCATTCTCCATAATTTCTGACCTAATCCACTCCTTGCCGCACCATACATCCATCCTAGCCAATAACCCAGCCTTCTACACCATTCATAACCCCAAAAACTCATCACCAACCCTTGTGCCGCAGCAAAGAAGAGGAGAAGAAGCCTTGGACGTGCATGCCATTCAAGTTTGAATTGCTGGAAGTTTTAGGTGTTTCCTTTCCTTTGATTTCAATGTTTAAATTCAATACTCTTTGTTTTGTACGTATGAGGAACTAAACCCCCCTTGGCTAGGGGGGGATTCGAAACCATGTTTATGCTTGCTATATGACTTGATTACCTCTAATTGCGTTTCATAAATTGTGAATTCAATTTACTTATCTGTTCATATTAAAACTGATTTGTGTGTGTTGATTGAGGTGGCCAACTTAGTTTGCATGCATAAATCTAATGCTAGGATTTAAGGAAGTTTCACCTAATCGTTACAGAATTATATTCACAAGTAGTAAAGGTTGATGATCTCAATTGTGTTAAGTAAATTCTTGGCATAAGTATCATGTGCTTTCATAGTTACAAGTGCCTCGTCAATACTTATGATTTCCATTGAACGTAATGATCTTTGATTGTATCTCTAGTATGCGCTTTCATATAGAGAACTCTTGAAGAATAATTTGATTGTGATGCGCATTTTCCGTCCAATTCATTGACATAATGGAAATCTGAAAGTTAATTTAAGCGGACCTAATTAACTTGGAGTGTTGAGAATTCGTGGTTTATTGAATTGCAATTAGAAATCGTTTTGTATGCAAGTGTGACATGTGTGGAGAGGAACCCCTTAGCTAGCCTTCCATCCATTCACTTTAACCAATTTCGTTTTACAATCTGTTTTGTTTTACAAAGTTTTTGTTTTGTTTTCAAATTCGTCAAAACCAATTCCCCCTTTATTTTGAAGTGTCAAATTAGTTAGAAAGTGATTTAAGTTTGTGTTTTTAAGTGTCTTGAGTCCAGTTATAACATATTTTCGTCCAAATTCTTCCTTAGTGCTCAAAACTGCCCAGAAAGTGGTTTTAAGGCAGTTTTGAGTGTTTGTTTGCTGTTTTGAGTCTTTTGGTTTGTTTTAGTGTATTAAAGTATAGTTTTGCATTCTTTGAGTCTAATTTAGTGTTTTAACTTTGTTTTAAGTTTTTGAGTCAGTTTTCAAGTGATTTAGCAATCCCTCCTAATCCCCGGCCTAGAACGATCCCTACTTACATACTTTGCTACAATTGATAAAAAGAGGGTTTAATTTGTGTGCTTATATATTTCGCATCAAATTTTTGGCGCCATTGCCGGGGATTAGCAACTTTGCTAATCCCTTGGATTGTTATTTTCGTTTGGTTTAGTTGCCTAGTCTTCTGATTTTGTTTTGTTTTCTTTATTGTAGGTACTAGTGTATGACTCGAAATTCTCAACCCATTCACGCACATATTTTGGATTTTAACGACGATTTTGAGCGAGATTTGAGAAGGAAGAGGAAGCAACCAGAACCTGATCTACTTAGTTCAAGTTCTAATTCTGAATCTGAAGTTGAAATTGAAGAGGATTTGGAAGAGGAGCAAGACATGGCTGCAAATAATCGAACGATCAAAGAACTTTCAGCCTCGGGATTAGACAATGCAACCCCTTTATGCATTCAATATCCTAGGGCAGCCGAGGGCAAAACTGATGAATTCGAATTGAAGTCTAGCTTGTTGCACCACATTCCCAAATTCCACAGGTTGTCCATGGAAGATCCAAACAAGCACTTGAAGGAATTTGAAGTGGTTTGTTCAAGCATGACCCCTGTTAATGTCGATGGAAGTATATTGAAGATGAAAGCCTTTCCATTCTCTCTTTTTGAAAAGGCTAAGGATTGGCTCTACGAACTAGCACCTGGAACCGTCACTTCTTGGGAAAGCATGAAGCGCGCATTCTTAGAGAAATTTTTCCCAACTTCAAGAGTCATTCTCTTGAGGAAAAGGATTAGTGGCATTCAACAACAACAAGGGGAGTCCTTTCCAACATACTATGAGCGTTTCAAGGCGCTTGTTGCTTCTTGTCCACAACACCAAATGAAAGAAGAGCTTCTCCTTCAATATTTCTATGAAGGACTTCTTCCAATTGAGAGACAAATGCTCGATGCTTCAGCGGGAGGAGCTTTGGTTGACAAAACTCCAGTGGCTGCCAAGACTCTAATTGCAAATCGAGCCTTGAATGCGCAACAATATGAAGGAGTTGGACAGAGAGACACCCCACGGCAAGGAGTGAATGAGGTAAGTTCTGTGTCCGACATTCAATCCCAATTAGCTAACCTTACTTCTATTGTTTCTCAGATGGCCGAGGGAATGAAGATACATGGAACCAAAGTGCAAAGTCCGGCCATATGTGGAGTGTGTTCTATGCAGGGACATCACAACGATCAATGCCCTCAATTGATTGAGAATGGAGGGTGGGAGACACTCAATGCCGTGGGTTTTGGGAATCAATACCAAAACCGTGGTGACCCCTTTTCCAATACTTACAATCCCGGTTGGCATGATCATCCAAATTTCAAATGGCGAGAACCCCAACAAGGCCAACAACAAAGCGGATTTAGGCAACAACCCCCGGGTTTCTATCAAAAGCCGTTGGCACCAACACAAGCCCAAGCACAACCTGCCCAAAACAAATCAGGTTCTTCAATTGATAATGATCAGATTTTTCAATTACTAACTTCTATGGCGCAGGGTATGCAAACTAGCGACAAGAAGGTGGATGAGTTGGAGAAGCAAGTGGGGCAAATTGCCTAGTTCATGGGGCAATTCAGAGAACAAGGCAGATTGCCTAGTTCAACCGTTGTTAATCCTAAAGGAGGATTTGAAACCGCCAATGCAATCACGTTGAGAAGTGGCAAACAGGTTGGAGCCGACCCACAGCCATCCAAATCAAGTCAAAAGGAGGATGAAAAGTTGCTGATTGAGGAGGAAGAGCAAGTGAAACCCACGGCAAGAAAAGAGACACCATTGCCGCAGCCTCCTAAGCACCCTATGCCATCCGCTTTAACTAAGGTAGGTCGAAATTGGATTCCTTCTAATGTTATTCCATCAACTGTGCCTTTTCCTAGCAGATTCATGCAATCAAAGAAGGAAGAGGATGAAAAAGACGTTCTGGAGACGTTTAGGAAGGTGCATATCAATATCCCGCTCCTTGATGCAATAAAGCAAATTCCGAAGTATGCTAAGTTGTTGAAGAAGCTTTGCACAACCAAGAAACGACTTCAAGAGAAAGAAGTGGTGCATGTGAGTGAAAATGTCTCAGCCATCTTGCAACGTAAACTGCCCCTTAAGTGCAAAGATCCGGGTAGTTTTACAATTCCTTGTGTTATTGGCAATACTCGGTTTGAACATGCCATGTTAGACTTAGGTGCATCAATTAATGTTATGTCATATTCTATTTATGCATCTATGAATCTAGGAGAGCTTAAAAAGGATGGTGTTATTATCCAATTAGCCGATCGATCTAATGCATACCCAAAAGGAGTTTTGGAAGATGTTTTGGTGCAGGTAGACCACTTGATTTTTCCTGCAGATTTCTATGTGCTTGACATGGAGGATTCAGCCCACTCTTCAACATTGCCAATCTTACTTGGACGACCTTTCATGAAAACAGCTCAAACCAAGATTGACGTGGCCAAAGGAGCAGTAACTATGAAGTTAGGTGGTGATATGATTAATTTTAATATTTCTGAATCTATTGAGAATACTAATCGTGTTCGCTCTTGTTTTGTCATTGATAAAATAAAAAATAAAGGGCAGGAACGTTCAGTATCATTCAAGAAAGATGCATTTCGAACCACCAACGAAGAGGGAATTGGATTGAAGCACAAGGACTGCACGGCCACAACCCTCAAACCCCCAAATCTGGGCGAGAGCATCCCACATGCATTTGTTGATAGTGCTGCCACTTCATTGCAGTACATTGGTAAGCCACCTATTCCAATTTCGATTCCCATTTCAACTAATAGGTTGTTACCTTGTATGGTGCAGAATCCCAATCGAATCCAAGCTGGTGGGCATGATTACATGGACTTTAGAATGCTCAACACCCCAATCAGGAAGGATTACTATCCCCTTCCATTCATATATCCAATGAACGAGCTGTTTAAGGAGCATGTGGTGGAAGAACTACCTCTGCATGCCGTGGGTACCAATCTGGAATGAATGGGCGTTTCGTCCGGCTGTACGACGTTAAAGCAAGCGCTACTTGGGAGGCAACCCATGCATTCAACAAAGGAAGACCTAGGGAGCACTCCAATTCCAGATTTGCGTTCCTAAACCCTTCTCTTTGTTGTTGTTTTCGTTTCTGCCTTGTTTATTGTTTCATTGCTGTTTTGTTTGTTTGTTGTTTATTTGTGTTAGTTTATGCTTGAAACATTGAGGACAATGTTTGATTTAAGTGTGGGGGGGTAACCAAAATGTTTTGATGCAAATTCGTAGGGTTTTATCACCCATAACTTCTAATGTTGTTCCTTGCTGTTTTTAAGTGTTTTTAAGCTGTTTTGGTGTGTTTTAGTGTGTTTTGACTCAAAAATCCGAAAATCCCATAAAAATTTGAAAACTTGTTTTAAAAAACCCAAAAAAGAGTTGTTTTTGTGTGTTTGTTTGTGTCTTAGGGTACCTTCCAACACAATGATGAGGATTCGGTTTGTAATTGCATGACTGTTAAAGAGAGTTGTAAACATGGATGAAAGTTGGTTTATGCTTGGTTGTGGTTATAACTTATGAATTCACATGCAATCATAATGGAAAAATCAGTTTTTGTAACATGCTTGAAGGAAGGAACTCAAACTAAGGCTACAACCTTGTGAGACTTGAGCCTAAACGTTTATTTGGAGAGTTAATAATCTGTGCATTGTTGTTTTCGAAAGTCGTTGCATGATCTCATTATTCTTTGCTAGGTTGCTTGATGTGAGAATTACTTGACACACAAATTAAACCCTCTTCTTGACAGTTGTAGTATATGTATAAGTAGGGATCGTTCTGGACCGGGGATTAGGAGGGATTGCTAAACACTTGAATCTGACTCAAAAACGTAAAAACAAAGTTTAAAACACTAAACTAGACTCAAAGAATGCAAGACTAAATTCTAAAACACTAAAACAACTCAAAAGACTCAAAACAGCACAAAAACACTCAAAACTGCCTAAAAACACAAACTGGGCAGTTTTGAACTCTAAACACTACTTTGGACGAAAATAGATTTTAACTTGACTCAAGACACTTAAAAACACAAATCAAAACAGATTTTAACTATTCTAACACTTCAAAATAAAGGGGGATTTGTTTTTGAACGAATTTAAACTTAAACAAACAAAATTGTAAAGACAACTTAAAAAGGCACGAAATTGGTGATTTGAATGGGTGAGTGGCTAGTTAGAGGGTTCTTCTCCACACATAAACATATGCATACAACTTGATTCCCAGTTACTCTTTCGATAAACCATGAATGACAATGTTCCGAATTAATTGTATTGAACTAATTAATTCCCAGATTTCCCTAAGTTCATTGAATTGAATGGATAACGCATCACAACCAAATTATTCTTATCAAGTTCCCTAACTATGGAATACGCATGATAGAGATACATATCAAAGATCATTAAGTTCCATGGAAATCATGAACATTGACAAGGCATTCATAACTATGGAAGACGCATGTTAATCCAGCCTAGGGTTTACTTAACATGATTGTGACTAGCAACCTTTACTACTTGTGAATATAAGTTCATAACGATTAGGTGAAATTCCCTTATATTCTAGCATTAAATTCATGCATGTAAACTAAGTATGCATCCTTAATCAACACACAAGAACAAGTTCTTAATAAAACAGTTAAGCAAACCACATTCACAATTTATGAAATCATAACTGGAGTGAATCAAATCATAAGAAACATATATTCATGGCTTCAAATTCCCCCTCTAACTAATAGGGGTTTAGTTCCTCATGACAGCAATTAAACAAAGAATACTGAATTGAAACATTAAAAACAAAGATAGACAACACCTAAGAACGCTCCAGCAGTAGTCACGACTTAGAGTGGCACCTTCTCCTTCTTTGAATAGCTGCGGCACAAGAGGGGTTTTCTGGGTTTGTGTGGATGATATGGCACGGCAGGGGGTAGAGGATGATTTCTGGCGTGATTAGTTGTGTATGGGGGGTGGTGTGCACGGCAAAGGATTGATTTGTATATATATATAGGCACCAAAACCCTAGGTGAATCAGATTGGGACTTCTAGAAAGCCAAATCCATTCAGAAATAGGCTCAAAACAATCAGATTTCCAATGGGAAAGGGCCTAAGGTGCGGCACAATAGGATAAGGTGGGATAAGGCTTCTAGAAAGCCTTGCAAGGCAAGGAAATCAAGTTTTCTGAAAAGCTAGGTGCGGCAAGGCTTAGAGTTTCTAGAAACTCAATTTAAATGTCCCCCAATCAGAAAATAAACCCTCATTGTACCAGGAATTGAATTAGAAAAGGATTAGGATAGGATAAGGTTTGTTAAGATAAGATAAGGATTGGATAAGATAAGATAAGATAAGGTTGTTTTGATAATGTTTTGGATAATCCTCCTTCTTTTGAGCTGATTCCTTATCTTCAATGTTTTGAATTTATTTCTCCAACCTTGAAACATATTCCCAACTCCATTTAAACTCCAAATTCGTCCATCTTCATGCCCATTGCTTGTGCTATCCCTTCCAAGCCCAGATTTGCTCTAAAATGCTCCAAAATGCATCTTTTTGCCAACTTTGCTTCTTGGACCTAAAAACACACGAAAATGACTTTAAACACTATACTAAGCAACAAATAGCTAAGCAAATGGAAGGAAACACACTAACTAAGTAGCATAAATATGCTCCTATCAAATTCCCCCACACTTAGCTTTTGCTAGTCCTCAAGCAAAACAAAACAAACAAAACATAACCTAAACCTTCCAACGTTCACCTCAGGGATCTTCAATGATACATAACATGCCAAAGATCATTACTCCCACAGATTTTAGTTATCCCTACCCTTGAGCACATACTTAATCAAAGTTACCACACATTAGCTCGCATTTAATCAATTAAAACAACATTTTGAATGTAGTAACATGCCTTAGAGAATCCCTCAATTCCTTACTAGATATGCACTCAATCACACAGATTTTCTGACTACACTCCCTACACTAGTTATATGTGAGAAGATTGATGTAAATATGAAAACTAATACTCACATATATGTATATGACAAAGAAAGCAATTTCTGGAATGCATGTATGGATATGATCTCATGAATGGAATGCTACTACTTAGATGCGAGAACCAGTGACACCATATGCTCATACCAATCCCAAACTCCACATATTGAAACACACAACACTCAAGATTGAAGTATAGGGTTATAACGGGGCTAGGGGGTATTGGCTAACAAAGAAAGGTAAGGAAAACAAACGTTCTTAAAGCAATAGCAAGCAAAGCAATGAATATGACACTTAGAACTCCCTTTCTTGAATGCAGCCGTACACTTTGAACACAAAGGGACAGAAAACACATATTTTTAGGGCCAATTTCAACTTTTTGGACCCCTTCTTCAACAATCAACACTTGTGAGCTTATTCTCACTTATTTTGAACACTTTTCATACTTTTTCACAACTTTTCTTCTTCTTTTCTTTTTCACACGAATTTTCCTCTTTTTTTTTTTTTTTCTTTCTTTTTCTTTTTTTTCTTCTTCTACCCGTGCCCTCTTTATACTTTGTTGGCACACAATCAGACACATATATCCCTTCCCCCACACTTGTTTGCTGCCCAAATAACGAACAAAGGGAATTCATTCTTAGGTCATGCTTAGCTACGCCTTAAGAACAAGGGTAAGGATGGTCCTAATCTAGGCTAGGTAAAGATAATGTGGGTAAACAAAGAACATAGGCTAAACAAGGCTCAAAAGGGTTAAACCTACAATACATATGCAAAGGGTTAGGCTTTTTGGCTCTGGTTTTAAACTAAACAACTTCATCTTGAATATGTGTTATGCTAATCAATTTCATGCTTTGAATGAAACGGGTATGAGTTCTAGTATTTGGAACTAAATGATGAAACGCCTTCTAAGTAGCAACCAAGCAAAGAATAATGAGATCATGCAACGACTTTAGAAAACAAAGAATGCACAGATTTTTAACTCTCCAAAGAACGTTAAAGGCTCAAGTCTCTCAGGGTTGTAGCGTTAGTTTGAGTTACTTCCTTCAAGCATGTTACAAAAACTGATTTTATCCTTTTTGTGATTACATGTGAATTCATGAATGTCAACTATAACCAAGCATAAACCAAAGAGCAATTCAAACTTTCATCCATGTTTATAACTTTCTTTAACAGTTATGCAATTAAAAACCAAATCCTCATCATTGTGTTGGAAGGTACCCTAAGACACAAACAAACACACAAAAACAACTCTTTTTGGGTTTTTCAAAACAATTTGTCAAATTTTTATGGTATTTTCGGATTTTCTTGTCCAAACACACTAAAAGACTCCAAAACAGCTTAAAAACACTTAAAAACACTGAAAACAACATTCAAAGTGATAGGTGATAAAAACCCACGAATTTCATGCAAAAAAAACACTTTGTTACCCCCCCACACTTAAACCAAACATTGTCCTCAATGTTTCAAACATATACTCACAGAAAGCAAACAGCAATCAACACAACTAACTAACATAACAAGATGGCAAAGGAAAAGCAATAAAGAGTAGGGTTTAGAAACGCAAATCTGGTTGTGGAGCCGGAGAGTTCCTAGGTCGTCTTTATGTGCATGGGTTGCCTCCCAAGAAGCGCTTGCTTTAACGTCTTCCAGCCGGACGAACCTTCCCTCTATTCTTCAATGGGGCCCACGGCATTAAGGGATATATCCTCCGTAATGTGCTCTTCAAAGTGCTCATAATATGGCTTCAATCGATGTCCATTCACTTTGAATTCTTGTTGCGTTTTTAAACTTTGAATTTGGACTGCACCATGAGGAAAAACATTAGTAACCACAAAAGGACCAATCCACTTAGAACGCAACTTACCTGGAAATAGACGAAGGCGAGAATTGAAAAGTAACACTTTCTGCCCTATAGAGAACAGCTTGCTACGAATCATCTTGTCATGGAATGCCTTTGTTTTCTCCTTGTAGATCCTTGCATTCTCATAAGCTTCATTCCTAATTTCTTCTAACTCATTCAATTGAAGCTTTCTATGAAGACCTGCGGCATCAATGTCCATGTTGAATGTTTTGACAGCCCAATGTGCACGATGTTCTACCTCGACGGGAAGATGACATGGTTTCCCATAGACTAGCCGAAATGGGGACATTCCAATTGGGGTTTTATAGGCAGTGCGATATGCCCACAGTGCATCATTCAAACGCAAACTCCAATCCTTCCGAGTTGGCCCTACAGTTTTCTCCAAAATCTGCTTGATTTCTCTATTTGAAACCTCGGCTTGCCCACTGGTTTGAGGGTGATAAGGTGTTGAAACCTTATGCGTGACATTATACTTCTTGAGCAGCGCCTCAATGGTTCGATTGCAAAAATGGGAACCCCCATCATTGATTAGGACTCTTGGCATTCCAAATCTAGCAAATATGTTAGTTCTAACAAAATCTGCAACCACTTTAGAATCATTAGTTCGGGTGGCTTTTGCTTCCACCCATTTCGACACATAATCCACAGCAAGCAAAATATAAAGGAAACCATGTGAGGAAGGAAAAGGACCCATGAAATCAATACCCCAAACATCAAAGATTTCAACACTAAATATGGGGTGTTGCGGCATTTGTTGTTTAGGACCTATATTGCCCGTTCTTTGACATCTATCACAAGTCATACAAAAAGTTCTAGCATCTCTAAAGATAGTAGGCCAATAAAATCCACATTCTAAAACTTTATGTGCTGTTCTTTGAGTACCAAAGTGACCTCCACATGCATAGGTGTGACAAAAAGTTAAAATTGAATTAAACTCAGAATCATGCACACACCTACGTAGAACCTGATCAGGGCAATATTTCCACAAGTATGGGTCATCCCAAACATAAGAACGTGCATCCTTTTTAAGTTTATCACTTTGGTGCTTGTTTAGCTCTCTTGGAATGTGTTTAGACACCAAATAATTTACTACATCAGCATACCATGGCTCACTTACCTTGATGGACAGCAGCTGCTCATCTGGGAATGTCTCTTGGATAGGCACGGCATCCTCCTCATGCACCATACGGCTCAAGTGATCAGCCACCACGTTTTCACTCCCCTTCTTGTCCCGAATTTCAATATCGAACTCTTGGAGAAGAAGCATCCAGCGAATGAGTCTTGGTTTGGCCTCTTTCTTGGTGAACAAATACTTCAAAGCTGCATGGTCAGTGTAAATAATAACTTTAGTACCAAGTAAATAAGAACGAAACTTATCTAAAGCAAACACAACAGCAAGAAGTTCTTTTTCAGTGGTAGAGTAATTCAATTGTGCATCATTCAAGGTCTGAGATGCATAATAGATGACATGGGGCTTCTTGTCCTTCCTTTGTCCCAAAACAGCTCCTAATGCATAATCCGAAGCATCACACATAAGCTCAAAAGGAAGGCTCCAATCTGGTGGGACTATGATGGGGGCCAAAGTTAGCATCTCTTTGAGGTGTTTGAATGCCTTCTCACATTCCTCGTTGAAGTCAAAAGCTACATCTTTCTGGAGGAGACGGCAAAGAAGGTTTGAAATCTTTGAAAAGTCCTTGATGAATCGCCTATAGAATCCTGCATGTCCAAGAAAAGAACGAACCTCTCTAACCGAAGTAGGAGAGGGTAAGTAGCGTACAAGATCTATTTTTGATTTATCAACCTCAATTCCTCTTTCTGAAATGATATGACCTAAAACTATGCCTTGTTTTACCATAAAGTGACATTTTTCCCAATTCAAAACAAGGTTAGTTTCAATGCAACGTTTTAGAATCAAAGTGAGATTATCTAAGCACCCATCAAACGAATCCCCAAAAACACTAAAATCATCCATGAATACCTCAATAATTTTCTCCACAAAATCTGAAAAGATACTTACCATGCATCTTTGAAAGGTGGCAGGTGCATTGCATAAACCGAATGGCATGCGACGATAGGCAAAGGTACCAAAGGGGCACGTGAAAGTGGTCTTTTCTTGGTCATCCGGAGCTATAACAATCTGATTATATCCAGAGTACCCATCAAGAAAACAATAAAAAGAATGACCGGCTAACCTTTCAAGCATTTGATCAATGAACGGCAAAGGGAAGTGGTCCTTCCTCGTGGTGGCGTTTAGCTTCCTATAGTCAATGCACACTCTCCAACCTGTTTGGATACGTGTGGGCACAAGTTCATTCTCGGCATTCTTCACCACAGTGACTCCGGATTTCTTTGGAACACATTGCACCGGTGAAACCCAACGGCTATCTGAGATTGGATAAATTACTCCACAATCAAGAAGCTTTATAATCTCCTTCTTCACAACTTCCATCATTGGAGGGTTGAGTCGGCGTTGAGCCTCTCGAGTTGGTTTAGCCCCCTCCTCTAGAAGTATGCGATGCATGCATGTTGTAGGGCTAATCCCCCTAATATCGGCCAATGTCCATCCAATGGCTGTTTTGTGCTCTTTCAACACCTGAATTAACTTTCCTTCCTCTGTTGCCGTGAGTGTGGAGGATACAATGACGGGCAATGTCTCGTTATCTCCCAAAAAGACGTACTTCAAATGATCCGGCAATGGTTTAAGCTCAAGTACGGGTGCCTGAATCACTGAGGGTAACAACTTGTTAGTAGAAATTGGAATTGAAATTGGTTTTGAAGGCTTACCATGGTGCTGAGGTAGTGACTCTAGGGCAGCCACCATCTCGGCCTCTTCTTCACTTATAGGCACGGCAATATTGGGTTTTTGCCCAATTCCTTGTGCAATTGTTGATTCAAGGGGGTCCCTATCCAAGGAATCAAGGTAATCCTGCGCCAATTCATCGAATATATCAATAGCAAAACAAGAATGATTTTCTTTAGGAAATTTAATAGTTTCAGCAAGATTGAAATCAATAACTTCCCCATCAAATTCCATTGTCAACGTCCCTTTGAACACATCGATCTTGGTGCGGGCTGTTTTCATGAAAGGTCTCCCAATGAGGATCGGCAATGGGGTAGAATGGGGTGTATCCTCCATGTCAAGCACATAAAAATCTGCTGGACAAATCAGATTTCCAACCTGCACCAAAACATCTTCCAAAACTCTTTTTGGATATGCATTAGAACGATCGGCTAATTGGATAATAACACCATCGTTTTTAAGTTCACCTAAGTTCATAGATGCATAAATAGAGTATGGCATGACATTAATTGAAGCTCCTAAGTCTAACATAGCATGTTCAAACTTAGTACTACCAATAACGCAAGGAATTGTAAAACTACCCGGATCTTTGCATTTAGGGGGTAATTTCCTTTGTAAAACAGCAGAGACATTCTCACTTACTTGAACCACTTCTTTGTTAGAAATCCTTCTCCTCGTTGTACAAAGCTCTTTCAAAAACTTAGCATACCTTGGGACTTGCTTTATTGCATCAAGGAGTGGGATATTGACTTGAACTTTCCGGAATGTCTCTAGAATGTCTTTTTCAGCATCCTCTTTCTTTGATTGCCGCAACCTGCCAGGAAAGGGCACAATTAGTGGAGTAGAGCTTGAAGAATTCATATTGGAACTTACCTTGATGGTTGAGGACGGTTTTGAAGTGGGGATTGGCTGCGGCAAGGATTGTGCATTCCTTGCCGTGGGTTTGGGTGCTTCATCCTCCTCCAATTGCAGCTTCTTGTCCTCTTCTTGACTTGATCTAGATGGTTGTGAATCAGTTCCAACCTGCTTACCACTTCTCAACGTGATTGCTTGGGCAGTTTCAAATCCTCCCTTAGGATTAACAATGGTTGAACTAGGCAATCTGCCTTGTTCTCGGAATTGGCCCATGAATTCAGCCATTTGACCCATTTGTTTCTTCAATTCATCCACCTCTTTAACTTGATTTTTTATGCTCTGCATGTCCTGCGTCAAAGAGGTTAGTGCTTGAAGAATTTTATCATTATTTAACGACGAACCTGAATTGGTTTGGGCCGAAGTTGGGTGAGGTTGTGGGGCTGCATACGGCCTTGGAAACATCCCAGGGGGCTGTCTAAATCCGCTTTGTGGCTGTGCTTGCTGAGAATCCCTCCACTTGAAGTCTGGATGATCTCTCCATCCCGGATTGTATGTGTTTGAGTAGGGGTCGTGTCTTTGTTGGGTTTGGCCTTGGAAACCCACGGCTTGGGCAGTTTCCCATCCCCCATTCTCAATCAATTGAGGGCATTGATCGTTGAGATGTCCCTGCATAGAACACACTCCACATATGGCCGGCCCTTGTGCTTTGTTTCCATCCACAACCTGTGACAAAAGAAGAGTGAGATTAGCCATTTGAGATTGTAATTCTGAAATTGCATTTACCTCATTCACTTGTTGTTGCCGTGGTCCTTCTCTCTGTCTAACTCCTTCGTATTGTTGCGCATTCAAGGCTCGATTTGCAATTAGAGTCTTGGCAGCCACGGGTGTTTTGTCAACCAAAGCTCCTCCCGCTGAAGCATCAAGCATTTGTCTCTCAATGGGGAGAAGTCCTTCATAGAAATATTGGAGGAGAAGCTCTTCCTTCATTTGGTGTTGTGGACAAGAAGCAACAAGCGCCTTGAAACGCTCATAATAGGCTGGAAACGATTCCCCTTGGTTTTGTTGAATGCCACTTATCTTTTTCCTCAAGAGAATGACTCTTGAAGTTGGGAAAAATTTCTCTAAGAATGCGCGCTTCATGCTTTCCCACGAAGTAACGGTTCCAGGTGCTAGTTCGTAGAGCCAATCCTTAGCCTTTTCCAAAAGAGAGAATGGAAAGGCTTTCATCTTCAATATACTCCCATCAACATTGACAGGGGTCATGCTTGAACAAACCACTTCAAATTCCTTCAAGTGCTTGTTTGGATCTTCCATGGACAACCCGTGGAATTTGGGGATGTGGTGCAACAAGCTAGACTTCAATTCAAACTCATCAGTTTTGCCTTGAGCCGCCCTAGGATATTGAATGCATAAAGGGGTCGCATTGTCCAATCCCGAGGCTGAAAGTTCTTTGATTGTTCGGTTATCTGCAGCCATGTCGTGCTCCTCTTCCAAATCCTCTTCAATTTCAACTTCAGATTCGGAATTAGAACTTGAACTAAGTAGATCAGGTTCTGGGTGCTTCCTTTTCCTTCTCAAATCTCGTTCAAAATCGTCGTTAAACTCCAAGATATGTGCGTGAACGGGTTGAGAACTTCGAGTCATACACTAGTACCTAAAACAAAGAAAACAAAACAAATCAGAAAACTAAGCAAAACAGAAACAAAAACAAGTTAAAATACACGGCAGAAACTAGGGAGATTAGCAAGTTTGCTAATCCCCGGCAACGGCGCCAAAATTTGATGTGAGAATTACTTGACACACAAATTAAACCCTCTTCTTGACAGTTGTAGTATATGTATAAGTAGGGATCGTTCTGGACCGGGGATTAGGAGGGATTGCTAAACACTTGAATCTGACTCAAAAACGTAAAAACAAAGTTTAAAACACTAAACTAGACTCAAAGAATGCAAGACTAAATTCTAAAACACTAAAACAACTCAAAAGACTCAAAACAGCACAAAAACACTCAAAACTGCCTAAAAACACAAACTGGGCAGTTTTGAACTCTAAACACTACTTTGGACGAAAATAGATTTTAACTTGACTCAAGACACTTAAAAACACAAATCAAAACAGATTTTAACTATTCTAACACTTCAAAATAAAGGGGGATTTGTTTTTGAACGAATTTAAACTTAAACAAACAAAATTGTAAAGACAACTTAAAAAGGCACGAAATTGGTGATTTGAATGGGTGAGTGGCTAGTTAGAGGGTTCTTCTCCACACATAAACATATGCATACAACTTGATTCCCAGTTACTCTTTCGATAAACCATGAATGACAATGTTCCGAATTAATTGTATTGAACTAATTAATTCCCAGATTTCCCTAAGTTCATTGAATTGAATGGATAACGCATCACAACCAAATTATTCTTATCAAGTTCCCTAACTATGGAATACGCATGATAGAGATACATATCAAAGATCATTAAGTTCCATGGAAATCATGAACATTGACAAGGCATTCATAACTATGGAAGACGCATGTTAATCCAGCCTAGGGTTTACTTAACATGATTGTGACTAGCAACCTTTACTACTTGTGAATATAAGTTCATAACGATTAGGTGAAATTCCCTTATATTCTAGCATTAAATTCATGCATGTAAACTAAGTATGCATCCTTAATCAACACACAAGAACAAGTTCTTAATAAAACAGTTAAGCAAACCACATTCACAATTTATGAAATCATAACTGGAGTGAATCAAATCATAAGAAACATATATTCATGGCTTCAAATTCCCCCTCTAACTAATAGGGGTTTAGTTCCTCATGACAGCAATTAAACAAAGAATACTGAATTGAAACATTAAAAACAAAGATAGACAACACCTAAGAACGCTCCAGCAGTAGTCACGACTTAGAGTGGCACCTTCTCCTTCTTTGAATAGCTGCGGCACAAGAGGGGTTTTCTGGGTTTGTGTGGATGATATGGCACGGCAGGGGGTAGAGGATGATTTCTGGCGTGATTAGTTGTGTATGGGGGGTGGTGTGCACGGCAAAGGATTGATTTGTATATATATATAGGCACCAAAACCCTAGGTGAATCAGATTGGGACTTCTAGAAAGCCAAATCCATTCAGAAATAGGCTCAAAACAATCAGATTTCCAATGGGAAAGGGCCTAAGGTGCGGCACAATAGGATAAGGTGGGATAAGGCTTCTAGAAAGCCTTGCAAGGCAAGGAAATCAAGTTTTCTGAAAAGCTAGGTGCGGCAAGGCTTAGAGTTTCTAGAAACTCAATTTAAATGTCCCCCAATCAGAAAATAAACCCTCATTGTACCAGGAATTGAATTAGAAAAGGATTAGGATAGGATAAGGTTTGTTAAGATAAGATAAGGATTGGATAAGATAAGATAAGATAAGGTTGTTTTGATAATGTTTTGGATAATCCTCCTTCTTTTGAGCTGATTCCTTATCTTCAATGTTTTGAATTTATTTCTCCAACCTTGAAACATATTCCCAACTCCATTTAAACTCCAAATTCGTCCATCTTCATGCCCATTGCTTGTGCTATCCCTTCCAAGCCCAGATTTGCTCTAAAATGCTCCAAAATGCATCTTTTTGCCAACTTTGCTTCTTGGACCTAAAAACACACGAAAATGACTTTAAACACTATACTAAGCAACAAATAGCTAAGCAAATGCAAGGAAACACACTAACTAAGTAGCATAAATATGCTCCTATCATTGCTACTTAGAAGGCGTTTGATCATTTAGTTCCAAATACTAGAACTCATGCCCAATGCATTCTAAGCATGTTATTGATTTGCATAACACATATTCAAGATGAAGTTGTGTAGTGACCACCATAGCCAAATTGCCGTATCTCCCTATTTCATTGTGTTTTGTAGGTTTTAACCCCGTTGAGCCTTGTTTAGCCTATGTTCTTTGTTAACCCACATTATCCTCACCTAGCCTAGATTAGGACCATCCATACCTTTGTTCTTGAAGCATAGTAATGCATGACTCAATATGAATTCCTTTTGATCATTGTTTGGCAGAAAACAAGTGTGGGGGAAGTGAGTTTTGTTGTGGGTGTGCCAAAGTCTTGAATGAGGCACAGCAAAGAAAAGAAAAAAAGAAAAAAAAGAGAAGAAGAAAAATTCGTGGAAAATAGAAAGAAAAAAAGAAAAAGTTGTGAAAAGAATGAAAAAAGAGTTGAAAAGATGTGAAAAAGAGTTCTCGAGTGTTGTTTGTTGAAGGAAGGGTCCAAAACTTTGAATCCGGCCCTATTTGTTGCTTGAATCTTCCCTTTGTGTTTAAAAGTTGATTTCTGCATGCTAAAGGGAGTTCTAAGTGTCATATTCATTACTTTGCTTGTTATTGCTTTAAGAACGTTTGTTTTTCCTATCCTTTCGTTGTTAGCCAATACCCCCAAGCCCCGTTACAACCCTTAACTTTAATCTTGAGTGTTGTGTGTTTCAATTTGTGGAGTTTGAATTTGGTTTGAGCATATGGTGTCACTGGTTCTCGCATCTAAGTAGTAGCGTTCCATTCATGACATCATATCTAAACATGTTATTAACTCCGGAAATTGCTTTTCTTGTTATACATATATGTGAGCGTTCGTTTTCATATTTTCATCAATCTTCTCACATATAACTAGTGTAGGGTGTGTAGTTAGAAAGTCTGAGTGAAAATTGAGTGCATATCTTGTAAGGAATTGAGGGAATTCTCTAAGGCATGTTACTACATTCAAAACATCGTTTTAATTGGTTATTTGTGAACTAGTAAGTAGTGACTATGATTAATGATAGGAGCATATTTATGCGACTTAGTTAGCTTGTTTTCATGCATTTACGTTGTTAGTTCTTAGTTAATTTTGTATTTTAAGCTATTTTCGTGTATTTGTAGGTTCAAAGTGTCAAGATGGCAAAAAGAGGCAATTTAGAGCATTCTAGAGCATTTTTGGGCCAAGATTGGGTAGTGCAAGCATGGAGGCAAGTTGATGGACGAAATTGAAGATATAAAGGCTTGAAATCAGCTAAGAAGATGGAAGAAAGAAATTGAAGATAAAGAAGATAAGGAATCAGCTCAAAAGAAGGAGAATTATCCAAAACAACCTTATCTTATCTTATCTTACCCAATCCTTATCTTATCTCACCTTATCTTATCCTAATCTTATCCTAACCTGTTTTCTTCAGTTTAGGGGACTTAAAACCTGATTTCTAGAAGTCCTATCCATTCCCCTACAAAAGTGGCGCCCCAAACTCTTCTAGAAACCCCAAAATCTGCCCAGAAACACATTCTTTCTAGAAGCCTAAAAATCTGGCGTCTCCTTCCCTTCTTGAATCCTTTTTCCTTGCCTTGCAAGGCATTCCCTGCCCTTATCCTATTGTGCCGCACCTTAGGCCCTTTCCCATTAGAAATCTGATTGTTTTGAGCCTATTTCTGGATGGATTTGGCTTTCTAGAAGTCCTAATCTGATTCATCTAGGGTTTTTGGTGCCTATATATATACTAATCAACCCTTTGCCGTACACACCACCCTCCATATACATCATTCACGCCAGAAATCACCCACCACTCTCTGCCGCCCCTTTCCTTCACCATTCTCCATAGTTTCTGACCTAATTCACCCCCTGCCGTGCCATATCATCCACACAAACCCAGAAAACCCCTCTTGTGCCGCAGCTATTCAAGGAAGGAAGGAGAAGGTGCCACTCTAAGTCGTGACTACTGCTGGAGCGTTCTTAGGTGTTGTCTATCCTTGTTTTCAATGTTTCAATTCAGTTTTCTTTGTTTAATTGCTATCATGAGGAACTAAGCCCCTATTAGTTAGAGGGGGAATTTGAAGCCATGAATATATGTTTCTTATGATTTGATTTACTCCAGTTATGATTTCATAAATTGTGAATGTGGTTTGCTTAACTGTTTTATTAAGAACTTGTTCTTGTGTGTTGATTAAGGATGCATACTTAGTTTACATGCATGAATTTGATGCTAGAATATAAGGGAATTTCACCTAATTGTTATGAACTTATATTCACAAGTAGTAAAGGTTGCTAGTCACAATCATGTTAAGTAAACCCTAGGCTGGATTAACATGCGTCTTCCATAGTTATGAATGCCTTGTCAATGTTCATGATTTCCATTGAACTTAATGATCTTTGTTGAATGTCTCTATCATGCGTATTCCATAGTTAGGGAGTTTGAGAAAGAATAATTTGGTTGTGATGCGTTATCCATTCAATTCAATGAATCTAGGGAAATCTGGGAATTGATTAGTTCAATACAATTAATTCGGAACATTGTCATTCATGGTTTATCGAAAGAGTAACTGGGAATCAAGTTGTATGCATATGTTTATGTGTGGATAAGGATCCTTCTAAGTAGCCATTCACCCATTTAAATCACCAATTTCGTACAAAACTAAGTCTAGTTTACAATTCTGTTTTGCTTAAGTTTAAATTCGTTCAAAACCAATCCCCTGATTTTAATTTGTGTTAAGATAGTCTAAATTCGTCAAATCTTGAGTCTCTTAGTCTTTTGAGTCAATTTGAGTCTTAATTTCGTTCAAATCAATCTTAGGTGTTAGTTTAGAGTCTAGATAACTTGTTTTGTGTGTTTTAGGTCTATTTAGCTTGTTTTGAGTCTTTAGAGTCCAGAAACTGTTTAATTGAATTCTATTTGCTGTTTTGAGTTATTTGAGTCAAGTTAGGTTGTTTAAAGGTGTCTAGAGTTAAAATTCGTCCAAATTCATCCCTAGTACTTGTTTTCATTGTTTTAAGTCCAGTTTAGTGTTTTAGAGTGTAATTTGTGTAGATTAGCATCCCTTCTAATCCCCGGCCTAAAACGATCCCTACTTTCATATACTACGTCGATAGGGTTTTAATTTGAGTGACAAGTAATTCTCACATCAATTAAGTATGTGCTTAAGCGTAAAGATGGCCAAAATCTATGGGAATGATGACTTTTAACATGTCATGTGCATTGGAAATCCCTGAGACAATTGTTGGAAGGTTTAGGTTGTGTTATACTTGTTTTGTTTCGTTTTGTTTACTTTGTTTCATTTTGTTTTGCTCGACGACTAGCAAAAGCTAAGTGTGGGGGAATTTGATAGGAGCATATTTATGCACCTTAGTTAGCTTGATCTCAATTGTGTTAAGTAAATTCTTGGCATAAGTATCATGCGCTTTCATAGTTACAAGTGCCTCGTCAATACTTATGATTTCCATTGAACGTAATGATCTTTGATTGTATCTCTAGTATGCGCTTTCATATAGAGAACTCTTGAAGAATAATTTGATTGTGATGCGCATTTTCCGTCCAATTCATTGACATAAGGGAAATCTGAAAGTTAATTTAAGCAGACCTAATTAACTTGGAGTGTTGAGAATTCGTGGTTTATTGAATTGCAATTAGAAATCGTTTTGTATGCAAGTGTGACATGTGTGGAGAGGAACCCCTTAGCTAGCCTTCCATCCATTCACTTTAACCAATTTCGTTTTACATTCTGTTTTGTTTTACAAAGTTTTTGTTTTGTTTTCAAATTCGTCAAAACCAATTCCCCCTTTATTTTGAAGTGTCAAATTAGTTAGAAAGTGATTTAAGTTTGTGTTTTTAAGTGTCTTGAGTCCAGTTATAACATATTTTCGTCCAAATTCTTCCTTCGTGCTCAAAACTGCCCAGAAAGTGGTTTTAAGGCAGTTTTGAGTGTTTGTTTGCTGTTTTGAGTCTTTTGGTTTGTTTTAGTGTATTAAAGTATAGTTTTGCATTCTTTGAGTCTAATTTAGTGTTTTAACTTTGTTTTAAGTTTTTGAGTCAGTTTTCAAGTGATTTAGCAATCCCTCCTAATCCCCGGCCTAGAACGATCCCTACTTACATACTTTGCTACAATTGATAAAAAGAGGGTTTAATTTGTGTGCTTATATATTTCGCATCAGATTTCATAAGTTGTGAATTCAATTTGTATAACTGCTTGATTGATAACTTATTTGTGTATGTTTATTAAGAGTGCACACTTAGTTTGCATGCATGAATATGATGCTAGAGTATAAGGGAGTTTCACCTAATAGTTACAAACTTATATTCACAAGTAGAGGAGGTCACTTATAAACGATCGCGTTAAATGAATTCTTGGCAGGAGTTTCATGCTCATCATAGTAACGAATGCCTCGTCAATACTTATAGTTTTCATGATGCTTAATGATCTTTGATTGTATCGTTATAGTGCTGTTCACGTAAAGGACTTTTGAAGAATGCTTTAAATTGTTGTATGCGCTTTCCCATCCAATTCAATAACTTAAGGAGCACTTGAAGGTTAATTTAAGCGGACCTAATTAACCTGGGGTGTTGAGTTTTATGACTTATCGAAAGAATAACTGAAAATTGGTTATGTGCAAGTGTGTCATGTGTGGAGAAGAACCCTCTAGCTAGCCCATCATCCATAGTTTTACCCAAATTCGTGCAAATCTGTCTAGTTCTCGTTTCTGTTTTGTTTTACTTTATTTTCGTCCAAAACCCAATCCCCCTTTACTTTGTTGTGTTAATTAGGTTAGAATCTGTCCAATTTGTGTTTTTAAGTGTTTTGATTCAAGTTCAAGTTAATTTTCGTCCAAATAACTTCTTACAGTCAGTTTTGAGTTTATTTCATTGTTTTGTGCTGTTTTGAGTCTTTCTAGTTAGTTTTGAGTCTTTTCAGTTTGTATTGAGTCTATAGAGTCTAGTTAAGTGTTTTTAAGTTTCTTTTTGTGTTTTTGTGTTTTAAAGTTAGTTTAGAGTAGATTAGCAATCCCTCCTAATCCCCGGCCTAGAACGATGCCTACTTGCATCTTTACTACAACTGTCAACAAGAGGGTTTAATTTGTGTGTTGTTTTACAACGCATCACGTTAGTTTGAGTTTCTTCCTTCAAGCATGTTACAAAAACTGATTTTTTCCTTTTGTGATCAAATGTGAATTCGTAAACAACAACTACAACCAAGCATAAACCAAAAGCATATCAAACTTCCCTCCATGTTTGTAACTTTCTTTAACAGTCATGCAATTAAAAACCAAATCCTCATCATTGTGTTGGAAGGTACCCTAAGACACAAACACAAAAACGACTCTAAAAACGACTCTTTTTGGTATTTTTCAAAACGTTTTCAAATTTTTTTGTAAATTTTCGTATTTTTCTTTCGAGACACATAAAAACACTTCAAAACACACTAAAAACACTCAAAAACAGTGAAAAACAACCTTAGAAGGGATAGGTGATAAAAACCCACGAATTTTTCAATGAAAACACTTGTTTACCCCCCCCCCCCAACACTGAAACCAAACATTGTCCTCAATGTTTCAAACATAGACACACACAAAAGCAAGCAAACAACACAACAAACAAACATGACAAATATGCAAAGTAAAAGCAATAAAGATGAGGGTTTAGAAACGCAAATCTGGTTGTAGGGCCGAAGCTTCCTAGTTCTTTATTTGCATGGGTTGCCTCCCAAGAAGCGCTTGCTTTAACGTCTTCCAGCCGGACGAATCCTTCAATTATGCTTCATTGGAGGCCACGGCATGGAATTGATCTTTGAATGGAAGGTGATACTTGAAATGATCCGGCAATGGTTTAAATTCTAGTGTGGGTACCTGAATCATTAACGACATATTAGTATAAAACAGAATTGAAAGTTTCAGGAATGTTGGACTTGACCAGATTTAATGTAATGGTTGTGACTTGTCCTGTGTCATAAAATTCAACTTGTTTGGGCTTTGGTGTCTCATGAACATCCTCTTTAATGCATTCTACATATTCTCCAGCCACTTCTTTCTCTTGAATCATTCTTCTTGATGTACCAGGTTCTTTAAGAAATTCAACACATTTTGGAATTTGATTTGGCGTATCAAGAATTGGGATATCACTTTGCACCTTGGGAAGGGCTTCCGCGATGTCCTTTTCACTGTCTTGATTGGATGGCCTAGAAACACTAGGGGCCTGCGGCAAGGGTATTTCTTCTTTCTCCTCCTCAATTAGCAGCATCTGTTCATCCATGTTAGGGTTGTGTTTGGACAGTTCTGGGTCAGCTTCAACCTCCATAGCATTTTCTAAAGTGATAGCTTCAGTGATTTCAAAATCTCCCATTGGATTTACAATGTTTGAGTTGAAGAGTTTGCTTTGTTCTTGCACTTGTGCCATGAACTCTACCATCTCTCAATTCACCTATTGTCTTGGTTTGGTCCTGCATAGCCTGCGCCATAGTAGTTAATAATTGAACAATTTGGTCATTATCCATGGACGAACCTGAACTTGGTTGGGCCGAATATGGTTGAGGCTGTGGTGGTTCATATGGCTTTTGATAGATCTCCTCAGATGGCTGCCAATACCCTTCTTGTTGTGAGCCCTGCTTCAAAGAGGTTAGTACGTCACGAATTTCATCATAACTCATAGGCATACTTGAATTCGATTGGAATTGTTGTGGGGGAGGTTGTGGTGGCTGCATAGGCGTTGTACAGAACTCCTCATATGGCTGCCAATATTCTCCTTGTTGAACCTCCTTAACTTGATTTTGTGAACCCTGCGCCAAAGAATTTAATTCATCAAGAATTTGATCATAATCTATTGACAAACCTGTGTTGCGTTCGGCATATTGTATATGAGGTTGTGGTGGCTGCGCAGATCTTGAATAGAACTCCTCATCTTGCTGCCAATATCCACCTTGTTGAATTTGTTGGGGTTCCCCCCCCACATATAATCTGAATAATCTCTCCAATCCGAATTGTAAGTGTTGGAAAACATGTTGTCCCTTGATGCGAAATATATAAGCACACAAATTAAACCCTCTTTTTGACAATTGTAGTATAGATGCAAGTAGGGATCGTTCTAGACCGGGGATTAGGAGGGATTGCTAAACACTTGAAACTGACTCAAAAATGTAAAAACAAAGTTTAAAACACTAATCTAGACTCAAAGAATGCAAGACTAAACTCTAGGACACCAAAACAACTTTAAAACACTCAAAACTGCCTAAAAACACAAACTGGGCAGTTTTGGACTCTAAACACAGCTTTGGACGAAAATAGGTTTTGACCAGACTCAAAACACTCAAAAACACAAACTAAATCAGTTTCTAACTAATATGACTCAACAAAGTAATGGGGGATTGGGTTTTGACGAATTTGAAAACAAAACAAGAAACTTAAAGAACTAGTGAAATCTGCACGAATTTGGGTGAAAACTATGGATGATGGGATAACTAGGAGGTTCTTCTCCACACATGACACACTTGCATACAAAACGATTTCCAGTTGCTTTTCAATAAATCATGAATTCTCAACGCCCCAGATTAACCGTGAATTGCACTAATTAACCCTAAGATTTTCCTAATTTTATTGAATTGGATGATTGCATTCGACAACCCAAAGCATTCCCCACAAGTTCCCTACATGAATTGTATAATAGAGATACAAGCAAAGATCATTAAGTTCTATGAAAATCATAAGCATTGACGAGGCACTTGTAACTATGAATTGCATGATACTTATGCCAAGAATTTACTTAACGCGATCGTGACTAGCAACCTTCACTACTTGTGAATATAAGTTCATAACGATTAGGTGAAACTCCCTTATACTCTAGCATCAAATTCATGCATGCAAATTAAGTTGGCCACCTCAATCAACACACACAAATCAGTTATAATATGAACAGATAAGTAAATTGAATTCACAACTTATGAATCACAACTGGATGTAATCAAATCATATAACAAGTATAATCATGGTTTCGAATTCCCCCCTAGCTAAGAGGGGTTTAGTTCCTCATGCTCATAAAACAAAGATTATTGAATCGAAACATTGAAAACAAAGAAAGATTACACCTAAAACGTTCCAGCAATCCTATTTCGAATGGCAAGCACGTCCAAGGGCTCTCCTCCTTCCTCTTTGCTGCGGCACAAGGATTGGTGGTGAGTTTTGGGGGTTATGAATGGTGCGGTGATGTGAAATTAAATTGCACTCAAACTTAAACCCTATCAATATAGTATGTGTAAGTAGGGATCGTTCTAGCCGGGGATTAGAAGGGATGCTAATTGACACAAATAAGACTCCAAAATACTAAACTAGACTCTAATGACTCAAAACTAACTTAAAACACTAAAAACAGCAAGAAACAATAAAAAAGACTCAAATCTAGACCTAACAAGTGATTTTGACGAAAATAGAACTTAAAAGACTCAAACAACTAAGAGAAAACAGGTTTTGACTCTAAAAACAAGTTTAAATGAAATGGGGATTGTTTTTGACGAATTTAAAACTAAAACAGAAACTTTGCATAAAACACTTTATAAAAAACGAATTTTGTGAATTGAAAAGGGTGAAAGGATAGTTAGAGGGTCCTTCTCCACACATGACATATGCATATGAATCGATTCCCAGTTATTCTTTCAACAAACCATGAATGACAATGCCCCAAATTAATTGTGTAGAACTAATTAATTCTCAGATTTCCCTAGACTCATTGAGTTGGATGAAAAGCATACGACAACCCAAATCATTCTTTATTAAGCTCCCTAACTATGAAAAGCATGATAGAGACACAAAACAAAGATCATTAAGCTTTGTGAAAATCATAAGCATTGACAAGGCATTCGTGACTATGAAAAGCATGACACTCCTGCCAGGAATTTACTTAACGCGATCGTGACTAGCAACCTCCACTACTTGTAAATATAAGTTTGTAACGATTAGGTGAAACTCCCTTATATTTTAGCATCAAATTCATGCATGCAAACTAAGTAGGCCTCCTTAATCAACACACAAGAACAAGTTCTTAATAACTCAGATAAGTAAACCACATTCACGATTCATGAAATCATAACTGGAGGAAATCAATTCATATAAAACATATATCCATGGCTTCGAATTCACCTCTAACTATAAAGAAATTAGTTCCTCATGTTCGCAATCAAACAAATATAAATAAAATTAAACATTGAAAACAAAGGATAGAATACACCTAGAAAACGCTCCAGATTCCTTCCTTCCTTGCAAGGCTGCGGCACAATGAGTGTGTGGTGGATGGATGTAGGTGAGTTATGGTAGAGGGTGGTGGTCTGAATGGTGCAACAAAATAGTGTATTTATAGGCCTAGGGATTACTTGGCCTAGGTTGTCAAGGAAAAGGATTTAGAACTCCAAACCAACAAGGAAAAGGCCATCTAGAAAGCTTGGGGCGTCAGATTTTTAGGGCTTCTAGAAAGGAGTGTTGTGGCATGTTTCTAGAACAAAAAGGCCTCCTAAAAATAGGTTTTAGGCATCCTAATATGAAAAGGAGTCCTCCTTGTAGCTGGAATTAAGGTAGGATAAAATTAGGATAGGATAAGATAAGATAGGGTAAGATAAGGTTAGTTGGATAAGATAAGGTTGGATAAGGTTTTGGATAATTCTCCTTCTTTGTAGCTGATTCCTTATCTTCAATGACTTGAATTTATTTCTCCACTCTTTTGCACATTCCTAGCCTCTCTTGAACTTCAATTTCGTCCATCCATCTTGCTCCATACTTGTGCTATCCATTCCAAGCCCAAAACTGCTCTAAAATGCTCCAAATTGCATCTTTTTGCCAACTTTGCTTCTTGAACTTACAAACACACGAAAATGACTTAAGACACCATAATAAGTAGAAACTAACTAAGAAAATGCAAGGAAACAAGCTAACAAAGTCGCATAAATATGCTCCTATCAAATTCCCCCACACTTAGCTTTTGCTAGTCCTCGAGCAAAACAAAACAAACAAAACATAACCTAAACCCTCCAACGTTCGCCTCAGGGATTTCCAATGGTACATAACATGTTAAAAATCATTACTTACATAGATTTTAGTTATCCTTACTCTCGAGCACATACTTAATCACAGTTACCACTCACTAGCTGGCATCTAATCAATTAAAACAACTTTTTGAATGTAGTAACATGCCTTAGAGAATCCCTCAATTCCTTACTAGATATGCACTCAATTTTCACTCAGATTTTCTGACTACACTCCCTACACTAGGTATATGTGAGAAGATTGATGTAAACATGAAAAACTAAACACTCACATATGTATTAACAAAGAAGGCATTTTATGGAATTAGTAATGCATGTATATATATGATCTCATGAATGGAATGCCACTACTTAGACGCGAGAACCAGGGACACCATATGCTCATACCAATCCCAAACTCCATATATTGAAACACATAACAATCAAGATAGAAGTCAAAACGGTTGTAACGGGGCTAAGGGTATTGGCTAACAAAGAAAGGTAAGGAAAACAAACGTTCTTAAAGCAATAGCAAGCAAAATAATGAATATGACACTTAGAACTCCCTTTTGAAAGCAGAAATCAACTTTAAACACAAAGGGAATAATTCACACATTCTAGGGTCAGATTTTTGATGTTTTGGTTCCTTCTTCAACAAACAATACTTGTGAGCTCATCCTCACTTATTTTTCAACTCTTTTTCTTTCTTTTTCACACACTTTTTCTTTTTTTCTTCTCTTTTTCTCACGAATTTTCTTCTTCTTTTTTTCTTTTCTACTCGTGCCTCTTTTGATACTTGGCACACACCCACACACAAAAATCCCTTCCCCCACACTTGTTTTTCTGCAAATTGTTGATCAAAAGGAATTCCCTCTAAGTCATGCTTCACTATCCTTTAAGAACAAGGGTATGGATAGTCCTATATACTAGGCTACGTAAGGATAATGCGGGCTAACAAAGAAAATAGGCTAATTATGGCTCAAAAGGGGTTAAACCTACAATACATATGCAAAGGGTTAAGGCTTTTTGGCTCTGGTTTTAACTAAACAACTTCATCTTGTTTTATGTTATGCTAATCAATTTTAGTTTTGAATGAAATGGGTATAAGTTCTAGTATTTGGAACTAAAGGATGAAACGCATTCTAAGTAACAACCAAGCAAAGAAATAATGAGATCATGCAACGACTTTAGAAAACAAAAAATCACAGACTAATAACTCTCCAAAGAACGTATAGGCTCAAGTCTCTCAGGGTTGTAGTGCTAGTTTGAGTTACTTCCTTCAAGCATGTTACAAAAATTGATTTTATCCTTTTTGTGATTACATGGGAATTCATGAATATAACCAAGCATAAACAAAAGAGCATATCAAACTTCAATCCATGTTTGTAACTTTCTTTAACAGTCATGCAATTAAAAACCAAATCCTCATCATTATGTTGGAAGGTACCCTAAGACACAAACACACAAAAACGACTCAAAAACGACTCTTTTTGGTATTTTTCAAATTTTTTTTTTTTTGTAAATTTTCGTATTTTTCTTTCAAGACACATAAAAACATTTCAAAACACATTAAAAACACTCAAAAACAGTGAAAAACAACTTTAGAAGTGATAGGTGATAAAAACCCACGAATTTTTCAATGAAAACACTTTGTTTACCCCCCCCCGCCAACACTTAAACCAAACATTGTCCTCAATGTTTCAAACATAGACTCACACACAAGCAAGCAAACAACACAACTAACAAACATGACAAATATGGCAAAGTAAAAGCAATAAAGAGTAGGGTTTAGAAACGCAAATCTGGTTGTGGAGCCGGAGCTTCCTAGTTCTTCTTTATTTGCATGGGTTGCCTCCCAAGAAGCGCTTGCTTTAACGTCTTCCAGCCGGACGATACCTCCAATTAAACATCATTGGAGGCCACGGCATGGAATTGATCTTTGAATGGAAGGTGATACTTGAAATGATCCGGCAATGGTTTAAATTCTAGTGTGGGTACCTGAATCATTAACAACATATTAGTATAAAACAAAATTGAAATTAGGGGAGGTGGCTTACCTGTGTTCTCCGACACAAACTCAAGAATAAACACCACTTCTTTGAAAGTTTCAGGAATTTTGCACTCGGCCAGATTTGGTGTTGTGAGAGTTATGACTTGTCCCGTGTCATAAAATTCAACTTCTTTGGGTTTTATTGTCTCATGAACATCCTCTTTGATCCATTCTTGATATTCTCCAGCCACTTCTTTCTCTTGAATCATTCTTCTTGAGGTACAATTCTCTTCAAAAATCTCAACACATTTTGGAACTGGATTTGTTGTAACAAGAATCGGGATAGTACTTGGCACCTTTGGGAAGGCTTCCACGATGTTGTTTTCACTCTCATCTTTCTTGGGAATCATGAACCTGCGAGGAAAAGGTGCATTCGGAGGAATAACATTGGAATGAATTGAATTTGGGACGTCCTTACTTGTGGTGGGTGGTTGAGAGGGCTTAGGGGGCTGCGGCAAGGGTTGTTCTTCCCTTGCTGTGAGTGTGTCTTCTCCTCCTCCTCAATCAGCAGCTCTTTGTCCACTTCTAAGATATGTTTGGACGTTTTAGAGTCACCACCAATCTCCATAACACTGTCCAAAGTGATAGCATCAGCAATTTCAAAGTCTCCCATCGAATTGACAATAGTTGAGTTGGAGAGTTCACTTTGCTCTAGAATATGTCCTATGAATTCCGCTATCTGTCCAATTTGCTTTTCCAAATGGTCCACCCTTTTGTCTTGATTTTCTTGTCCCTGAGATAAAGAAGTGAGTAACTCAAGAATTTTATCATTATCCATTGACGAACCTGAACTTGGTTGGGCCGAATATGGTTGAGGCTGTGGTGGTTCATATGGCTTTTGATAGATCTCCTCAGATGGCTGCCAATACCCTTCTTGTTGTGAGCCCTGCGTGAAAGAAGTTAGTATATCATAAGTCGTGGACATACTTGAATTCGATTGGAATTGTTGTGGGGGAGGCTGTGGTGGCTGCATAGGTCTTGAATGAAACTCCTCATATGGCTGCCAATATCCTTCTTGTTGAATCTCCTTAACTTGATTTTGTGAACCCTGCACCAAAGAATTTAATTCATTAAGAATTTGATCATAATCTATTGACGAACCTGAGTTGGGTTGGGCATATTGTATATGAGGTTGTGGTGGCTGCGCAGATCTTGAATAGAACTCCTCCTCTTGCTGCCAATATCCACCTTGTTGAAATTGTTGAGGTTCCCCCCACATATAATCTGAGTAATCTCTCCAATCGGAATTGTAAGTGTTGGAAAACATGTTGTCCCTTGATTGGTTATGGCCTTGATAACCCCAAGCACCTCCATTCGTAGTGAGTTGAGGACGTTGATGAGTTTGATATCCTTGCCCATAGGGCACCCCAAATGTAGAGGCAGTGTGCATTGAAGTTCTTTCAGCAATCTGTGACAATTGAGATGTAAGATTCGCCAATTGAGCTTGAATGTTTGCAATTGCCATGTCTAGTACCTGAAACAAAGAAAACAGAACAAAACAAAATCAAAAACTAAAACGTAAAAACAAAAACACAAACAGAAACACGGGGGATTAGCAAATTTGCTAATCCCCGGCAACGGCGCCAAAAATTTGATGTGAAATTAAATTGCACTCAAACTTAAACCCTATCAATATAGTATGTGTAAGTAGGGATCGTTCTAGCCGGGGATTAGAAGGGATGCTAATCGACACAAATAAGACTCCAAAATACTAAACTAGACTCTAATGACTCAAAACTAACTTAAAACACTAAAAACAGCAAGAAACAATAAAAAAGACTCAAATCTAGACCTAACAAGTGATTTTGACGAAAATAGAACTTAAAAGACTCAAACAACTAAGAGAAAACAGGTTTTGACTCTAAAAACAAGTTTAAATGAAAGGGGGATTGTTTTTGACGAATTTAAAACTAAAACAGAAACTTTGCATAAAACACTTTATAAAAAACGAATTTTGTGAATTGAAAAGGGTGAAAGGATAGTTAGAGGGTCCTTCTCCACACATGACATATGCATATGAATCGATTCCCAGTTATTCTTTCAACAAACCATGAATGACAATGCCCCAAATTAATTGTGTAGAACTAATTAATTCTCAGATTTCCCTAGACTCATTGAGTTGGATGAAAAGCATACAACAACCCAAATCATTCTTTATTAAGCTCCCTAACTATGAAAAGCATGATAGTGACACAAAACAAAGATCATTAAGCTTTGTGAAAATCATAAGCATTGACAAGGCATTCGTGACTATGAAAAGCATGACACTCCTGCCAGGAATTTACTTAACGCGGTCGTGACTAGCAACCTCCACTACTTGTAAATATAAGTTTGTAACGATTAGGTGAAACTCCCTTATATTTTAGCATCAAATTCATGCATGCAAACCAAGTAGGCCTCCTTAATCAACACACAAGAACAAGTTCTTAATAACTCAGATAGGTAAACCACATTCACGATTCATGAAATCATAACTGGAGGAAATCAATTCATATAAAACATATATCCATGGCTTCGAATTCACCTCTAACTATAAAGAAATTAGTTCCTCATGTTCGCAATCAAACAAATATAAATAAAATTAAACATTGAAAACAAAGGATAGAATACACCTAGAAAACGCTCCAGATTCCTTCCTTCCTTGCAAGGCTGCGGCACAATGAGTGTGTGATGGATGGATGTAGGTGAGTTATGGTAGAGGGTGGTGGTCTGAATGGTGCAACAAAATAGTGTATTTATAGGCCTAGGGATTACTTGGCCTAGGTTGTCAAGGAAAAGGATTTAGAACTCCAAACCAACAAGGAAAATGCCATCTAGAAAGCTTGGGGCGTCAGATTTTTAGGGCTTCTAGAAAGGAGTGTTGTGGCATGTTTCTAGAACAAAAAGGCCTCCTAAAAACAGGTTTTAGGCATCCTAATATGAAAAGGAGTCCTCCTTGTGGCTGGAATTAAGGTAGGATAAGATTAGGATAGGATAAGATAAGATAAGGTAAGATAAGGTTAGTTGGATAAGATAAGGTTGGATAAGGTTTTGGATAATTCTCCTTCTTTGTAGCTGATTCCTTATCTTCAATGACTTGAATTTATTTCTCCACTCTTTTGCACATTCCTAGCCTCTCTTGAACTTCAATTTCGTCCATCCATCTTGCTTCATACTTGTGCTATCCATTCCAAGCCCAAAACTGCTCTAAAATGCTCCAAATTGCATCTTTTTGCCAACTTTTCTTCTTGAACCTACAAACACATGAAAATGACTTAAGACACCATAATAAGTAGAAACTAACTAAGAAAATGCAAGGAAACAAGCTAACAAAGTCGTATAAATATGCTCATATCATGTGGAAGGTTGGGTTATTGGTTAGGATGGGTGTATGGTGCGGCAGGGAGTGGATTAGGTCAGAAACTATGGAGAATGGTGAGGGATAGGTGCGGCTGAGGTTGGGGGAGGATTTCTGGCCTGAATGGTTGTGTGGATGGATGAATGGATGTCTTTTTGTGCAGCTAAGGAAAGTTTATTTAAAGGCTTTAGGGAAATTAAAACCCTAACTTATTTAGGTAATCAGAAATTAAGTCAAAAGCATCTAGAAAGAGGAAACAAAATCAGAAAACTAAGGGAAAGTGCAAGGGATTTGCGGCAAGGCTTTAAAACAGAATAGGAATGTGTTTTAATTGCAAGGAAACAGGAAATAACCCTCTCCCTTGCACGGCAAGGAAGAGGAAAGGGGTAAGGAGGTGCGGCAAGGGTCCTTAGGTGGTCTAAGTCCTTCAATTTGTGTCCTTGAATGCATAGGAAGCCTTCAAAGTTGGTGGAATTTGGGAACATTTAGGATTAGGAAAGGTCAAACCAAAATAGGAAACCTTGGCTTAGCTTTCCTACTTCAAGTAGGAATCCTTGTTTGAGTAGGAATCCTCATGTGAGTAGGAATCCTCATTCTTCTAGGAATCCATCTTCAATTAGGAATCCTTCGTTGATTAGGAATCCTAACTTCTTCAAGTCTTCAATTTCGTCCATTCCTTTTGCTCCAAACATGTGATATCCATTCCAAGCCCAATTTTGCTCCAAAAAGCTTCAAAATGCATCTTCTTGCATACTTTGTCTTTAGGACCTAGAAACACACGAAAATGGCTTTAAACACTAAAATAACTAAGAAAACACAACATAAATGCACAAGAACAAGCCAACTAAGTCGCCTAAATATGCTCCTATCATCCCTTGATTGGTTATGGCTTTGATAACCCCAAGCACCTCCATTCGTAGTGAATTGAGGACGTTGATGAGTTTGATATCCTTGCCCATAGGGCACCCCAAATGTAGGGGCAGTGTGCATTGAAGTTCTTTCAGCAATCTGTGACAATTGAGATGTAAGATTCGCCAATTGAGCTTGAATGTTAGCAATTGCCATGTCTAGTACCTGAAACAAAGAAAACAGAACAAAACAAAATCAAAAACTAAAACGTAAAAACAAAAACACAAACAGAAACATGGGGGATTAGCAAATTTGCTAATCCCCGGCAACGGCGCCAAAAATTTGATGTGAAATTAAATTGCACTCAAATTTAAACCCTATCAATGTAGTATGTGTAAGTAGGGATCGTTCTAGCCGGGGATTAGAAGGGATGCTAATCTACACTAATTAAACTTTAAAACACTAAACTAGACTTACAAGACTCAAAACAAACTTAAAAGACTCAAAACAGCTTAAAACAACCAAATAGACTCAAAACAGACACTAGGGAGTTATTTGAACGAATTCTAACTTTAACTTGACTCAAAATGCTGAAAGACACAAAATTAAACAAATTCTAACTAAGTTGACACAAGAAAATAAAGGGGATTGGGTTTTTGACGAATTTAAAGTAAAAACAAACTGATTAAGACACTAAACAAAGATTGGTACGAATTTGGGTGAATTGAATGGTGAATGGCTAGCTAGAGGATCCTTCTCCACACATGACATATATGCAACACAAATCGATTTCCAGTTATTCTTTCTATAAACCATGAATGACAATGCCCCAAATTAACCGTGACTGCACGCATTAACCTTCAGATTTTCCTAAGTTCATTGAATTTGGACGTAGCGCCGCAAACCAAATTATTCTTATCAAGTTCCCTATATGACTGCATACTAGAGATACATATCAGAGATCATTAAGCTTTGTGAAAATCATAAGCATTGACATGACATTTGTGACTATGACTGCATGACACTCCTGCCAGGAATTTACTTAACGCGATCGTGACTAGCAACCTCCACTACTTGTAAATATAAGTTTGTAACTATTAGGTGAAACTCCCTTATATTTTAGCATCAAATCCTAGCATGCAAACTAAGTGTGCACCCTTAATCAACATACAAGAATAAATTTTAATCAAACAGTTAAGCAAACCACATCCACGATTCATGAAATCACAACTGGATGAAATCAATTCATATCACATATATGCTCATAGTTTCGAATTCCCCCCTAGCTAAGAAGGGTTTTAGTTCCTCATGATCGCAAATAAACAAAGACAATTAAATTTAAACATTGAAAACAAAGGATAGAATACACCTAGAAACGCTCCAGATTTCTTCCTTCCTTCCTTTGCACAGCTGCGGCACAATGAGTGTGTGGTGGATGGATGTAGGTGAGTTATGGTAGAGGGTGGTGGTCTGAATGGTGCAGCAAAATAGTGTATTTATAGGGCTAGGGATTACTTGGCCTAGGTTGTCAAGGAAAAGGATTTAGGACTCCAAACCAACAAGGAAAAGGCCATCTAGAAAGGTTGGGGCGTCAGATTTTTAAGGCTTCTAGAAAGGAGTGTTGTGGCATGTTTCTAGAACAAAAAGGCCTCCTAAAAAAATAGGTTTTAGGCACCCTAATATGAAAAGGAGTCCCCCTTGCAACTGGAATTAAGGTAGGATAAGATTAGGATAGGATAAGATAAGATAAGGTAAGATAAGGTTGGATAAGATAAGGTTTTGGATAATGTTTTGGATAATTCTCCTTCTTTGTAGCTGATTCCTTATCTTCTTTGACTTGGATTTATTTCTTCAACTCTTTTGCACATTCCTAGCCTCTCTTGAACTTCAAATTCGTCCATCCATCTTGCTCCAATCTTGTGATATCCGTTCCAAGCCCAAAACTGCTCTAAAATGCTCCAAATTGCATCTTTTTGCCTACTTTGCTTCTTGGACCTATAAACACACGAAAATGACTTAAGACACTATAATAAGTAGAAACTAACTAAGAAAATGCAAGGAAACAAGCTAACAAATTCGCATAAATATGCTCCTATCATTTGCGTTGCAAGATGGCTGAGACATTTTCACCTACCTTTACAACCTCCTTGGTCGAAATTCTCTTCCTGGTGGTACAAAGTTCTTTAAAAAACTTGGCATACCTTGGAACTTGCTTAATTGCATCCAAAAGTGGTATATTGACTTGAACTTTTCTGAATGTTTCCAAAATGTCCTTTTCAGTCTCCTCCTTCTTTGATTGCATAAACCTACGAGGAAAGGGTACATTTGGAGGAACAACATTAGAATTAACCAAAATTGGAACTTCCTTACCTGTGTTGGTCGAAGTGGATGGTTTAGGTGGCTGTGGCAAGGGTGATGCTACCCTTGCCGTGGGTGTGCATTGCTCATCTCCTTCAATTATCAACTCTTCAAACTCGTTGGAACGTGATTTGGAAGGTTGGGGATCAGATCCAACTTGTTTTCCATTTTGCAGACTCATGGCTTTGGCAAATTCGAATCCACCCTTTGGGTTGACAATGGTTGAACTAGGCAACTTGCCTTACTCTCGGAATTGGCCCATGAACTCTGCAATCTGCCCTACTTGCTTCTCCAACTCATCAACCTTTTTGTCCCTAGTTTGCATACCCTACGCCATAGAAGTTAGTAATTGAAAAATCTGATCATTATCAACAGACGAACCTGATTTGGTTTGGGCAGGTTGTGCTTGGGGTTGTGTGGGTGCGTATGATTTTGAATAGAAACCCGGGGGTTGCTGCCTAAATGTAACTTGTTGTTGGTTTTTTTGGGGTTTTCGCCATTTGAAATTTGGATGATCTCTCCAACCTGGATTGTATGTGTTAGAGAAAGGATCACTTCTTGGTTGTTGATTCCCAAAACCCACGGCATTGGCAGATTCCCACCTTCCATTCTCAATCAATTGTGGGCAGTTATCAGAGGGATGTCCTTGCATGGAACACAAGCCACAAGCAGCCACACTTTGCACTTTTGGTCCTTCCACAACCTGAGAAGGAAGAGTGATAAGATTAGCCATTTGATTTTGAAGTTCGGAAATAGCACTTACCTCATTCACTTGTTGTTGCCGTGAGGTGCTTCTTTGTCCAACACCTTCATATTGTTGAGCGTTCAAAGCTCAGTTAGCAATCAAGGTCTTGGCAGCCGTGGGTGTCTCATCCACCAAAGCTCCTCCCGCTGAAGCATCTAGCATTTGACGTTCAATGGGTAGAAGCCCTTCGTAGAAATATTGAAGAAGAAGCTCCTCCTTCATTTGATGCTGTGGACATGAAGCAACAAGAGTTTTAAAACGTTCATAATAAGTGGGAAACGATTCACCTTCATTTTGCTGAATGCCACTAATCCTTTTGCGTAGAAGAATGACTCGAGAAGTTGGGAAAAACTTCTCCAAGAATGCCCGTTTCATGCTCTCCCAAGATGTGACAGTTCCAGGGGCTAGTTCATACAACCAATCTTTAGCTTTTTCCAAGAGAGAAAAAGGAAATGCCTTCATCTTCAGTATGCTTCCATCAACATTGACAGGGGTAATGCTTGAACACACCACTTCGAACTTTTTCAAGTGCTTGTTTGGATCCTCCATGGACAGCCCATGGTACTTCGGAATGTGGTGCAGCAAGCTTGACTTCAACTCGAACTCCTCGGTCTTTCCTTGAGCAGCTGTAGAGTATTGGATGCATAGGGGTGCGGCATTATCCAATCCTGAAGTAGAAAGCTCCTTGATTGTTCGATTGTCTGCTGCCATGGCTAGTGCTTCCTCTAAAACCTGAGCCGTGGCCTCCTCTTCAACTTGTAGTGCGTCTTTTTCAAGATTTGGTGCAGGTTGAGAAGGTTGGGCTCTTGTTGATTCTTATTCTTTCTCAAAGTTCTCTCAAAATCGTCGTCAAAGTCCAAAATATTCTTACTAACAGGTTGAGAGCTTCGAGTCATAAACTAGTACCTAAAAACAAGAGAACAACACAAAGTCAGAAACTTAAACAAACTAAAAAAAAAAACAAACAGAAAGAAAAATCCAAGGGATTAGCAAAGTTGCTAATCCCCGGCAATGGCGCCAAAAATTTGATGCGAAATATATAAGCACACAAATTAAACCCTCTTGTTGACAATTGTAGTATAGATGCAAGTAGGGATCTTTCTAGACCGGAGATTAGGAGGGATTGCTAAAACACTTTGAACTGACTCAAAAACGTAAAACTAAGTTAAAAACACTAAACTAGACTCAAAGAATGCAAAACTAGACTCTAAGACACTAAAACAACTCAAAAGACTCAAAACAGCACAAAACAAGCTAAAAGACTCAGATCTGCCACTAAGAGTAAGTTTGGACGAAAACAAGTTTTGACTTGACTCAAAACACTTAAAAACACAAACTAAATCAGTTTCTAATGATGCGATGTAAAACAAGCACACAAATTAAACCCTCTTGTTGACAGTTGTAGTATAGATGCAAGTAGGGATCATTCTAGACCGGGGATTAGGATGGCTTGCTAAAACCTCTAAACTGACTCAAAAACATAAAAACAAAGTTAAAAACACTTAACAAGACTCACAAGACTCAAAACAAACTAAAAAGACTCAAAACAGCTTACAACAACCAAAAAGACTCAAAACAACTTACAACAACCAAAAAGACTCAAAACAGACACTAGGGACTGATTTGGACGAATTCTAGAGTAGTAAGATTCAAAACACTAACTTGGACAGATTCAAACACACTTCTAACTAATCTAACACAAGAAAGTAAAGGGGAACTGGGTTTTGGACGAAATTAAACTAAAAACAAAACAGAAACTAAAACTAAACAGATTTGCACGAAATTGGTGAATTGGATGGATGATGGGCTAGCTAGAGGCTCTTTCTCCACACATGACATGTATGCAAACGACTCGATTTCCAGTTACTCCTTCATTGAATTATGAACGACAATGCCCCAAATTAACCGTGACATCACTAATTAACCCTCAGATTTTCCTTGTATTATTGGATTGGATGACATCATTCGACACCCCAAAGCATTCTTCAAAAGTCCCCTACATGACATCATAATAGAGATACAATCAAAGATCATTACGTTCAATGAAAATCATAAGCATTGACAAAGCACTTGCCACTATGACATCATGTCACTCATGCTAGGAATTGAACTTAACGCGATTGTGACTAGCAACCTTCACTACATATGAATATAAGTTTGTAACGATTATGTGAAACTCCCTTATACTCTAGCATCATATTTATGCATGCCAATTAAGTGTCGACCCTCAATCAACAAACACAAATAAGTTCTTAATCAAATAGTTAAGCCAATTGCATTCACAATTCAAGAATTCATAACTGGAATTTATCAACTCAAATTGCACACATAATCATGGCTTTGAAATCACCCCTAGCCAAGAGGGGTTTAGCCACTCATGTTCATAGCAAAACAAAGAGAAATTAAATTAAACATTGAAAACAAAGATAGATTACACCTAGAAACATTCCAGCAATCCAACGTCTTGAATGGCTAGGCACGACTTCAAGTTAATCCTCTCCTTCTTCCTTTGTAAAGCTGCGGCACAAGGGGTTAAGGTGTGAAGAATGGGTGGTAGAGGATGGATAGGTAGATAGGTGGATGGAATGGATGCAGAGAATCTGTCCATAGAGAGAGACTAAATGGTACGGATGGCTTTATTTATAGGGCTAGGGTTGAAAGGCAATCAGAAAATAATAGGAAAGGTTCATAACTTAGCTAATTTGTCTCACAGTTGAATAGGTAAGAAAGAATCAGAAAATCAAAGAGAATAAGAAAGTGAAATTCGGCAGAATATGTAGGACAGATTTAGGAATGTGTTTTGAGGCACAAAATAAGTAAAAAAGGCTCCTCCTTGTGCAGCAAGGCAAAGAACACAAAGGGAATGTGATTTTGGGTCAGAAAATAGGTAAGAAAAGGATCCCTTGTGCGGAAAGGTTGTGGAGAGAAAGGGAAAGGCACTTATGTGGCAGATTTTGGAAGAAAAAGGGAAAGGAGATATGCGGCAAGGTTAGGGAAAGGTTCTAGGACTTCTAGAAAAATGTAATGAGGCAACCTAACATGTTTTGAAACCCTTTTATGGCTGGAACATAGGTGAGGAAACATTAGGAAACGTCTAAGCCAGGAATAGAAACTTTCAAGAATGGAAACCTCCAAGAATAGAAACTTCCAACTTTAGAAACATTGGCTTCCAATTTTGAACTCTTCATTCTTCATTCAATCCTAAGCTCATTTGATCTTGAATTTCGTTCATCCACTTAGCTCCAAGCATGTGCAATTCATTCCAAGCCCAAAACTGCTCCAAAAGGCATCAAAATGCACTTTCTTGCTCCTTTAGCCCTTAGAACCTGAAAACACACGAAAATGACTTAAAAGACTAAAATAACTAAGAACTAACAACCTAAATGCAAGGAAACAAGCTAACTAAGTGATGTAAATATGCACCTATCAAATACCCCCACACTTAGCTTTTGCTAGTCCTTGAGCCAAACAAAAGAACCAAAAGAAACAAAACTTAATCTAAACCTTCCAACAATTGCCTTAGGGATTTCCAATGCACATGACATATTAAAAATCATTATTTGCACAGATTTTAGTCATCCTTACAGTTGAGCACATACTTAATTATGGTCACCATTCATTAGCTCACATTTAATCAATTAAAACAACATTTTGAATGTAGTAACATGCCTTAGAGAATTCACTCAATTCCTTACTAGATATGCACTCAATTTTCACTCAAATTTTCTGACTACACACCCTACACTAGGTATATGTGAGAAGATTGATGTAAACATGAAAACTAATACTCAAATATGTTGCAACATGATGTGAGAATTACTTGTCACTCAAATTAAAACCCTATCGACATAGCATATGAAAGTAGGGATCGTTTTAGGCCGGGGATTAGAAGGGATGCTAATCTACACAAATTAGACTCTTAAAACAATAAACTGGACTTAAAACAATGAAAACAAGTACTAGGGATCAATTTGGACGAATTTTAACTCTAGACACCTTTAAACAACCTAACTTGACTCAAATAACTCAAAACAAACTCAAAACAGCAAATAGAATTCAATTAAACAGTTTCTGGACTCTAAAGACTCAAAACAAGCTAAATAGACCTAAAACACACAAAACAAGTTATCTAGACTCAAAACTAACACCTAAGATTGATTTGAACGAAATTAAGACTCAAATTGACTCAAAAGACTAAAAGACTCAAGATTTGACGAATTTAGACTATCTTAACACAAATTAAAGGCAGGGGATTGGTTTTGAACGAATTTAAACTTAAACAAACAAAATTGTAAACTAGACTTAGTTTTGTACGAAATTGGTGATTTAAATGGGTGAATGGCTAGTTAGAAGGATCCTTATCCACACATAAACATATGCATACAACTTGATTCCCAATTACTCTTTCGATAAACCATGAATGACAATGTTCCGAATTAATTGTATTGAACTAATCAATTCCCAGATTTCCCTAGATTCATTGAATTGAATGGATAACGCATCACAACCAAATTATTCTTTCTCAAACTCCCTAACTATGGAATACGCATGATAGAGACATTCAACAAAGATCATTAAGTTCAATGGAAATCATGAACATTGACAAGGCATTCATAACTATGGAAGACGCATGTTAATCCAGCCTAGGGTTTACTTAACATGATTGTGACTAGCAACCTTTACTACTTGTGAATATAAGTTCATAACGATTAGGTGAAATTCCCTTATATTCTAGCATCAAATTCATGCATGTAAACTAAGTATGCATCCTTAATCAACACACAAGAACAAGTTCTTAATAAAACAGTTAAGCAAACCACATTCACAATTTATGAAATCATAACTGGAGTAAATCAAATCATAAGAAACATATATTCATGGCTTCAAATTCCCCCTCTAACTAATAGGGGTTTAGTTCCTCATGACAGCAATTAAACAAAGAAAACTGAATTGAAACATTGAAAACAAAGATAGACAACACCTAAGAACGCTCCAGCAGTAGTCACGACTTAGAGTGGCACCTTCTCCTTCCTTCCTTGAATAGCTGCGGCACAAGAGGGGTTTTCTGGGTTTGTGTGGATGATATGGCACGGCAGGGGGTGGTGGATGAATTCTGGCGTGAATGGTTGTGTATGGAGGGTGTTGTGCACGGCAAAGGATTGATTAGTATATATATAGGCACCAAAACCCTAGGTGAATCAGATTGGGACTTCTAGAAAGCCAAATCCATTCAGAAATAGGCTCAAAACAATCAGATTTCCAATGGGAAAGGGCCTAAGGTGCGGCAGACTTGGATAAGGAGGGATAAGGCTTCTAGAAAGCCTTGCAAGGCAAGGAAATCAAGTTTTCTGGAAAGCTAGGTGCGGCAAGGCTTAGGGTTTCTAGAAACTTAATTTAAATGTCCCCCAATCAGAAAATAAACCCTCATTGTACCAGGAATTAAATTAGAAAAGGATTAGGATAGGATAAGGTTTGTTAAGATAAGATAAGGATTGGATAAGATAAGATAAGATAAGGTTGTTTGGATAATGTTTTGGATAATCCTCCTTCTTTTGAGCTGATTCCTTATCTTCAATGATTTGAATTTATTTCTCCAACCTTGAAACATATTCCCAACTCCATTTAAACTCCAAATTCGTCCATCTTCATGCCCATTGCTTGTGCTATCCATTCCAAGCCCAGATTTGCTCTAAAATGCTCCAAAATGCATCTTTTTTGCCAACTTTGCTTCTTGGACCTAAAAACACACGAAAATGACTTTAAACACTATACTAAGCAACAAATAGCTAAGCAAATGCAAGGAAACACACTAACTAAATAGCATAAATATGCTCCTATCAAATTCCCCCACACTTAGCTTTTGCTAGTCCTCGAGCAAAACAAAATGAAACAAAACAAGTATAACACAACCTAAACCTTCCAACAATTGTCTCAGGGATTTCCAATGCACACAACATGCCAAAGATCATTATTCCCACAGATTTTAGCCATCTTTACGCTTAAGCACATACTTAATCAAAGTTACCACACATTAGCTCGCATTTAATCAATTAAAACAACATTTTGAATGTAGTAACATGCCTTAGAGAATCCCTCAATTCCTTACTAGATATGCACTCAATCACACAGATTTTCTGACTACACTCCCTACACTAGTTATATGTGAGAAGATTGATGTAACCATGAAACTAATACTCACATATATGTTTATGACAAAGAAAGCAATTTCTGGAATGCATGTATAGATATGATCTCATGAACGGAATGCTACTACTTAGATGCGAGAACCAGGGACACCATATGCTTATACCAATCCCAAACTCCACATATTGAAACACATAACACTCAAGATTGAAGTATAGGGTTATAACGGGGCTAGGGGGTATTGGCTAACAAAGAAAGGTAAGGAAAACAAACGTTCTTAAAGCAATAGCAAGCAAAGTAATGAATATGACACTTAGAACTCCCTTTCTTGAATGCAGCCGCACACTTTGAACACAAAGGGAAAGATTACACATATTTTAGGGCCGAATTCAACTTTTTGGACCCCTTCTTCAACAATCAACACTTGTGAGCTTATTCTCACTTATTTTGAACACTTTTCATACTTTTTTTTTTCACAAACTTTTCTTCTTTTTCTTTTGCACGAATTTGTCTTCTCTTTTTTTTTCCTTCTTTTTTTTTTTTTTTTTTTTTTTTTCTTTCTTTCTGCTTCTTCACCCGTGCCCTCTTGATACTTTGTTGGCACACAATCAGACACATAAATCCCTTCCCCCACACTTGTTTTGCCGCCCAAATAACGAACAAAGGAAATTCATTCTTAGGTCATGCTTACCTACGCCTTAAGAACAAGGGTAAGGATGGTCCTAATCTAGGCTAGGTAAGGATAATGTGGGTAAACAAAGAACATAGGCTAAACAAGGCTCAAATGGGTTAAACCTACAATACATATGCAAAGGGTTAGGCTTTTTGGCTCTGGTTTTAAACTAAACAACTTCATCTTGATTATGTGTTATGCTAATCAATTTCATGCTTTGAATGAAACGGGTATGAGTTCTAGTATTTGGAACTAAATAATGAAACACCTTCTAAGTAGCAACCAAGCAAAGAATAATGAGATCATGCAACGACTTTAGAAAACAAAGAATGCACAGATTTTTAACTCTCCAAAGAACGTTTTAAGCTCAAGTCTCTCAGGGTTGTAGTGTTAGTTTGAGTTACTTCCTTCAAGCATGTTACAAAAACTGATTTTATCCTTTTTTGTGATTACATGTGAATTCATGAATGTCAACTACAACCAAGCATAAACCAAAGAGCAATTCAAACTTTCATCCATGTTTGTAACTTTCTTTAACAGTTATGCAATTAAAAACCAAATCCTCATCATTGTGTTGGAAGGTACCCTAAGACACAAACAAACACACAAAAACAACTCTTTTTGGGTTTTTCAAAACAATTTTTCAAATTTTTATGGTATTTTCGGATTTTCTTTTCAAAACACACTAAAAGACTCCAAAACAGCTTAAAAACACTTAAAAACACTGAAAACAACATTCAAAGTGATAGGTGATAAAAACCCACGAATTTCATGCAAAAAAACACTTTGTTACCCCCCCACACTTAAACCAAACATTGTCCTCAATGTTTCAAACATATACTCCCAGAAAGCAAACAGCAATCAACACAACTAACTAACATAACAAGATGGCAAAGGAAAAGCAATAAAGAGTAGGGTTTAGAAACACAAATCTGGTTGTGGAGCCGGAGAGTTCCTAGGTCGTCTTTATTTGCATGGGTTGCCTCCCAAGAAGCGCTTGCTTTAACGTCTTCCAGCCGGACGAACCTTCCCTCTATTCTTCAATGAGGCCCACGGCATTAAAGGATATGTCCTCCGTAATGTGCTCTTCAAAGTGCTCATAATATGGCTTCAATCGATGTCCATTCACTTTGAATTCTTGCTGCGTTTTTAAACTTTGAATTTGGACTGCACCATGAGGAAAAACATTAGTAACCACAAAAGGACCAATCCACTTAGAACGCAACTTACCTGGAAATAGACGAAGGCGAGAATTGAAAAGTAACACTTTCTGCCCTATAGAGAACAGCTTGCTACGAATCATCTTGTCATGGAATGCCTTTGTTTTCTCCTTGTAGATCCGTGCATTCTCATAAGCTTCATTCCTAATTTCTTCTAGCTCATTCAATTGAAGCTTTCTATGAAGACCTGCGGCATCAATGTCCATGTTGAATGTTTTGACAGCCCAATGTGCACGATGTTCTAACTCGACGGGAAGATGACATGGTTTCCCATAGACTAGCCGAAATGGGGACATTCCAATTGGGGTTTTATAGGCAGTGCGATATGCCCACAATGCATCATTCAAACGCAAGCTCCAATCCTTCCGAGTTGGCCCTACAGTTTTCTCCAAAATCTGCTTGATTTCTCTATTTGAAACCTCGGCTTGCCCACTGGTTTGAGGGTGATAAGGTGTTGAAACCTTATGCGTGACATTATACTTCTTGAGCAGCGCCTCAATGGTTCGATTGCAAAAATGGGAACCCCCATCACTGATTAGGACTCTTGGCATTCCAAATCTAGCAAATATGTTAGTTCTAACAAAATCTGCAACCACTTTAGAATCATTAGTTCGGGTGGCTTTTACTTCCACCCATTTCGACACATAATCCACAGCAAGCAAAATATACAGGAAACCATGTGAGGAAGGAAAAGGACCCATGAAATCAATACCCCAAACATCAAAGATTTCAACACTAAATATGGGGTGTTGCGGCATTTGTTGTTTAGGACCTATATTGCCCGTTCTTTGACATCTATCACAAGTCATACAAAAAGTTCTAGCATCTCTAAAGATAGTAGGCCAATAAAATCCACATTCTAAAACTTTATGTGCTGTTCTTTGCGTACCAAAGTGACCTCCACATGCATAGGTGTGACAAAAAGTTAAAATTGAATTAAACTCAGAATCATGCACACACCTACGTAGAACTTGATCAGGGCAATATTTCCACAAGTATGGGTCATCCCAAACATAAGAACGTGCATCCTTTTTAAATTTATCACTTTGGTGTTTGTTTAGCTCTCTTGGAATGTGTTTAGACACCAAATAATTTACTACATCAGCATACCATGGCTCACTTACCTTGATGGACAGCAGCTGCTCATCTGGGAATGTCTCTTGGATAGGCACGGCATCCTCCTCATGCACCATACGGCTCAAGTGATCAGCCACCACGTTTTCACTCCCCTTCTTGTCCCGGATTTCAATATCGAACTCTTGGAGAAGAAGCATCCAGCGAATGAGTCTTGGTTTGGCCTCTTTCTTGGTGAACAAATACTTCAAAGCTGCATGGTCAGTGTAAATAATAACTTTAGTACCAAGTAAATAAGAACGAAACTTATCTAAAGCAAACACAACAGCAAGAAGTTCTTTTTCAGTGGTAGAGTAATTCAATTGTGCATCATTCAAGGTCCGAGATGCATAATAGATGACATGGGGCTTCTTGTCCTTCCTTTGTCCCAAAACAGCTCCTAATGCATAATCCGAAGCATCACACATAAGCTCAAAAGGAAGGCTCCAATCTGGTGGGACTATGATGGGGGCCGAAGTTAGCATCTCTTTGAGGTGTTTGAATGCCTTCTCACATTCCTCGTTGAAGTCAAAAGCCACATCTTTCTGGAGGAGACGGCAAAGAGGGTTTGAAATCTTTGAAAAGTCCTTGATGAATCGCCTATAGAATCCTACATGTCCAAGAAAAGAACGAACCTCTCTAACCGAAGTAGGAGAGGGTAAGTAGCGTACAAGATCTATTTTTGATTTATCAACCTCAATTCCCCTTTCTGAAATGATATGACCTAAAACTATGCCTTGTTTTACCATAAAGTGACATTTTTCCCAATTCAAAACAAGGTTAGTTTCAATGCAACGTTTTAGAATCAAAGTGAGATTATCTAAGCACCCATCAAACGAATCCCCAAAAACACTAAAATCATCCATGAATACCTCAATAATTTTCTCCACAAAATCTGAAAAGATACTTACCATGCATCTTTGAAAGGTGGCAGGTGCATTGCATAAACCGAATGGCATGCGACGATAGGCAAAGGTACCAAAGGGGCACGTGAAAGTGGTCTTTTCTTGGTCATCCGGAGCTATAACAATCTGATTATATCCAGAGTACCCATCAAGAAAACAATAAAAAGAATGACCGGCTAACCTTTCAAGCATTTGATCAATAAACGGCAAAGGGAAGTGGTCCTTCCTCGTGGTGGCGTTTAGCTTCCTATAGTCAATGCACACTCTCCAACCTGTTTGGATACGTGTGGGCACAAGTTCATTCTCGGCATTCTTCACCACAGTGACTCCGGATTTCTTTGGAACACATTGCACCGGTGAAACCCAACGGCTATCTGAGATTGGATAAATTACTCCACAATCAAGAAGCTTTATAATTTCCTTCTTCACAACTTCCATCATTGGAGGGTTGAGTCGGCGTTGAGCCTCTCGAGTTGGTTTAGCCCCCTCCTCTAGAAGTATGCGATGCATGCATGTTGTAGGGCTAATCCCCCTAATATCGGCCAATGTCCATCCAATGGCTGTTTTGTGCTCTTTCAACACCTGAATTAACTTTCCTTCCTCTGTTGCCGTGAGTGTGGAGGATACAATGACGGGCAATGTCTCGTTATCTCCCAAAAAGACGTACTTCAAATGATCCGGCAATGGTTTAAGCTCAAGTACGGGTGCCTGAATCACTGAGGGTAACAACTTGTTAGTAGAAATTGGAATTGAAATTGGTTTTGAAGGCTTACCATGGTGCTGAGGTAGTGACTCTAGGGCAGCCACCATCTTGGCCTCTTCTTCACTTATAGGCACGGCAATATTGGGTTTTTGCCCAATTCCTTGTGCAATTGTTGATTCAAGGGGATCCCTATCCAAGGAATCAAGGTAATCCTGCGCCAATTCATCGAATATATCAATAGCAAAACAAGAATGATTTTCTTTAGGAAATTTAATAGTTTCAGCAAGATTGAAATCAATAACTTCCCCATCAAATTCCATTGTCAACGTCCCTTTGAACACATCGATCTTGGTGCGGGCTGTTTTCATGAAAGGTCTCCCAAGGAGGATCGGCAAAGGGGTAGAATGGGGTGTATCCTCCATGTCAAGCACATAAAAATCCGCTGGAAAAATCAGATTTCCCACCTGCACCAAAACATCTTCCAAAACTCCTTTTGGATATGCATTAGAACGATCGGCTAATTGGATAATAACACCATCATTTTTAAGCTCTCCTAAATTCATAGATGCATAAACAGAATATGGCATGACATTTATAGATGCACCTAAGTCTAACATGGCAGATTCAAAACGAGTATTTCCAATAACACAAGGAATTGTAAAACTACCCGGATCTTTGCATTTAGGGGGTAATTTCCTTTGTAAAACAGCAGAGACATTCTCACTTACTTGAACCACTTCTTTGTTAGAAATCCTTCTCCTTGTTGTACAAAGCTCTTTCAAAAACTTAGCATACCTTGGGACTTGCTTTATTGCATCAAGGAGTGGGATATTGACTTGAACTTTCCGGAATGTCTCTAGAATGTCTTTTTCAGCATCCTCTTTCTTTGATTGTCGCAACCTGCCAGGAAAGGGCACAATTAGTGGAGTAGAGCTTGAAGAATTCATATTGGGACTTACCTTGATGGTTGAGGACGGTTTAGAAGTGGGGATTGGTTGCGGCAAGGATTGTGCATTCCTTGCCGTGGGTTTGGGTGCTTCATCCTCCTCCAATTGCAGCTTCTTGTCCTCTTCTTGACTTGATCTAGATGGTTGTGAACCAGTTCCAATCTGCTTACCACTTCTCAACGTGATTGCTTGGGCAGTTTCAAATCCTCCCTTAGGATTAACAACGGTTGAACTAGGCAACCTGCCTTGTTCTCGGAATTGGCCCATGAATTCAGCCATTTGACCCATTTGTTTCTTCAATTCATCCACCTCTTTAGCTTGATTTTTTATGCTCTGCATGTCCTGCGTCAAAGAGGTTAGTACTTGAAGAATTTTATCATTATTTAACGACGAACCTGAATTGGTTTGGGCCGAAGTTGGGTGAGGTTGTGGGGCTGTATACGGCCTTGGAAACATCCCAAGGGGCTGTCTAAATCCGCTTTGTGGCTGTGCTTGCTGACAATCCCTCCACTTGAAGTTTGGATGATCTCTCCATCCCGGATTGTATGTGTTTGAGTATGGGTCGTGTCTTTGTTGGGTTTGGCCTTGGAAACCCACGGCTTGGGCAGTTTCCCACCCCCCATTCTCAATCAATTGAGGGCATTGATCGTTGAGATGTCCCTGCATAGAACACACTCCACATATGGCCGGCCCTTGTGCTTTGTTTCCATCCACAACCTGTGACAAAAGAAGAGTGAGATTAGCCATTTGAGATTGTAATTCTGAAATTGCATTTACCTCATTCACTTGTTGTTGCCGTGGCCCTTCTCTCTGTCCAACTCCTTCGTATTGTTGCGCATTCAAGGCTCGATTTGCAATTAGAGTCTTGGCAGCCACGGGTGTTTTGTCAACCAAAGCTCCTCCCGCTGAAGCATCAAGCATTTGTCTCTGAATGGGGAGAAGTCCTTCATAGAAATATTGAAGGAGAAGCTCTTCCTTCATTTGGTGTTGTGGACAAGAAGCAACAAGCGCCTTGAAACGCTCATAATAGGCTGGAAACGATTCCCCTTGGTTTTGTTGAATGCCACTTATCTTTTTCCTCAAGAGAATGACTCTTGAAGTTGGGAAAAATTTCACTAAGAATGCGCGCTTCATGCTTTCCCACGAAGTAACGGTTCCAGGTGCTAGTTCGTAGACCCAATCCTTAGCCTTTTCCAAAAGAGAGAATGGAAAGGCTTTCATCTTCAATATACTTCCATCAACATTGACAGGGGTCATGCTTGAACAAACCACTTCAAATTCCTTCAAGTGCTTGTTCGGATCTTCCATGGACAACCCGTGGAATTTGGGGATGTGGTGCAACAAGCTAGACTTCAATTCAAACTCATCAGTCTTGCCTTGAGCCGCCCTAGGATATTGAATGCATAAAGGGGTCGCATTGTCCAATCCCGAGGCTGAAAGTTCTTTGATTGTTCGGTTATCTGCAGCCATGTCGTGCTCCTCTTCCAAATCCTCTTCAATTTCAACTTCAGATTCGGAATTAGAACTTGAACTAAGTAGATCAGGTTCTGGGTGCTTCCTCTTCCTTCTCAAATCTCGTTCAAAATCGTCGTTAAACTCCAAGATATGTGCGTGAACGGGTTGAGAACTTCGAGTCATACACTAGTACCTAAAACAAAGAAAACAAAACAAATCAGAAAACTAAGCAAAACAGAAACAAAAACAAGTTAAAATACACGGCAGAAACTAGGGAGATTAGCAAGTTTGCTAATCCCCGGCAACGGCGCCAAAATTTGATGTGAGAATTACTTGTCACTCAAATTAAAACCCTATCGACGTAGTATATGAAAGTAGGGATCGTTTTAGGCTGGGGATTAGAAGGGATGCTAATCTACACAAATTAGACTCTTAAAACAATAAACTGGACTTAAAACAATGAAAACAAGTACTAGGGATCAATTTGGACGAATTTTAACTCTAGACACCTTTAAACAACCTAACTTGACTCAAATAACTCAAAACAAACTCAAAACAGCAAATAGAATTCAATTAAACAGTTTCTGGACTCTAAAGACTCAAAACAAGCTAAATAGACCTAAAACACACAAAACAAGTTATCTAGACTCAAAACTAACACCTAAGATTGATTTGAACGAAATTAAGACTCAAATTGACTCAAAAGACTAAAAGACTCAAGATTTGACGAATTTAGACTATCTTAACACAAATTAAAGGCAGGGGATTGGTTTTGAACGAATTTAAACTTAAACAAACAAAATTGTAAACTAGACTTAGTTTTGTACGAAATTGGTGATTTAAATGGGTGAATGGCTAGTTAGAAGGATCCTTATCCACACATAAACATATGCATACAACTTGATTCCCAATTACTCTTTCGATAAACCATGAATGACAATGTTCCGAATTAATTGTATTGAACTAATCAATTCCCAGATTTCCCTAGATTCATTGAATTGAATGGATAACGCATCACAACCAAATTATTCTTTCTCAAACTCCCTAACTATGGAATACGCATGATAGAGACATTCAACAAAGATCATTAAGTTCAATGGAAATCATGAACATTGACAAGGCATTCATAACTATGGAAGACGCATGTTAATCCAGCCTAGGGTTTACTTAACATGATTGTGACTAGCAACCTTTACTACTTGTGAATATAAGTTCATAACGATTAGGTGAAATTCCCTTATATTCTAGCATCAAATTCATGCATGTAAACTAAGTATGCATCCTTAATCAACACACAAGAACAAGTTCTTAATAAAACAGTTAAGCAAACCACATTCACAATTTATGAAATCATAACTGGAGTAAATCAAATCATAAGAAACATATATTCATGGCTTCAAATTCCCCCTCTAACTAATAGGGGTTTAGTTCCTCATGACAGCAATTAAACAAAGAAAACTGAATTGAAACATTGAAAACAAAGATAGACAACACCTAAGAACGCTCCAGCAGTAGTCACGACTTAGAGTGGCACCTTCTCCTTCCTTCCTTGAATAGCTGCGGCACAAGAGGGGTTTTCTGGGTTTGTGTGGATGATATGGCACGGCAGGGGGTGGTGGATGAATTCTGGCGTGAATGGTTGTGTATGGAGGGTGTTGTGCACGGCAAAGGATTGATTAGTATATATATAGGCACCAAAACCCTAGGTGAATCAGATTGGGACTTCTAGAAAGCCAAATCCATTCAGAAATAGGCTCAAAACAATCAGATTTCCAATGGGAAAGGGCCTAAGGTGCGGCAGACTTGGATAAGGAGGGATAAGGCTTCTAGAAAGCCTTGCAAGGCAAGGAAATCAAGTTTTCTGGAAAGCTAGGTGCGGCAAGGCTTAGGGTTTCTAGAAACTTAATTTAAATGTCCCCCAATCAGAAAATAAACCCTCATTGTACCAGGAATTAAATTAGAAAAGGATTAGGATAGGATAAGGTTTGTTAAGATAAGATAAGGATTGGATAAGATAAGATAAGATAAGGTTGTTTGGATAATGTTTTGGATAATCCTCCTTCTTTTGAGCTGATTCCTTATCTTCAATGATTTGAATTTATTTCTCCAACCTTGAAACATATTCCCAACTCCATTTAAACTCCAAATTCGTCCATCTTCATGCCCATTGCTTGTGCTATCCATTCCAAGCCCAGATTTGCTCTAAAATGCTCCAAAATGCATCTTTTTTGCCAACTTTGCTTCTTGGACCTAAAAACACACGAAAATGACTTTAAACACTATACTAAGCAACAAATAGCTAAGCAAATGCAAGGAAACACACTAACTAAATAGCATAAATATGCTCCTATCAAATTCCCCCACACTTAGCTTTTGCTAGTCCTCGAGCAAAACAAAATGAAACAAAACAAGTATAACACAACCTAAACCTTCCAACAATTGTCTCAGGGATTTCCAATGCACACAACATGCCAAAGATCATTATTCCCACAGATTTTAGCCATCTTTACGCTTAAGCACATACTTAATCAAAGTTACCACACATTAGCTCGCATTTAATCAATTAAAACAACATTTTGAATGTAGTAACATGCCTTAGAGAATCCCTCAATTCCTTACTAGATATGCACTCAATCACACAGATTTTCTGACTACACTCCCTACACTAGTTATATGTGAGAAGATTGATGTAACCATGAAACTAATACTCACATATATGTTTATGACAAAGAAAGCAATTTCTGGAATGCATGTATAGATATGATCTCATGAACGGAATGCTACTACTTAGATGCGAGAACCAGGGACACCATATGCTTATACCAATCCCAAACTCCACATATTGAAACACATAACACTCAAGATTGAAGTATAGGGTTATAACGGGGCTAGGGGGTATTGGCTAACAAAGAAAGGTAAGGAAAACAAACGTTCTTAAAGCAATAGCAAGCAAAGTAATGAATATGACACTTAGAACTCCCTTTCTTGAATGCAGCCGCACACTTTGAACACAAAGGGAAAGATTACACATATTTTAGGGCCGAATTCAACTTTTTGGACCCCTTCTTCAACAATCAACACTTGTGAGCTTATTCTCACTTATTTTGAACACTTTTCATACTTTTTTTTTTCACAAACTTTTCTTCTTTTTCTTTTGCACGAATTTGTCTTCTCTTTTTTTTTCCTTCTTTTTTTTTTTTTTTTTTTTTTTTCTTTCTTTCTGCTTCTTCACCCGTGCCCTCTTGATACTTTGTTGGCACACAATCAGACACATAAATCCCTTCCCCCACACTTGTTTTGCCGCCCAAATAACGAACAAAGGAAATTCATTCTTAGGTCATGCTTACCTACGCCTTAAGAACAAGGGTAAGGATGGTCCTAATCTAGGCTAGGTAAGGATAATGTGGGTAAACAAAGAACATAGGCTAAACAAGGCTCAAATGGGTTAAACCTACAATACATATGCAAAGGGTTAGGCTTTTTGGCTCTGGTTTTAAACTAAACAACTTCATCTTGATTATGTGTTATGCTAATCAATTTCATGCTTTGAATGAAACGGGTATGAGTTCTAGTATTTGGAACTAAATAATGAAACACCTTCTAAGTAGCAACCAAGCAAAGAATAATGAGATCATGCAACGACTTTAGAAAACAAAGAATGCACAGATTTTTAACTCTCCAAAGAACGTTTTAAGCTCAAGTCTCTCAGGGTTGTAGTGTTAGTTTGAGTTACTTCCTTCAAGCATGTTACAAAAACTGATTTTATCCTTTTTTGTGATTACATGTGAATTCATGAATGTCAACTACAACCAAGCATAAACCAAAGAGCAATTCAAACTTTCATCCATGTTTGTAACTTTCTTTAACAGTTATGCAATTAAAAACCAAATCCTCATCATTGTGTTGGAAGGTACCCTAAGACACAAAGAAACACACAAAAACAACTCTTTTTGGGTTTTTCAAAACAATTTTTCAAATTTTTATGGTATTTTCGGATTTTCTTTTCAAAACACACTAAAAGACTCCAAAACAGCTTAAAAACACTTAAAAACACTGAAAACAACATTCAAAGTGATAGGTGATAAAAACCCACGAATTTCATGCAAAAAAACACTTTGTTACCCCCCCACACTTAAACCAAACATTGTCCTCAATGTTTCAAACATATACTCCCAGAAAGCAAACAGCAATCAACACAACTAACTAACATAACAAGATGGCAAAGGAAAAGCAATAAAGAGTAGGGTTTAGAAACGCAAATCTGGTTGTGGAGCCGGAGAGTTCCTAGGTCGTCTTTATTTGCATGGGTTGCCTCCCAAGAAGCGCTTGCTTTAACGTCTTCCAGCCGGACGAACCTTCCCTCTATTCTTCAATGAGGCCCACGGCATTAAAGGATATGTCCTTCGTAATGTGCTCTTCAAAGTGCTCATAATATGGCTTCAATCGATGTCCATTCACTTTGAATTCTTGCTGCGTTTTTAAACTTTGAATTTGGACTGCACCATGAGGAAAAACATTAGTAACCACAAAAGGACCAATCCACTTAGAACGCAACTTACCTGGAAATAGACGAAGGCGAGAATTGAAAAGTAACACTTTCTGCCCTATAGAGAACAGCTTGCTACGAATCATCTTGTCATGGAATGCCTTTGTTTTCTCCTTGTAGATCCGTGCATTCTCATAAGCTTCATTCCTAATTTCTTCTAGCTCATTCAATTGAAGCTTTCTATGAAGACCTGCGGCATCAATGTCCATGTTGAATGTTTTGACAGCCCAATGTGCACGATGTTCTAACTCGACGGGAAGATGACATGGTTTCCCATAGACTAGCCGAAATGGGGACATTCCAATTGGGGTTTTATAGGCAGTGCGATATGCCCACAATGCATCATTCAAACGCAAGCTCCAATCCTTCCGAGTTGGCCCTACAGTTTTCTCCAAAATCTGCTTGATTTCTCTATTTGAAACCTCGGCTTGCCCACTGGTTTGAGGGTGATAAGGTGTTGAAACCTTATGCGTGACATTATACTTCTTGAGCAGCGCCTCAATGGTTCGATTGCAAAAATGGGAACCCCCATCACTGATTAGGACTCTTGGCATTCCAAATCTAGCAAATATGTTAATTCTAACAAAATCTGCAACCACTTTAGAATCATTAGTTCGGGTGGCTTTTGCTTCCACCCATTTCGACACATAATCCACAGCAAGCAAAATATAAAGGAAACCATGTGAGGAAGGAAAAGGACCCATGAAATCAATACCCCAAACATCAAAGATTTCAACACTAAATATGGGGTGTTGCGGCATTTGTTGTTTAGGACCTATATTGCCCGTTCTTTGACATCTATCACAAGTCATACAAAAAGTTCTAGCATCTCTAAAGATAGTAGGCCAATAAAATCCACATTCTAAAACTTTATGTGCTGTTCTTTGCGTACCAAAGTGACCTCCACATGCATAGGTGTGACAAAAAGTTAAAATTGAATTAAACTCAGAATCATGCACACACCTACGTAGAACTTGATCAGGGCAATATTTCCACAAGTATGGGTCATCCCAAACATAAGAACGTGCATCCTTTTTAAATTTATCACTTTGGTGTTTGTTTAGCTCTCTTGGAATGTGTTTAGACACCAAATAATTTACTACATCAGCATACCATGGCTCACTTACCTTGATGGACAGCAGCTGCTCATCTGGGAATGTCTCTTGGATAGGCACGGCATCCTCCTCATGCACCATACGGCTCAAGTGATCAGCCACCACGTTTTCACTCCCCTTCTTGTCCCGGATTTCAATATCGAACTCTTGGAGAAGAAGCATCCAGCGAATGAGTCTTGGTTTGGCCTCTTTCTTGGTGAACAAATACTTCAAAGCTGCATGGTCAGTGTAAATAATAACTTTAGTACCAAGTAAATAAGAACGAAACTTATCTAAAGCAAACACAACAGCAAGAAGTTCTTTTTCAGTGGTAGAGTAATTCAATTGTGCATCATTCAAGGTCCGAGATGCATAATAGATGACATGGGGCTTCTTGTCCTTCCTTTGTCCCAAAACAGCTCCTAATGCATAATCCGAAGCATCACACATAAGCTCAAAAGGAAGGCTCCAATCTGGTGGGACTATGATGGGGGCCGAAGTTAGCATCTCTTTGAGGTGTTTGAATGCCTTCTCACATTCCTCGTTGAAGTCAAAAGCCACATCTTTCTGGAGGAGACGGCAAAGAGGGTTTGAAATCTTTGAAAAGTCCTTGATGAATCGCCTATAGAATCCTGCATGTCCAAGAAAAGAACGAACCTCTCTAACCGAAGTAGGAGAGGGTAAGTAGCGTACAAGATCTATTTTTGATTTATCAACCTCAATTCCCCTTTCTGAAATGATATGACCTAAAACTATGCCTTGTTTTACCATAAATTGACATTTTTCCCAATTCAAAACAAGGTTAGTTTCAATGCAACGTTTTAGAATCAAAGTGAGATTATCTAAGCACCCATCAAACGAATCCCCAAAAACACTAAAATCATCCATGAATACCTCAATAATTTTCTCCACAAAATCTGAAAAGATACTTACCATGCATCTTTGAAAGGTGGCAGGTGCATTGCATAAACCGAATGGCATGCGACGATAGGCAAAGGTACCAAAGGGGCACGTGAAAGTGGTCTTTTCTTGGTCATCCGGAGCTATAACAATCTGATTATATCCAGAGTACCCATCAAGAAAACAATAAAAAGAATGACCGGCTAACCTTTCAAGCATTTGATCAATGAACGGCAAAGGGAAGTGGTCCTTCCTCGTGGTGGCGTTTAGCTTCCTATAGTCAATGCACACTCTCCAACCTGTTTGGATACGTGTGGGCACAAGTTCATTCTCGGCATTCTTCACCACAGTGACTCCGGATTTCTTTGGAACACATTGCACCGGTGAAACCCAACGGCTATCTGAGATTGGATAAATTACTCCACAATCAAGAAGCTTTATAATTTCCTTCTTCACAACTTCCATCATTGGAGGGTTGAGTCGGCGTTGAGCCTCTCGAGTTGGTTTAGCCCCCTCCTCTAGAAGTATGCGATGCATGCATGTTGTAGGGCTAATCCCCCTAATATCGGCCAATGTCCATCCAATGGCTGTTTTGTGCTCTTTCAACACCTGAATTAACTTTCCTTCCTCTGTTGCCGTGAGTGTGGAGGATACAATGACGGGCAATGTCTCGTTATCTCCCAAAAAGACGTACTTCAAATGATCCGGCAATGGTTTAAGCTCAAGTACGGGTGCCTGAATCACTGAGGGTAACAACTTGTTAGTAGAAATTGGAATTGAAATTGGTTTTGAAGGCTTACCATGGTGCTGAGGTAGTGACTCTAGGGCAGCCACCATCTCGGCCTCTTCTTCACTTATAGGCACGGCAATATTGGGTTTTTGCCCAATTCCTTGTGCAATTGTTGATTCAAGGGGATCCCTATCCAAGGAATCAAGGTAATCCTGCGCCAATTCATCGAATATATCAATAGCAAAACAAGAATGATTTTCTTTAGGAAATTTAATAGTTTCAGCAAGATTGAAATCAATAACTTCCCCATCAAATTCCATTGTCAACGTCCCTTTGAACACATCGATCTTGGTGCGGGCTATTTTCATGAAAGGTCTCCCAAGGAGGATCGGCAAAGGGGTAGAATGGGGTGTATCCTCCATGTCAAGCACATAAAAATCCGCTGGAAAAATCAAATTTCCCACCTGCACCAAAACATCTTCCAAAACTCCTTTTGGATATGCATTAGAACGATCGGCTAATTGGATAATAACACCATCATTTTTAAGCTCTCCTAAATTCATAGATGCATAAACAGAATATGGCATGACATTTATAGATGCACCTAAGTCTAACATGGCAGATTCAAAACGAGTATTTCCAATAACACAAGGAATTGTAAAACTACCCGGATCTTTGCATTTAGGGGGTAATTTCCTTTGTAAAACAGCAGAGACATTCTCACTTACTTGAACCACTTCTTTGTTAGAAATCCTTCTCCTTGTTGTACAAAGCTCTTTCAAAAACTTAGCATACCTTGGGACTTGCTTTATTGCATCAAGGAGTGGGATATTGACTTGAACTTTCCGGAATGTCTCTAGAATGTCTTTTTCAGCATCCTCTTTCTTTGATTGTCGCAACCTGCCAGGAAAGGGCACAATTAGTGGAGTAGAGCTTGAAGAATTCATATTGGGACTTACCTTGATGGTTGAGGACGGTTTAGAAGTGGGGATTGGCTGCGGCAAGGATTGTGCATTCCTTGCCGTGGGTTTGGGTGCTTCATCCTCCTCCAATTGCAGCTTCTTGTCCTCTTCTTGACTTGATCTAGATGGTTGTGAATCAGTTCCAATCTGCTTACCACTTCTCAACGTGATTGCTTGGGCAGTTTCAAATCCTCCCTTAGGATTAACAACGGTTGAACTAGGCAACCTGCCTTGTTCTCGGAATTGGCCCATGAATTCAGCCATTTGACCCATTTGTTTCTTCAATTCATCCACCTCTTTAGCTTGATTTTTTATGCTCTGCATGTCCTGCGTCAAAGAGGTTAGTACTTGAAGAATTTTATCATTATTTAACGACGAACCTGAATTGGTTTGGGCCGAAGTTGGGTGAGGTTGTGGGGCTGCATACGGCCTTGGAAACATCCCAAGGGGCTGTCTAAATCCGCTTTGTGGCTGTGCTTGCTGAGAATCCCTCCACTTGAAGTTTGGATGATCTCTCCATCCCGGATTGTATGTGTTTGAGTATGGGTCGTGTCTTTGTTGGGTTTGGCCTTGGAAACCCACGGCTTGGGCAGTTTCCCACCCCCCATTCTCAATCAATTGAGGGCATTGATCGTTGAGATGTCCCTGCATAGAACACACTCCACATATGGCCGGCCCTTGTGCTTTGTTTCCATCCACAACCTGTGACAAAAGAAGAGTGAGATTAGCCATTTGAGATTGTAATTCTGAAATTGCATTTACCTCATTCACTTGTTGTTGCCGTGGCCCTTCTCTCTGTCCAACTCCTTCGTATTATTGCGCATTCAAGGCTCGATTTGCAATTAGAGTCTTGGCAGCCACGGGTGTTTTGTCAACCAAAGCTCCTCCCGCTGAAGCATCAAGCATTTGTCTCTCAATGGGGAGAAGTCCTTCATAGAAATATTGAAGGAGAAGCTCTTCCTTCATTTGGTGTTGTGGACAAGAAGCAACAAGCGCCTTGAAACGCTCATAATAGGCTGGAAACGATTCCCCTTGGTTTTGTTGAATGCCACTTATCTTTTTCCTCAAGAGAATGACTCTTGAAGTTGGGAAAAATTTCTCTAAGAATGCGCGCTTCATGCTTTCCCACGAAGTAACGGTTCCAGGTGCTAGTTCGTAGACCCAATCCTTAGCCTTTTCCAAAAGAGAGAATGGAAAGGCTTTCATCTTCAATATACTTCCATCAACATTGACAGGGGTCATGCTTGAACAAACCACTTCAAATTCCTTCAAGTGCTTGTTCGGATCTTCCATGGACAACCCGTGGAATTTGGGGATGTGGTGCAACAAGCTAGACTTCAATTCAAACTCATCAGTCTTGCCTTGAGCCGCCCTAGGATATTGAATGCATAAAGGGGTCGCATTGTCCAATCCCGAGGCTGAAAGTTCTTTGATTGTTCGGTTATCTGCAGCCATGTCGTGCTCCTCTTCCAAATCCTCTTCAATTTCAACTTCAGATTCGGAATTAGAACTTGAACTAAGTAGATCAGGTTCTGGGTGCTTCCTCTTCCTTCTCAAATCTCGTTCAAAATCGTCGTTAAACTCCAAGATATGTGCGTGAACGGGTTGAGAACTTCGAGTCATACACTAGTACCTAAAACAAAGAAAACAAAACAAATCAGAAAACTAAGCAAAACAGAAACAAAAACAAGTTAAAATACACGGCAGAAACTAGGGAGATTAGCAAGTTTGCTAATCCCCGGCAACGGCGCCAAAATTTGATGTGAGAATTACTTGTCACTCAAATTAAAACCCTATCGACGTAGTATATGAAAGTAGGGATCGTTTTAGGCCGGGGATTAGAAGGGATGCTAATCTACACAAATTAGACTCTTAAAACAATAAACTGGACTTAAAACAATGAAAACAAGTACTAGGGATCAATTTGGACGAATTTTAACTCTAGACACCTTTAAACAACCTAACTTGACTCAAATAACTCAAAACAAACTCAAAACAGCAAATAGAATTCAATTAAACAGTTTCTGGACTCTAAAGACTCAAAACAAGCTAAATAGACCTAAAACACACAAAACAAGTTATCTAGACTCAAAACTAACACCTAAGATTGATTTGAACAAAATTAAGACTCAAATTGACTCAAAAGACTAAAAGACTCAAGATTTGACGAATTTAGACTATCTTAACACAAATTAAAGGCAGGGGATTGGTTTTGAACGAATTTAAACTTAAACAAACAAAATTGTAAACTAGACTTAGTTTTGTACGAAATTGGTGATTTAAATGGGTGAATGGCTAGTTAGAAGGATCCTTATCCACACATAAACATATGCATACAACTTGATTCCCAATTACTCTTTCGATAAACCATGAATGACAATGTTCCGAATTAATTGTATTGAACTAATCAATTCCCAGATTTCCCTAGATTCATTGAATTGAATGGATAACGCATCACAACCAAATTATTCTTTCTCAAACTCCCTAACTATGGAATACGCATGATAGAGACATTCAACAAAGATCATTAAGTTCAATGGAAATCATGAACATTGACAAGGCATTCATAACTATGGAAGACGCATGTTAATCCAGCCTAGGGTTTACTTAACATGATTGTGACTAGCAACCTTTACTACTTGTGAATATAAGTTCATAACGATTAGGTGAAATTCCCTTATATTCTAGCATCAAATTCATGCATGTAAACTAAGTATGCATCCTTAATCAACACACAAGAACAAGTTCTTAATAAAACAGTTAAGCAAACCACATTCACAATTTATGAAATCATAACTGGAGTAAATCAAATCATAAGAAACATATATTCATGGCTTCAAATTCCCCCTCTAACTAATAGGGGTTTAGTTCCTCATGACAGCAATTAAACAAAGAAAACTAAATTGAAACATTGAAAACAAAGATAGACAACACCTAAGAACGCTCCAGCAGTAGTCACGACTTAGAGTGGCACCTTCTCCTTCCTTCCTTGAATAGCTGCGGCACAAGAGGGGTTTTCTGGGTTTGTGTGGATGATATGGCACGGCAGGGGGTGGTGGATGAATTCTGGCGTGAATGGTTGTGTATGGAGGGTGTTGTGCACGGCAAAGGATTGATTAGTATATATATAGGCACCAAAACCCTAGGTGAATCAGATTGGGACTTCTAGAAAGCCAAATCCATTCAGAAATAGGCTCAAAACAATCAGATTTCCAATGGGAAAGGGCCTAAGGTGCGGCAGACTTGGATAAGGAGGGATAAGGCTTCTAGAAAGCCTTGCAAGGCAAGGAAATCAAGTTTTCTGGAAAGCTAGGTGCGGCAAGGCTTAGGGTTTCTAGAAACTTAATTTAAATGTCCCCCAATCAGAAAATAAACCCTCATTGTACCAGGAATTAAATTAGAAAAGGATTAGGATAGGATAAGGTTTGTTAAGATAAGATAAGGATTGGATAAGATAAGATAAGATAAGGTTGTTTGGATAATGTTTTGGATAATCCTCCTTCTTTTGAGCTGATTCCTTATCTTCAATGATTTGAATTTATTTCTCCAACCTTGAAACATATTCCCAACTCCATTTAAACTCCAAATTCGTCCATCTTCATGCCCATTGCTTGTGCTATCCATTCCAAGCCCAGATTTGCTCTAAAATGCTCCAAAATGCATCTTTTTTGCCAACTTTGCTTCTTGGACCTAAAAACACACGAAAATGACTTTAAACACTATACTAAGCAACAAATAGCTAAGCAAATGCAAGGAAACACACTAACTAAATAGCATAAATATGCTCCTATCACAACAAAGAAAGCAATTTCTGGAGTTATTAATGCATATATGAATATGATCTCATGAATGGAATGCTACTACTTAGATGCGAGAACCAGTGACACCATATGCTCATACCAATTCCAAACTCCACATATTGAAACACACAACACCCAAGATTGAAGTTAAAGGGTTGTAACGGGGCTAAGGGTGTTGGGTAAGAAAGAAAGGATATGGAAAACAAAGGTTCTTAAAGAAATAGTAAGCAAAGCAATGAAACCAACACTTAGAATTCAATTTTGAATGCAGAAATCAACTTTAACACAAAAAGGGAAGATTTACACAATCTAGGGCCGAATTTTGATGTGTCGGACCCTTCCTTCAACAATCAACACTTGTGAGCTCATTCTCACTTACTTTTCAACTCTTTTTCATTCTTTTCACAACTTTTTCTTTTTCTTTTTCTTTTTTCCACCAATTTTCTTTTCTTTTGAAACACAAAATGTAGAACTGAGCTTAAAACAACCAATCCTTCCCCCACACTTAATTTACTGCATAATGTAGATCAAAACGAATTCATTTTAAGTTATGCTTCACTATCCTTTAAGAACAAGGGTATGGATAGTCCTACACTAGGCTAGGTAAGGATAATGGGGTTAAAAAAGAACATAGGCTAAACAAGGCTCAAAGGGGTTAAACCTACAAAACATATGAAAAGGGGGTACGGCTGTTTGGCTATGGTGGTCACTACACAACTTCATCTTGATATGTGTTATGCAAATCAATGTCATGCTTTGAATGGAACGGGCATGAGTTCTAGTATTGATAGGAGCATATTTATGCGACTTGGTTAACTTGTTTCCTTGCATTTACGTTGTTAGTTCTTAGTTATTTTAGTATTTTAAGCTATTTTCGTGTGTTTGTAGGTCTAAAGTGCAAAGTAGGCAAGAAAGTGCATTTTGGTGCTTTTTGGAGCAGTTTTGGGCATTGGATGGTTAGCTTATGCTTGGAGCTAAGTGGATGGACGAAATTGAAGATCAAATGAGCTTAGGATCAAATGAAGAATGAAGAGTTCAAAATTGGAAGCCAAGGTTTATAAAGTTGGAAGTTTCTATTTGTGAAGGTTTCCATTTGTGCAAGTTTCCATTTGTGGAGGTTTCCAAAACATGTAGGTTGCCTAATCACTCATTCTAGAAGCCCAAAACCGTGCCTAACACATTCCCCTTTTGTTTCAATCATTGCTGCACAAGGGAGAGGTTTTCTTGCCTATTTTCTGCCCAAAATTACTTCCCCTTTCTCTTACAAATCAATGCCACACCTTCTTTCCCTTTCTCTCTTAATTTCTGACCTTTAAAACACATTCCTTTTCTCTCCTACATATTCTGCCGAATTTCACATTCCTATTTCTCTTTAAATTCTTATTCTTTCTTACCTATTAAATTGTGGAACCAAAATAGCTAAGTATTGAACCTTTCCTATTATTTTCTGAGTACCCTAGCCCTTTAAATAAAGCTTGTTGCACCATTTAAATCTCTCTACACACTTTCTGACGAAAAAACAGATTCTCTGCATCCATTCCATCCACCTATCTACCTATCCATCCTCTACCACCCATCACCACCCATTCTACACACCTTAACCCCTTGTGCCGCAGCTCTACAAAGGAAGAAGGAGAGGATTAACTTGAAATCGTGCCTAGCCATTCAAGACGTTGGATTGCTGGAACGTTTCTAGGTGTAATCTATCTTTGTTTTCAATGTTTAATTTAATTTCTCTTTGTTTTGCTGTGAACATGAGTGGCTAAACCCCTCTTGGCTAGGGGTGATTTCAAAGCCATGATTATGTGTGCAATTTGAGTTGATAAATTCCAGCTACAAATTCTTGAATTGTGAATGCAATTGGCTTAACTGTTTGATTAAGAACTTATTTGTGTTTGTTGATTGAGGGTCGACACTTAATTGGCATGCATAAATATGATGCTAGAGTGTAAGGGAGTTTCACATAATTGTTACAAACTTATATTCATATGTAGTGAAGGTTGCTAGTCACAATTGCGTTAAGTTCAATTCCTAGCATGAGTGACATGATGTCATAGTTGCAAGTGCTTTGTCAATGCTTATGATTTTCATTGAACGTAATGATCTTTGATTGTATCTCTATTATGATGTCATGTAGGGGACTTTTGAAGAATGCTTTGGGTTGTCGAATGATGTCATCCAATCCAATAATACAAGGAAAATCTGAGGGTTAACTAGTGATGTCATGGTTAATTTGGGGCATTGTCGTTCATAATTCAATGAAGGAGTAACTGGAAATCGAGTCGTTTACATACATGTCATGTGTGGAGAAAGAGCCTCTAGCTAGCCCATCATCCATCCAATTCACCAATTTCGTGCAAATCTGTTTAGTTTTAGTTTCTGTTTTGTTTTGAGCTTAATTTCGTCCAAAACCCAATTCCCCTTTACTTTCTTGTGTTAGATTAGTTATAAGTGTGTTTAAATCTGTCCAATTTAGTGTTTTGAGTCTTACTAGTCTAGAATTCGTCCAAATCAGTCCCTAGTGTCTGTTTTGAGTCTTTTTGGTTGTTTTAAGCTGTTTTGAGTCTTGTGAGTCTTGTTAAGTGTTTTTAACTTTGTTTTTATGTTTTTCAGTCAGTTTAGAGGTTTTAGCAAGCCCTCCTAATCCCCGGTCTAGAACGATCCCTACTTGCATCTATACTACAATTTTCAACAATTTTCAACAAGAGGGTTTAATTTGTGTGCTGTTTTACATCGCATCAAGTATTTGGAACTAAATGATGAAACGCCTTCTAAGTAGCTGATGTGAGAATTACTTGACACTCAAATTAAAACCCTATCGACGTAGTATATGAAAGTAGGGATCGTTTTAGGCCAGGGATTAGAAGTGATGCTAATCTACACAAATTAGACTCTTAAAACAATAAACTGGACTTAAAACAATGAAAACAAGTACTAGGGATCAATTTGGACGAATTTTAACTCTAGACACCTTTAAACAACCTAACTTGACTCAAATAACTCAAAACAAACTCAAAACAGCAAATAGAGTTCAATTAAACAGTTTCTGGACTCTAAAGACTCAAAACAAGCTAAATAGACCTAAAACACACAAAACAAGTTATCTAGACTCTAAACTAACACCTAAGATTGATTTGAACGAAATTAAGACTCAAATTGACTCAAAAGACTAAAAGACTCAAGATTTGACGAATTTAGACTATCTTAACACAAATTAAAAGCAAGGGATTGTTTGAAAACGGATTTAAACTTAAGCAAAACAGAATTGTAAACTAGACTTAGTTTTGTACGAAATTGGTGATTTAAATGGGTGAATGGCTAGTTAGAGGGATCCTTATCCACACATAAACATATGCATACAACTTGATTCCCAATTACTCTTTCGATAAACCATGAATGACAATGTTCCGAATTAATTGTATTGAACTAATCAATTCCCAGATTTCCCTAGAGTCATTGAATTGAATGGATAACGCATCACAACCAAATTATTCTTTCTCAAACTCCCTAACTATGGAATACGCATGATAGAGACATTCAACAAAGATCATTAAGTTCAATGGAAATCATGAACATTGACAAGGCATTCATAACTATGGAAGACGCATGTTAATCCAGCCTAGGGTTTACTTAACATGATTGTGACTAGCAACTTTTACTACTTGTGAATATAAGTTCATAACGATTAGGTGAAATTCCCTTATATTCTAGCATCAAATTCATGCATGTAAACTAAGTATGCATCCTTAATCAACACACAAGAACAAGTTCTTAATAAAACAGATAAGTAAACCACATTCACAATTTATGAAATCATAACTGGAGTAAATCAAATCATAAGAAACATATATCCATGGCTTCAAATTCCCCCTCTAACTAATAGGGGTTTAGTTCCTCATGCTAGCAATTAAACAAAGAAAACTGAATTGAAACATTGAAAACAAGGATAGACAACACCTAAGAACGCTCCAGCAGTAGTCACAACTTAGAGTGGCACCTTCTCCTTCCTTCCTTGAATAGCTGCGGCACAAGAGGGGTTTTCTGGGTTTGTGTGGATGATATGGCACGGCAGGGGGTGAATTAGGTCAGAAACTATGGAGAATGGTGAAGGAAAGGGGCGGCAGAGAGTGGTGGATGATTTCTGGCGTGAATGATGTATATGGAGGGTGGTGTGTACGGCAAAGGGTTAATTAGTATATATATAGGCACCAAAAACCCTAGGTGAATCAGATTAGGACTTCTAGAAAGCCAAATCCATCCAGAAATAGGCTCAAAACAATCAGATTTCCAATGGGAAAGGGCCTAAGGTGCGGCAGATTTGGATAAGGAGGGATAAGGCTTCTAGAAAGCCTTGCAAGGCAAGGAAATCAGGTTTTCTGGAAAGCTAGGTGCGGCAAGGCTTAGGGTTTCTAGAAACTTAATTTAAATGTCCCCCAATCAGAAAATAAACCCTCATTGTACCAGGAATTGAATTAGAAAAGGATTAGGATAGGATAAGGTTTGTTAAGATAAGATAAGGATTGGATAAGATAAGATAAGATAAGGTTGTTTGGATAATCTTTTGGATAATCCTCCTTCTTTTGAGCTGATTCCTTATCTTCAATGATTTGAATTTATTTCTCCAACCTTGAAACATATTCCCAACTCCATTTAAACTCCAAATTCGTCCATCTTCATGCCCATTGCTTGTGCTAACCATTCCAAGCCCAGATTTGCTCTAAAATGCTCCAAAATGCATCTTTTTGCCAACTTTGCTTCTTGGACCTAAAAACACACGAAAATGACTTTAAACACTATACTAAGCAACAAATGGCTAAGCAAATGCAAGAAAACACACTAACTAAGTAGCATAAATATGCTCCTATCAAATTCCCCCACACTTAGCTTTTGCTAGTCCTCAAGCAAAACAAAACAAACAAAACGTAACCTAAACCTTCCAACGTTCACCTCAGGGATCTTCAATGATACATAACATGCCAAAGATCATTACTCCCACAGATTTTAGTTATCCCTACCCTTGAGCACATACTTAATCAAAGTTACCACACATTAGCTCGCATTTAATCAATTAAAACAACATTTTGAATGTAGTAACATGCCTTAGAGAATCCCTCAATTCCTTACTAGATATGCACTCAATCACACAGATTTTCTGACTACACTCCCTACACTAGTTATATGTTAGAAGATTGATGTAAATATGAAACTAATACTCACATATATGTATAACAAGAAAAGTAATTTTTGGAATGCATGTATAGATATGATCTCATGAATGGAATGCTACTACTTAGATGCGAGAACCAGGGACACCATATGCTCATACCAATCCCAAACTCCACATATTGAAACACACAACACTCAAGATTGAAGTATAGGGTTATAACGGGGCTAGGGGGTATTGGCTAACAAAGAAAGGTAAGGAAAACAAACGTTCTTAAAGCAATAGCAAGCAAAGTAATGAATATGACACTTAGAACTCCCTTTCTTGAAACGCAGCCATGAACTTTGATACAAAGGGACAGAAAACACATACTTAGGGCCAAATTCAACGTTTTGGACCCTTTCTTCAACAACCAACACTTGTGAGCTTATTCTCACGTATTTTGCAACTCTTTTCACACTTTTTCACAATGAGATCATGCAACGACTTTAGAAAACAAAGAATGCACAGATTTTTAACTCTCCAAAGAACGTTAAAGGCTCAAGTCTCTCAGGGTTGTAGCGTTAGTTTAAGTTACTTCCTTCAAGCATGTTACAAAAACTGATTTTATCCTTTTTGTGATTACATGTGAATTCATGAATGTCAACTACAACCAAGCATAAACCAAAGAGCAATTCAAACTTTCATCCATGTTTATAACTTTCTTTAGCAGTTATGCAATTAAAAACCAAATCCTCATCATTGTGTTGGAAGGTACCCTAAGACACAAACAAACACACAAAAACAACTCTTTTTGGGTTTTTCAAAACAATTTTTCAAATTTTTATGGTATTTTCGGATTTTCTTTTCAAAACACACTAAAAGACTCCAAAACAGCTTAAAAACACTTAAAAACACTGAAAACAACATTCAAAGTGATAGGTGATAAAAACCCACGAATTTCATGCAAAAAAAACACTTTGTTATCCCCCCACACTTAAACCAAACATTGTCCTCAATGTTTCAAACATATACTCACAGAAAGCAAACAGCAATCAACACAACTAACTAACATAACAAAATGGCAAAGGAAAAGCAATAAAGAGAGAGAGTTTAGAAACGCAAATCTGGTTGTGGAGCCGGAGAGTTCCTAGGTCGTCTTTATTTGCATGGGTTGCCTCCCAAGAAGCGCTTGCTTTAACGTCTTCCAGCCGGACGATACTTCCATTTAAGTTCCCATGGTACCCACGGCATGCAGAGGTAGTTCTTCCACCACATGCTCCTCAAACAGCTCGTGCATTGGATCTTTGAATGGTAAGGGATAGTGATCCTTCCGGATTGTGGCATTGAACATCCTAAAATCAATGTAAGCATGCCCACCAACTTGGATTTGATTGGGAATCTGCACCATACAAGGTAACAACCTATTAGTTGAAATGGGAATCGAATCTGGAATAGATGGCTTACCAATGTACTGCAATGAAGTGGCAGCACTATGAACATTCTTCCCCATGATATTTTCGACCAATTGGGGCATTTTGAGGGCAGTGGCTGTATGGTCCTTGTGCTCCACTCCAATTCCCTCGTTTTGTATGGTTCTTGATGTATCCTTTGTGCTTGAACGGTCCGGCCCTATCTTTTTTATTTTATCCATGGCAAAACAAGAACGAACAATGTTAGGATTCTCAACAGACTTAGAAACATTAAATTTAATCTTATCACCACCAAACTTCATAGTTAACGTTCCCTTGGCCACATCAATCTTGGTTTGGGCTGTTTTCATGAATGGTCGGCCAAGTAAGAGTGGTAATGGATGTGAATGGTCTGAATCCTCCATGTTAAGCACATAGAAATCTGCAGGAAAAATCAAGTGGTCTACCTGCACCAAAACATCTTCCAAAACTCCTTTTGGGTATGCATTAGATCGATCGGCTAATTGGATAATAACACCATCATTTTTAAGCTCTCCTAAATTCATAGATGCATAAACAGAATATGGCATGACATTTATAGATGCACCTAAGTCTAACATGGCAGATTCAAAACGAGTATTTCCAATAACACAAGGAATTGTAAAACTACCCGGATCTTTGCATTCAGGGGGTAATTTCCTTTGTAAAACAGCAGAGACATTCTCACTTACTTGAACCACTTCTTTGTTAGAAATCCTTCTCCTTGCTGTACAAAGCTCTTTCAAAAACTTAGCATACCTTGGGACGTGCTTTATTGCATCAAGGAGTGGGATATTGACTTGAACTTTCCGGAATGTCTCTAGAATGTCCTTTTCAGCATCCTCTTTCTTTGATTGCCGCAACCTGCCAGGAAAGGGCACAATTAGTGGAGTAGAGCTAGAAGAATTCATATTGGAACTTACCTTGATGGTTGGGGATGGCTGCGGCAAAGATGTCTCTTTCCTTGCCGTGGGTTTGGGTGATTCATCCTCCTCCAATTGCAGCTTTGTGTCCTCTTCTTGACTTGATCTAGATGGTTGTGAATCAGTTCCAACCTGCTTACCACTTCTCAACGTGATTTCATTGGCGGTTTCAAATCTTCCTTTAGGATTAACAACGGTTGAACTAGGCAATCTGCCTTGTTCTCTGAATTGGCCCATGAATTCAGCCATTTGCCCCATTTGTTTCTTCAATTCGGCCACCTCTTTAGCTTGATTCTTTATGCTCTGTATGTCCTGCGTCAAAGAGGTTAGTACTTGAAGAATTTTATCATTTTCTAACAACGAACCTGAATTGGTTTGGGCCGAAATTGGTTGAGGTTGTGTGGCTGCATACGGCCTTGGAAACATCCCAGGGGGCTGTCTAAATCCGCTTTGTGGCTGTGCTTGTTGAGAGTCCCTCCACTTGAAGTTTGGATGATCTCTCCATCCCGGATTGTATGTGTTTGAGTATGGGTCGTGTCTTTGTTGGGTTTGGCTTTGAAAACCCACGGCTTGGGCAGTTTCCCACCCCCCATTCTCAATCAATTGAGGGCATTGATCGTTGAGATGTCCCTGCATAGAACACACTCCACATATGGCCGGCCCTTGTGCTTTGGTTCCATCCACAACCTGTGACAAAAGAAGAGTGAGATTAGCCATTTGAGATTGTAATTCTGAAATTGCATTTACCTCATTCACTTGTTGTTGCCGTGGCCCTTCTCTCTGTCCAACTCCTTCGTATTGTTGCGCATTCAAGGCTCGATTTGCAATTAGAGTCTTGGCAGCCACGGGTGTTTTGTCAACCAAAGCTCCTCCCGCTGAAGCATCAAGCATTTGTCTCTCAATGGGGAGAAGTCCTTCATAGAAATATTGGAGGAGAAGCTCTTCCTTCATTTGGTGTTGTGGACAAGAAGCAATAAGCGCCTTGAAACGCTCATAATAGGCTGGAAACGATTCCCCTTGGTTTTGTTGAATGCCACTTATCCTTTTCCTCAAGAGAATGACTCTTGAAGTTGGGAAAAATTTCTCTAAGAATGCGCGCTTCATGCTTTCCCACGAAGTAACGGTTCCAGGTGCTAGTTCGTAGAGCCAATCCTTAGCCTTTTCCAACAGAGAGAATGGAAAGGCTTTCATCTTCAATATACTCCCATCAACATTGACAGGGGTCATGCTTGAACAAACCACTTCAAATTCCTTCAATTGCTTGTTCGGATCTTCCATGGATAACCCGTGGAATTTGGGGATGTGGTGCAACAAGCTGGACTTCAATTCAAACTCATCAGTCTTGCCTTGAGCCGCCCTAGGATATTGAATGCATAAAGGGGTCGCATTGTCCAATCCCGAGGCTGAAAGTTCTTTGATTGTTCGGTTATCTGCAGCCATGTCGTGCTCCTCTTCCAAATCCTCTTCAATTTCAACTTCAGATTCGGAATTAGAACTTGAACCAAGTAGATCAGGTTCTGGGTGCTTCCTCTTCCTTCTCAGATCTCGCTCAAAATCGTCGTTAAACGCCAAGATATGTGCGTGAATGGGTTGAGAACTTCGAGTCATACACTAGTACCTAAAACAAAGAAAACAAAACAAATCAGAAAACTAAGCAAAACAGAAACAAAAACAAGTTAAAATACACGGCAGAAACTAGGGAGATTAGCAAGTTTGCTAATCCCCGGCAACGGCGCCAAAATTTGATGTGAGAATTACTTGACACTCAAATTAAAACCCTATCGACGTAGTATATGAAAGTAGGGATCGTTTTAGGCCGGGGATTAGAAGGGATGCTAATCTACACAAATTAGACTCTTAAAACAATAAACTGGACTTAAAACAATGAAAACAAGTACTAGGGATCAATTTGGACGAATTTTAACTCTAGACACCTTTAAACAACCTAACTTGACTCAAATAACTCAAAACAAACTCAAAACAGCAAATAGAGTTCAATTAAACAGTTTCTGGACTCTAAAGACTCAAAACAAGCTAAATAGACCTAAAACACACAAAACAAGTTATCTAGACTCTAAACTAACACCTAAGATTGATTTGAACGAAATTAAGACTCAAATTGACTCAAAAGACTAAAAGACTCAAGATTTGACGAATTTAGACTATCTTAACACAAATTAAAAGCAAGGGATTGTTTGAAAACGGATTTAAACTTAAGCAAAACAGAATTGTAAACTAGACTTAGTTTTGTACGAAATTGGTGATTTAAATGGGTGAATGGCTAGTTAGAGGGATCCTTATCCACACATAAACATATGCATACAACTTGATTCCCAGTTACTCTTTCGATAAACCATGAATGACAATGTTCCGAATTAATTGTATTGAACTAATCAATTCCCAGATTTCCCTAGAGTCATTGAATTGAATGGATAACGCATCACAACCAAATTATTCTTTCTCAAACTCCCTAACTATGGAATACGCATGATAGAGACATTCAACAAAGATCATTAAGTTCAATGGAAATCATGAACATTGACAAGGCATTCATAACTATGGAAGACGCATGTTAATCCAGCCTAGGGTTTACTTAACATGATTGTGACTAGCAACCTTTACTACTTGTGAATATAAGTTCATAACGATTAGGTGAAATTCCCTTATATTCTAGCATCAAATTCATGCATGTAAACTAAGTATGCATCCTTAATCAACACACAAGAACAAGTTCTTAATAAAACAGATAAGTAAACCACATTCACAATTTATGAAATCATAACTGGAGTAAATCAAATCATAAGAAACATATATTCATGGTTTCAAATTCCCCCTCTAACTAATAGGGGTTTAGTTCCTCATGCTAGCAATTAAACAAAGAAAACTGAATTGAAACATTGAAAACAAGGATAGACAACACCTAAGAACGCTCCAGCAGTAGTCACGACTTAGAGTGGCACCTTCTCCTTCCTTCCTTGAATAGCTGCGGCACAAGAGGGGTTTTCTGGGTTTGTGTGGATGATATGGCACGGCAGGGGGTGAATTAGGTCAGAAACTATGGAGAATGGTGAAGGAAAGGGGCGGCAGAGAGTGGTGGATGATTTCTGGCGTGAATGATGTATATGGAGGGTGGTGTGTACGGCAAAGGGTTGATTAGTATATATATAGGCACCAAAAACCCTAGGTGAATCAGATTAGGACTTCTAGAAAGCCAAATCCATCCAGAAATAGGCTCAAAACAATCAGATTTCCAATGGGAAAGGGCCTAAGGTGCGGCAGATTTGGATAAGGAGGGATAAGGCTTCTAGAAAGCCTTGCAAGGCAAGGAAATCAGGTTTTCTGGAAAGCTAGGTGCAGCAAGGCTTAGGGTTTCTAGAAACTTAATTTAAATGTCCCCTAATCAGAAAATAAACCCTCATTGTACCAGGAATTGAATTAGAAAAGGATTAGGATAGGATAAGGTTTGTTAAGATAAGATAAGGATTGGATAAGATAAGATAAGATAAGGTTGTTTGGATAATCTTTTGGATAATCCTCCTTCTTTTGAGCTGATTCCTTATCTTCAATGATTTGAATTTATTTCTCCAACCTTGAAACATATTCCCAACTCCATTTAAACTCCAAATTCGTCCATCTTCATGCCCATTGCTTGTGCTAACCATTCCAAGCCCAGATTTGCTCTAAAATGCTCCAAAATGCATCTTTTTGCCAACTTTGCTTCTTGGACCTAAAAACACACGAAAATGACTTTAAACACTATACTAAGCAACAAATAGCTAAGCAAATGCAAGAAAACACAGTAACTAAGTAGCATAAATATGCTCCTATCAGTAGCAACCAAGCAAAGAATAATGAGATCATGCAACAACTTTAGAAAACAAAGAATCACGGATCAATAACTCAACAAAGAACGTTTAGGCTCAAGTCTCACAGGGATGTAGCGTTAATTTGAGTTCCTTCCTTCAAGCATGTTACAAAAACTGATTTTTCCTTTATGATTGGATGTGAATTCATAAATTATAACCACAACCAAGCATAAACCAAAGAGTAAATCAAACTTTCATCCATGTTTATAACTCTCTTTAACAGTCATGCAAATAAAAACCAAATCCTCATCATTGTGTTGGAAGGTACCCTAAGACACACACACAAAAACAACTCTTTTTGGGTTTTTCAAAACAATTTTTCAAATTTTTATGAGATTTTCGGATTTTTATGCCAAAACACACTAAAACACACCAAAACAGCTTAAAAACACTTAAAAACAGCAAGGAACAACTTTTGGAGTAATGGGTGATAAAATCCCACGAATTTGCATCAAAAACACTTTGTTACCCCCCCCACACTTAAATCAAACATTGTCCTCAATGTTTCAAGCATAAACTCAGAAAACAAACAAACAACCAACTAACTAATCATGGCAAGATAAATTCAGTAAAGAGAAGGGTTTAGGAACGCAAATCTGGATGTGGGTGATTCCTAGAACGTCCTTCGTTGAATGCATGGGTTGCCTCCCAAGAAGCACTTGCTTTTATGTCGTGCAGCCGGACGATACCTCCATTTAAGCTTCATTGGAGGCCACGGCATGGAATTGATCTTTGAATGGAAGGTGATACTTGAAATGATCCGGCAATGGTTTAAATTCTAGTGTGGGTGCCTGAATCATTGGTAGGAGCATATTTATGCAACTTAGTTAGCTTGTTTTCATGCATTTACGTTGTTAGTTCTTAGTTAATTTTGTATTTTAAGCTATTTTCGTGTGTTTGTAGGTTCTAAGTGTCAAGATGGCAAAAAGAAGCAATTTGGAGCATTCTAGAGCATTTTTGGGCCAAGATTGGGTAGTGCAAGCATGGAGGCAAGTTGATGGACGAAATTGAAGATACAAAGGCTTGAAATCAGCTAAAAAGAGGGAAGAAAGAAGTCAAAGATAAAGAAGATAAGGAATCAGCTATAAAGAAGGGGAATTATCCAAAACATTATCCAAACTAGCTTATCTTATCCAAACCTTGTCTTATCTTATCCTAATCTTATCCTACCTTGTTTTCAGCTACAAAAGAGATTTAATTTCAGTTTAGGAGACTTAAAACCTGATTTCTAGAAGTCCTATCCCTTGTCCTATAAATCTGGCGCCTCCCTCCTCTCTAGAAGGTTTTTTCCTTGCCTTGCAAGGCATTCCCTGCCTTATCCCTCTTTGCCGTGCATTCCCTATCCCTTTCCCTCTTGGATTCTGATTTGTTAGCCTATTTCCTTGTGGATTTGGGTTCTACAAATCCTTTTTAGAAATCAATTGGGCCATAATCCTTTTTCCTAAGGGATTCGCACATTCTGCCGCACCTAGGATCCTAATCCCTTGCTTATGCTGAGATGCTGAGTCCAAGCCCTAATCTGATTAATCCCTTGCTTATGCTGAGATGCTGAGTCCAAGCCCTAATCTGATTACCCTAGGGTTTGTGGTGCCTATATATACAGAATTAGAGAGTTGCCGCAGGTTTCACCACCCCTATACACATCACAATTCATTCTACATCACAGCAATCCATCTACATCCACTCATCCCCTTTGCCGCAGCCTTTGCAGAGGAGAGAAGACAAGGCCTTGCCGTGGCTTCCATTGGAGAGGAAGGGTTGTGCCGCAGCCTACCTGCAACCATTGGAATTCTTAGAGTTCTTTCTTCTCTTGTTTCTGTTTCCATGTTTGATGCGGAATATATAAGCACACAAATTAAACCCTCTTTTTATCAATTGTAGCAAAGTATGTAAGTAGGGATCGTTCTAGGCCGGGGATTAGGAGGGATTGCTAAATCACTTGAAAACTGACTCAAAAACTTAAAACAAAGTTAAAACACTAAATTAGACTCAAAGAATGCAAAACTATACCTTAAAACACTGAAACAAACCAAAAGACTCAAAACAGCAAACAAACACTCAAAACTGCCTTAAAAACACAAACTGGCTGTTTTGGACTCTAAACACAATTTTGGACGAAAATAAGTTTTAACTTGACTCAAAACACTCAAAAACACAAACTAAAACAGTTTCTAACTAATATGACTCAACAAAGTAAAGGGGGATTGGGTTTTGACGAATTTGAAAACAAAACAAGAAACTTAAAGTACTAATGAAATCTGCACGAAATTGGGTGAAAACTATGGATGACGGGATAACTAGGAGGTTCTTCTCCACACATGACATACTTGCATACAAGACGATTTCCAGTTGCTTTTCAATAAACTATGAATTCTCAACGCCCCAGATTAACCGTGAATTGCACTAATTAACCCTCAGATTTCCCTAATTTTATTGAATTGGATGATTGCATACGACAACTCAAAACATTCCCCACCAGTTCCCTACATGAATTGCTTAATAGAGATACAAGCAAAGATCATTAAGTTCTTTGAAAATCATAAACATTGACAAGGCACTCGTAACTATGAATTGCATGATACTTATGCCAGGAATTTACTTAACAAGATTGAGATCATCAACCTTTACTACTTGTGAATATAAGTTCATAACGATTAGGTGAAACTCCCTTATATCCTAGCATCAGATTTATGCATGAAAATTAAGCGTGCACTTTCAACCAACACACATAAATCAGTTTTAATTCAACAGATAAGTAAATTGAATTCACAGCTTATGAATCACAACTGGATGTAATCAAATCATATTGCAAGTATAACCATGGTTTCGAATCCCCCCTAGCCAAAGGGGGTTTAGTTCCTCATACGTACAAAACAAAGAGTATTGAATTTAAACATTGAAATCAAAGGAAAGGAAACACCTAAAACTTCCAGCAATTGGAACTTGAATGGCATGCACGTCCAAGGCTTCTTCTCCTCCTCTTTGCTGTGGCACAAGGGTTGGTGATGAGTTTTTGGGGGTTATGAATGGTGTAGAAGGCTGGGTTATTGGCTAGGATGGATGTATGGTGCGGCAAGGAGTGGATTAGGTCAGAAACTATGGAGAATGGTGAAGGATAGGTGCGGCAGAGAGTAGGGAAGGGTTTCTGGCGAGAATGGTTGTGTGGATGTATGAATGGATGTATATAGATGGTGGTGGTGTAGAATTCGTATGGATGGGTGGTGGTGTAGAATTATATATATAGGCACCAAAAACCCTAAGTAAATCAGATTAGGACTTCTAGAAAGCCAAATCCATCCAGAAATAGGTTTAAAACAATCAGATTTTTAATGGGAAAAGGCCTAAGGTGCGGCAGGTTTATAGAACAAGGATAAGGTGTCCTAAAGTGAAATTAAAACCCTTTTACAGCAGGAATTAAGTTAGGAAAGGATTAGGATAGGATAAGATAAAGCATGGTAAGATAAGATAAGATAAGGTTTGGATAAGATAAGGATAAGATAAGATAGTTTTGGATAATGTTTTGGATAATTCTCCCTCTTTGTAGCTGATTCCTTATCTTCTTTGACTTGAATTTATTTCTCCAACTCTTTTGCACATTCCTAGCCTCTCTTGAACTTCAAATTCGTCCATCCATCTTGCTCCAATCTTGTGATATCCATTCCACGCCCAAAACTGCTCCAAAAGGCTCCAAAATGCATCCTTTTGCATACTTCTTAAAACCTGAAAATACATCAAACTAGCTTAAAAGACTACTTTAACTTAGGAAACACAACATAAATGCACAAGAACAAGCTAACTAAGGTGCATAAATATGCCCCTATCAATGTTTAATTTAATTTGCTTTTCAATTATGTTGAACATGTGGAACTAATTTCGTTTTAGTTAGAGGTGGATTCAAAGCCATGGACATATGTTTAGTATGAATTGATTACCTCCAGTTATTGTTTCATAAATTGTGAATGTGGTTTACTTATCTGTTTTAGTAAGAACTTGTTCTTGTGTGTTGATTAAGGATGCATACTTAGTTTACATGCATGAATTTGATGCTAGGATATAAGGGAATTTCACCTAATCGTTATGAACTTATATTCACAAGTAGTAAAGGTTGCTAGTCACAATCATGTTAAGTAAATCCTAGGCAAGAGTAACATGCAGTTCATAGTTATGAATGCCTTGTCAATGTTTATGATTTCCATGGAACTTAATGATCTTTGATATGTGTCTCTATCATGCGTATTCCATAGTTAGGGAACTTGATAAGAATAATTTGGTGGTAATGCGTTCTCCATTCAATTCAATGAACTTAGGGAAATCTGAGAATTGATTAGTGCAATACAATTAATTCGGAGCATTGTCATTCATGGTTTATCGAAAGAATAACTGGAAATCAATTCATATGCATATGTTTATGTGTGAAGAAGAACCCTCTAACTAGTTTTTCACCCCTGAATTCACCTTCACCTCACTTTAATTTACTTTGTTTGCTGGAATCTTCTTAGTTTTGATAAATTCGTCTAAAAACCCCCTCAGTTCTTATTTGTGTTTTATTTTTGTTAAATTCGTCCAAATCTGTCTCCTTTTAGTGTTTTGAGTCTTATTAGTCTAAAATTCATCCAATTCACTTCCTAGTACCTGTTTTGAGTCTGTTTAAATTAGTTTTGCTGTTTTGAGTCAATTTGGTCAGTTTTGAGTTGTCTAGAGTCTAGTTTAGTGTTTTAGAGTTTAACTTGTGTAGATTAGCATCCTTTCTAATCCCCGGCCTAAAACGATCCCTACTTTCATATACTACGTCGATAGGGTTTTAATTTGAGTGTCAAGTAATTTTCACATCAATCATTAAAATCAGCAAGTTAGTAGAAAACAAAATTGAAATTGGAGAAGATGGCTTACTTGCTTTGTCCGATACGAACTCAATTGCAAACACCACATCTGTGAACGTTTCAGGAATGTTGCATTTGGCCAGATTTACTCTGATGGTTGGGACTTGTCCCGTGTCATAAAATTGAACTTCTTTGGGCTTTGTTGTCTCATGAACATTCGCCTTGATGCATTCTTCATGTGCTCCAGCCACTTCTTGCTCTTGAATCATTCTTCTTGATGTGCAATTCTCGTCGAACAGTTTAACACATTCTGGAACTTGATTTGGTGTGCCAAGAATTGGGATTTCACTTTGCACCTTTGGAATGGCTTCCATGTCTTTTTCACTCTCATCTTTCTTGGGAATTAAAAACCTGCGAGGAAAAGGTGCATTCGGAGGAATAACATTAGAATGAATTGAATTTGGGACGTCCTTACTTGTGGTGGGTGGTTGAGAGGGCTTAGGGGGCTGCGGCAAGGGTTGTTCTTCCCTTGCTGTGGGCGTGTCTTCTTCCTCCTCCTCAATCAGCAGCTCCTCATCCACTTCTAGGCTATGTTTGGACGTTTTTAGGTCAGCTCCAACCTCCATAGCACTTTCCAAAGTGATAACTTCAGCAATTTCAAAGTCTCCCATTGAATTGACAATAGTTGAGTTGGAGAGTTCACGTTGTTCTTGAATTTGTACCATGAGCTCTGCAATCTGCCCAATTTGCTTTTCCAGATGGTCCACCCTTTTGTTTTGATTTTCTTGTTCCTGAGATAAAGAAGTGAGTAACTCAAGAATTTTATCATTATCCATTGACGTACCTGAATTTGTTTGGGAAGATTATGGTGGAGGCTGTGATGGTGCATATGGCCATTGATAGAACTCCTCAGATGGCTGTGAGTATTCTTCTTGTTGTGAGCCCTGCGTCAAAGAGGTTAGTACATCAAGAATTTCATCATAACTCATGGACATACCTGAATTCAATTGGAATTGTTATGGGGAAGGTTGTGGTGGCTGCATAGGTCTTGAATAAAACTCCTCATATGGCTGCCAATAGCCTTCGGGTTGAACTTGTTGAGATTCCCACCACATAGAGGTTGAATGATCACTCAAATCTGAATCATAAGTGTTGGAAAACATGTTGTCCCTTGATTAATCATAGCCTTGATAACCCCAAGTATCTTCATTCACAGCGAATTGAGCACGTTGATGAGTTTGAGCAGTGTACATTGTGGTTGTTTCGGCAATCTGGGACAATTGAGAAGTAAGATTCGCCAATTGAGCTTGAATGTTAGCAAAATCCATGTCTTGCTTCTCCAATACCTGAAATCAAAGAAGTAAAACTAAATCAAATATCAAAAGTAAAAGACACAAACAAAAACAAAGGGGATTAGCTAAAGAAAACAAGAAAACAACACAAAGTTAGAAACTTAAACAAAAACAAAATAAACGAAAAGAAAAGAACCAAGGGATTAGCGAAGTTGCTAATCCCTCACAACGGCGCCAAAAATTTGATGCGATGTAAAACAAGCACACAAATTAAACCCTCTTGTTGACAATTGTAGTATAGATGCAAGTAGGGATCGTTCTGGACCGGGGATTATGAGGGCTTGCTAAAACCTCTAAACTGACTCAAAAACATAAAAACAAAGTTAAAAACACTTAACAAGACTCACAAGACTCAAAACAAACTAAAAAGACTCAAAACAGACACTAGGGACTGATTTGGACGAATTCTAGACTAGTAAGACTCAAAACACTAAATTGGACAGATTTAAACACACTTCTAACTAATCTAACACAAGAAAGTAAAGGGGAATTGGGTTTTGGACGAAATTAAACTAAAAACAAAACAGAAACTAAAACTAAACAGATTTGCACGAAATTGGTGAATTGGATGGATGATGGGCTAGCTAGAGGCTCTTTCTCCACACATGACATGTAAGCAAACGACTCGATTTCCAGTTACTCCTTCATTGAATTATGAACGACAATGCCCCAAATTAACCGTGACATCACTAATTAACCCTCAGATTTTCCTTGTATTATTGGATTGGATGACGTCATTCGACAACCCAAAGCATTCTTCAAAAGTCCCCTACATGACATCATAATAGAGATACAATCAAAGATCATTACGTTCAATGAAAATCATAAGCATTGACAAAGCACTTGCAACTATGACATCAAGTCACTCATGCTAGGAATTGAACTTAACGTGATTGTGACTAGCAACCTTCACTACATATGAATATAAGTTTGTAACGATTATGTGAAACTCCCTTATACTCTAGCATCATATTTATGCATGCCAATTAAGTGTCAACCCTCAATCAACAAACACAAATAAGTTCTTAATCAAATAGTTAAGCCAATTGCATTCACAATTCAAAGAATTCATAACTGGAATTTATCAACTCAAATTGCACACATAATCATGGCTTTGAAATCACCCCTAGCCAAGAGGGGTTTAGCCACTCATGTTCACAGCAAAACAAAGAGAAATTAAATTAAACATTGAAAACAAAGATAGATTACGCCTAGAAACATTCCAGCAATCCAAAACCGTGCCTAACAAATTCCCCTTTTGTTTCAATCCTTGCTGCACAAGGGAGAGGTTTTCTTGCCTATTTTCTGCCAAAAAATACTTCCCCTTTCTCTTACAAATCAATGCCACACCTTCTTTCCCTTTCTCTCTTAATTTCTGACCTTTAAAACACATTCCTAAATGTGTCCTACATATTCTGCCGAATTTCACATTCTTATTCTCTTTGATTTTCTGAGTACCCTAGCCCTTTAAATAAAGCTTGTTGCACCATTTAAATCTGTCTACACAATTTCTGCCAAAAATCCACCATCCACCCTTCACCATAACTCACCTATACCCATCCACCACCACAATTCATCACTAAAACCTTCAAACAAACCTTGTGCCGCAGCAAAGGAGAAGAAGGAGAGCTTTTGGACGTTCTGGCATTCAAGTTTGGATAGCTGGATCATTCTAGGTGTTTTCTTTCTTTTGTTTTCAATGTATAAATCTGTTTACCTTTGTTTTGCGATTATGAGGAACTAAGCCATTTTGGCTAGGGGGCTATTCAAAGCCATGAACATACTTGTGATATGAATTGATTACCTTCAGTTGTGATTTCATAAATTGTGAATTCAATTTGCTCAACTGTTTGATTCAAAACTTATTCTTGTATGTTGATTGAGGTGGCCAACTTAGTTTGCATGCATGAATTTGATGCTAGAATATAAGGGATTTTCACCTAATCGTTATGAACTTATATTTACAAGTAATGGAGGTTGCTAATCACAATCGTGTTAAGTAAATTCCTGGCATAAGTATCATGCAATTCATAGTTATGAGTGCCTTGTCAATGCTTATGATTTTCATAGAACTTAATGATCTTTGCTCGTATCTCTATTATGCAATTCATGTAGGGAACTTGTGGAGAATGCTTTGGGTTGTTGTATGCAATCATCCAATTCAATGAAATTTGGAAAATCTGAGGGTTAATTAGTGCAATTCAAGGTTAATCTGGGGCGTTGAGAATTCATGGTTTATTGAAAAGCAATTGGAAATCGATTTGTATGCAAGTGTGTCATGTGTGGAGAAAGACCCTCTAGCTAGTCCATCATCCATCCAAAATACCTAATTTCGTGCAAATCTGTCTAGTTTCTAGTTTCTGTTTTGTTTTACTTTATTTTTGTCCAAACCCCAATCCCCCTTTAATTAAGTGTGTTAGATTAGTTAGAAGTGTGTTTAAATCTGTCCAATTTAGTGTTTTGAGTCTTACTAGTCTAGAATTCGTCCAAATAACTCCCTAGAGTCAGTTTTGAGTCTATTTCATTGTTTTGTGCTGTTTTGAGTCTTTCTAGTTAGTTTTGAGTCTTTTCAGTTTGTATTGAGTCTATAGAGTGTTGTTAAGTGTTTTTAAGTTTGTTTTTGTGTTTTAAAGTCAGTTTAGTTTAGATTAGCAATCCCTCCTAATCCCCGGTCCAGAACGATCCCTACTTATACATATACTACAATTGTCAAAAGAGGGTTTAATTTGTGTGCTGTTTTACATCGCATCAATCTCTCACTTGCCTAATTTCTGGACGTAAATCAGCAAGGAAATCCTTTTTCCTTGCCTTGCAAGGCATTCCCTTACCTTTTCCATCCTTGCCGCACCCACTTGCCCAATTCCCTTAGGATTCTGACTTTAATTCCTATTTCCCTTAAAGTTTTGGTTTAATTTCTGTTTCGTAAATGGTTTCCTAGCTTTATTACCCTAAACTCTTTAAAATAAAACTTCCTCAGCCGCACCAAGGGAGAGCATTCACTGACACATTCATCTATTCACGCCAGAATTCATCCCTACACCTTTGCCGCAATTTCCATTCACCCAAAACACATTCCTGACCCCAAAACACATGAGGAAGGAGGAGAGCCCTTGGACGTGCCTGCCATTCGAGTTAGGATTGCTGGAACGTTTTATGTGTAATCTTTCTTTTGTTTTCAATGTTTCAATTCAATAATCTTTGTTTTGTGAGTATGAGGAACTAAACCCCTCTTAGCTAGGGGGGGAATTCGAAACTGATAGGAGCATATTTGTGCGACATAGTTAGCTTGTTTTCATGCATTTATGTTGTTAGTTCTTAGTTAATTTTGTATTTTAAGCTATTTTCGTGTGTTTGTAGGTTCTAAGTGTCAAGATGGCAAAAAGAAGCAATTTGGAGCATTCTAGAGCATTTTTGGGCCAAGATTGGGCAGTGCAAGTATGGAGGCAAGTTGATGGACGAAATTGAAGATACAAAGGCTTGAAATCAGCTAAAAAGAGGGAAGAAAGAAGTCAAAGATAAAGAAGATAAGGAATCAGCTCAAAAGAAGGAGAATTATCCAAAACATTATCCAAACAACCTTATCTTATCCAAATCTTATCCTACCCTGTTTTCAGCTACAAAAGAGATTTAATTTCAGTTTAGGAGACTTAAAACCTGATTTCTAGAAGTCCTATCCCTTGTCCTACAAAAGTGGCGCCCCAAACCTTCTAGAAACCCCAAAATCTGCCACAAAACAGATTCTTTCTAGAACCCTTAAAATCTGGCGTCTCCCTCCTCTCTAGAAGGTTTGTTCCTTGCCTTGCAAGGCATTCCCTGCCTTATCCAAGCCATGCCGTGCATCCCTATCCCTTTCCCTCTCAGATTCTGATTTGTTAGCCTTTTCCTTGTGGATTTGGGTTCTACAAATCCTTTTCAGAAATCAATTGGGCCATAATCCTTTTTCCTACACATTCTGCCGCACCTAGGGTCCTAATCTCTTGCTTATGCTGAGTCCAAGTACTAAACATATTTCCAAGCCTTGCCGCAGACCACCACCCATCCATACGAATTCTACACCACCCCACCTTCAGAAATTCATACTTTGCTGCAGAGGAGAGAAGACAGGGCCTTGCCGTGGCTTCCATTGGAGAGGAAGGGTTGTGCCGCAGCCTACCTGCAACCATTGGAGTTCTTGGAGTTCTTTCTTCTCCTGTTTCTGTTTCCATGTTTAATTTAATTTGCTTTTCAATTATGTTGAACATGTGGAACTAATTTCGTTTTAGTTAGAGGTGGATTCAAAGCCATGGACATATGTTTAGTATGAATTGATTACCTCCAGTTATTGTTTCATAAATTGTGAATGTGGTTTACTTATCTGTTTTATTAAGAACTTATTCAAGTGTGTTGATTAAGGATGCATACGTAGTTTACATGCATGAATTTGATGCTAGGATATAAGGAAATTTCACCTAATCGTTATGAACTTATATTCACAAGTAGTAAAGGTTGCTAGTCACAATCATGTTAAGTAAATCCTAGGCAGAATTAACACGCGTTTTCCATAGTTATGAATGCCTTGTCAATGTTTATGATTTCCATGGAACTTAATGATCTTTGATATGTGTCTCTATCATGCGTATTCCATAGTTAGGGAACTTGATAAGAATAATTTGGTTGTGATGCGTTATCCGTTCAATTCAATGAACTTAGGGAAATCTGAGAATTGATTAGTTCAATACAATTAATTCGGAGCGTTGTCATCCATGGTTTATCGAAAGAATAACTGGAAATCAATTTGTATGCATATGTTCATGTGTGGAGAAGAACCCTCTAACTAGTTTTTCACCCCTGAATTCACCTTCACCTCTCTTTAATTTACTTTGCTTGCTGGAATCTTCTTAGTTTTGATAAATTCGTCCAAAAACCCCCTCAGTTCTTATTTGTGTTTTAGTTTTGTTAAATTCGTCCAAATCTGTCTCCTTTTAGTGTTTTGAGTCTTACAAGTCTAAAATTCATCCAATTCACTTTCTAGTACCTGTTTTGAGTCTGTTTAAATTAGTTTTGCTGTTTTGAGTCAATTTGGTCAGTTTTGAGTTGTCTAGAGTCTAGTTTAGTGTTTTAGAGTTTAACTTGTGTAGATTAGCATCCCTTCTAATCTCCGGCCTAAAACGATCCCTACTTTCATATACTACGTCGATAGGGTTTTAATTTGAGTGTCAAGTAATTTTCACATCAGAAACCATGGTTATACTTGCAATATAATTTGATTACATCCAGTTGTGATTCATAAGTTATGAATTCAATTTACTTATCTGTTGAATTAAAACTGATTTGTGTGTGTTGGTTGAGAGTGCACGCTTAATTTTCATGCATAAATCTGATGCTAGGATATAAGGGAGTTTCACCTAATCATTATGAACTTATATTCATAAGAAGTGGAGGTTACTAGTCACAATCGCGTTAAGTAAATTCTTGGCATAAGTTTCATGCAATTCATAGTTACAAGTGCCTCGTCAATGCTTATGATTTTCAGAGAACTTAATGATCTTTGCTTATGTCTCTATTATGCAATTCATGTAGGGAACTTGTGGAGAATGCTTTGGGTTGTTGTATGCAATCATCCAATTCAATAAACTTAGGAAAATCTGAGGGTTAATTAGTGCAATTCACGGTTAATCTGGGGCGTTGAGAATTCATGGTTTATTGAAAAGCAACTGGAAATCATTTTGTTTGCAAGTGTGTCATGTGTGGAGAAGAACCTCCTAGCTAGCCCATCATCCATAGTTTTACCCAAATTCGTGCAGATTTCATTAGTTCTTTAATTTACTTGTTTTGTCTTCAAATTCGTCAAAACCCAATCCCCATTTACTCTGTTGAGTCATTTTAGTTAGAAACTGACTTAGTTTGTGTTTTTAAGTGTTTTGAGTCTTTTGAGTTGTTTCAGTGTTTTAGAGTTTAGTTTTGCATTCTTTGAGTCTAGTTTAGTGTTTTTAACTTAATTTTACGTTTTTGAGTCAGTTTCAAGTGTTTTAGCAATCCCTCCTAATCCCTGGTCTAGAACGATCCCTACTTGCATCTATACTACAATTGTCAACAAGGGGGTTGAATTTATGTGCTGTTTTACATTACATCAAATTTTTGGCGCCGTTGCCGGGGATTAGGAACTTTGCTAATCCCTTGGATCTTTTCTTTCTGTTTATTTTTAATTTGTTTAAGATTCTGAATTTGTTCTGTTTCCTGTTTTTTAGGTACTAGTTTATGACTCGAAGCTCTCAACCTGTTCGTAAGAATATTTTGGACTTTGACGATGATTTTGAGAGGACTTTGAGAAAGAATAAGAATCAGCAAGAGAGTAATCCACATAGCCCTGAACCTGAGCTTGAAGAACATCCAATTGAGGAGGAAGAGGAGCCCACGGCACAAGTTCTGGAGGAAATACAAGTCATGGGAGCGGACAATCGAACCATCAAAGAGCTTTCTGCCTCGGGTGTGGGCAAACTTTGTTTTTACGTTTTTGAGTCAGTTTCAAGTGTTTTAGCAATCCCTCCTAATCCCCGGTCTACAACGATCCCTACTTATACATATACTACAATTGTCAAAAAGAGGGTTTAATTTGTGTGCTTATATATTTCGCATCAAATTTTTGGCGCCGTTGCCGGGGATTAGCAACTTTGCTAATCCCATGGATCTTTTCTTTCTGTTTACTTTTAATTTGTTTCAGTTTCTGACTTTGTTTTGTTTCCTGTTTTTAGGTACAAGTTTATGACTCGGAGTTCTCAAACTGTTCATAAGAATATCTTGGACTTTGACGACGATTTTGAGAGGACTTTGAGAAGGCAGAGGAACCAACAAGAATCTAATCCACCTAGCCCTGAACCTGAGCTTGAAGAACCAGTGCTAGAAGAGGGAGAAGAGCCCACGGCTTAAGTGTTGGAGGAAGTACAAGCCATGGCAGCGGACAATCGAACAATCAAGGAACTCTCTACTTCAGGATTCGCTAATGCCGCTTCCCTATGTATTCAATACCCTAGGGCTGCCCAAGACAAGACTGATGAGTTTGAATTGAAGTCCAGTTTGTTGCACCACATCCCGAAGTTCCATGGGCTGTCCATGGAGGATCCAAACAAGCACTTGAAGGAGTTCAAAGTGGTGTGTTTAAGCATGACCCCTATCAATGTCCATGGAAGCATATTGAAGATGAAAGCTTTTCCATTCTCTCTAACGGACAAAGCTAAAGATTGGTTGTATGAACTAGCCCTCGGAATTGTCACATCATGGGAGAGCATGAAACGGGCGTTTCTGGAGAAGTTTTTCCCAACTTCTCGAGTCATTCTTCTGCGCAAAAGGATAAGTGGAATTCAGCAAGACGAAGGTGAATCATTTCCCACTTATTATGAACGTTTTAAATCTCTTGTTGCTTCATGTCCACAGCACCAAATGAAGGAGGAGCTTCTTCTTCAATATTTCTGCGAAGGGCTTCTACCAATTGAATGCCAAATGCTAGATGCCTCAGCGGGTGGAGCTTTGGTGGACAAGACACCCATGGCTGCCAAGATCTTGATTGCTAATCGAGCTTTGAACGCTCAACAATATGAAGGCGTTGGACAAAGAGGAACCCCACGGCAGCAAGTAAATGACGTAAGTTCCACATCTGGCATTCAATCCCAATTAACTAATCTTACTTCCATTGTGTCTCAGATGGCTGAAGGGATGAATATGCAAGGATCAAGTGTGTGTGGCGTGTGTTCTATCCAAGAACACCCCTCTGATAAGTGCCCGCAACTAATTGAGAATGGTGGATGGGAATCTGCCAATGCAGTGGGTTTTGGAGGCCAAAACCAACCAAGGAACGATCCATATTCCAATACGTATAATCCAGGTTGGAGAGACCATCCAAATTTCAAGTGGAGGGAGCCCCAACAATCTCAACAACAAGGAGGTTTTCGACAGCAACCCCCAGGCTTCTACACCAAGCCATATGCACCCACACAAGTTTCGCAACAATCTGCCCCAAATGCTTCAGGTACATCTTTAGATAATGATACACTTCTTAAGCTATTAACCAATTTGTCTCAGGGACAAGAAAATCAAGCCAAAGCAATGCAAAACCAAGACAAAAGGGTGGATCATTTGGAGAAACAAATTGGGCAGATTGCAGAATTTGTAGGGAAATTTCGAGACCAAGGCCAACTCCCTAGTTCAACCATTCCAAATCCGAAGGGAGATTTCGAAACTGCAAAAGCCATATTGTTGAGAAATGGAAAAGAAGTTGGGGCAGGTACACAACCATCAACATCAGGTCACAAAGAAGATGAAAAACTTCAATTTGAAGAGGAGGAACAAAGCCAACCCACAGCAAGGGTGGAGACACCTTTGCCGCAGGCCCTAAGTGCTCCTAAACCATCAAATCTGTCCAACAAGGGTAAGAACGTGTCAAATTCAGTTCCTACTAATGTTTTTCCTTCGAATGTTCCTTTTCCTAGCAGGTTCATGCAAACAAAGAAAGAGGAAGCTCAAAAGGACATTCTTGAGACATTTAGGAAAGTTCAAGTCAATATACCACTTTTGGATGCAATAAAGCAAGTGCCAAGGTATGCCAAATTTTTGAAAGAACTTTGCACAACTAGAAAGAGAGTTTCAAACAAGGAGGTTGTGAAGGTAAGTGAAAATGTTTCAGCCGTATTGCAACGTAAACTGCCCCCTAAATGCAAGGACCCCGGTAGTTTTACGATTCCTTATGTAATTGGCACTAATCGGTTTGAACATGCAATGCTTGACTTAGGTGCATCTATAAATGTCATGCCTTATTCTATTTATGCATCTATGAATTTGGGTGAATTGAAAAAGGATGGTGTGATCATACAATTGGCTGATCGTTCTAACGCTTATCCAAAAAGAGTATTGGATGATGTTTTAGTGCAGGTGAATCATTTAGTCTTCCCGGCTGATTTTTATGTTTTAGACATGGAAGATTCAGCCCATTCCACCTCTTTGCCGATTCTCTTTGGTAGGCCATTCATGAAGACAGCCCGCACCAAGATTGATGTGTTCAAAGGAACATTGTCAATGGAATTTGATGGGGAAGTGATTGATTTCAGTATTTCTGAAACTATGAGATATCCTAATGATGATCACTCTTGTTTTTCTGTTGATATTATTGATTCTTTGGCGCAGGGGCGTTTTGAAGATTTGCATGACGATGCACTTGAAATGGTCATTACAAAAGGAATGGAACTCAACAACAAGTGGGCAGAACCTATGCTAACCCATGGCACACATGAACCAATCCATGCCGTGCCTCCTTGTGAGGAATTCATTGAGATGGCTGCTGCCCTTGAGTCGTTACCCAAGCATGATGGTAAGTCTCCTAACTTTGATTCAATTCCTGTTTCGACTAATAAGTTGCTTCCTTCAGTAATTCAGGCACCTACCTTTGAACTTAAACCGTTACCAAACCATTTGAAGTACGTTTTCTTAGGGGAAAAAGAGACCTTACCTGCCATTATTTCCTCATCCTTCACGTCACAAGAAAAAGAGAAGCTAGTGCGTGTTTTAAGGGAGTTCAAATCTGCCCTAGGTTGGACCTTAGCCGACATCAAGGGGATAAACCCTACAACTTGTATGCATCACATATTTCTTGAGGAGGGGGCCAAACCAACTAGAGAGGCTCAACGCCGTCTCAACCCTCCGATGATGGAAGTTGTGAAAAAGGAGATAATCAAGCTACTTGATTGTGGAGTGATCTATCCAATCTCCGATAGTCGTTGGGTTTCACCTGTGCAATGTGTTCCAAAGAAATCTGGAGTGACTGTGGTCAAGAATGCCGAAGAGGAGCTTGTGCCTACTCGAATCCAAACAGGTTAGAGGGTTTGTATCGATTATAGGAAGCTCAACGCCACCACAAGGAAGGATCACTTCCCATTGCCATTCATTGATCAAATGCTTGAAAGGTTAGCAGGTTATGCATTCTATTGTTTTCTTGATGGTTATTCTGGTTATAATCAAATTGTCATAGCACCTGAGGACCAAGAAAAAACCACTTTCACATGCCCATTTGGTACATTTGCTTATCGTCGTATGCCATTTGGTTTATGCAATGCACCTGCCACATTTCAAAGATGCATGATGAGCATATTTTATGATTATGTTGAGAAAATTATTGAAGTTTTCATGGATGATTTCAGCATTTTTGGTGACTCATTTGATGGGTGTTTGCATAATCTCAGTTTGATCTTAAAACGATGCGTTGAAACTAACCTTGTTCTCAATTGGGAAAAATGTCATTTCATGGTTAAACAAGGCATAGTTTTAGGTCATATCATCTCTGAAAATGGTATTGAGGTTGATAAGTCTAAAATAGATCTTGTACGCTACTTACCCTCTCCTACTTCGGTTAGAGAGGTTCGTTCTTTTCTTGGTCATGCATGATTCTATAGACGATTTATCAAGGATTTTTCCAAGATTGCACAGCCCCTATGCCGTCTCCTACAAAAGGAAGTGTCTTTTGAATTCAACGAGGCGTGTGAGAAAGCATTCAACCATCTCAAGGCCTTGCTGACCACGGCACCAATCATCACTCCACCAGATTGGAGCATTCCCTTCGAGCTCATGTGTGATGCATCAGATTATGCACTTGGAGCTGTTTTGGGCCAAAGGAAAAACAAGCAGCCACATGTCATTTATTATGCTTCACGCACCTTAAATGATGCCCAATTGAACTATTCCCCAACTGAGAAAGAACTCTTGGCTGTTGTATTTGCATTAGATAAGTTTCGATCTTATTTAATCGGCACTAAAGTCATTGTTTTCACTGATCATGCAGCTTTGAAGTACTTGCTCACCAAAAAGAAAGCTAAACCAAGACTCATTCGCTGGATGCTTTTACTTCAAGAGTTCGACATTGAAATAAGGGACAAGAAAGGGTGTGAAAACGTGGTGGCTGACCACCTAAGTCGGATGGTGGGTGAAGAGGAGTCCATTCCCATTTCAGAAACGTTTCCGGATGAGCAACTACTGTCCATTGAGCGCACTGCCCTTAAGGTTCTTGAATGTGGATTTTATTGGTCTACTTTGTTTAGAGATGCTTGAACTTTTTGCATAACATGTGATCGCTGCCAAAGGACAGGAAATTTAGGCCAAAGAGACCAAATGCTGCAGACTCCAATTCTTGTTGTTGAAATTTTTGACGTTTGGGGTATTGATTTTATGGGTCCTTTTCCTTCTTCTTTCGGTTTCACTTACATTTTACTTGCGGTTGATTATGTTTCGAAGTGGGTGAAAGCCAAAGCCACCCGCAGTAATGATTCTAAAGTTGTGGCAGATTTTGTGAAATCTAACATTTTTTCCAGATTTGGGATGCCGAGAGTGCTTATAAGTGATGGTGGGTCTCATTTTTGCAATCGCACCATTGAGGCGCTACTCAAGAAGTACAATGTGACACATAAGGTTTCAACACCTTATCACCCCCAAACAAGTGGCCAGGCCGAGGTTTCGAATAGGGAGATCAAGCAGATTTTAGAGAAGACCGTTGGGCCAACTAGAAAGGATTGGAGCTTGCGTTTGGAGGATGCACTGTGGGCATATCGAACGGCTTACAAAACGCCCATTGGCATGTCCCCATTTCGGCTCATCTATGACAAGCCATGCCATTTACCCGTGGAGCTTGAGCACAAGGCACATTGGGCGGTCAAGACCTTCAATATGGATGTGGACACGGCTGGAAATCACAGAAAGCTGCAATTGAATGAACTTGAAGAGATTAGGCATGACGCTTATGAGAATGCCCGCATTTACAAAGAGAAGACCAAGGCATTCCATGACAAGATGATTCGAGGCAAAACATTCTTAATTGGGCAGAAAGTGTTGCTATTTAACTCCCGTCTTCGTTTATTCCCCGGTAAGCTACGTTCTAAGTGGGTTGGTCCATTTGTTATTACTAATGTTTTTGTGCATGGTGCAGTCCAAGTACAAAGTTTGAAAACTGGACAAGAATTCAAGGTGAATGGGCATCGATTGAAGCCCTACTATGAGAACTTTGTTGAGCATGTAGTGGAGGAGATTCCCCTGCATGCCATGGGCTCCAATGGGGAGTGAATGCGATCTTCGTCCGGCTGCAAGACGTTAAGGCAAGCGCTACTTGGGAGGCAACCCATGCATTCAACAAAGGAAGACCTAGGAATCACTCCAATTCCAGATTTCCGTTCCTAAACCCTTTTTTTTGTTGTTGTTTCTATTCTGCCATGTTTAGTTTGTTGAGTCATTGTTTGTTAGTTTGCTTGTTTCTGTGAGTTTATGCTTGAAACATTGAGGACAATGTTTGATTTAAGTGTGGGGGGGTAACAAAGTGTTTTTTATGCAAAGTCGTGGGATTTTATCACCCATTGCTTCAAAAGTTGTTTCAAGCTGTTTTTAAGTGTTTTTAAGCTGTTTTGGAGTGTTTTAGTGTGTCTTGACTTAAAAATTCGAAAATCTCATAAAAATTTGAAAAATTGTTTTGAAAAACCCAAAAAGAGTTGTTTTAGAGTTGTTTTTGTGTGTTTGTTTGTGTCTTAGGTACCTTCCAACACAATGATGAGGATTTGGTTTTTAATTGCATGACTGTTAAAGAGAGTTATAAACATGGATGAAAGTTTGATTCACTCTTTGGTTTATGCTTGGTTGTGGTTATAATTTATGAATTCACATGCAATCATAAAGGAAAAATCAGTTTTTGTGACATGCTTGAAGGAAGGAACTCAAATTAATGCTACAACCTTGTGAGATTTGAGCCTAAAACGATTATTTGGAGAGTTGATAATCTGTGCATTGTTGTTTTTCTAAGTCGTTGCATGATCTCATTATTCTTTGCTTGGTTACTACTTAGAAGGCGTTTCATCATTTGGTTCCAAATGCTAGAACTCATGCCTATTTCATTCAAAGCATGCTATTGATTTGCATAACACATATTCAAGATGAAGTTGTGTAGTGACCACCATCACAGCCAAATTGCCGTGACCCTTATTTCATTATGTGTTTAAGTTTAGCCCCGTTGAGCTGTTAGCCTATGTTCTTTGTTAACCCACACTATCCTCACCTAGCCTAGATTAGGACCATCCATACCCTTGTTCATAAAGCGTAGTGAAGCATGACTTAAAAAGAATTCCTTTTGATTGTCTTCTTGCAGAAAAATAAGTGTGGGGGAAGGGATTTGTGTGTGTTTGTGCCAAGAAAAAGAAATAAGGCACGGGTAGAAAAGAAAAGTTGTGAAAAGAGTTGAAAAATATGAGGAAAAGAGTTCTAAAGTGTTGTTTGTTGTAGAAAGGATCCAAAACATTGAATTTGGCCCTCAGTGTTGCATGAATCTTCCCTTTTTGTCTAAAAGTTGATTTCTGCATTCAAAAATGAATTCTAAGTGTCAATTTCATTACTTTGCTTACTATTGCTTTAAGAACCATTGTTTTCCATATCCTTTCTTTCTTAACCATTTCCCTTAGCCCCATTTCAACCCTTAACTTCAATCTTGAGTGTTATGTGATTCAATATGTGGAGTTTGGAATTGGTGTGAGCATATGGTGTCACTGGTTCTCGCATCTAAGTAGTAGCATTCCATTCATGAGATCATATCTAAACATGCTTATTAACTCCAGAAATTGCTTCTTTTGCTATAATATATGTGAGTGTTCGTTTTCATGTTTACATCAATCTTCTCACATATACCTAGTGTAGAGTGTGTAGTCAGAAAATGTGTGTGAAAATTGAGTGCATATCCTGTAAGGAATTGAGTGAATTCTCTAAGGCATGTTACTACATTCAAAACATCGTTTTAATTGGTTAAATGTGAACTAGTAAATGGTGACTGTGATTAAGTATGTGCTCAAGTGTTAAGTTGACTAAAATCTGTGGGAATGATGATTTTTGATATGTCATGTGCATTGGAAATCCCTGAGCCAAATGTTGGAAGGTTTAGGTTGTGTTTTGTTTGTTTTGTTTCGTTTTGTTTTCTTTGTTCGTTTTGTTTTGCTCGAGGACTAGCAAAAGCTAAGTGTGGGGGAATTTGATAGGAGCATATTTATGCGACTTAATTGTCTTGTTCTTGTGCATTTTTGTTGTGTTTCCTTAGTTATTTTAGTGTTTAAAGTCATTTTCATGTGTTTTCAGATTCTAAGGACAAAGTATGCAAGAAGATGCATTTTGGAGCAACATTGGGCTTGGAATGGATATCACATGTTTGGGGCAAAAGGAATGGACGAAATTGAAGACTTGAAGAAGTTAGGATTCCTAATCAACGAAGGATTCCTAATTAAAGATGGATTCCTAGAAGATTGAGGATTCCTACTCACACAAGGATTCCTACTTGAAGTAGGAAAGTTAAGCCAAGGTTTCCTATTTTAGTTTGACCTTTCCTAATCCTAAATGTTCCTAAATTCCAGCAACTTTGAAGGCTTCCTATGCATTCTAGGACACAAATTGAAGGACCTAGACCTAAGGACCCTTGCCACACCCTTTGGACCTTCCCTCTTCCTTGCCGTGCAAGGGGGAGTTCTTTCTTTCCTGTTTCCTTGCATTAAAGCACATTCCCTTTTAATTTAGATCCTTGCCGCAAATCCCTTGCACTTTCCCTTAGTTTTTGATTTTGTTTCCTCTTTTTAGAGCTTTTGACTTAATTTCTGTTTACCTAAATAACCTAGGGTTTTAATTCCTGAAACCTTTAAAAATAAACTTCCTTGTTGCAGCCAGAAATCATCATTCATTCACCCATTCTCGCCAGAAATCATCTATCACTCTCTGCCGCACCCTTCCTTCACCATTCTCCATAGTTTCTGACCAAAAACAACCCTTGCCGCACCATACATCCATCCTAACCATAATCCCCTCTTTCTCCACCATCCATAATCCCCAAAACCTACCACAAAACCTTGTGCCGCAATCAAGGAAGGGAAGGGAAGTTCTTGAACGTGCTTGCTGTTTAGTTTGGATCACTGGAGCGTTTAGGTGTTTTCTTTCTTTTGTTTTCAATGTATAAACTTGTTATTCTTTGTTTTGCGATTATGAGGAACTAAATCCCTTTTGGCTAGGGGAAGATTCAAAGCCATGAACATACTTGCAATATGAATTGATTACCTTCAGTTGTGATTTCATAAGTTGTGAATTCAATTTGTTTAACTGCTTGATTGATAACTTATTTGTGTATGTTTATTAAGAGTGCACACTTAATTTGCATGCATGGATATGATGCTAGAGTATAAGGGAGTTTCACCTAATAGTTACAAACTTATATTCACAAGTAGTGGAGGTCGCTTATAAACGATCGCGTTAAATGAATTCTTGGCAGGAGTTTCATGCTCATCATAGTAACGAATGCCTCGTCAATACTTATAGTTCTCATGATGCTTAATGATCTGTGATTGTATCTTTATTGTGCTTTTCACGTAAAGGACTTTTGAAGAATGCTTTGAATTGTTGTATGCGCTTTCCCATCCAATTCAATAACTTAAGGAGAACTTGAAGGTTAATTTAAGCGGACCTAATTAACCTGGGGTGTTGAGTTTCATGATTTATCAAAAGAACAACTGAAAATTGGTTTATTTGCAAGTGTGTCATGTGTGGAGAAGAATCCTCTTGCTAGCCCATCATCCATATTTTATCCAAACTCGTCCAAAATCTGTTTTAGTTTACAATCTGTTTGTTTTGTTTTCAAATTCGTCAAAATCAAATCCCCCTTTATTTTGAAGTATTAGATTAGTCAGAATCTGTTTTGATTTGTGTTTTTAAGTGTCTTGAGTCAAGTTAAAATCTATTTTCGTCCAAAGTAGTGTTTAAAGTTAAAAACTGCCCAGTTTGTGTTTTTAGGCAGTTTTGAGTGTTTTTGTGCTGTTTTGAGTCTTTTGAGTTGTTTTAGTGTTTTAGAGTTTAGTTTTGCATTCTTTGAGTCTAGTTTAGTGTTTTAAACTTTGTTTTTACGTTTTTGAGTAAGTTTCAAGTGTTTTAGCAATCCCTCATAATCCCCGGTCTAGAACCTACTTATACATATACTACAATTGTCAAAAAGAGGGTTTAATTTGTGTGCTTATATTTCGCATCAAGTATGAAACGGGCGTTCTTGGAGAAGTTTTTCCCAACTTCTCGAGTCATTCTTCTACGCAAAAGGATTAGTGGCATTCAGCAAAATGAAGGTGAATTGTTTCCCACTTATTATGAACGTTTTAAAACTCTTGTTGCTTCATGTCCACAGCATCAAATGAAGGAGGAGCTTCTTCTTCAATATTTCTACGAAGGGCTTCTACCCGTTGAACGTCAAATGCTAGATGCCTCAGCGGGAGAAGCTTTGGTGGACAAAACACCTATGGCAGCCAAGACACTAATTACAAACCGTGCATTGAATGCACAACAATACGAAGGCATTGGGCAAAGGGACACCCCACGGCAGCAAGTGAATGAGGTAAGTTCCACATCCGACATTCAATCCCAATTAGGTAATCTTACTTCTATTGTGTCTCAGATGGCCGAAGGGATGAAGATGCAAGGACCAAGTGTGTGTGGCGTGTGTTCTATCCAAGGACACCCCTCTGATAAGTGCCCCCAACTGATTGAGAATGGTGGATGGGAATCTGCCAACGCAGTGGGTTTTCGAGGCCAAAACCGGCCAAGGAACGATCCATTCTCTAATACCTACAACCCCGGTTGGAGAGATCATCCGAATTTCAAGTAGAAGGAGCCCCAACAATCCCAACAACAAGGAGGTTTTAGGCAGCAACCCCCGGGCTTCTACACTAAACCATTCGCACCAACACAAGCCCCACAACAATCTGCCCAAAACACTTCAGGTATTTCTTTGGATAATGACACACTTCTTAAATTACTCACCAATTTGTCTCAAGGGCAGGAAAATCAAACCAAAGCAATGCAAAGCCAAGACAAAAGGGTGGACCAATTGGAGAAGCAAATTGGGCAGATTGCAGAGTGTGTGGGACAATTTCGGGAACCAGGCAAGTTGCCTAGTTCAACCGTTGTCAACCCAAACGGAGGATTCGAATCTGCCAAAGCCATGACTTTGCGAAATGGAAAACAAGTTGGATCTGATCCCCAACCTTCCAAATCACGTTCCAATGAGGTTGAGAAGTTGCTGATTGAAGAGGAGGAGCAAGCACAACCCACGGCAAGGGTAGAACCACCCTTGCCGCAGCCTCCTAAGCACCCTTTGCCGTCCTCTTTAACTAAGGTAGGTCGAAATTGGATTCCTTCTAACGTTATTCCATCAAATGTGCCTTTCCCTCGTAGGTTCTTACAAGCTAAGAGTGAAGAGAATGAAAAGGATGTTCTAGAGACCTTTAGGAAAGTGCAAGTCAATATTCTGCTTCTTGATGCAATAAAGCAAATTCCGAAGTATGCTAAGTTTTTGAAGAAGCTTTGCACAACCAAGAAACGAATTCATGATAGGAGCATATTTATGCTACTTAGTTAGTGTGTTTTCTTGCATTTACTTAGCTATTTGTTGCTTAGTATAGTGTTTAAAGTCATTTTCGTGTGTTTTTAGGTCCAAGAAGAAAAGTTGGCAAAAAGACGCATTTTGGAGCATTTTAGAGCAAATCTGGGCTTGGAATGGGTAGCACAAGCAGTGGGCATGAAGATGGACGAATTTGGAGTCCAAATGGAGTTAGGAATATGTTTCAAGGTTGGAGAAATAAATTCAAATCATTGAAGAGAAGGAATCAGCTCAAAAGAAGGAGAATTATCCAAAACATTATCCAAACAACCTTACCTTATCTTATCTTATCCAATCCTTATCCTAATCTTAACTAACCTTATCCTATCCTAATCCTTTTCTAACTTAATTCCTGGTACAATGAGGGTTTATTTTCTGATTGGGGGACATTTAATTTAGGTTTCTAGGAACCCTAAGTCCTTGCCGCACCCTTATCCCTTCTCCTAAGTGGTTTTAGTTCTTCTAGAAGACCAAATTTCCTGCTAGGTAACCACAAAAATCTGCCGCAAGAAATCCTTCTCCTTTGGGGTTTCCTACCTTCTAGATGGCCTATTCCTGATGGGTTTAGGTTGTGTAATTCTTCTCTAATTCCTAAAGCCCTTTATGACGCACCCTAAACCCTATAAATAGCACTCTCTGCCGCACCATTTAATGAATCAAGCCTTCAATTCATTCTCTGCCTTCACACATCCATTCATCCGCAAGTCCTCTCTACAAAAACCGCCTACGCCATTCATCATCATCCATCCTTCACCAAACACATCCCAAACCCAGAAAATCCCTCTTGTGCCGCAACTATTCAAGGAAGGAAGGAGAAGGTGCCACTTAGAGTCGTGAATGTCATTCAAAGCATTGAATCGCTGGAGCGTTCTTAGGTGTTGTCTATCTTTGTTTTTAATGTTTCAATTCAGTTTTCTTTGTTTAATTGCTGTCATGAGAAACTAAACCCCTATTAGTTAGGGGGGAATTTGAAGCCATGGATATATGTTTCTTATGATTTGATTTACTCCAGTTATGATTTCATGAATTATGAATGTGGTTTACTTTTCTGTTTTTATTAAGAACTTGTATATGTATGTGGGTTGGGGGTCGACACTTGATTTGCATGCATAAATTCGATGCTAGGATATAAGGGAATTGCACCTAATCGTTATGAACTTATATTCATGAGTAGTAAAGATCGCTAGTCACGATTATGTGAAGTAAACCCTAGGTTGGATTAACATGCGTTTTCCATAGTTATGAATGCCTTGTCAATGTTCATGATTTCCATTAAACTTAATGATCTTTGTTGAATGTCTCTATCATGCGTATTCCATAGTTAGGGAGTTTGAGAAAGAATAATTTGGTTGTGATGCGTTATCCATTCAATTCAATGAATCTAGGGAAATCTGGGAATTGATTAGTTCAATACAATTAATTCGGAACATTGTCATTCATGGTTTGTCGAATGAGTAACTGAGAATCAAGTTGTATGCATATGTTCATGTGTGGATAAGGACCCCTCTAACTAGCTTCTCATCATTCAATTTCATCAAAAGTCGTTTTTCTTTAAAGTTTGGTTACAAGTTTCGGTTTTAATTTCAATTTCGTCAAAACAATCCCCCTTGCTTTTAAGTCTTGTTTTTAGAGTCTAAATCTGTTTTCTTTTAGTCTTTTGAGTCAAGTAAGTTTGATTTTCGTCCAAATCACTTGTTAGGTTTAGAATTGAGTCCTTTTGATTGTTTCTTGCTGTTTTGAGTGTTTAAAGTTTATTATGAGTCTAGAGAGTCTAGTTTAATGTTTTTAAGTCTTATTTACATTGATTAGCGTCCCTAGTTAATCCCCGGTCTAGAACGATCCCTACTTGCGTATCTACTACAATCGTCATCAATAGGGTTTAATTTGAGTGTCAAGTTAATTTTCACATCAATTCACGAGAAAGAAGTGGTGCATATGAGTGAAAATGTCTCAGCCATCTTGCAGCGTAAACTACCCCCTAAATGCAAAGATCCGGGTAGTTTTACAATTCCTTGTGTTATTGGCAATACTCGTTTTGAATCTGCCATGTTAGACTAAGGTGCATCAATTAATGTCATGCCTTATTCTATTTATGCATCGATGAACTTAGGCGAGTTGAAAAATGATAGTGTGATTATTCAATTGGCCGATCGTTCTAACGCATATCCAAAACGGGTTTTGGAAGATGTTTTGGTGCAGGTTGATCATTTCCGGCGGATTTCTATGTACATGACATGGAGGACTCAGCCCACTCTCCACCATCGCCACTCTTACTTGGACGACCTTTTATGAAAACAGCTCAAACCAAGATTGACATGGCCAAGGGAGCAGTAACTATGGCGTTTGGTGGTGATATGATCAACTTTAATATTTCTGAATCTGTTGAGAATACTAATGGTGTTCGTTCTTGTTTTGTCATTGATAAAATAAAAAATAAAGGGTAGGATCATTCAGTATCATTCAAGAAGGATGCATTTCAACCCACCAACAAAGAGGGACTTGGAGTGAAGCACAAGGATTACACAGCCACAACCCTAAAACCTCCAAATCTGGCTGAGAGCATCCCACATGCATTTGTTGATTGTGCTGCCACTTCATTGCAGTGCATTGGTAAGCCACCTATTCCAGATTCGATTCCCATTTCAACTAATAGGTTGTTACCTTGTATGGTGCAGATTCCCAGTCGAATCCAAGTTGGTGGGCATGATTACATTGATTTTAGGATGTTCAACGCCACAATCCGGAAGGATCACTATCCTTTACCATTTATAGACCTAATGCACGAGCTGTTTGAGGAGCATGTGGTGGAAGAACTATCCCTGCATGCCGTGGGCTGATAGGAGCATATTTAAGCTACTTAGTTAGTGTGTTTTCTTGCATTTATTTAGTTAGTTTCTACTTATTATAGTGATTTAAGTCATTTTCGTCTGTTTTCAGGTCCAATTGGCAAAGTTGGCAAAAAGATGCAATTTGGAGCATTTTAGAGCAGTTTTGGGCTTGGAATGGATAGCATAAGTATGCAGCAAGATGGATGGACGAATTTGAAGTTCAAGAGAGGCTAGGAATGTGCAAAAGAGTTGGAGAAATAAATTCAAGTCAAAGAAGATAAGGAATCAGCTATAAAGAAGGAGAATTATCCAAAACATTATCCAAAACTACCTTATCTTATCCTTATCTTATCCAAACCTTATCTTATCTTATCTTACCATGCCTTATCTTATCCTATCCTAATCCTTTCCTAACCTAATTCCTGCTGTAGAAGGGTCTTAATTTCAGTTTAGGAGACATAAAAACCTGATTTCTAGGAACCTTACCCTCTCCTACAAAGATGCCGCACCCTTGTCCTTCTTTGCCTCAAGGGTCTACTATGCCTCAAGGACCTTAAACCAAGGCTTATTCGATGGATGCTCCTACTTCAAGAGTTCGATATCGAAATCCGGGACAAGAAAGGAGTTGAAAATGTAGTGGCTGACCACCTCAGCAGATTGGTGCGAGAAGAAGACCCAATTCCCGTCCCTGAGACGTTTCCAGATGAGCAGCTGCTGTCCATTAAGGTAAGTGTGCCATGGTATGCTGATTTAGTTAATTATTTGGTTACTAAACAAGTTCCAAACACCCTAAACAAGCAACAAGGTGATAAATTGAAAAAAGAGGCACAGTTTTATGTTTGGGATGATCCATACTTGTGGAAGTATTGCCCCGATCAGATTATACGTAGGTGTGTGCATAATTTGGAGTTTAACTCAATTTTAACTTTCTGTCACACTTATGCATGCGGGGGACACTTTGGCACACAACGCACAACCCTTAAAGTGTTAGAATGTGGGTTTTATTGGCCTACGATCTTTAAGGATGCTAGAACTTTTTGTGTGACGTGTGATCGTTGCCAAAGAATGGGAAATATAGGCCCAAAGGACCAAATGCCGCAAACCCCTATCTTTACTGTCGAAATTTTTGATGTTTAGGGTATTGATTTTATGGGTCCTTTTCCTTCATCGCATGGTTTTACATATATTTTACTTGCGGTTGATTATGTCTCGAAGTGGGTGGAAGCAAAAGCCACCCGAACTAATGATTCTAAAGTGGTTGCAGATTTTGTTAGAACTAACATATTTGCAAGGTTTGGCATGCCACGAGTACTTATCAGCGATGGAGGCTCTCACTTTTGCAATCGGACCATTGAGGTGTTACTTAAAAAGTACAATGTCACGCATAAGGTTTCTACACCATATCATCCTCAAACAAGTGGGCAAGCTGAGGTTTCAAACTGTGAAATCAAGCAAATTTTAGAGAAAACAATTGGGCCAACAAGGAAGGATTGGAGTTTGCGCTTGAATGATGCACTATGGGCATATCGTACGGCCTACAAAACACCCCTTGGGATGTCCCCATTTCGGCTCATCTATGGGAAACCATGCCATCTTCCCGTTGAATTAGAACACAAGGCACATTGGGCAGTCAAAACCTTCAATATGGATATAGATGCCGCTGGAGTTCATAGGAAGCTTCAATTGAACGAGCTCGAGGAGATTAGGAATGAAGCTTACGAGAATGCGCGAATTTACAAAGAAAAGACGAAGGCTTTTCATGACAAGATGATTCGAACCAAAACGTTCTCCAATGGCCAGAAAGTTCTACTTTTCAATTCCCGTCTTCGATTATTTCCAGGTAAGTTACGTTCTAGGTGGATTGGACCGTTTGTTATTACTAATATCTTTCCTCATGGTGCAGTTCAAATCCAAAGTTTGAAGACGGGGCACGAATTCAAGGTGAACGGACATCGTTTGAAGCCCTACAATGAGCACTTTGAAGAGCACATTGTGGAGGACATAACCCTTAATGTCGTGGGCCCCATTGAAGAATAGACGGAAGGTTCGTCCGGCTGGAAGACGTTAAAGCAAGCGTTTCTTGGGAGGCAACCCATGCAAATAAAGAGGACCTGGGAACTCTCCGGCTCCATATCCAGATTTGCGTTTCTAAACCCTACTCTTTATTGCTTTTACTTTGCCATATTTGTCATGTTTGTTAGTTGTGTTGTTTGCTTGCTTGTGTGTGAGTCTTTGCTTGAAACATTGAGGACAATGTTTGGTTTAAGTGTGGGGGGGTAAAACAAGTGTTTTCATTGAAAAATTCGTGGGTTTTTATCACCTATCACTTCTAAGGTTGTTTTTCACTGTTTTTGAGTGTTTTTAGGGTGTTTTGAAGTATTTTTATGTGTCTTGAGAGAAAAATACGAAAATTTACAAAAACATTTGGAAAAAGTTTTCAAAATACCAAAAAGAGTCGTTTTTGTGTGTTTGTGTCTTAGGGTACCTTCCAACACAATGATGAGGATTTGGTTTTTAATTGCATGACTATTAACGAATGTTACAAACATGGATTGAAGTTTGATATGCTCTTTGGTTTATGCTTGGTTATAGTTGACATTCATGAATTCACATGTAATCACAAAAAGGATAAAATCAGTTTTTTGTAACATGCTTGAAGGAAGTAACTCAAACTAACACTACAACCTTGAGAGACTTGAGCCTATACTTTGTTTGGAGAGTTATTAATCTGTGCATTCTTGTTTTCTAAAGTCGTTGCATGATCTCAGCATTCTTTGCTTGGTTGCTACTTAGAATGCGTTTCATCATATAGTTCCAAATACTAGAACTTATACCCATTTCATTCAAAACTAAAATTGATTAGCATAACAAACAACAAGATGAAGTTGTTTAGTTAAAACCAATGCCAAAAAGCCTAACCCTTTGCATATGTATTGTAGGTTTAACCCGTTTGAGCCATATTTAGCCTATTTTCTTTGTTAGCCCACATTATCCTTACCTAGCCTAGATTAGGACCATCCTTACCCTTGTTCTTAAGGCGTAGTGAAGCATGACCTAGAGTGAATTCCCTTCATTCGTTATTAGGCAGCAAACAAGTGTGGGGGAAGGGATTCTTGTGTATGTGCCAAAAAAAAAAATAAACAAGAAGGGCACGGGTAGAAGAGAAGGAAAAAAAAAAAAAGAAGAAAATTCGTGAGAAAAAGAAAAGAAAAAGAAAAGTATGTGAAGCAGTATGAAAAGTCTTCAAAATAACTGAGATTAAAGCTCACAAGTGTTGGTTGTTGACGAAAGGGTCCAAAACGTTGAATTTGGCCCTAAGTATGTGTGATCTTCCCCTTTGTGTTCAAAGTTTGTTTTTGCGTTTAAAAAGGGAGTTCTAAGTGTCATATTCCTTACTTTGCTTGCGATTGCTTTAAGAACGTTTGTTTTCCTTACCTTTCTTTGTTAGCCAATACCCTTAGCCCCGTTACAACCCTTGACTTCTATCTTGATTGTTATGTGTTTCAATATGTGGAGTTTGGGATTGGTATGAGCATATGGTGTCCCTGGTTCTCGCGTCTAAGTAGTGATATTCCATTCATGAGATCATATATATACATGCATTCCAGAAATTGCTTTCTTTGTTATATACATATGTGAGTATTAGTTTTCATGTTTACATCAATCTTCTCACATATACCTAGTGTAGGGAGTGTAGTCAGAAAATCTGTGAGAAAATAGAGTGTATATCTAATGAGAAATTGAGGGATTCTCTAAGGCATGTTACTTCATTCAAAATATTGTTTTAATTGATTAAATGCGAGCTAGTGAGTAGTAACTATGATTAAGTATGTGCTCGAGGGTAGGGACAACTAAAATCTATGTAAGTAATGATTTTTAACATGTTATGTACCATTGGAAATCCCTGAGGCGAACGTTGGAAGGTTTAGGTTATGTTTTGTTTGTTTTGCTCGAGGACTAGCAAAAGCTAAGTGTGGGGGAATTTGATAGGAGCATATTTATGCGACTTAGTTAGTGTGTTTTCTTGCATTTACTTAGTTATTTGTTGCTTATTATAGTGTCTTAAGTCATTTTCGTGTGTTTATAGGTCCTAGAAGCAAAGTTGGCAAAAAGATGCAATTTGGAGCATTTTAGAGCAGTTTTGGGCTTGGAATGGATATCACAAGATTGGAGCAAGATGGATGGACGAATTTGAAGTTCAAGAGAGGCTAGGAATGTGCAAAAGAGTTGAAGAAATAAATCCAAGTCAAAGAAGATAAGGAATCAGCTACAAAGAAGGAGAATTATCCAAAACATTATCCAAACTACCTTATCTTATCCTTATCTTATCCAAACCTTATCTTATCTTACCATGCCTTATCTTATCCTATCCTAATCCTTTCCTAACTTAATTCCTGCTGCAAAAGGGATTCAATTTTAGTTTAGGAGACTTAAAAACCTGATTTCTAGGAACCTTTTCCCCTCCTACAAAGGTGCCGCACCTAACCCCTTCTAGAAATCCCAAAATCAGCCAAATAACACCCTTTCTAGAAGTCCCTAGAAAGGTGGCGCCCCAAGCCTTCTAGATGCATCATCCAGCCACACCTTTCTCCTGATTCCCTTTGGTTTTTGGCCTTCTAGATGTCCTATTTCCTGCTAGGATTACATAAGCTTTTCCCCTTAGGATTGTGATTTTATTTTCCTACACAAACTACATTTTGTAATCCTTTTCCTACACTACATGTTGGTGCCGCACCCTCTCCCTATATATACATATTTTCTGCACCATTCAAACACACCATCTCTCATTCACACATCTCTACACTACCATTCAACCATACCCTCATTGTGCCGCAACCTGCAAGCAAGGAAGGAAGGAATCTGGAGCGTTTTCTAGGTGTTTTCTATCTTTATTCAATGTTTAATTTTATTTATATTTGTTTGATTGCGAACATGAGGAACTAATTTCTTTATAGTTAGAGGCGAATTCAAAGCCATGGACATATGTTTTATATGAATTGATTTCCTCCAGTTATGATTTCATGAATTGTGAATGTGGTTTGCTTAACTGTTTTATTAAGAACTTGTTCTTGTGTGTTGATTAAGGATGCATACTTAGTTTGCATGCATGAATTTGATGCTAAAATATAAGGGAATTTCACCCAATCGTTATGAACTTATATTTACAAGTGGAGGAGGTTGCTAGTCACGATCGCGTTAAGTAAATTCCTGGCAGGAGTGTCATGCTTTTCATAGTCACGAATGCCTTGTCAATGCTTATGATTTTCACAAAGCTTAATGATCTTTGTTTTGTGTCTCTATCATGCTTTTCATAGTTAGAGAGCTTAATAAAGAATGATTTGGGTTGTCGTATGCTTTTCATCCAATTCAATGAGTCTAGGGAAATCTAAGAATTAATTAGTTCTACACAATTAATTTCGGGCATTGTCATTCATGGTTTGTCGAAAGAATAACTGGAAATCGATTTATATGCATATGTTCATGTGTGGAGAAGGGCCCTCTAACTAGCCTTTCACCCGTTTTAAATCACCAAACTCGTTTTTCTAAAGTTGTTATGCAAAATTTCTGTTTTAAGTCTTAATTTCGTCAAAAACAATCCCCCTTTCATTTAAACTTGTTTTTAGAGTCAAAACCTGTTTTGTTTTAGTCTTTTGAGTCTTTTAAGTTTTATTTTCGTCAAAACCACTTGTTAGGTTTAGAATTGAGTCTTTCTGATTGTTTCTTGCTGTTTTGAGTGTTTTAAGTTAGTTTGGAGTCTATAGAGTCTAGTTTAGTGTTTTTGAGTCTTATTTGTGTTGATTAGCATCCCTAGTTAATCCCCGGTCTAGAATGATCCCTACTTACATCATTGCTACAATTGTCATCAATAGGGTTTAATTTGTGTGTCAAGTTAATTTTCACATGAACAATCGTACAATTAAAGAGCTTTCAGCCTCGGGGTTGGATAATGCTATGCCTTTATGTATCCAATACCCTGCGGCAAGTGAAGGCAAGACCGACGAATTCGAACTAAAGTCTAGCTTGTTGCATTGATGCGATGTAAAACAGCACACAAATTAAACCCTCTTGTTGACAATTGTAGTATAGATGCAAGTAGGGATCGTTCTGGACCGGGGATTAGGAGGGCTTGCTAAAACCTCTAAACTGACTCAAAAACGTAAAAACAAAGTTTAAAACACTAGACTAGACTCAAAAGACTCAAAACAGGTTTACAAGACTCAAAATGGGCTAAAAACGCTCAAAACTGCCTAAAAACACAAACTGGGCAGTTTTGGACTCTAAACACAATTCTGGACGAATTTGGGATTGGGTTTGACTTAAAACACTTAAACATACAAACAAAACAAGTTTAAAGCTATTTAAAACAAGAAAGTAAAGGGGGGTTTTGATTTGGACGAAATTAAACTAACAACACAGATTGTAACTTAAAAACTGATTTGAAAACGATTTTGGGGAAATAAGATGGATGATGGGCTAGCTAGAGGCTCTTTCTCCACACATGACATGTATGCAAACAACTTGATTTCCAGTTACTCCTTCATTGAATTATGAACGACAATGCCCCAAATTAACCGTGACATCAGTAATTAACCCTCAGATTTTCCTTGTATTATTCGATTGGATGACATCATTCGACAACCCAAAGCATTCTTCAAAAGTCCCCTACATGACATCATAATAGAGATACAATCAAAGATCATTACGTTCAATGAAAATCATAAGCATTGACAAAGCACTTGTAACTATGACATCATGATACTCGTGCTAGGAATTGAACTTAACGCGATTGTGACTAGCAACCTTCACTACATACGAATATAAGTTTGTAACGATTATGTGAAACTCCCTGATACTCTAGCATCAGATTTATGCATGCCAACTAAGTATCGATCCTTAATCAACAAACACAAATAAGTTATCAATTCCACAGTTAAGCCAATTACATTCACAACTCAGAATTCATAACTAGAATTTATCAACTCAATTTGCATACATAATCATGGCTTTGAAATCACCCCTAGCCAAGAGGGGTTTAGTTCCTCATGTTCACAGCAAAACAAAGAGAAATTAAATTAAACGTTCCACAATCCAACGTCTTGAATGCAAGCACGTCCAGGGGTCTCCTTCCTTCTCCTTTGCTGCGGCACAAGGGGTTAAGGTGTGTAGAATGGGTGGTAGAGGATGGATAGGTAGATAGGTGGATGGAATGGATGCAGAGAATCTGTTCAGAGAGAGAGAGAGAAGTACTAAATGGTGCGGATGGCTTTATTTATAGGGCTAGGGTTGAAAGGCAATCAGAAAATAATAGGAAAGGTTCAATACTTAGCTATTTTGGTTCCACAATTTAATAGGTAAGAAAGAATCAGAAAATCAAAGAGAACAAGAAAGTGAAATTCGACAGAATATGTAGGAGAGAAAAGGAATGTGTTTTAAAGGTCAGAAATTAAGAGAGAAAGGGAAAAAAGGTGGGCATTGATTTGTAAGAGAAAGGGGAAGTATTTTTGGGCAGAAAATAGGCAAGTAAGGTGCAGGAATTAAAGAGAATAGGAAAGGAAATTCGGCATAATTGTAAGACAGATTTAGGAATGTGTTTTGAGGCACAAAATAAGTAAGAAAGGCTCCTCCTTGTGCGGCAAGGCATAGAACACAAAGGGAATGTGATTTTGGATCAGAAAATAGGTAAGAAGAGGATCCCTTGTGCGGCAAGGATGGGAAGAGAAAGGGAAAGGCACTTATGTGGCAGATTTTGGAAGAAAAGGAAAGGAGATATGCGGCAAGGTTAGGGAAAAGTTCTAGGACTTCTAGAAACATGTAATGAGGCAACCTAACATGTTTTGGAACCCTTTTATGGCTGGAACATAGGTGAGGAAGGATTAGGAAACGTCTAAGCCAAGAATAGAAACTTTCAAGAATGGAAACCTCCAAGAATAGAAACTTGCAACTTTAGAAACTTTGGCTTCCAATTTTGAACTCTTCATTCTTCATTCAATCCTAAGCTCATTTGATCTTCAATTTCGTCCATCCATTTAGCTCCAAGCATGTGCAATCCATTCCAAGCCCAAAACTGCTCCAAAAGGCACCAAAATGCACTTTCTTGCTCCTATAGCCCTTAGAACCTGAAAACACACGAAAATGGCTTAAAAGACTAAAATAACTAACAACTAACAACCTAAATGCAAGGAAACAAGCTAACTAAGTGATGTAAATATGCTCCTATCATGCATCATGTTCCAAAATACCGTGGGCTGTCCATGGAAGATCCAAACAAGCACTTAAAGGAATTTGAAGTTGTTTGTTCAAGCATGACTCCCATTAATGTTGATGGGAATATTCTGAAGATGAAAGCTTTTCCATTCTCTCTTATGGATAAAGCTAAGGATTGGTTATTCGAATTGGCCCCCGGAACTGTCACATCTTGGGAAAGCATGAAAAGAGCGTTTTTAGAGAAATTCTTCCCAACTTCTAGAGTTATACTTTTGAGGAAGAAGATTAGCGGGATTCAACAAAACCAAGGCGAATCATTCCCAACATATTATGAACGTTTCAAGGGTCTTGTTGCCTCATGTCCTCAACATCAAATGAAAGAAGAGCTTCTCATTCAATACTTTTACGAAGGACTTCTTCCAATTGAGCGACAAATGCTAGATGCTTCAGCGGGAGGTGCATTGGTTGATAAAACACCAATGGCTGCAAAGATCCTAATCGCCAACCGAGCGTTGAATGCACAACAATACAAAGGCGTTGGACAAATAGAAGGGCCACGCCAACAAAGTGTGCATGAGGTAAGTTCAATTTCTAAAATTCAATCCAAATTAGATAACCTCACTATGCTTGTGTCGCAGGTTGTTGATGTAACCAAATTGCAAGGGATTACACAAAGTGTATGTGGTGTGTGCTCTATGCAAGGGCACCATAATGATCAATGCCCTCAATTGATTGAGAATGGAGGGTGGGAATCTGCCAATGCGGTGGGTTTTGGGAACCAAAATCAGCCATGCAATGATCCTTACTCCAACACATACAATCCGGGTTGGAGAGATCACCCTAACTTCAAGTGGAGGGAGCCACAACAACTTCAACAACAAAGCCAATTTCGACAGCCCCCTGGGTTTCTTCAAAAACCATTCGTGCCACCTCAAGCCTATCCACAAGCTACCCAACAAACTTCAGGTTCGTCCCTTGAAAATGCTAAAATTCTTGAGTTATTAACCTCCATGTCGCAGGGAATACAAAACCAAAACAAAGAGGCGCAAACTCAAGCACAAGTAGTGGCAAATCATCAACAGGAGATAGGAGTAATAAAGAATCAATTAGGGCAGATTTCTGAGTTATTGGGGCAGATTAGAGAACAAGGCAAATTGCCTAGTTCAACAATTGTCAATCCGAAAGGAGGATTCGAATCTGCAAAGGCAATCATGTTATGAAGTGGCAAGCAAGTTGGAACCGACCTACAACCATCCAAATCAAGTCAAAAGGAGGACGACAAGTTGCAGATTGAAGAGAAGGAAGAAGCACAACCCACGGCAAATGGTGAAAGACCCTTGCCGCAGCCACCTAAGCCATCTAATCCGTCCACTTCAGGTAAGAAGGTTCAAAATTCGATTATTTCTAATGTTGTTCCTCCGAATGTGCCCTTCCCTCGCAGATTTATGCAATCAAAGAAGGAGGAAGCTGAAAAGGACATTCTTGAGACGTTTAGAAAGGTGCAAGTCAATATCCCTCTCCTTGATGCAATTAAGCAAGTTCCAAGGTACGCCAAGTTTTTGAAGGAGCTTTGCACAACAAAGAGGAAGATTTCGAACAAGGAGGTTGTCCAGGTAAGCGAGAATGTCTCTGCTGTTTTACAAAGGAAATTACCCCCTAAATGCAAAGATCCGGGGAGTTTTACGATTCCTTGTGTTATTGGCAATACTAAATTTGAACATGCCATGCTAGACTTAGGAGCATCAATTAATGTCATGCCATACTCAATTTATGCATCTATGAACTTAGGTGAACTTAAAAGTGATGGTGTAATCATTCAATTAGCCGATCGTTCTAATGCCTATCCAAAAGGAGTTTTGGAAGATGTTTTGGTGCAGGTGGATCATTTAGTCTTCCCGGCTGATTTCTATGTGCTAGAGATGGATGATTCGGCCCAAGCTACTCCATTGCCAATCTTGCTTGGGCGACCCTTCATGAAAACAGCCCGGACAAAGATCGATGTGTTCAAGGGGACTTTATCACTGGAATTTGATGGGGAAGTTATTGATTTTAATATTTCTGAAGCCATGAAATATCCTATTGATGATCATTCGTGTTTTTCTATTGACATTTTAGAATCTTTGGCACAGGAATTTCTTGACTCATTAGATCGAGATGCCCTTGAAACAACCATCGTTCAAGGAATAGAAAGCACAACTCAAGCCCCAGAATTTGTGCAAGGGCACGGCAACAACAAGGAGGAGGTTGTTTCCGTGGGTTTTTGTGAAGAAATTGAGGAGATGGTGGCTGCACTTGAGTCATCCCCACCATGTGTTGGTAAGTCTTCAATCCCAATGTCAATTCCTGTTTCTACTAACAAGTTATTACCTTCGGTGGTGCAGGAACCTACACTAGAGCTCAAACCATTGCCCAACCACTTGAAGTATGTCTTTTTGGGAGAAAAAGAACCGTTACCCGTCATTATTTCATCATCTCTCACGGCATTGGAGGAAGAAAAGCTCATTTGTGTGTTGCGGGAGAATAAAACTGCCATTGGATGGACCCTAGCCGATATCAAGGGGATTAGCCCTACGACATGCATGCATCGCATACTTCTTGAGGAGGGGGCTAAACCCACTCGAGAGGCTCAATGCCGTCTTAACCCTTCTATGATGGAAGTTGTGAAAAAGGAGATTATAAAGCTCCTTGATTGTGGGGTCATCTATCCAATTTCAGATAGCCGTTGGGTTTCACCAATTCAAGTCGTTCCAAAGAAGTCGGGAGTCACTGTGGTGAAGAATGAAGAAAATGAACTTGTGCCTACCCGAATCCAAACAGGTTGGAGAGTGTGCATCGACTATAGGAAGCTCAACGCCACTACGAGGAAGGACCACTTTCCCTTGCCATTCATTGACCAAATGCTTGAGAGGTTAGCGGGTCATTCCTTTTATTGTTCTCTTGATGGATATTCTGGGTATAACCAAATTGTCATAGCTCCGGACGATCAAGAAAAGACCACTTTTACTTGTCCGTTTGGCACCTTTGCGTATCGCCGAATGCCATTCCTTTTGTTGAAAAGATTATTGAAGTTTTTATGGACGATTTTAGTGTTTTGGTGATTCATTTGACGGTTGCTTAAATAATCTCAGTTTGATCTTAAAACGATGCATGGAAACTAACCTTGTTTTGAATTGGGAAAAATGCCACTTTATGGTTAAACAAGGCATAGTTTTAGGTCACATCGTTTCGGAAAGGGGAATTGAGGTTGGTAAGTCGAAAATAGATCTTGTACGCTACTTACCCTCTCCCACTTCGGTGAGAGAGGTTCGTTCTTTTCTTGGTCATGCAGGATTCTATAGGCGATTCATCAAGGACTTCTCAAAGATTTCTACCCCCCTATGCCGACTTTTGCAGAAGGAAGTGCCATTCAAGTTCGACGAGGAATGCGAGAAGGCCTTTAAACACCTCAAGGAGATGCTTACTTCAGCCCCCATAATTGTACCACCAGATTAGAGCCTTCCTTTCGAACTATATGCGATGCATCCGATTATGCAATTGGAGCTGTTTTGGGACAGAGAAAAGACAAGAGGACTCACGTCATTTACTATGCTTCCAGGACCTTGAATGACGCCCAATTGAACTACTCCACTATGGAAAAAGAACTTCTTGCTGTAGTTTTTGCTTTAGATAAATTTCGTTCATATTTAATTGGTACTAAAGTGATTGTTTACACTGATCATGCAGCATTGAAGTACTTGCTCACGAAAAAGGAGGCCAAGCCAAGGCTTATTCGATGGATGCTGCTTCTTTAAGAGTTTGACATCGAAATTCGGGACAAGAAAGGAAGTGAAAACGTGGTGGCTGACCATTTAAGTCGTTTGGTGCACAATGAGGAGCAATTACCCATCCCAGAAGCATTCCCAGACGAGCAATTGATGTCCATAGAGGTAAGTGAGCCTTGGTATGCTGATTTGGTCAATTTTTTGGTGTTTAAGCAAGTTCCAAGCACCCTAAACAAAAACCAACGTGAAAAATTGAAAAAGGATGCTAGGTTTTATGTTTGGGATGATCCATACTTGTGGAAGTATTGCCCCGATCAGATTATACGTAGGTGTGTGCATAATTCGGAGTTTAACTCAATTTTAAGTTTCTGTCACACTTATGCATATGGGGGACACTTTGGAACACAACACACAGCCCTTAAAGTGTTAGAATATGGATTCTATTGGCCTACAATCTTTAAGGATGCAAGGACGTTTTGTGTTACTTGTGACCGTTGCCAAAGAATGGGCAATATAGGCCCAAAGGACCAAATGCCGCAGGCCCCTATCTTTATTGTTGAAATTTTTGATGTTTGGGGTATTGATTTTATGGGTCCTTTTCCTTCATCGCATGGTTTTAATTATATTTTTCTTGCGGTCGATTATGTCTCGAAATGGGTGGAAGCAAAAGCCACCCGCACTAATGATTCTAAAGTTGTTGCAGATTTTGTTAGAACTAACATATTTGCAAGGTTTGGCATGCCACGAGTACTTATCAGTGATGGAGGGTCCCATTTTTGCAATAGAACCATCGAGGCGCTGCTCACAAAGTACAATGTCACGCATAAGGTTTGAACGCCTTATCATCCTCAAACGAGTGGGCAAGCCGAGGTTTCAAATCGTTAAATCAAGCAGATTTTAGAGAAGACAGTTGGGCCAATGATGTGAAATTAAATTGCACTCAAACTTAAACCCTATCAATGTAGTATGTGTAAGTAGGGATCGTTCTAGCCGGGGATTAGAAGGGATGCTAATCTACACAAATAAGACTCCAAAATACTAAACTAGACTCTATAAACTCAAAACTAACTCAAAACAATAAAAACAGCAAGAAACAATCAAAAAGACTCAATTCTAGACCTAACAAGTGATTTTGACGAAAATAGAACTTAAAAGACTCAAACAACTAAAAGAAAACAGGTTTTGACTCTAAAAGCAAGTTTAAATGAAAGGGGGATTGTTTTTGACGAATTTAAAACTTAAAACAGAAACTTTGCATAAAATACTTTATAGAAAACGAATTTGATAAAATTAAGAAGGGTGAAAGGCTAGTTAGAGGGCCATTCTCCACACATGAACATATGCATATAAATCGATTTCCAGTTATTCTTTCGACAAACCATGAATGACAATGCCCCAAATTAATTGTGTAGAACTAATTAATTCTCAGATTTCCCTAGACTCATTGAATTGGATGAAAAGCATACGACAACCCAAATCATTCTTTATTAAGCTCCCGAACTATGAAAAGCATGATAGAGACACGAAACAAAGATCATTAAGCTTTGTGAAAATCATAAGCATTGACAAGACATTCGTGACTATGAAAAGCATGACACTCCTGCCAGGAATTTACTTAACGTGATCGTGACTAGCAACCTCCACTACTTGTAAATATAAGTTTGTAACGATTAGGTGAAACTCCCTTATATTTTAGCATCAAATTCATGCATGCAAACTAAGTAGGCTTCCTTAATCAACACACAAGAACAAGTTCTTAATAAAACAGATAAGTAAACCACATTCACGATTCATGAAATCATAACTGGAGGAAATCAATTCATATAAAACATATGTCCATGGCTTTGAATTCGCCTCTAACTATAAAGAAATTAGTTCCTCACGTTCGCAATCAAACAAATATAAATAAAATTAAAAATTGAAAACAAAGGATAGAAAACACCTAGAAACGCTCCAGATTCCTTCCTTCCTTTGCAAGCAGCGGCACAATGAGTGTGTGGTGGATGGATGTAGGTGAGTTATGGTAGAGGGTGGTGGTCTGAATGGTGCAGAAAATCTGTATATATAGGGAGAGGGTGCGGCACCAACATATAGTGTAGGAAAAGGATTACAAAATGTAGTTTGTGTAGGAAAATAAAATCATAATCCTAAGGGGAAAAGGTTTATGTAATCCTAGCAGGAAATAGGACATCTAGAAGGTCAAAAACCAAAGGGATTTAGGAGAAAGGTGCAGCTGGATCATGCATCTAGAAGGCTTGGGGCGTCACCTTTGTAGGAGAGGATAAGGTTCCTAGAAATCAGGTTTTTATGTCTCCTAAACTGAAATTAAAACCCTATTACAGCAGGAATTAAGTTAGGAAAGGATTAGGATAGGATAAGGTAAGGTAAGATAAGATAAGGTTTGGATAAGATAAGGTAGTTTTGGATAATGTTTTGGATAATTCTCCTTCTTTGTAGCTGATTCCTTATCTTCTTTGACTTGAATTTATTTCTCCAACTAATTTGCACATTCCTAGCCTCTCTTGAACTTCAAATTCGTCCATCCATCTTGCTCCAATCTTGTGATATCCATTCCAAGCCCAAAACTGCTCTAAAATGCTCCAAATTGCATCTTTTTGCCAACTTTGCCAATTGGACCTGAAAACACACGAAAATAGCTTAAAACACTTAAATAAGTAGAAACTAACTAAGAAAATGCAAGGAAACATGCTAACTAAGTCACATAAATATGCTCCTATGAGCCAACGAGAAAGGATTGGAGCTTGCGCTTGAATGATGCACTATGGGCGTTTCGTACGGCCTACAAAACACCCATTGGCATGTCCCCATTTCGGCTCATCTATGGGAAACCATGCCATCTTCCCGTTGAATTAGAGCACAAGGCGCATTGGGCAGTTAAGACCTTCAATATGGACATAGATGCCGCAGGAGTTCATAGGAAACTTCAATTGAATGAGCTTGAAGAGATTAGGAATGACGCTTACGAGAACACTCGAATCTACAAAGAGAAGACGAAGGCCTTTCACGACAAGATGATTTGAAACAAGACGTTCTCCAGGGGGCAGAAAGTGTTACTTTACAATTTGCGCCTTAAATTGTTTCCAGGTAAGTTACGTTCTAGATGGAGCGGACCCTTTGTTGTTACTAACATTTTTCCTTATGGTGCAGTTCACATCCAAAGTCAAAAAACGGGACAAGAATTCAAGGTGAACGGACATCGTTTCAAGCCGTATTATGAGAATTTTGTGGAGCATAACGTGGAGGACATACCCCTCTATGCCATGGGCTCCAATGAAGCCTAAAATGCAGGATTCGTCCGGCTGGAAGACGTTAAAGCAAGCGCTTCTTGGGAGGCAACCCATTCAAATAAAGAAGACCTAGGAAGCTCCAGCTCCACAACCAAATTTGCGTTCCTAAACCCTACTCTTTATTGCTTTTACTTTGCCATATTTGTCATGTTTGTTAGTTGTGTTGTTTGCTTGCTTGTATGTGCGTCTATGCTTGAAACATTGAGGACAATGTTTGGTTTAAGTGTGGGGGGGGTAAACAAAGTGTTTTGTTGAAAATTTGTGGGATTTTATCACCTATCACTTCTAAAGTTGTTTTTCACTGTTTTTAAGTGTTTTTAGTGTGTTTTGAAGTGTTTTTATATGTCTTGAAAGAAAAATACGAAAATTTTGACCACAATCGAAAAAGTTTTGAAAAAATACCAAAAAGAGTCGTTTTTGTGTGTTTGTGTCTTAGGGTACCTTCCAACACAATGATGAGGATTTGGTTTTTAATTGCATGATTGTTAAAGAAAGTTACAAACATGGATTAATATGCTCTTTGGTTTATGCTTGGTTATAGTTGACATTCATGAATTCACATGTAATCACGAAAAGGAAAACAATCAGTTTTTGTAACATGCTTGAAGGAAGCAACTCAAAATAACCCTACAACCTAGAGAGACTTGAGCCTATACGTTCTTTGGAGAGTTATTCATCTTGACATTCTTTGTTTTCTAAAGTCGTTGCATGATCTCATTATTTCTTTGCTTGGTTGCTACTTAGAATGCATTTCACCATTTAGTTCCAAATACTAGAACTCATGCCCGTTTCATTCAAAGCATAAAATTGATTAGCATAACAAATAACAAGATGAAGTTGTTTAGTTAAACCAAAGCCAAAAAGCCTCACCCTTTGCATATGTATTGTAGGTTTAGCCCCTTTGAGCCATATTTAGCCTATTTTCTTTGTTAACCATATTATCCTTACCTAGCCTAGATTAGGATCATCCTTACCCTTCTTCTTAAGGCATAGTGAAGCATGATCTAGAGTGAATTTCCTTTGTTCGTTATTAGGCAACAATCAAGTGTGGGGGAGGTTGTACAGTGCTGTGTGCCAAAATAAACAAAAGGGCACGGGTGAGAAGAAAAAAAAAAAAGAAGAAATTTTGTGAGAAAAAGAGAAGAAAAAGAAAAGTATGTGAAAAAGTGTGAAAAGTGTTCAAAATAAGTGAGAATAAGCTCACAAGTGTTGGTTGTTGAAGAAAGGGTCCAAAAAGGTTGAATTTGGCCCTAAGTATGTGTGATCTTCCCTTTTTGTATCGAAGTTTGTGGCAGCATTTAAAAAGGGAGTTCTAAGTGTCATATTCATTACTTTGCTTGCTATTGCTTTAAGAACGTTTGTTTTCCTTACCTTTCTTTGTTAGCCAAACGCCTTTAGCCTCGTTAAAACCCTTAAACTTCTATCTTGATTGTTATGTGTTTCAATATGTGGAGTTTGGGATTGGTATGAGCATATGGTGTCCCTGGTTCTCGCGTCTAAGTAGTGGCATTCCATTCATGAGATCATATATATACATGCATTAATAATTCCAGAAATTGCTTTCTTTCTTAAAACATACGTGAGTGTTTAGTTTTTCATGTTTACATCAATCTTCTCACATATAACTAGTGTAGGGTGTGTAGTCAGAAAATCTGAGTGAAAATTGAGTGCATATTTAGTAAGGAATTGAGGGATTCTCTAAGGCATGTTACTACATTCAAAATGTTGTTTTAATTGATTAGATGCGAACTAGTGAGTGGTAACTGTGATTAAGTATGTGCTCGAGAGTAGGGATAATTGAAATCTATGTAAGTAATGATTTTTAATGTGTTATGTACCATTGGAAATCCCTGAGGCAAGCGTTGGAAGGTTTAGGTTATGTTTTGTTTTTTTTGTTTTGCTCGAGGACTAGCAAAAGCTAAGTGTGGGGGAATTTGATAGGAGCATATTTATGCTACTTAGTTAGTGTGTTTTCTTGCATTTATTTAGTTAGTTTCTACTTATTATAGTGATTTAAGTCATTTTCGTGTGTTTTCAGGTCCAATTGGCAAAGTTGGCAAAAAGATGCAATTTGGAGCATTTTAGAGCAGTTTTGGGCTTGGAATGGATAGCACAAGTATGCAGCAAGATGGATGGACGAATTTGAAGTTCAAGAGAGGCTAGGAATGTGCAAAAGAGTTGGAGAAATAAATTCAAGTCAAAGAAGATAAGGAATCAGCTATAAAGAAGGAGAATTATCCAAAACATTATCCAAAACTACCTTATCTTATCCTTATCTTATCCAAACCTTATCTTATCTTATCTTACCATGCCTTATCTTATCCTATCCTAATCCTTTCCTAACCTAATTCCTGCTGTAAAAGGGTCTTAATTTCAGTTTAGGAGACATAAAAACCTGATTTCTAGGAACCTTATCCTCTCCTACAAAGATGCCGCACCCTTGTCCTTGATCCCTTGGGTTTTTGACCTTCTAGATGTCCTATTTCCTGCTAGGATTACATAAACCTTTTCCCCTTAGGATTGTGATTTTATTTTCCTACACAAACTACATTTTGTAATCCTTTTCCTACACTATATGTTGGTGCCGCACCATCTCCCTATAAATACACACATCTGCTGCACCATTCAGACCACCACCATCTACCATTCAACCTCATTGTGCCGCAGCTTTGCAAAGGAAAGAAGGAAGAAATCTGGAGCGTTTCTAGGTGTATTCTATCTTTACTCTTGATGTTTAGATTTAATTGTCTTTGTTTATTTGCAATCATGAGGAACTAAACCCCTTCTTAGCTAGGGGGGAATTCGAAACTATGAGCATATATGTGATATGAATTGATTTCATCCAATTGTGATTTCATAAATCGTGAATGCAATTTGCTTAACTGTTTGATTTAAAACTTATTCTTGTATGTTGATTAGGGATGCATACTTAGTTTGCATGCATGAATTTGATGCTAAAATATAAGGGAGTTTCACCTAATCGTTACAAACTTGTATTTACAAGTAGTGGAGGTTGCTAGTCACGATCACGTTAAGTAAATTCCTGGCAGGAGTGTCATGCAGTCATAGTCACGAATGTCATGTCAATGCTTATGATTTTCACAAAGCTTAATGATCTTTGATATGTATCTCTAGTATGCAGTCATATAGGGAACTTGATAAGAATAATTTGGTTTGCGGCGCTACGTCCAAATTCAATGAACTCAGGAAAATCTGAAGGTTAATGCGTGTAGTCACGATTAATTTGGGGCATTGTCGTTCATGGTTTATAGAAAGAACAACTGGAAATCAATTTGTGTTGCATATATGTCATGTGTGGAGAAGGAACCTCTAGCTAGCCATTCACCCATTTAAATCACCAATTTCGTACAAAACTAAGTCTAGTTTACAATTCTATTTTGCTTAAGTTTAAATCCGTTTTCAAACAATCCCTTGCTTTTAATTTGTGTTAAGATACTCTAGCATCAAATTCATGCATGCAAATTAAGTGCCGACCCCCAATTAACACACGCAAACAAGTTTTAATAACTCAGATAAGCAAATCACATTCTAGTCTTAAGAAACAATAACTGGACGTAATCAATTCATATATAACATATAATCATGGCTTCGAATTCACCTCTAACTAAAAAGAAATTAGTTCCTCATGTCCACAAGCAAACAAACATAAATAAACTTAAACATTGAACAAAGATAGAAAACACCTAGAAAGTACTCCAGAGTCCTTCCTTCCTTGCAAGCTGCGGCACAAGAGTGTATGGCTGGTGTGTGGTGTAGAGAGATGTGAATGAGAGATGGTGTTGTTGAATGGTGCAGAAAATATGTATATATAGGGAGAGGGTGCGGCACCAACAAGTTATCTAGGAAAAGGATTACAAAATGTAGTTTGTGTAGGAAAATAAAATCACAATTCTAAGGGGAAAAGGTTTATGTAATCCTAGCAGGAAATAGGACATCTAGAAGGCCAAAAACCAAAGGGAATTAGGAGAAAGGTGCGGCTGGATCATGCATCTAGAAGGCTTGGGGCGCCACCTTTTTAGGGACTTCTAGAAAGGGTGTTATTTGGCTGATTTTGGGGTTTCTAGAAGGGAATAGGTGCGGCACCTTTGTAGGAGGGGATAAGGTTCCTAGAAATCAGGTTTTTAGGTCTCCTAAACTGAAATTGAATCCCTTTTGCAATAGGAATTAAGTTAAGAAAGGATTAGGATAGGATAAGATAAGGTAAGATACGATAAGGTTAGTTTGAATAAGATAAGGTTGGATAAGGTTTTGGATAATTCTCCTTCTTTGTAGCTGATTCCTTATCTTCTTTGACTTGGATTTATTTCTTCAACTCTTTTGCACATTCCTAGCCTCTCTTGAACTTCAAATTCGTCCATCCATCTTGCTCCAATCTTGTGATATCCATTCCAAGCCCAAAACTGCTCTAAAATGCTCCAAATTTCATCTTTTTGCCAAATTTGCTTCTAGGACCTATAAACACACGAAAATGACTTAAAACACTATAATAAGCAACAAATAACTAAGTAAATGCAAGAAAACACACTAACTAAGTCGCACAAATATGCTCCTATCAAATTCCCCCACACTTAGCTTTTGCTAGTCCTCGAGCAAAACAAAACAAACAAAACATAACCTAAACCTTCCAACGTTCACCTCAGGGATTTCCAATGGAACATAACATGTTAAAAATCATTACTTACATAGATTTTAGTTATCCCTACCCTCGAGCACATACTTAATCACAGTTACCACTCACTAGCTCGCATCTAATCAATTAAAACAACTTTTTGAATGTAGTAACATGCCTTAGAGAATCCCTCAATTCCTTACTAGATATGCACTCAATTTTCACTCAGATTTTCTGACTACACTCCCTACACTAGTTATATGTGAGAAGATTGATGTAACAAGAAAACTAATACTCACATATGTATATAACAAAGAAAGCAATTTCTGGAATTATTAATGCATGTATATATATGGTCTCATGAATGGAATGCCACTACTTAGATGCGAGAACCAGGGACACCATATGCTCATACCAATCCCAAACTCCACATATTGAAACACACAACACTGAAGATTGAAGTATAGGGTTGTAACGGGGCTAGGGGTATTGGCTAACAAAGAAAGGTAAGGAAAACAAACGTTCTTTAAAGCAATAGCAAGCAAAGTAATGAATATGACACTTAGAACTCCCTTTTGAAACGCAGCCACGAACTTTGATACATAAAGGGAAGATCACACATACTTAGGGCCAAATTCAACTTTTTGGACCCTTTCTTCAACAACCAACACTTGTGAGCTTTAATCTCACTTATTTTGAACACTTTTCATACTTTTCACAACTTTTTCTTCTTCTTCGTGTTTTTCCACGAATTTTTTCTTTCTCTTTTTTTCTTTTGTTGTTTTTTTTTTCTTCCCATGCCCTTTTTTTCTGTTTTGGCACATACACAAGAATCCCTTCCCCCACACTTGTTTGCTGCCTAATAACGAACGAAGGGAATTCATTCTAAGTCATGCTCACAATGCCTTAAGAACAAAGGTATGGATGGTCCTATTCTAGGCTAGGTAAGGATAATGTGGCTAACAAAGAAAATAGGCTAAATATGGCTCAAAGGGCTAAACCTACAATACATATGCAAAGGGTTAAGGCTTTTTGGCTCTGGTTTTAAACTAAACAACTTCATCTTGTTTTATGTTATGGTAATCAATTTTATGCCTTGAATGAGATGGGTATAAGTTCTAGTATTTGGAACTAAATGATGAAATGCATTCTAAGTAGCAACCAAGCAAAGAATAATGAGATCATGCAACGACTTTAGAAAACAAAGAATGTCAAGATGAATAACTCTCCAAACAAAGTTTAGGCTCAAGTCTCTCAGGGTTGTAGCGTTAGTTCGAGTTACTTCCTTCAAGCATGTTACAAAAACTGATTTTTCTCTTTTGTGATTACATGTGAATTCATGAATGTCAACTATAACCAAGCTTAAACCAAAGAGCATATCAAACTTCAATCCATGTTTGTAACTTTCTTTAACAGTCATGCAATTAAAAACCAAATCCTCATCATTGTGTTGGAAGGTACCCTAAGACACAAACACACAAAAACGACTCTAAAAACGACTCTTTTTGGTATTTTGAAAACTTTTTCCCAAATTTTTTGTAAATTTTCGTATTTTTCTTTCAAGACACATAAAAATACTTCAAAACACAGTAAAAATACTCAAAACAGTGAAAAACAACCTTAGAAGTGATAGGTGATAAAAACCCACGAATTTTTCAATGAAAACACTTGTTTACCCCCCCCACACTTAAACCAAACATTGTCCTTTATGTTTCAAGCATAGACTCACACACAAGCAAGCAAACAACACAAGTAACAAACATGACAAATATGGCAAAGTAAAAGCAATAAAGAGTAGGGTTTAGAAACGCAAATCTGGGTGTGGAGCCGGAGAGTTCCTAGGTCCTCTTTATTTGCATGGGTTGCCTCCCAAGAAGCGCTTGATTTAACGTCTTCCAGCCGGACGAACCTTCCTTCTATTCTTCAATGGAGCCTACGGCATTAAAGGATGTGTCCTCCACAATGTGCTCTTCAAAGTGCTCATAGTAAGGCTTCAAACGTTGTACATTCACTTTGAACTCTTGTCCCGTCTTTAAACTTTGAATTTGGACTGCACCATGAGGAAATACATTAGTAACAATAAACGGACCAATCCACTTAGAACGTAACTTACCTGGAAACAGACGAAGGCGGGAGTTGAAAAGTAGAACTTTCTGCCCATTGGAGAACGTTTTGGTTCGAATCATCTTGTCATGAAAAGCCTTCGTCTTCTCTTTGTAAATTCGAGCGTTCTCGTAAGCTTCATTCCTAAGCTCCTCAAGCTCGTTCAATTGAAGCTTCCTATGGATTCCTGCGGCATCAATGTCCATGTTGAATGTTTTGACGGCCCAATGTGCACGATGCTCTAATTCAACAGGAAGATGGCATGGTTTCCCATAGATGAGCCGAAATGGGGACATTCCAATTGGTGTTTTGTAGGCCGTACGATACGCCCACAATGCATCATTTAAACGCAAGCTCCAATCTTTGCGGTTTGGCCCTACGGTTTTCTCCAAAATCTGCTTGATTTCTCTATTTGAGACCTCGGCTTGCCCACTGGTTTGAGGGTGATAAGGTGTTGCCACCTTATGCGTGACATTATATTTCTTGAGTAGCGCCTCAATGGTTCGATTGCAAAAGGGTGAAACCCCATCACTGATAAGAACTCTTGGCATTCCAAATCTAGCAAATATATTAGTTCTAACAAAATCTGCAACCACTTTAGAATCATTAGTACGGGTGGCTTTTGCTTCCACCCATTTCGAAACATAATCAACCGCAAGTAGAATGTAAACAAAACCATGAGATGAAGGAAAAGGACCCATGAAATCAATGCCCCAAACATCAAAAATTTCGACACCAAAGATAGAGACCTGATGCATTTGGTCTTTTGGTCCTATGTTTCCGGTTCTTTGACAACGATCACATGTTATGCAAAAAGTTCTAGCATCCTTAAAGATAGTAGGCCAATAAAAACCACATTCAAGTACTTTACGTGCACTCCTTTGAGTGCCAAAGTGACCTCCACATGCATAAGTGTGACAAAAATTTAAAATTGAATGAATTTCAGAATCATGCACACATCTATGAATGATTTGATCAGAGCAATATTTCCACAAATAAGGATCATCCCACACATAATTCCGTGCATCATGCTTGAGTTTATCACGTTGGTTCTTGTTTAGCTCATTTGGAATCACTTTAGACACTAAATAATTGACTAAATCAGCAAACCAAGGTGTACTTACCTTAATGGACAGCAGCTGCTCATCTGGAAACGTCTCAGGGATAGGAATTGGGTCTTCTTCACGCACCAATCTGCTTAGGTGGTCAGCCACTACGTTTTCGACTCCTTTCTTGTCCCGGATTTCGATATCGAATTCTTGAAGTAGGAGCATCCATCGAATAAGCCTTGGTTTGGCCTCTTTCTTCGTAAATAAGTATCTTAAAGTTGCATGATCAGAGTAAATAATGACTTTAGTACCAAGTAAATATGAACGAAACTTATCTAAAGCAAAGACAACGCAAGAAGTTCTTTTTCCGTCGTAGAGTAGTTCAATTGAGCATCGTTCAAGGTCCTTGAGGCATAGTAGATGACGTGCAGATTTTTGTCCTTCCTTTGTCCTAACACGGCTCCTAATGCATAATCGGAAGCATCGCACATTAGCTCAAACGGAAGATTCCAATCTGGTGACATAATGATTGGTGCCGTGGTTAGCATCTCTTTGAGTTGGTTGAAAGCCTTCTCACATTCCTCGTCAAACTTGAAAGCCACTTCCTTTTGAAGGAGACGGCACAAAGGTTGAGAAATCTTTGAAAAATCCTTGATGAATCGCCTATAAAATCCTGCATGTCCAAGAAAAGAACGAACCTCTCTAACCGAAGTAGGAGAGGGTAAGTAGCGTACACGATCTATTTTCGATTTATCAACCTCAATTCCCCTTTCTGAAATGACATGCCCTAAAACTATGCCTTGCGTAACCATAAAGTGACACTTTTCCCAATTTAAAACAAGGTTGGTTTCAACGCATCGTTTTAAGATTAATGTGAGATTTTCCAAACAACCATCAAACGAATCACCAAAGACGCTAAAATCATCCATGAATACCTCAATAATCTTCTCAACATAATCTGAAAAGATACTTACCATGCATCTTTGGAATGTGGCAGGTGCATTGCATAAACCAAATGGCATGCGACGATAGGCAAAAGTACCAAAGGGGCACGTGAAGGTGGTCTTTTCTTGGTCGTCCGGAGCTATGACAGTTTGATTATATCCCGAATAACCATCAAGAAAATAATAAAAAGAATGACCGGCTAACCTTTCAAGCATTTGATCAATGAACGGTAAAGGGAAGTGGTCCTTCCTTGTGGTGGCGTTGAGCTTCCTATAATCGATACACACTCTCCAACCTGTTTGGATACGGGTTGGTACAAGCTCATTCTCGGCATTCTTCACCACAGTGACTCCGGATTTCTTTGGAACAACTTGAACCGGTGAAACCCAACGGCTATCCGAAATTGGATAGATCACTCCACAATCAAGAAGCTTGATAATCTCCTTCTTCACAACTTCCATCATTGGAGGGTTGAGTCAACGTTGAGCCTCTCGAGTTGGTTTAGCCCCCTCCTCTAGGAGTATGCGATGCATGCATGTTGTAGGGCTAATCCCCTTAATATCGGCCAATGTCCAACCAATGGCTGTTATGTGCTCTTTCAACACCCGAATCAACTTCTCCTCCTCTGTTGCCGTGAGTGATGCAGAGACAATGACGGGCAACGTCTCTTCATCTCCTAAGAAGACGTACTTTAAATGATCCGGCAATGGCTTAAGTTCAAGAATAGGCCTGAATCACAGAGGGTAACAACGTATTAGTAGAATCGGGAATTGGAATTGGGTTAGGAGACGTACCATGATGTCGTGGCAATGAGTCAAAGGCAGCCACAATCTTGGCTTGTTCTTCACTAGGTACGGCCAGATTGGGCTTCATTCCAATTCCTTGTGCAATTGTTGTTTCAAGGGGATCTTCATCCAATGAGTCAAGGAATTCCTGCGCCAATGAATCAAATGCATCAATAGAAAAACAAGAATGATCGTCTTTAGGATATTTAATAGTTTCAGAAAGATCGAAATCAATCACTTCCCCATCAAATTCCATTGTTAAAGTCCCTTTGAACACATCGATCTTGGTACGTGCTGTTTTCATGAAGGGCCTCCCAAGTAGAATCGGCAATGGGGTAACATTGGGTGAATCCTCCATCTCTAAAACATAGAAGTCTGCTGGGAATATCAAGTTATCCACCTGCACCAAGACATCTTCCAAAACTCCTTTCGGATATACGTTAGAACGATCGGCTAATTGAATTATAACAACATCGTTTTTAAGCTCGCCTAAGTTCATAGATGCATAAATTGAGTAAGGGATGACATTAATTGAAGCTCCTAAGTCTAACATCGCATGTTCAAACTTAGTATTGCCAATAACACAAGGAATTGTAAAACTACCCGGATCTTTGCATTTAGGGGGTAATTTCCTTTGCAAAACAGCGGAGACATTCTCACTTACCTGGACCACCTCTTTGTTTGAAATCCTTTTCCTTGTTGTGCAAAGCTCTTTAAAAAATTTGGCATACTTTGGAACTTGCTTGATTGCATCAAGGAGCGGAATATTGACTTGTACTTTCCTAAAGGTTTCCAGAATGTCCTTTTCGTTCTCTTCTTTCCTTGATTGCTTAAACCTGCTAGGAAAGGGCACATTTAGTGGAATAGAACTTGAAAAATTCAAATTTGGACTTACCTTGGTGGGTTGGGATGGCTTAGAGGCATTAGGTGGGTGCGGCATCGATTGGTCATCCTTGGCCGTGAGTTTTGCTCCATGATCCTCTTCTTGCAGCAGCTTTTCATCCTCTTCTTGACTTGATTTGGACGGTTTGGGGTCAATTCCGACCTGTTTACCACTCATCAACATGATTGCCTTGGCGGTTTCAAAGCCTCCTTTAGGATTAACAACGGTTGAACTAGGCAATCTTCCTTGTTCTCTAATCTGCCCCATGAATTCCGCAATTTGCCCCATTTGCTTTTCCAAATTGTCCACCCTTTTGTCTTGATTTTGTTTTGATTTTGTACTTCCTGCGTCAAAGTAGTAAGTAACTTAACAACTTGATCATTATCCAAAGACATACTTGAGTTTGTTGGGGTATATTGCATTTGGGTTTGATTTGGTACGAATGGCTTTGTATAAAAGCCCGGTGGTTGCTGCCTAAATCCTCCTTGTTGTTGGGGTTGTTGAGGCTCCCTCCACTTGAAATTTGGGTGATCCCTCCAACCCGGATTGTATGTGTTTGAATATGGATCATTGCGTGGCTGATTTTGACTCCCAAAACCCATGGCATTGGCAGATTCCCAGCCTCCATTCTCAATAAATTGAGGGCATTGATCATTGGCATGTCCTTGCATAGAGCACACGCCACAAACACTTTGTCCATGTATCTTCATTCCCTCGGCCATCTGAGAAACAATAGAAGTAAGGTTAGCTAATTGGGATTGAATGTCGGACATAGAACTTACCTCATGGACTTGCTGCCGTGGGGTGTCTCTTTGCCCAAGTCCTTCGTATTGTTGTGCATTCAACGCTCGGTTGGCAATTAGGGTCTTTGCAACCATGGGTGTTTTGTCAACCAATGCACCTCCCGCTGAGGCATCTAGCATTTGTCGCTCAATTGGAAGAAGTCCTTCATAAAAGTATTGAAGTAAAAGTTCTTCTTTCATTTGATGTTGAGGACATGAAGCGATAAGAGCTTTGAAACGCTCATAGTATGTTGGAATGGACTCCCCTTGGCTTTGTTGAATTCCACTAATTTTCTTCCTCAAGAGAATGACTCTCGAAGTGGGGAAGAACTTCTCTAAAAACGCCCTCTTCATGCTTTCCCAAGAAGTGACCGTTCCGGGTGCTAATTCATAAAGCCAATCTTTAGCCTTTTCCAAAAGAGAGAATGGAAAGGCCTTCATCATCAAAATGCTCCCATCGACATTGTAGGGTGTCATGCTCGAACAAACCACTTCGAATTCCTTAAGATGCTTGTTTGGGTCTTCCATGGACATCCCATGGTATTTAGGAATGTGGTGCAACAAGCTTGACTTTAATTCGAACTCCTCGGTCTTGCCTTGAGCAGCCGCGGGGTATTGAATGCAAAGGTGTGCGGCATTGGCCAACCCCGAGGCTGAGAGCTCTTTGATTGTACAATTGTCTGCTGCCATGACTTCTTCTTCCTCTTCAAATTTAGATTCGGCCTCTGAACTTGAACTAGGTTCACTAGGTTCTGGATGCCTCCTCTTCCTTCTCAATGTTCGTTCAAAATCGTCGTCAAACCACATGTTCCCTACCTAGCCTAGATTAGGACCATCCTTACCCTTGTTTTTAAAGCGTAGTGAAGCATGACCTAGAGTGAATTCCCTTTGTTCATTATTAGGCAGCAAACAAGTGTGGGGGAAGGGATTCTTGTGTATGTGCCAAAAAGAAAAAAAGGGCATGGGTAGAAGAAAAAAAAAAAACGAAAAAAAAGAAAAAAAAAGAAGAAAATTCGTGAGAAAAAGAAAAGAAAAAGAAAAGTATGTGAAGAAGTATGAAAAGTGTTCAAAATAAGTGAGATTAAAGCTCACAAGTGTTGGTTGTTGAAGAAAGGGTCCAAAAAGTTGAATTTGGCCCTAAGTATGTGTTTTCTGTCCCTTTGTATCAAAGTTTGTGGCTGCGTTTTTAAGGGAGTTCTAAGTGTCATATTCATTACTTTGCTTGCTATTGCTTTAAGAACGTTTGTTCTCCTTACCTTTCTTTGTTAGCCAATACCCTTAGCCCCGTTACAACCCTTTTGACTTCTATCTTGATTGTTATGTGTTTCAATATGTGGAGTTTGGGATTGGTATGAGCATATGGTGTCCCTGGTTCTTGCGTCTAAGTAGTGGCATTCCATTCATGAGATCATATATATACATGCATTCCAGAAATTGCTTTCTTTGTTATATACATATGTGAGTATTAGTTTTCTTGTTACATCAATCTTCTCACATATAACTAGTGCAAGGAGTGTAGTCAGAAAATCTGAGTGAAAATTGAATGCATATCTAGTAAGGAATTAAGGGATTCTCTAAGGCATGTTACTACATTCAACAAAGTTGTTTTAATTGATTAGATGCGAGCTAGTGAGTGGTAACTGTGATTAAGTATGTGCTCGAGGGTAGGGATAACTAAAATCTATGTAAGTAATGATTTTTAACATGTTATGTTCCATTGGAAATCCCTGAGGCGAACGTTGGAAGGTTTAGGTTATGTTTTGTTTGTTTTGTTTTGCTCGAGGGCTAGCAAAAGCTAAGTGTGGGGGAATTTGATAGGAGCATATTTGTGCGACTTAGTTAGTGTGTTTTCTTGCATTTACTTAGTTATTTGTTGCTTATTATAGTGTCTTAAGTCATTTTCGTGTGTTTATAGGTCCTAGAAGCAAAGTTGGCAAAAAGATGCAATTTGGAGCATTTTAGAGCAGTTTTGGGCTTGGAATGGATATCACAGGATTGGAGCAAGATGGATGGACGAATTTGAAGTTCAAGAGAGGATAGGAATGTGGAAAAGAGTTGAAGAAATAAATCCAAGTCAAAGAAGATAAGGAATCAGCTACAAAAAAGGAGAATCATCCAAAACATTATCCAAACTACCTTATCTTATCCTTATCTTATCCTTATCTTATCCAAACCTTATCTTATCTTACCTTATCTTATCCTATCCTAATCCGTTCCTAACCTAATTCCTATTGCAAAAGGGATTCAATTTCAGTTTAAGAGACCTAAAAACCTGATTTCTAGGAACCTTGTCCCCTCCTACAAAGGTGTCGCACCTATCCCCTTCTAGAAACCCCAAAATCAGCCAAATAATACCCTTTCTAGAAGTCCCTAAAAAGGTGGCGCCCCAAGCCTTCTAGATGCATGATCCAGCCGCACCTTTCTCCTTATTCCCTTTGGTCTTTGGCCTTCTAGATGTCCTATTTCCTGCTAGGATTACATAAACCTTTTCCCCTTAGGATTGTGATTTTATTTTCCTACACAAACTACATTTTGTAATCCTTTTCCTACATAACTTGTTGGTGCCGCACCCTCTCCCTAAATATACATATTTTCTGCACCATTCAACATCACCATCTCTCATTCACATCTCTCTACACCACAAATCAGCCATACACTCTTGTGCCGCAGCTTGCAAGGAAGGAAGGACTCTGGAGCACTTTCTAGGTGTTTTCTATCTTTGTTCAATGTTTAAGTTTATTTATGTTTGTTTGCTTGTGGACATGAGGAACTAATTTCTTTTTAGTTAGAGGTGAATTTGAAGCCATGATTATATGTTTTGTATGAATTGATTACGTCCAGTTATTGTTTCTTAAGACTAGAATGCGATTTGCTTAACTGAGTTATTAAAACTTGTTTGTGTGTGTTAATTGGGGGTCGACACTTAATTTGCATGCATGAATTTGATGCTAGAGTATAAGGGAGTTTGATGTGAAAATTAACTTGACACACAAATTAAACCCTCTTTTTGACAGTTGTAGTATATGTATAAGTAGGGATCGTTCTGGACCGGGGATTAGGAGGGATTGCTAAACACTTGAAACTGACTCAAAAACGTATAAACAAAGTTTAAAACACTAAACTAGACTCAAAGAATGCAAGACTAAATTCTAAAACACTAAAACAACTCAAAAGACTCAAAACAGCACAAAAACACTCAAAACTGCCTAAAAACACAAACTGGGCAGTTTTGGACTCTAAACACTACTTTGGACGAAAATAAGGTTTTAACTTGACTCAAGACGCTTAAAAACACAAATCAAAACAGATTTTAACTAATCTAACACTTCAAAATAAAGGGGGATTTGTTTTTGACGGATTTAAAACTAAAAACAGAATCTTTGCATAAAAAAACTTTAGAAAAACGATTTTGATGAATTACGAAGGGTGAAGGGCTAGTTAGAGGGTCCTTTTCCACACATGATATATGCATATGAACCAATTTCCAGTTATTATTCCTTTAGACATGAATGACAACACCCCAAGTTAACCGTGACAGCACAAATTAACCATCAGATTTTCCTTAGTTCATTGAATTGAATGGAAGACGCATTACAACCAAATTATCCTTATCAAGTCTCCTAACTATGACAGCATGATAGAAAACATATCAAAGGTCTTTACGTTCTTTGAAAATTATAAGTGTTGACGAGGCATTTGTAACTATCACAGCATGATACTCTGATGTGAAAATTAACTTGACACACAAATTAAACCCTATTGATGACAATTGTAGTAAAGATGCAAGTAGGGATCGTTCTAAACCGGGGATTAACTAGGGATGCTAATCAACACAAATTAGACTCAAAAACACTAAACTAGACTCTGTTGACTCAAAACTAACATAAAACACTCAAAACAGCAAGAAACAATCAAAAGGACTCAATTCTAGACCTAACAAGTAATTTTGACGAAAATAGAACTTTAAAAGACTCAAAAGACTAAAACAAAACAGATTTTGACTCTGAAATGAAAGGGGGATTGTTTTTGACGAATTGAAAACTAAAACAGAAACTTTGCATAAAAACTTTAGAAAAAAACGATTTTGATGAATTAAGAAGGGTGAAAGGCTAGTTAGAGGGTCCTTCTCCACACATGATATATGCATATGAACCAATTTCCAGTTATTATTCCTTTAGACATGAATGACAACACCCCAAGTTAACCGTGACTGCACAAATTAACCATCAGATTTTCCTTAGTTCATTGAATTGAATGGAAGACGCATTACAACCAAATTATCCTTATCAAGTCTCCTAACTATGACAGCATGATAGAAAACATATCAAAGGTCATTAAGTTCTTTGAAAATCATAAGTGTTGACGAGGCATTCGTAACTATGACAGCATGATACTCTTGCCTAGGACTTACTTAACATGATTGTGACTAGCAACCTTTACTACTTGTGAATATAAGTTCATAACGATTAGGTGAAACTCCCTTATACTCTAACATCAAATTCATGTATGCAAATTAAGTGTCGACCCCCAATTAACACACACAAACAAGTTTTAATAACTCAGTTAAGCAAATCACATTCTAGTCTTAAGAAACAATAACTGGACGTAATCAATTCATATATAACATATAATCATGGCTTCAAATTCACCTCTAACTATAAAGAAATTAGTTCCTCATGTCCACAAGCAAACAAAGAAAACTTAAATAAAACATTGAGACAAAAGATAGAATACACCTAGAAACGCTCCAGATTTCTTCCTTCCTTCCTTCCTTTGCAAAGCTGCGGCACAAGAGGGATTTCCTGAGTTGAAAGCTCTTGTGTGTGGTGGGTGGATATAGGTGAGTTATGGTAGAGGGTGGTGGTCTGAATGGTGCAGCATAAGCTTGTATTTATAGGGCTAGGGATTACTTGGCCTAGGTTGTCAAGGAAAAGGATTTAGAACTCCAATCCAACAAAGAAAAGGCCTTCTAAAAACAGGCTGGGGCGCCAGATTTTTAGGGCTTCTAGAAAGGAGTGTTGTGGCATGTTTCTAGAACAAAAAGGCCTCCTAAAAACAGGTTTTAGGCATCCTAATATGAAAAGGAGTCCCCTTTGCAACTGGAATTAAGGTAGGATAAGATTAGGATAGGATAAGATAAGATAAGGTTTGGATAAGATAAGGATAAGATATGGTAGTTTGGATAATGTTTTGGATAATTCTCCTTCTTTGTAGCTGATTCCTTATCTTCTTTGACTTGGATTTATTTCTTCAACTCTTTTGCACATTCCTAGCCTCTCTTGAACTTCAAATTCGTCCATCCATCTTGCTCCATACTTGTGCTATCCATTCCAAGCCCAAAACTGCTCTAAAATGCTCCAAATTGCATCTTTTTGCCAATTTTGCCAATTGGACCTGAAAACACACGAAAATAGCTTAAATCACTATAATAAGTAGAAACTAACTAAGAAAATGCAAGGAAACAAGCTAACAAAGTCGCATAAATGTGCTCCTATCAAATTCCCCCACACTTAGCTTTTGCTTGTCCTCGAGTAAAACAAACAAACAAAACATGACCTAAACCCTCCAACATTACCTCAGGGATTTCCAATGGTACATAACATGTTAAAAATCATTACTTACATAGATTTTAGTTGTCTTTACTCTCGAGCACAAACTTAATCACAGTTACCACTCACTAGCTGGCATCTAATCAATTAACATGCCTTAGAGAATCCCTCAATTCCTTACTAGATATGCACTCAATTTTCACTCAGATTTTCTGACTACACTCCCTACACTAGTTATATGTGAGAAAATTGATGTAACAAGAAAACTAGTACTCACATATGTATATAACAAAGAAAGCAATTTCTGGATTGCATGTATATATATGATCTCATGAATGGAATGCCACTACTTAGACGCGAGAACCAGGGACACCATATGCTCATACCAATCCCAAACTCCACATATTGAAACACATAACAATCAAGATAGAAGTCAAAAGGGTTGTAACGGGGCTAAGGGTATTGGCTAACAAAGAAAGGTAAGGCAAACAAACGTTCTTAAAGCAATAGCAAGCAAAGTAATGAATATGACACTTAGAACTCCCTTTTTAAAGCAGAAATCAAGTTTAAACACAACGGGAATAATTCACACATTCTAGGGTCAGATTTTTGATGTTTTGGACCCTTTCTTCAACAAACAATACTTGTGAGCTCATCCTCACTTATTTTTCAACTCTTTTTCTTTCTTTTTCACACACTTTTTCTTTTCTTCTTCTTTTTCTACGAATTTTTTTTTCCTTATTTTCTTTCTTTTCACCCAAACCACTAAAAACCTTCCCCCACACTTGTTTTTCTGCAAAAGGACAATCAAAAGGAATTCCTCTAAGTCATGCTTCACTACGTCTTAAGAACAAGGGTAAGGATGGGCCTAATCTAGGCTAGGTAAGGATAATGTGGTTAACAAAGAAAATAGGCTAAGTAAGGCTCAACGGGGCTAAACCTACAATACATATGCAAAGGGTTAAGGCTTTTTGGCTCTGGTTTTAACTAAACAACTTCATCTTGTTATTTGTTATGCTAATCAATTTTAGTTTTGAATGAAATGGGTATAAGTTCTAGTATTTGGAACTAAATGATGAAATGCATTCTAAGTAGCAACCAAGCAAAAGAATGATGAGATCATGCAACGACTTTAGAAAACAAAGAATCACAAGATTAATAACTCTCCAAACAAAGTATAAGCTCAAGTCTCTCAAGGTTGTAGCGTTAGTTTGAGTTTCTTCCTTCAAGCATGTTACAAAAACTGATTTTTTCTTTTTATGATTACATGTGAATTCATGAATGTCAACTATAACCAAGCATAAACAAAAGAGCATATCAAACTTCAATCCAAGTTTGTAGCTTTCTTTAACAGTCATGCAATTAAAAACCAAATCCTCATCATTGTGTTGGAAGGTACCCTAAGACACAAACACACAAAAACGACTCTAAAAACGACTCTTTTTGGTATTTTTCAAAACTTTTTCAAATTTTTTTGTAAATTTTCGTATTTTTCTTTCAAGACACATAAAAACACTTCAAAACACATTAAAAACACTCAAAAACAGTGAAAAACAACTCTAGAAGTGATAGGTGATAAAAACACACGAATTTTTCATGAAAACACTTTGTTTACCCCCCCCACACTTAAACCAAACATTGTCCTCAATGTTTCAAACATAGACACACACAAAAGCAAGCAAACAACACAACTAACAAACATGACAAATATGGCAAAGTAAAAGCAATAAAGAGTAGGGTTTAGGAACGCAAATCTGGTTGTGGAGCTGAAGAGTCCTAGGTCGTCTTTATTTGAATGCATGGGTTGCCTCCCAAGAAGCGCTTGCTTTAACGTCTTCCAGCTGGACGATACTTCCTCTTAAGCTTAATTGGAGGCCACGGCATAGAATTGATCTTTGAATGGAAGGTGATACTTGAAATGATCCGGCAATGGTTTAAATTCTAAAGTAGGTGCCTGAATCATTAACATTGTGTTAGTATAAAACAAAATTCAAATTCGGGGAGGTGGCCTACCTGTTTGCTCCGATGAAAACTCAAGGACAAACACCACATCTTTGAAAGTTTCAGGGACTTTGAACTTGGCCAGATTTACTATAATGGTTGTGACTTGTCCCGTGTCATCAAACTCAACTTCCTTGGGCTTTGTTTTCTCATGAACATCTTCTTTGATGCATTCTTCATATGCTCCAGCCACTTCCTTCTCTTGAATCCTTCTTCTTGATGTACAAAGTTCTTTGAACACTTCAAGACAATCTGGAACTTGATTTGGTGTGCCAAGAATTGGGATATCACTTTGCACCTTTGGAATGGCTTCCACAACGTCTTTTTCACTCTCATCTTTCTTGGGAATTAAAAACCTATGAGGAAAAGGTGCATTCGGAGGAATAACATTAGAATGAATTGAATTTGGGACGTCCTTACTTGTGGTGGGTGGTTGAGAGAGCTTAGGGGGCTGCAGCAAGGGTTGTTCTACCCTTGTTGTGTGTGTGTCTGCTTCCTCCTCCTCAATCAGCAGCTCTTTGTCCACTTCTAAGGTATGTTTGGACGTTTTTAGGTTAGTTCCAACCTCCATAGCATTTCCCAAAGTGATAGCATCATGGATTTCTAAATCTGCCATCGAATTGACAATAGTTGAGTTGGAGAGTTCACTTTGCTCTAGAATCTGTCCTATGAATTCCGCTATCTGTCCAATTTGCTTTTCCAAATGGTCCACCCTTTTGTCTTGATTTTCTTGTCCCTGAGATAAAGAAGTGAGTAACTCAAGAATTTTATCATTATCCATTGACGAACCTGAACTTGGTTGGGCCGAATATGGTTGAGGCTGTGGTGGCTGCGCAGATCTTGAATCGAACTCCTCCTCTTGCTGCCAATATCCACCTTGTTGAATTTGTTGAGGTTCCTTCCACATATAATCTGAATAATCTCTCCAATCGGAATTGTAAGCGTTGGAAAACAGGTTGTCCCTTGATTGGTTATGGCTTTGATAACCCCAAGCACCTCCATTCATAGTGAATTGAGGACATTGATGAGTTTGATATCCTTGCCCATAAGGCACCCCAAATGTAGGGGCAGTGTGCATTGAAGTTCTTTCAGCAATCTGTGACAATTGAGATGTAAGATTCGCCAATTGAGCTTGAATGTTTGCAATTGCCATGTCTAGTACCTGAAACAAAGAAAACAGAACAAAACAAAATCAAAAACTAAAACGTAAAAACAAAAACACAAAGAGAAACACGGGGGATTAGCAAATTTGCTAATCCTCGGCAACGGCGCCAAAAATTTGATGTGAAAATTAACTTGACACACAAATTAAACCCTATTGATGACAATTGTAGTAAAGATGAAAGTAGGGATCGTTCTAAACCGGGGATTAACTAGGGATGCTAATCAACACAAATTAGGCTCAAAAACACTAAACTAGACTCTATTGACTCAAAACTAACTTAAAACACTCAAAACAGCAAGAAACAATAAAAAGGACTCAATTCTAGACCTAACAAGTAATTTTGACGAAAATAGAACTTTAAAAGACTCAAAAGACTAAAACAAAACAGATTTTGACTCTGAAAACAAGTTGAAATGAAAGGGGGATTGTTTTTGACGAATTGAAAACTAAAACAAAAACTTTGCATAAAAACTTTAGAAAAAAACGATTTTGATGAATTAAGAAGGGTGAAAGGCTAGTTAGAGGGTCCTTCTCCACACATGATATATGCACATGAACCAATTTCCAGTTATTATTCCTTTAGACATGAATGACAACACCCCAAGTTAACCGTGACTGCACAAATTAACCATCAGATTTTCCTTAGTTCATTGAATTGAATGGAAGACGCATTACAACCAAATTATCCTTATCAAGTCTCCTAACTATGACAGCATGATAGAAAACATATCAAAGGTCATTAAGTTCTTTGAAAATCATAAGTGTTGACGAGGCATTCGTAACTATGACAGCATGATACTCTTGCCTAGGACTTACTTAACATGATTGTGACTAGCAACCTTTACTACTTGTGAATATAAGTTCATAACGATTAGGTGAAACTCCCTTATACTCTAGCATCAAATTCATGCATGCAAATTAAGTGTCGACCCCCAATTAACACACACAAACAAGTTTTAATAACTCAGTTAAGCAAATCACATTCTAGCCTTAAGAAACAATAATTGGACGTAATCAATTCATATATAACATATAATCATGGCTTCAAATTCACCTCTAACTATAAAGAAATTAGTTCCTCATGTCCACAAGCAAACAAAGAAAACTTAAATAAAACATTGAGACAAAGGATAGAATACACCTAGAAATGCTCCAGATTTCTTCCTTCCTTCCTTCCTTTGCAAAGCTGCGGCACACGAGGGATTTCCTGAGTTTAAAGCTCTTGTGTGTGGTGGATGGATATAGGTGAGTTATGGTAGAGGGTGGTGGTCTGAATGGTGCAGCATAAGCTTGTATTTATAGGGCTAGGGATTACTTGGCCTAGGTTGTCAAGGAAAAGGATTTAGAACTCCAATCCAACAAGGAAAAGGCCTTCTAAAAACAGGCTGGGGCGCTAGATTTTTAGGGCTTCTAGAAAGGAGTGTTGTCGCATGTTTCTAGAACAAAAAGGCCTCCTAAAAACAGGTTTTAGGCATCCTAATATGAAAAGGAGTCCCCCTTGCAACTGGAATTAAGGTAGGATAAGATTAGGATAGGATAAGATAAGATAAGGTTTGGATAAGATAAGGATAAGATAAGGTAGTTTGGATAATGTTTTGGATAATTCTCCTTCTTTGTAGCTGATTCCTTATCTTCTTTGACTTGGATTTATTTCTTCAACTCTTTTGCACATTCCTAGCCTCTCTTGAACTTCAAATTCGTCCATCCATCTTGCTCCATACTTGTGCTATCCATTCTAAGCCCAAAATTACTCTAAAATGCTCCAAATTGCATCTTTTTGCCAATTTTGCCATTTGGACCTGAAAACACACGAAAATAGCTTAAATCACTATAATAAGTAGAAACTAACTAGGAAAATGCAAGGAAACAAGCTAACAAAGTCGCATAAATGTGCTCCTATCATACTCTTGCCTAGGACTTACTTAACATGATTGTGACTAGCAACCTTGACTACTTGTGAATATAAGTTCATAACGATTAGGTGAAACTCCCTTATACTCTAGCATCAAATTCATGCATGCAAATTAAGTGTCGACCCCCAATTAACACACACAAACAAGTTTTAATAACTCAGAAAAGCAAATCACATTCTAGTCTTAAGAAACAATAACTGAACGTAATCAATTCATATATAACATATAATCATGGCTTCGAATTCATCTCTAACTAAAAAGAAATTAGTTCCTCATGTCCACAAGCAAACAAACATAAATAAACTTAAACATTGAACAAAGATAGAAAACACCTAGAAAGTACTCCAGAGTCCTTCCTTCCTTGCAAGCTGCGGCACAAGAGTGTATGGCTGGTTTGTGGTGTAGAGAGATGTGAATGAGAGATGGTGTTGTTGAATGGTGCAGAAAATATGTATATACAGGGAGAGGGTGCGGCACCAACAAGTTATGTAGGAAAAGGATTACAAAATGTAGTTTGTGTAGGAAAATAAAATCACAATTCTAAGGGGAAAAGGTTTATGTAATCCTAGCAGGAAATAGGACATCTAGAAGGCCAAAAACCAAAGGGAATTAGGAGAAAGGTGTGGCTGAATCATGCATCTAGAAGGCTTGGGGCGCCACCTTTTTAGGGACTTCTAGAAAGGGTGTTATTTGGCTGATTTTGGGGTTTCTAGAAGGGGATAGGTGCGGCACTTTTGTAGGAGGCGATAAGGTTCCTAGAAATCAGGTTTTTAGGTCTCCTAAACTGAAATTGAATCCCTTTTGCAATAGGAATTAAGTTAAGAAAGGATTAGGATAGGATAAGATAAGGTAAGATAAGATAAGGTTAGTTTGGATAAGATAAGGTTGGATAAGGTTTTGGATAATTCTCCTTCTTTGTAGCTGATTCCTTATCTTCTTTGACTTGGATTTATTTCTTCAACTCTTTTGCACATTCCTAGCCTCTCTTGAACTTCAAATTCGTCCATCCATCTTGCTCCAATCTTGTGATATCCATTCCAAGCCCAAAACTGCTCTAAAATGCTCCAAATTGCATCTTTTTGCCAACTTTGCTTCTAGGACCTATAAACACACGAAAATGACTTAAAACACTATAATAAGCAACAAATAACTAAGTAAATGCAAGAAAACACACTAACTAAGTCGCACAAATATGCTCCTATCAGAGTTTCACCTAATCGTTATGAACTTATATTCACAAATAGTAAAGGTTGCTAGTCACAATCATGTTAAGTAAATCCTAGGCAAGAGTATCATGCTGTCATAGTTACGAATGCCTCGTCAACACTTATGATTTTCAAAGAACGTAATGAACTTTGATATGTTTTCTATCATGCTGTCATGGTTAGGAGACTTGATAAGGATAATTTGGTTGTAATGCGTCTTCCATTCAATTCAATGAACTAAGGAAAATCTGATGGTTAATTTGTGCAGTCACGGTTAACTTGGGGTGTTGTCATTCATGTCTAAAGGAATAATAACTGGAAATTGGTTCATATGCATATATCATGTGTGGAGAAGGACCCTCTAACTAGCCCTTCACCCTTCGTAATTCATCAAAATCGTTTTTCTAAAGTTTTTTTATGCGAAGATTCTGCTTTTAGTTTTAAATTCGTCAAAAACAAATCCCCCTTTATTTTGAAGTGTTAGATTAGTTAAAATCTGTTTTGATTTGTGTTTTTAAGTGTCTTGAGTCAAGTTAAAACCTTATTTTCGTCCAAAGTAGTGTTTAGAGTCCAAAACTGCCCAGTTTGTGTTTTTAGGCAGTTTTGAGTGTTTTTGTGCTGTTTTGAGTCTTTTGAGTTGTTTTAGTGTTTTAGAATTTAGTCTTGCATTCTTTGAGTCTAGTTTAGTGTTTTAAACTTTGTTTTTACGTTTTTGAGTCAGTTTCAAGTGTTAAGCAATCCCTCCTAATCCCCGGTCCAGAACGATCCCTACTTATACATATACTACTACTGTCAAAAAGAGGGTTTAATTTGTGTGTCAAGTTAATTTTCACATCAACTACTTGGGAGGCAACCCATGCATTCAACAAAGGAAGATCTAGGAATTAGTCCCCTTCCATATTTGCATTCCTAAACTCTTCTCTTTGTTGTTGTTTCTATTCTGCCATGTTCAGTATGTTATTTGTTGTTTGTTTGTTTCTGTGAGTTTATGGTTGAAACATTGAGGACAATGTTTGATTTAAGTGTGGGGGGGGGGGGTGTAAACAAGTGTTTTTGCGTGAAATTCGTGGGATTTTATCACCCATTACTTCAAAAGTTGTTCCTTGCTGTTTTTAAGTGTTTTTAAGCTGTTTTGGAGTCTTTTAGTGTGTTTTGGCATAAAAATCCGAAAATATCATAAAAAATTTGGAAAATTTGTTTTAAAAAACCCAAAAAGAGTTGTTTTTGTGTGTTTGTTTGTGTCTTAGGGTACCTTCCAACACAATGATGAGGATTTGGTTTTTAATTACATGACTGTTAAAGAGAGTTGTAAACATGGATGAAAGTTTGATTTACTCTTTGGTATATGCTTGGTTGTGGTTATAATTTATGAATTCACATGCAATCATAAAGGAAAAATCAGTTTTTGGAGAGTTATTAATCTGTGCATTTTTGTTTTTCTAAGTCGTTGCATGATCTCATTATTCTTTGCTTGGTTGCTACGTAGAAGGCGTTTCATCAGTTAGTTCCAAATGCTAGAACTCATGCCCATTTCATTCAAAGCATGCCATTGATTTGCATAACACACGATCAAGATGAAGTTGTGTAGTGACCACCAAAGCCAAATTGCCGTGCCCCCTATTTCATTATGTGTTTAAGTTTAACTCCGTTGAGCGTTGTGTAGCCTATGTTCTTTGTTAACCCACACTATCCTCACCTAGCCTAGATTAGGACCCTCCATACCCTTGTTCTTGAAGCATAGTAAAGCATAATTTCGATGGAATTCCTTTTGTTGAACTTTTGCAGAAAAACAAGTGTTGAGGAAGTGATTTGTGTGTGTGTGTGTGTGTGCCAAAGTCCTTAATAAGGCACGGGTAGAAAAGAAAAGAAAAAAAAGAAGAGTTGTGAAAAGAGTGAAAAAGAGTTGAAAATTATGAGAAAAAGAGTTCTAAAGTGTTGTTTGTTGAAGAAAGGGTCCAAAACATTGAAATCTGGCCCTAGATTGTGTGAATCATTCCCTTTGTGTTTAAAGTTGATTTCTGCATTCAAAAGTGAATTCTAAGTGCTAATTTCATTACTTTGCTTACTATTTCTTAAAGAACCTTTGTTTTTCCTTATCTTTCTTTGTTACCCAACACCCCAAGCCCCGTTACAACCCCTGACTTCAATCTTGAGTGTTGTGTGTGATGTGATTAAAGTTAAGAACACAAATTAAACCCTCTGGTTATCAATTGTAGTATAAATGCAAGTAGGGATCATTCCGGACCGGGTATTAGGAGGGCTTGCTAATCTAACGCAAACTGACTCAAATAAACAAAACAAGACTCAAAAGACTCTAAATAGACTAGTAAGACTCAAAATAGGTTCAAAACTGCTTAAAAACACTAATTGGACAGATTCTAGACACTAGACACAACTTTGGACGAAAATTGAATTAAACTTGACTCAAAACACACAAAGACACAAACTAAGACAGATTCTAACTAATTTGACTCACACAAGTGATTCACACAAGTGATGGGGGATTGGTTTTAGAGTGAAACTAAGCTAAAACAAACAAAGACTTTTAAACTAAGCAGATTTAGACGAAATTGGGTTTTTAGGATAGATGGTGAACTAGCTAGAGGTTTCCTTATCCACACATGATTTATATGCATATAACTTGACTTCCAGTTATGTTTTCATTGAATTACGAATGACAATACCCCCGATTAACCGTGTCAATCACTAATTAACCCTCAGATTCTCCTAATTTCATTGAATTGGACGGACAACTCATCTACAACCAAATTATTCTGGCGCCGTTGCCGAGGATTAGCAACTTTGCTAATCCCTTGGATCTTTTCTTTCTGTTTACTTTTAATTTGTTTCAGTTTCTGACTTTGTTTTGTTTCTTGTTTTTAGGTACTAGTTTATGACTTGGAGTTCTCAAACTGTTCATAAGAATATCTTGGACTTTGACGACGATTTTGAGAGGACTTTGAGAAGGCAGAGGAACCAGCAAGAATCTAATCCACCTAGCCCTGAAACTGAGCTTGAAGAACCAGTGCTAGAAGAGGAAGAAGAGCCCACGGCTCAAGTGTTGGAGGAAGTACAAGCCATGGCAGCGGACAATCGAACAATCAAGGAGCTCTCTGCTTCGGGATTGGCCAATGCCGCCCCCTATGTATTCAATACCCTAGGGCTGCCCAAGACAAGACCGATGAGTTTGAATTGAAGTCCAGTTTGTTGCACCACATCCCGAAGTTCCATGGGCTGTCCATGGAGGATCCAAACAAGCACTTGAAGGAGTTCGAAGTGGTGTGTTCAAGCATAACCCCTATCAATGTCGATGAAAGCATATTGAAGATGAAGACTTTTCCATTCTCCCTAATGGACAAAGCTAAACATTGGTTGTATGAACTAGCCCCCGGAACTGTCACATCTTGGGAAAGCATGAAACGGGCATTCTTGGAGAAGTTTTTCCCAACTTCTCGAGTCATTCTTCTACGCAAAAGGATTAGTGGCATTCAGCAAAATGAAGGTGAATCGTTTCCCACTTATTATGAACGTTTTAAAACTCTTGTTGCTTCATGTCCACAGCACCAAATGAAGGAGGAGCTGCTCATCCAATACTTCTACGAAGGACTCCTCCCCATTGAACGCCAAATGTTAGATGCCTCGGCGGGTGGTGCGTTGGTTGACATGACTCCGGTGGCTGCCAAGACTCTAATTGCAAACCGAGCACATAGTGCACAACAATATGAGGGTGTTGGACAAAGAGAAGGCTCACGGCAACAATGTGTGAATGAGGTAAGTGCAATCTCTGAAATTCAATCACAATTAGCTAATCTCACCTCTCTTGTGTCTCAGGTTGTAATTGGGTCAAAACCACAAGAAAATCAGGTTTGCACCATGTGTTCTATCCAAGGACACTCCTCTGATAAGTGCCCGCAACTGATTGAGAATGGTGGATGGGAATCTGCCAATGCAGTGGGTTTTGGAGGCCAAAACCAGTCGAGGAACGATCCATACTCTAATACCTACAATCCAGGTTGGAGAGACCACCCAAATTTCAAGTGGAGGGAGCCCCAACAACCCCAACAACAAGGAGGATTTAGGCAGCAACTCCCAGGCTTCTATTCAAATCAATATGCACCCACACAAGCCCCACAACAATCTACCCAAAACACTTCAGGTATTTCTTTGGATAATGACACACTTCTTAAATTACTCACCAATTTGTCTCAAGGGCAGGAAAATCAAACCAAAGCAATGCAAAGCCAAGACAAAAGGGTGGACCAATTGGAGAAGCAAATTGGGCAGATTGCAGAGTTTGTGGGATGATAGGAGCATATTTATGCGACTTAGTTAGCTTGTTTCCTTCCATTTACGTTGTTAGTTCTTAGTTATTTTAGTATTTTAAGCTATTTTCGTGTGTTTGTAGGTCTAATGTGCAAAGTGTGCAAGAAAGTGCATTTTGGAGCCTTTTGGAGCAGTTTTGGGCACTAAATGGATTGCACATGCTTGGAGCTAAGTGGATGGACGAAATTGAAGATCAAATGAGCTTAGGATCAAATGAAGAATGAAGAGTTCAAAATTGGAAGCCAAGGTTTCTAAAGTTGGAAGTTTCTATTTGTGAAGGTTTCCATTTGTGCAAGTTTCTATTTGTGGAGGTTTCCAATTTTGGGGTTTCCAAAACATGTAGGTTGCCTAATTACTCATTCTAGAAGCCCAAAACCGTGCCTAACACATTCCCCTTTTGTTTCAATCCTTGCTGCACAAGGGAGAGGTTTTCTTGCCTATTTTCTGCCCAAAAATACTTCCCCTTTCTCTTACAAATCAATGTCCACCTTCTTTCCTTTTCTCTCTTAATTTCTGACCTTTAAACACATTCCTTTTCTCTCCTACACAATTCTGCCGAATTTCACATTCCTATTTCTCTTTAAATTCTGATCCTTACTTACCTTTTCAATTTGGAACAAAATAGCTAAGTTTTATTCACCTTTCTTTCTTTCCCTTTCTCTTTATTTTCTGCTGCACCCTACTTACCCTTCTCCTCTTGGGATTCTGATTTGTTACCCTTTTTCTTGAGGATTTGGAGTCCTAAATGCATTCCCAATTCATCAAAGTCGTGGCCCTCCCTTGTTCTATAAATAAACATCCTTGCCGCAGCTTTTGGGGGACGACTCTCTCTCTGAACAGATTCTCTGCATCCATTCCATCCACCTATCTACCTATCCATCCTCTACCACCCATCACCACCCATTCTACACACCTTAACCCCTTGTGCCGCAGCTCCACAAAGGAAGAAGGAGAGGATTAACTTGAAGCCGTGCCTAGCCATTCAAAACGTTGGATTGCTGGAACGTTTCTAGGTGTAATCTATCTTTGTTTTCAATGTTTAATTTAATTTCTCTTTGTTTTGCTGTGAACATGAGGAACTAAACCCTTCTCGGTTAGGGGTGATTTCAAAGCCATGATTATGTGTGCAATTTGAGTTGATAAATTCCAGTTATGAATTCTTGAATTGTGAATGCAATTGGCTTAACTGTTTGATTAAGAACTTATTTGTGTTTGTTGATTGAGGGTCGACACTTAATTGGCATGCATAAATATGATGCTAGAGTATAAGGGAGTTTCACATAATCGTTACAAACTTATATTCATATGTAGTGAAGGTTGCTAGTCACATTCGCGTTAAGTTCAATTCCTGGCATAAGTGACATGATGTCATAGTTACAAGTGCTTTGTCAATGCTTATGATTTTCATTGAACGTAATGATCTTTGATTGTATCTCTATTATGATGTCATGTAGGGGACTTTTGAAGAATGCTTTGGGTTGTCGAATGATGTCATCCAATCCAATAACACAAGGAAAATCTGAGGGTTAACTAGTGATGTCACGGTTAATTTGGGGCATTGTCGTTCATAATTCAATGAATGATTAACTGGAAATCGAGTCGTTTGCATACATGTCATGTGTGGAGAAAGAGCCTCTAGCTAGTCTATCATCCATCCAATTCACCAATTTCGTGCAAATCTGTTTAGTTTTAGTTTCTGTTTTGTTTTTAGCTTAATTTCGTCCAAAACCCAATTCCCTTTTACTTTCTTGTTTCTAAGTGTTTAAAATCTGTTTTGTTTGTGTTTTAGAGTGTTTTGAGTCAAGCCAAAACCCTAAATTCGTGCAAAGTTGTGTTTTGAGTCAGAAACTGCCCAATTAGTGTTTTTAGGCAGTTTTGAGTGTTTTTAGCTTATTTTGAGTCTTGTGAACTTGCCTCGCCCTACCTGCATGTATACTACAATTGTCAAAAGAGGGTTTAATTTGTGTGCTTGTTTTACATCGCATCAAATTTTTGGCACCGTTGCCGGGGATTAGCAACTTTGCTAAACCCTTGTTTCTTTGTCGTGTATTTTTTTTCTTAGTTTCTGACTTTGTGTTGTTTTCTTGTTTTCTTTAGCTAATCCCCTTTGTTTTTGTTTTTGTCTTTTACTTTTGATATTTGATTTCGTTTTACTTCTTTGATTTCAGGTATTGGAGAAGCAAGACATGGATTTTGCTGACATTCAAGCTCAATTGGCGAATCTTACTTCTCAATTGTCCCAGATTGCCAAAACAACCACAATGTACACTGCTCAAACTCATCAACGTGTTATATTCGCTGTGAATGAAGATGCTTGGGGTTATCAAGGCTATGATCAATCAAGGGACAACATGTTTTCCAACACTTATGATTCAGATTTGAGTGATCATTCAAACTCTATGTGGTGGGAATCTCAACAAGTTCAACCCGAAGGCTATTGGCGGCCATATGAGGAGTTTTATTCAAGACCTATGCAGCCACCACAACCTTCCCCACAACAATTCCAATTGAATTCAGGTATGTCCATGAGTTATGATGAAATTCTTGATGTACTAACCTCTTTGACGCAGGGCTCACAACAAGAAGAATACTCACAGCCATCTGAGGAGTTCTATCAATGGCCATATACACCATCACAGCCTCCACCACAATCTTCCCAAACAAATTCAGGTACATCAATGGATAATGAAAAAATTCTTGAGTTACTCACTTCTTTATCTCAGGGACAAGAAAATCAAAACAAAAGGGTGGACCATCTGCAAAAGCAAATTGGGCAGATTGTAGAGCTCATGGTACAAATTCAAGAACAACGTGAACTCTCCAACTCAACTATTGTCAATTCAATGGGAGACTTTGAAATTGCTGAAGTTATCACTATGGAAAGTGCTATGGAGGTTGGAGCTGACCTAAAAACGTCCAAACATAGCCTAGAAGTGGATGAGGAGTTGGCCTAGAAGTGGATGAGGAGCTGCTGATTGAGGAGGAGGAAGAAGACAAGCCCACAGCAAGGGAAGAACAACCCTTGCCACAGCCCCCTAAGCCCTCTCAACCACCCACCACAAGTAAGGACGTCCCAAATTCAATTCATTCTAATGTTATTCCTCCGAATGCACCTTTTCCTCACAGGTTTTTAATTCCCAAGAAAGATGAGAGTGAAAAAGACATTGTGGAAGCCATTCCAAAGGTGCAAAGTGATATCCCAATTCTTGGCACACCAAATCAAGTTCCAGATTGTGTTGAAGTGTTCAAAGAGAATTGTACATCAAGAAGAATGATTCAAGAGCAAGAAGTGGCTGGAGCATATGAAGAATGCATCAAGGAGGATGTTCATGAGACAACAAAGCCCAAAGAAGTTCAATTTTATGACAAGGGACAAGTCCCAACCATTAGAGTAAATCTGGCCAAATGCAACATTCCTGAAACGTTCACAAATGTGGTGTTTGTAATTGAGTTCTTATCGGACAAAGCAAGTAAGCCATCTTCTCCAATTTCGATTTTGTTTTCTACTAACTGGCTGATTTTAATGATTCAGGCACCCACACTAGAATTTAAACCATTGCCGGATCATTTCAAGTATCACCTTCCATTCAAAGATCCATTCCATGCCGTGGCCTCCAATGAAGCTTAATTGGAGGTATCGTCCGGCTGCACGACGTAAAAGCAAGCGCTTCTTGGGAGGCAACCCATGCATTCAACAAAGGAGGACCTAGGACTCACTCCAATTCCAGATTTGCGTTCCTAAACCCTTCTCTTTGTTGTTGTTTCTATTCTGCCATGTTTAGTTTGTTGATTCATTGTTTGTTAGTTTGCTTGTTTTTGTGTGAGTTTATGCTTAAAACATTGAGGACAATGTTTGATTTAAGTGTGGGGGGGGGGGGGGGGGGGGGGGGGTAACAAAGTATTTTTGATGCAAATTCGTGGGATTTTATCACCCATTACTTCAAAAGTTGTTCCTTGCTGTTTTTAAGCTGTTTTGGAGTGTTTAGTGTGTTTTGCCTTAAAAATCCGAAAATCTCATAAAAATTTGAAAAATTGTTTTGAAAAACCCAAAAAGAGTTGTTTTTGTGTGTTTGTGTCTTAGGTACCTTCCAACACAATGATGAGGATTTGGTTTTTAATTGCATGACATTTAAAGAGAGTTATAAACATGGATGAAAGTTTGATTTACTCTTTGGTTTATGCATGGTTGTGGTTATAATTTATGAATTCACATGTAATCAAAAGGATAAAATCAGTTTTTGTGACATGCTTGAAGGAAGAAACTCAAACTAACGCTACATCCTTGAGAGACTTGAGCCTAAAACGTTTTTTTGGAGAGTTATTAATCTGTGATTCTTTGTTTTCTAAAGTTGTTGCATGATCTCATTATTCTTTGCTCTGTTGCTACTTAGAAGGCGTTTCATCATTTAGTTCCAAATACTAGAACTCATGCCCGTTCAATTCAAAGCATGACATTGATTTGCATAACACATATCAAGATGAAGTTGTGTAGTGACCACCATAGCCAAACAGCCGTACCCCTTTTTCATATGTTCTGTAGATTTAACCCGTTTGAGCCTTGTTTAGCCTATGTTCTTTGTTAACCACATTATCCTTACCTAGCCTAGATTAGGACCATCCATACCTTTGTTCTTGAAGCATAGTGAAGCATGACTTAACAAGAATTCCTTTTGATTGACTTTTTGCAGAAAAACAAGTGTGGGGGAAGGGATTTGTGTGTGTGTGTGTGCCAAGAAAAAGAAATAAGGCACGGGTAGAAAAGAAAAGAAATTTCGTGGGAAAGAAAAGAAAACAAAAAAGTTCTGAAAAAAAAGTGAAAAAGAGTTGAAAAATAAGTGAGAATGAGCTCACAAGTGTTGATTGTTGAAGGAATGGTCCAAAACATCAAAATTCGGCCCTAGAGTGTGTAAATCTTCCCTTTTTGTTCAAAGTTAAAATTCTGCATTCAAAATTGAATTCTAAGTGTCAATTTCTTTACTTTGCTTACTATTTCTTTAAGAACCTTTGTTTTTCCTATCCTTTCTTTGTCAGCCAACACCCTTAGCCCCGTTTCAACGCTTTAACTTCGATCTTGGGTGTTGTGTGTTTCAATATGTGGAGTTTGGAATTGGTATGAGCATATGGCATCACTGGTTCTCGCATCTAAGTAGTAGCATTCCATTCATGAGATCATGCATTAATAACTCCAGAAAAGTGCTTTCTTTGTTGCAACATATGTGAGTGTTAGTTTTCATGTTTACATCAATCTTCTCACATATACCTAGTATAGGGAGTGTAGTCAGAAAATCTATGTGAAAATAAGAGTGCATATCTAGTGAGGAATTGAGGGATTCTCTAAGGCATGTTACTACATTCAAAATGTTGTTTTAATTGATTGGATGCGAGCTAGTGTGTGGTAACTTTGATTAAGTATGTGCTCGAGAGTAAGGATAACTAAAATCTATGTAAGTAATGATTTTTAACATGTTATGTTTCATTGGAAATCCCTGAGGCAAACGTTGGAAGGTTTAGGTTTTGTTTTGCTCGAGGACTAGCAAAAGCTAAGTGTGGGGGAATTTGATAGGAGCATATTTGTGCGACTTAGTTAGTGTGTTTTCTTGCATTTTCTTAGTTAGTTGTTGCTTATTATAGTGTCTTAAGTCATTTTCGTGTGTTTATAGGTCCTAGAAGCAAAGTTGGCAAAAAGATGCAATTTGGAGCATTTTAGAGCAGTTTTGGGCTTGGAATGGATATCACAAGTATGGAGCAAGATGGATGGACGAATTTGAAGTTCAAGAGAGGCTAGGAATGTGCAAAAGAGTTGAAGAAATAAATCCAAGTCAAAGAAGATAAGGAATCAGCTACAAAGAAGGAGAATTATCCAAAACATTATCCAAACTACCTTATCTTATCCTTATCTTATCTTACCATGCCTTATCTTATCCTATCCTAATCCTTTCCTAACTTAATTCCTGCTGCAAAAGGGATTCAATTTCAGTTTAGGAGACCTTAAAACCTGATTTCTAGGAACCTTATCCCCTCCTACAAAGGTGCCGCACCTATCCCCTTTGATAGGAGCATATTTATGCGACTTAGTTGGCTTGTTCTTGTGCAGTTACGTTGTGTTTTCTTAGTTATTTTAGTGTTTAAAGCCATTTTCGTGTGTTTCTAGGTCCTAAAGACAAAGTATGCAAGAAGATGTATTTTGGAGCAAAATTGGGCTTGGAATGGATATCACATGTTTGGAGCAAAAGGAATGGACGAAATTGAAGACTTGGAGATGTTAGGATTCCTAATCAACAAAGGATTCCTAATCAACGAAGGATTCCTAATTGAAGATGGATTCCTACTCAAACAAGGATTCCTACTTGAAGTAGGAAAGTTAAGCCAAGGTTTCCTATTTTGGTTTGCCTTTCCTAATCCTAAATGTTTCCAAATTCCAGCAACTTTGAAGGCTTCCTATGCATTCTAGGACACAAATTGAAGGACTTAGACCACCTAAGGACCCTTGCCGCACCTCCTTACCCCTTTCCTCTTCCTTGCCGTGCAAGGGAGAGGGTTATTTCCTGTTTCCTTGCATTAAAACACATTCCTTTTTAATTTAAAGTCTTTGCCGCACACCCCTGGCACTTTCCCTTAGTTTTCTGATTTTGTTTCCTCTTTCTAGATGCTTTTGACTTAATTTCTGATTACCTAAATAAGTTAGGGTTTTAATTTCCCTAAAACCTTTAAATAAACTTCCTTGTTGCAGCCACAAAAAGAACTTTTCATCCATCCACACAACCTGTCTCGCCAGAATTCCTTCCCCAACCCTAGCCGCACCTATCCTTCACCATTCTCCATAGTTTCTGACCAAAAACAACCCCTGCCGCACTATACATCCATCCTCTACCACCCAACACCATTCATAACCCCCAAAACTCACCACCAACCCTTGTGCCGCAGCAAAGAGGAAGGAGGAGAGCCCTTGGACGTGCTTGCCATTCGAGTTAGGATTGCTGGAACGTTTTAGGTGTAATCTTTCTTTTGTTTTCAATGTTTCAATTCAATAATCTTTGTTCTGTGAGTATGAGGAACTAAACCCCTCTTAGCTAGGGGGGGATTCGAAACCATGATTATACTTGCAATATGATTTGATTACATCCAGTTGTGATTCATAAGTTGTGAATTCAATTTACTTATCTGTTCATATTATAACTGATTTGTGTGTGTTGATTGAGGTGGCCAACTTAATTTGCATGCATGAATTTGATGCTAGAATATAAGGGAGTTTCACCTAATCGTTATGAACTTATATTCACAAGTAGTGAAGGTTGCTAGTCACGATCGCGTTAAGTAAATTCTTGGCATAAGTATCATGCAATTCATAGTTACAAGTGCCTCGTCAATGCTTATGATTTTCATAGAACTTAATGATTCTTGCTTGTATCTCTATTATGCAATTCATGTAGGGAACTTGTGGGGAATGCTTTGGGTTGTCGTATGCAATCATCCAATTCAATAAAATCAGGAAAATCTGAGGGTTAATTAGTGCAATTCACGGTTAATCTGGGGCGTTGAGGATTTGTGGTTTATGGAAAGCAACTGGAAATCGTTTTGTATGCAAGTGTGTCATGTGTGGAGAAGAACCTCCTAGCTATCCCATCTTCCATAGTTTTCACCCAATTTCGTGCAGATTTCATTAGTACTTTAAGTTTGTGTTTTTGAGTGTTTTGAGTCAAGTTAAAACTTATTTTCGTCCAAAATTGTGTTTAGAGTTCAAAACTGCCCAGTTTGTGTTTTTAGGCAGTTTTGAGTGTTTTAAAGTTGTTTTAGTGTCCTAGAGTTTAGTTTTGCATTCTTTGAGTCGTGTTAAGTGTTTTTAACTTTGTTTTTATGTTTTTGAGTCAGTTTAGAGGTTTTAGCAAGCCCTCCTAATCCCCGGTCCAGAACGATCCCTACTTGCATCTATACTACAATTGTCAACAAGAGGGTTTAATTTGTGTGCTGTTTTACATCGCATCAAATTTTTGGCGCCGTTGCCGGGGATTAGCATGCTAATCCCTTGGATCATTTGTTTCTGATTACTTTTAAATTGTTTCAGTTTCTGACTTTGTTTTGTTTCTTGTTTTTAGGTGCTAGTTTATGACTCGGAGTTCTCAAACTATTCGTAAGAATATTTTGGACTTTGACGACGATTTTGAAAGGACTTTGAGAAGGAAAAAAACTCAACAAGCATCTAATCCATCTAGCCCTGAACCTGAGCTTGAAGAACCAGTGCTAGAAGAGGAAGAAGACCCCACGGCACAGGTTGTGGAAGAGGTACAAGTCATGGCAGCGGACAATCGAACAATCAAGGAGCTCTCTGCTTCGGGATTGGACAATGCCACACCCCTATGCATCCAATACCCCATGGCTGCTCAAGGCAAAACCGAGGAGTTCGAGTTGAAGTCAAGTTTGTTGCACCACATTCCAAAGTACCATGGGCTGTCCATGGAGGATCCAAACAAGCACTTGAAAGAGTTCGAAGTGGTGTGTTCAAGCATGACCCCTGTCAATGTCGACGAAAGCATACTGAAGATGAAGGCTTTCCCTTTTTCTCTCTTGGAAAAGGCTAAAGATTGGTTGTATGAACTAGGCCCCGGAACTGTCACATCTTGGGAGAGCATGAAACGGGCGTTCTTGGAGAAGTTTTTCCCAACTTCTCGAGTCATTCTCTTACGTAAAAGGATTAGTGGCATTCAGCAAAATGAAGGTGAATCGTTTCCTACTTATTATGAACGTTTTAAAACTCTTGTTGCTTCATGTCCACAGCATCAAATGAAGGAGGAGCTTCTTCTTCAGTATTTCTACGAAGGGCTTCTACCCATTGAACGTCAGATGCTAGATGCCTCAGCGGGCGGAGCTTTGGTGGACAAGACACCCATGGCTGCCAAGACCTTGATAGCTAACCGAGCATTGAACGCTCAACAATATGAAGGTGTTGGACAAAGAAGCAACTCACGGCAGCAAGTAAATGAGGTAAGTGCCGTTTCTGATTTACAATCTCAAATCACTAACCTTACTTCTATGTTTTCACAGTTTATGGAAGGATGTAAAACGCAAGGAATGTCCTCCAATGTATGTGGCGTGTGCTCCATTCAAGGCCACCAATCTGAGAAGTGTCCTCAATTAATTGAGAATGGTGGATGGGAATCTGCCAATGCCGTAGGTTTTGGAGGCCAAAACCAGCCAAGGAACGATCCATACTCTAATACCTACAATCCAGGTTGGAGAGACCACCCAAATTTCAAGTGGAGGGAGCCCCAACAATCCCAACAACAAGGAGGCTTTAGGCAGCAACCCCCGGGCTTCTACACTAAGCCATTCGCACCCACACAAGCACCACAGCAATCTGCTCAAACTAACTCAGGTACATCCATGGATAATGATCACATTACTCAATTACTAACCTCTTTGGTGCAGGGACAGCAAAATCAAACCAAAACAATGCTCAATCAAGCTAAAGAGGTGGATGAGTTGAAGAAACAAATGGGCCAAATGGCAGAATTCATGGGGCAATTCCGAGAACAAGGCAAACTTCCTAGCTCAACCGTTGTGAATCCAAAAGGAGGTTTCGAATCTGCAAAAGCCATATTGTTGAGAAGTGGAAAAGAGGTTGGGGCAGGTACACAACCCTCAACATCAGGTCAAAAAGAAGATGAAAAACTTCAATTTGAAGAGGAGGAACAAAGCCAACCCACGGCAAGGAAGGATACACCTTTGCCGCAGGCCCTAAATGCTCCTAAACCATCAAATCTGTCCAACAAAGGTAAGAACGTGTCAAATTCAGTTCCTACTAATGTTTTTCCTTCGAATGTTCCTTTTCCTAGCAGGTTCATGCAAACAAAGAAAGAGGAAGCAGAAAAGGACATTCTAGAGACATTTAGGAAGGTTCAAGTCAATATACCACTTTTGGATGCAATTAAGCAAGTTCCGAGGTATGCCAAGTTTCTGAAGGAGTTGTGCACAACTAGGAAGAGAGTTTCAAACAAGGAGGTTGTGAAGGTAAGTGAAAATGTTTCAGCCGTATTGCAACGTAAACTGCCCCCTAAATGCAAAGATCCCGGCAGTTTTACGATTCCTTGTGTAATTGGCCATACTCGTTTTGAATCTGCCATGCTTGACTTAGGTGCATCTATAAATGTCATGCCTTATTCTATTTATGCATCTATGAACTTGGGTGAATTGAAAAAGGATGGTGTGATCATACAATTGGCTGATCGTTCTAACGCTTATCCAAAAGGAGTATTGGAGGATGTTTTAGTGCAGGTGAACCATTTAGTCTTCCCGGCTGATTTTTATGTTTTGGACATGGAAGATTCAGCCCATTCCACCTCTTTGCCGATTCTCCTTGGTAGGCCATTCATGAAGACAGCCCGCACCAAGATTGATGTGTTCAAAGGAACGTTGTCAATGGAATTTGATGGGGAAGTGATTAATTTCAATATTTCTGAAACCATGAGATATCCTACTGATGATCACTCTTGTTTTTCTATTGATATTATTGATTCTTTGGCGCAGGGGTATTTGGAAGATTTGAATGACGATGCACTTGAAAAGGTCATTACAAGAGGGATGGAACTCAACAACAAGTGGGCAGAACCCATGCTAACCCACGGCACACATGAACCAATCCATGTCATGCCCTCTTGTGAGGAATCCATTGAGATGGTTGCTGCCCTTGAGTCATTACCCATGCATGAGTGTAAGTCTCCTAACTTTGATTCAATTCCCGTTTCGACTAATAAGTTGCTTCCTTCAGTGATTCAGGCACCTACCCTTGAACTTAAACCGTTACCAAATCATTTGAAGTATGTTTTCTTGGGGGAAAAAGAGACCTTACCTGCCATTATTTCCTCATCCCTCACGGCACAAGAAGAAGAGAAGCTAGTGCGTGTTTTAAGGGAGTTCAAATCTGCCCTAGGATGGACCTTGGCCGACATCAAGGGGATAAGCCCGACAACTTGCATGCATCACATATTTCTGGAGGAGGGGGCCAAACCAACTAGAGAGGCTCAACGCCGTCTCAACCCTCCGATGATGGAAGTTGTGAAAAAAGAGATAATCAAGCTACTTGATTGTGGAGTGATCTATCCTATCTCCGATAGCCGTTGGGTCTCACTTATCCAAGTTGTTCCCAAGAAATCTGGAGTGACTGTCGTGGAGAACTCTGAGAATGAGCTTGTGCCCACCCGGATCCAAACTGGTTGGCGAGTATGCATTGACTATAGAAAGATCAACGCCACAACAAGAAAGGATCACTTTCCATTGCCATTCCTTGATCAAATGCTTGAGAGGTTAGCGGGTCATTCATTTTATTGTTTTCTTGATGGATACTCTGGTTATAATCAAATTGTCATCGCCCCGGATGATCAAGAAAAGACCACTTTCACTTGTCCCTTTGGAACATTTGCATATCGACGCATGCCATTCGGTTTATGCAATGCCCCTGCCACGTTTCAAAGGTGTATGGTTAGTATATTTTCTGATTATGTTGAAAAGATTATTGAAATATTCATGGATGATTTTAGTGTGTTTGGTGATTCATTCGATAATTGCTTGGATAACCTCACTTTAATCTTGAAACGTTGTGTTGAAACAAACCTTGTGTTAAACTGGGAGAAATGTCATTTCATGGTTAAACAAGGTATTGTTTTGGGTCACATAATCTCTGAAAAAGGTATTGAGGTTGATAAGTCTAAAATAGATCTTGTACGCTACTTACCCTCTCCTACTTCGGTTAGAGAGGTTCGTTCTTTTCTTGGTCATGCAGGATTCTATAGACGATTTATCAAGGATTTTTCCAAGATTGCACAGCCCCTATGCCGTCTCCTACAAAAGGAAGTGTCGTTTGAATTTAACGAGGCGTGTGAGAAAGCATTCAACCATCTCAAGGCCTTACTCACCACGGCACCAATCATCACTCCACCAGACTGGAGCATTCCCTTTGAGCTCATGTGTGATGCATCGGATTATGCAATTGGAGCTGTTTTGGGCCAAAGGAAAAACAAGCAGCCACATGTCATTTATTATGCTTCACGCACCTTAAATGACGCCCAATTGAATTATTCCACAACTGAAAAAGAACTCTTGGCTGTTGTATTTGCATTAGATAAGTTTCGGTCTTATTTAATTGGCACTAAAGTCATTGTTTTCACTGATCATGCAGCTCTGAAGTACTTGCTCACCAAAAAGGAAGCTAAACCAAGACTCATTCGCTGGATGCTTTTACTTCAAGAGTTCGATATTGAAATTAGGGACAAGAAAGGGTGTGAAAACGTGGTGGCTGACCACCTAAGCCGTATGGTGCATCATGAGGAGTCCTTACCCATTGCTGAAACGTTTCCTGATGAACAATTGCTGTCCGTAAAGGTAAGTGAACCTTGGTATGCTGATTTGGTTAACTTTTTGGTGTCTAAACAATTTCCAAACACGTTCACTAGACACCAACGTGATAAGCTCAGGAATGATGCACGGTTTTATGTGTGGGATGATCCATACTTATGGAAATTTTGCCCTGATCAGATTGTACGTCGATGTGTGCAAGATTCTGAATTTCATTCAATTTTGAGCTTTTGTCATACATATGCATGTGGTGGTCACTTTGGCACACAAAGAACAGCACTTAAGGTGTTACAATGTGGATTCTATTGGCCTAGTATCTTTAAAGATGCTAGAACTTTTTGTTTAACATGTGATAAATGCCAAAGAACAGGAAATATCAGTGCAAGAGATCAAATGCCGCAGGTTTCCATCCTCAATGTTGAAATTTTTGATGTTTGGGGTATTGATTTTATGGGTCCCTTCCCTTCCTCGTTTGGTTTCATGTATATTTTGCTTGCGGTTGATTATGTGTCAAAGTGGGTGGAAGCAAAAGCCACCCGGACTAATGATTCTAAAGTGGTTGCAGATTTCATTAGAACTAACATATTTGCAAGGTTTGGCATGCCACGAGTGATCATAAGTGATGGAGGGTCTCACTTTTGCAACCGGACCATTGAGGCGTTGTTTCGAAAGTACAATGTCAACCATAAGGTTTCTACACCTTATCACCCTCAAACGAATGGCCAAGCCGAGGTTTCTAACCGAGAAATCAAGCAAATACTGGAAAAGACCGTTGGACCGACAAGGAAGGATTGGAGCTCACGTTTAGATGATGCACTGTGGGCATATCGTACAGCTTACAAAACACCCATTGGGATGTCCCCATTTCGGCTCATCTATGGCAAGCCCTGCCATTTACCCGTGGAGCTTGAGCACAAGGCACATTGGGCGGTCAAGACCTTCAATATGGATGTGGACATGGCTGGAAATCAAAGAAAGCTTCAATTGAATGAACTTGAAGAGATTAGGCATGACGCTTATGAGAATGCTCGCATTTACAAGGAGAAGACCAAGGCTTTCCATGACAAACTGATTCGTGGCAAAACATTCTCCTTAGGGCAGAAAGTGCTATTGTTCAATTCCCGTCTCCGTTTGTTTCCCGGTAAGTTACGTTCAAAGTGGATTGGACCGTTTGTTATTACTAACATATCTCCTTATGGTGCAATCCAGATTCAAAGCCTAAAAACAGGTCATGAATTCCAAGTAAACGGACAGCGTTTGAAGCCTTACTATGAGCACTTTGAGGAGCATGCCGTGGAGGAGATTTCTCTTCAGGCCGTGGGCTCCAATGGGGAGTGAATGAGTTCTTCGTCCGGCTGCAAGACGTTAAAGCAAGCGCTTCTTGGGAGGCAACCCATGCATTCAACAAAGGAAGACCTAGGGAGCACTCCAATTCCAGATTTGCGTTCCTAAACCCTTCTCTTTGTTGTTGTTTTCGTTTCTGCCTTGTTTATTGTTGAGTTGCTGTTTTGTTAGTTTGCTTGTTTTTGTGTGCGTTTATGCTTGAAACATTGAGGACAATGTTTGATTTAAGTGTGGGGGGGTAACAAAGTGTTTTTGATGCAAATTCGTGGGATTTTATCACCCATTACTTCAAAAGTTGTTCCTTGCTGTTTTTAAGTGTTTTTAAGCTGTTTTGGAGTGTTTTAGTATGTCTTGACATAAAAATCCGAAAATCTCATAAAAATTTGAAAAATTGGTTTGAAAAACTCAAAAAGAGTTGTTTTTGTGTCGTTTTTGTGTGTTTGTGTCTTAGGTACCTTCCAACACAATGATGAGGATTTGGTTTTTGATTACATGACTGTTAAAGAGAGTTATAAACATGGATGAAAGTTTGATTTACTCTTTGGTCTATGCTTGGTTGTGGTTATAATTTATGAATTCACATGCAATCATAAAGGATAAAATCAGTTTTTGTAACATGCTTGAAGGAAGGAACTCAAATTAACGCTACAACCTTGTGAGACTTGAGCCTTAAACGTTCTTTTGGAGAGTTATAATCTGTGCATTTGTTGTTTTCTAAAGTCGTTGCATGATCTCATCATTCTTTGCTTGGTTGCTACTTAGAAGGCGTTTCATCATTTAGTTCCAAATACTAGAACTCATGCCCATTCCATTCAAAGCATGACATTGATTTGCATAACACACGATCAAGATGAAGTTATTTAGTGAACCACCACAGCCAAACAGCCGAACCCCCTATATCATTTGTTTTGTAGGTTTAAACCCCCTTTGAGCCTTGTTTAGCCTATTTTCTTTGTGAACCACATTATCCTCACCTAGCCTAGATTAGGACCATCCATACCCTTGTTCATAAAGCATAGTGAAGCATGACTTAAAAAGAATTCCTCTTGATTGTCTTCTTGCAGAAAAACAAGTGTGGAGGAAGGGATATGTGTGTGTGTGCCAAGAAAAAGTAATAAGGCACAGGTTTGAGAAAATAAAAAGAAAAATTCGTGAAAAAAGAAAAGAAAAAGAAAAAGTTGTGAAAAGAATGAAAAAGAGTTTGAAAAGAAGAAAGAATGAGTTTAAGAGTGTTGATTGTTGAAGAAAGGGTCCAAAACACCAAATTTGGCCCTAAAATGTGTATATCTCCCCTTTTTGTTCAAAGTTAAATTTCTGCATTCCAAAGTGAATTATAAGTGTTGATTTCATTGCTTTGCTTGCTATTCTTTAAGAACCCTTGTTTTCCATATCCTTTCTTTCTTACCCAACACCCCCAAGCCCCGTTACAATCCTTTAACTTCAATCTTGGGTGTTGTGTGTTTCAATATGTGGAGTTTGGAATTGGTATGAGCATATGGTGTCACTGGTTCTCGCATCTAAGTAGTAGCATTCCATTCATGAGATCATATCTAAACATGTTTATTAACTCCAGAAATTGCTTTCCTTGTGATAAACATATGTGAGTGTTCGTTTTCATGTTTACATCAATCTTCTCACATATACCTAGTGTAGGGTGTGTAGTCAGAAAATGTGTGTGAAAATTGAGTGCATATCTTGTAAGGAATTGAGTGAATTCTCTAAGGCATGTTACCACATTCAAAACATCATTTTAATTGGTTAAATGTGAACTAGTAAGTGGTGACTGTGATTAAGTATGTGCTCAAGTGTTAAGTTGACTAAAATCTGTGCAAGTGATGATTCTTAATATGTCATGTGCATTGGAAATCCCTGAGGCAAATGTTGGAAGGTGTAGGTTGTGTTTTGTTTATTTTGTTTCGTTTGTTTTCTTTTGTTTGTTTGTTTTGCTCGAGGACTAGCAAAAGCTAAGTGTGGGGGAATTTGATAGGAGCATATTTATGCGACTTAGTTGGCTTGTTCTTGTGCAGTTACGTTGTGTTTTCTTAGTTATTTTAGTGTTTAAAGCCATTTTCGTGTGTTTCTAGGTCCTAAAGACAAAGTATGCAAGAAGATGTATTTTGGAGCATTTTGGAGCAAAATTGGGCTTGGAATGGATATCACATGTTTGGAGCAAAAGGAATGGACGAAATTGAAGACTTGGAGATGTTAGGATTCCTAATCAACAAAGGATTCCTAATCAACGAAGGATTCCTAATTGAAGATGGATTCCTACTCAAACAAGGATTCCTACTTGAAGTAGGAAAGTTAAGCCAAGGTTTCCTATTTTGGTTTGCCTTTCCTAATCCTAAATGTTTCCAAATTCCAGCAACTTTGAAGGCTTCCTATGCATTCTAGGACACAAATTGAAGGACTTAGACCACCTAAGGACCCTTGCCGCACCTCCTTACCCCTTTCCTCTTCCTTGCCGTGCAAGGGAGAGGGTTATTTCCTGTTTCCTTGCATTAAAACACATTCCTTTTTAATTTAAAGTCTTTGCCGCACACCCCTGGCACTTTCCCTTAGTTTTCTGATTTTGTTTCCTCTTTCTAGATGCTTTTGACTTAATTTCTGATTACCTAAATAAGTTAGGGTTTTAATTTCCCTAAAACCTTTAAATAAACTTCCTTGTTGCAGCCACAAAAAGAACTTTTCATCCATCCACACAACCTGTCTCGCCAGAATTCCTTCCCCAACCCTAGCCGCACCTATCCTTCACCATTCTCCATAGTTTCTGACCAAAAACAACCCCTGCCGCACTATACATCCATCCTCTACCACCCAACACCATTCATAACCCCCAAAACTCACCACCAACCCTTGTGCCGCAGCAAAGAGGAAGGAGGAGAGCCCTTGGACGTGCTTGCCATTCGAGTTAGGATTGCTGGAACGTTTTAGGTGTAATCTTTCTTTTGTTTTCAATGTTTCAATTCAATAATCTTTGTTCTGTGAGTATGAGGAACTAAACCCCTCTTAGCTAGGGGGGGATTCGAAACCATGATTATACTTGCAATATGATTTGATTACATCCAGTTGTGATTCATAAGTTGTGAATTCAATTTACTTATCTGTTCATATTATAACTGATTTGTGTGTGTTGATTGAGGTGGCCAACTTAATTTGCATGCATGAATTTGATGCTAGAATATAAGGGAGTTTCACCTAATCGTTATGAACTTATATTCACAAGTAGTGAAGGTTGCTAGTCACGATCGCGTTAAGTAAATTCTTGGCATAAGTATCATGCAATTCATAGTTACAAGTGCCTCGTCAATGCTTATGATTTTCATAGAACTTAATGATTCTTGCTTGTATCTCTATTATGCAATTCATGTAGGGAACTTGTGGGGAATGCTTTGGGTTGTCGTATGCAATCATCCAATTCAATAAAATCAGGAAAATCTGAGGGTTAATTAGTGCAATTCACGGTTAATCTGGGGCGTTGAGGATTTGTGGTTTATGGAAAGCAACTGGAAATCGTTTTGTATGCAAGTGTGTCATGTGTGGAGAAGAACCTCCTAGCTATCCCATCTTCCATAGTTTTCACCCAATTTCGTGCAGATTTCATTAGTACTTTAAGTTTCTTGTTTTGTTTTCAAATTCGTCAAAACCCAATCCCCCCTTTACTTGTTGAGTCATATTAGTTAGAAACTGTTTTAGTTTGTGTTTTTGAGTGTTTTGAGTCAAGTTAAAACTTATTTTCGTCCAAAATTGTGTTTAGAGTTCAAAACTGCCCAGTTTGTGTTTTTAGGCAGTTTTGAGTGTTTTAAAGTTGTTTTAGTGTCCTAGAGTTTAGTTTTGCATTCTTTGAGTCGTGTTAAGTGTTTTTAACTTTGTTTTTATGTTTTTGAGTCAGTTTAGAGGTTTTAGCAAGCCCTCCTAATCCCGGTCCAGAACGATCCCTACTTGCATCTATACTACAATTGTCAACAAGAGGGTTTAATTTGTGTGCTGTTTTACATCGCATCACCCTTCTAGAAACCCCAAAATCAGCCAAATAACACCCTTTCTAGAAGTCCCGAAAAATCTGGCGACCCAAGCCTTCTAGATGCATGATCCAGCTGCACCTTTCTCCTGATTTCCTTTGGTTTTTGGCCTTCTAGATGTCCTATTTCCTGCTAGGATTACATAAACCCTTTCCCCTTAGGATTGTGTTTTATTTTCCTACACAAACTACATTTTGTAATCCTTTTCCTACACCATCTAATTGTGCCGCACCCTCCCTCTATATATTCACATATTTGCTGCACCATTCACCACCATAATCTCTCATTCACACATCTCTGCACTACCATTCAGCCATACCTCATTGTGCCGGAACCTGCAAGCAAGGAAGGAAGGAATCTGGAGCGTTTTCTAGGTGTTTTCTATCCTTTGTGTTTAATGTTTAATTTTATTTATATTTGTTTGATTGCGAACATGAGGAACTAATTTCTTTATAGTTAGAGGCGAATTCAAAGCCATGGACATAAGTTTTATATGAATTGATTTCCTCCAGTTATGATTTCATGAATTGTGAATGTGGTTTGCTTAACTGTTTTATTAAGAACTTGTTCTTGTGTGTTGATTAAGGATGCATACTTAGTTTGCATGCATGAATTTGATGCTAAAATATAAGGGAGTTTCACCTAATCGTTATGAACTTATATTTACAAGTAGTGGAGGTTGCTAGTCACGATCGTGTTAAGTAAATTCCTGGCAGGAGTGTCATGCTTTTCATAGTCACGAATGCCTTGTCAATGCTTATGATTTTCACAAAGCTTAATGATCTTTGTTTTGTGTCTCTATCATGCTTTTCATAGTTAGGGAGCTTAATAAAGAATGATTTGGGTTGTTGTATGCTTTTCTTCCAATTCAATGAGTCTAGGGAAATCTGATGATTAATTAGTTCTACACAATTAATTTGGGGCATTGTCATTCATGGTTTGTTGAAAGAATAACTGGAAATCAATTTATATGCATATGTTCATGTGTGGAGAAGGGCCCTCTAACTAGCCTTTCACCCTTCTTAATTCATCAAAATCGTTTTTTCTAAAGTTTTTATGCAAAGTTTCTGTTTTTAGTTTTAAATTCGTCAAAAACCAAAACCCCCTTTTACTTTCTTGTTTTTAGAGTCTTTTGAGTCAAGTCAAAACCTTAAATTCGTCCAAAGAAGTGTTTAGAGTCCAAAACTGCCCAGATTGTGTTTTTAGGCAGTTTTGAGTGTTTTTAGCTTGTTTTGAGTCCCTTGAGTCTTTCCATACGTTTTTAACTTTGTTTTTGTGTTTTAGAGTCAGTTTAGAGGTTTTAGCAATCCCTCCTAATCCCCGGTTTAGAACGATCCCTACTTATACATATACTACAACTGTCAAAAAGAGGGTTTAATTTGAGTGCAATTTAATTTCACATCAGGAGGTTTCCAATTTTGGGGTTTCCAAAACATGTAGGTTGCCTAATTACTCATTCTAGAAGCCCAAAACCGTGCCTAACACATTCCCCTTTTGTTTCAATCCTTGCTGCACAAGGGAGAGGTTTTCTTGCCTATTTTCTGTCATAAAACACATTCCCCTTTTGTTTCAATCCTTGCTGCACAAGGGAGAGGTTTTCTTGCCTATTTTCTGTCATAAAACACATTCCCCTTTTGTTTCAATCCTTGCTGCACAAGGGAGAGGTTTTCTTGCCTATTTTCTGCCCAAAAATACTTCCCCTTTCTCTTACAAATCAATGCCCACCTTCTTTCCCTTTCTCTCTTAATTTCTGACCTTTAAACACATTCCTTTTCTCTCCTACACAATTCTGCCGAATTTCACATTCCTATTTCTCTTTAAATTCTGATCCTTACTTACCTTTTCAATTTGGAACAAAATAGCTAAGTTTTATTCACCTTTCTTTCTTTCCCTTTCTCTTTATTTTCTGCTGCACCCTACTTACCCTTTTCCTCTTGGGATTCTGATTTGTTACCCTTTTTCTTGAGGATTTGGAGTCCTAAATGCATTCCCAATTCATCAAAGTCGTGGCCCTCCCTTGTTCTATAAATAAACATCCTTGCCGCAGCTTTTGGGGGACGACTCTCTCTCTGAACAGATTCTCTGCATCCATTCCATCAACCTATCTACCTATCCATCCTCTACCACCCATCACCACCCATTCTACACACCTTAACCCCTTGTGCCACAGCAAAGGAGAAGGAAGGAGACCCTTGGACGTGCCTAGCCATTCAAGATGTTGGATTGCTGGAACGTTTCTAGGTGTAATCTATCTTTGTTTTCAATGTTTAATTTAATTTCTCTTTGTTTTGCTGTGAACATGAGGAACTAAACCCCTCTCGGCTAGGGGTGATTTCAAAGCCATGATTATGTGTGCAATTTGAGTTGATAAATTGCAGTTATGAATTCTTGAATTGTGAATGCAATTGGCTTAACTGTTTGATTAAGAACTTATTTGTGTTTGTTGATTGAGGGTCGACACTTAATTGGCATGCATAAATATGATGCTAGAGTATAAGGGAGTTTCACATAATCGTTACAAACTTATATTCATATGTAGTGAAGATTGCTAGTCACAATCGCGTTAAGTTCAATTCCTGGCATGAGTG